>CM053592.1:45583914-45695731 GCA_028646515.1 Pseudochirops corinnae
TATATAGTTTATATATAAACTCTTCCCCTAAGCCATTACTAGCTCTCCCTCTAGCCCCTCTGTTTACCCATCTATCTCAACATACCTACTCCTCCTCACTGATCTCTTATACATTCTGTCCAGTTATGTCCAACTCTGTGACCCCATGGACAGTATGGTCCATAGGGTTTTCTTGGCAAAGATACTAGAGTGCTTTGCCATTTCCTTCTCCAGTGGATTAGGGTAAACAGAGGTTACGTGACTTGCTCAAAGTCACATAGTCAGTAGGTGTCTGAGGCTGGATTTACACTTGGCTCTTCCTGACTCCAGGCCCAGCGCTCTATCCACTGAGACACTTATCTATCCTTTCCTGTAGATAATCAATCCACAAAGATTTCATTCTTACTAAGGTTTATAATCGAGGCCTAGCATGATATTTCAGACTTTGGGATACAAATCACAGATTACTGGCAGACATCTTCAAAAGCTTTCATGGTGATGGCTTTTTAATTTCTCCTACTGACAATCCCTACTTCTTTTTTTTTTCTTTTATTCTGAGGCAATAATGCCTTGGAAGTATTAAAGTCTCTCTGCTTTTTCAATTTCTTCCTCCTTTGCCTTGCATTAAAACCATCAATGACAAATCTAATCAACTATTAATGCATTCTAATCCTCAGCATCACCTATGTTTTTTATTCTTACCCAGAGTGATTTGTAGATACCTCTATAATGGATCCCTGGGACTTTGAGTCATTTTAGTGTAACTGACCAAATGTAGGGCTTCCAAGAGGAGAAAAAATTCTAATCAATTTCTTCATATTTAAGGGAATATTTGGCTGTTTTTGGGGTTTTTTTTTTTGCCCATAATTTCATTGTTACAAGGAACTCCCAAATGAGGCAATTGCCTCTGCCGATGCTGACAAACACCTCCTCTTCAATTTATAACCTTAGCAAGTATACTAGAACACATAGAGATAAAGTGACTTGCCCAGGGTCACAGAAGCCAGCATGTTTCAGAAGTGAGATGGTGCCGAGGTCAACTCTCTATCCATCAGGCCACACTGTCTCTCATTTGATCACCATTTAGATCAATGAAGTCACGATAATTTCTTGCTCTAATTTGATTCCTATCATGGACATTTCAGGGGGGAAAAAACAAGTCCCCAGAATGTACTTTCGGGCAGAGAAGAAGGAAGCATTTTTTGGTAGTGTAGCCAACAAGCTCATGCTTGTCACAAGGACTTTTTAAATATGTTTTAAAAATGCTTGACCTGAGTTGTGCAAACTTTCTTAAGCCCTCCCTTCATAATTGCCTGCCAATGTGGGATTTGTCCCCGTCTTGTTTCTAAAAATACTCGTTCCTTTCATTTCCTTCATGTTGACATGCTTTTACGATAGTGTGCGGCTGACTCCAAATGCCTCTGAATGTGTTTTCTAAGATGCCAGTAAACAGAGCTAACACTTTGTCTGTGTCTGACGTACTGCAGAAGGAAGAGGATGTTTTCATTCATTTTCTCTGGTTTTTTGCTCTCAAATCCTAGCTTGGAAAACAGAAACTAGCCACCAGTGTGATGGAGGCAAATGTTTCCCCGATACCCGGACAAACAGCAGCAGCAGAAGCCTCTCCACTGCGCCCATTCTCCGCGGTACCAGTTAATCAAACCTCTTTCGCGCCCGACAGCAGCCCCCGCCTGGCATCCTCCAGCCCGCCACCCTTTCATGACCCCGCGGCTTCACGCTTTCCTAAACCTTTGGCCCCCTTACACTGCTCCTATAGATACCTTTTCCTAGCTCCTGACAGCGTTATCCCCAGCAACGACACTGCCACCGCCACTGCCACCACCTCTTTTGTCGCAGACTCGTCCCGGAGTGAGCCTTCCTCCCGCTCCCTGAGCCAGATCTCATCTGCCATTCTAGATGAGTTTCAGACTTCTTCTAACTATGCTCCTACTGACTGTCCTGAAACACCTTCCCCAACCTTGAATGAGATGTCTGCTGTGACAGATGGCACCACCTTAAACACCACCACTCATGTAATTATTCATCCTTCCTCGCTCTCTGCGTTCTTGGAACAGGTCTCCAAAGGGGAAAATAACACATCTCATTTTGCAGCTGAACATTTCTATCCTCATAGTTGTTGATTATTAATCTGGTCCTACACAGTCCAAGAGGACTATTCACTACAGTTATATGGGCAAAAGTACTGGGTACTTCTTGTTTTTTAGACTGAACCCGTGATTTTATTGATAAAGGGAATTTGCTAGGAGGAAAATCCTGCCAATGCAGAAGGGAATTTGCTTTGCAGTGTATAGTCTTAGAGTTGCTTGGGGGCACATCTAGTATGTGTCAGAGGGGAACTTGAACTCAGTTTCCTGACTCCAAGGTCAACTCTTTGCTCAACATACACCATGACCCCTCCCCTCTCTTTCCTTCCCTCTCTCTCTCCCCTATCTCTGTCTCCCCCTCCCTCTATTCTCTGTCTTCTCCTTCTCCCCCTCTCTCCTACCCTCTTCTCCCTCTCTCTCTTCTCTCTCTCTCCCTCCTCTCCCTCTCTTTCCCTCTTTCTCCATCTCTCTCTCTCCTCTCTTTCTCTTTCCCTCCCTCCCTCTCCTCCCCTCTCTCCTCCATCCCTCTATCTCCCCTCCCTCTATTCTCTCTCTTCTCCTCCTTCTCTCCCTCTCCCCACCCTCTTCTACCTGTCCCTCCCTCCCTCTCTCTCCCTCTTTCTCCATCTCTCTCTCTCTCTTTCTCTCTCTCTCCTCTCTCTCCTCTCTCCTTCCCTCCCTCTCCCCCCTCCTCATCCCTCTCTCTCCTGTTCCTCTATCCTCTCTCCTCCTTCTCCCCCTCTCTCCCCACCCTTTTCTCTCTTTCCCTCCCTCTTTGTCTCCCTTCCTCTCCTTCTCTCTCTCCCTCCCCCTCTCCACACACACACACACACACACACACGCACACAAAGTTGAACAAACCAACTGTATAGACTCAATTCACTTAAGTTGTTTTTTTTTTATAATGAATGAGTTATTTAAAATTATCCTGTAGTGACTTGCATTAATTAAAAGTGAGCCCAGAAATTTTGACAGGTGCATTTTACAACATTGGCAGAGTTTTAAGGGAAGACCGCAGACAGAGAAGCTTAGATAAAAGATCCCCACCCCATTTTTTAGACGACAGTTTACCTAGAGATTCATATTAGCATGTTCTATATGAGTAACTAACATTGTTTTGTTTCCCAGAGACATGGTTACCAACTGCATGAGATTTATTCATTTCCTCGTCTTTTAACTAACCAATTACTTCTTTTGCGGGATCTCATCTGTCTCACAGGAATGAATGCTGTAAATAATCTTAATTGATGTTCTTACAGCTTTGCCTTTCAGGAATGATTTCTCTATGAGTCATTCCAGGGAATGCTAACTTTTGAATAAATGCACTTATCCTGTTATGTATGTCATGTGTCCAGGAAGATTTGTGTATGCTCGTCATTTTAATTTGTGTGAATGTTTGTGTAAAAGCAAATAGAAGAGGCTGTTTCAAATGAATTAAGTAACTAAATTACATAGTTCTTCAAAGAAGTTTTCTGGTGACGTTAAAAGTGTAATGGACACAGAAGTGAGGAAAGGGGGAGGGAATGAACATGTATAAAGTTCCTACTATGTATTAAGCACTTTACAAATTTCGTCTCATTTGATCAGAATGTGATTTGTGAACTAACAGACTTCCTTAGGGTATTTCTAGCGTGAGCTTTTTAAACCTGTATAATTCATTGCCTGCAAATTTTAGCTTAAAATAAATATAATAAAAGCCAACAAATAAGGCTTTTTAGATTAAAGTGATCACAAAGTGCTGTCAGAATGACAATTTCCCTTGTGCATGTTTCATATTCGCTGTCAGGGTCATAAATAAGCTAACTCCATATTTCACAGTAATGAAATGTTACAAGCCACATGTTTCCAGCTACTGCAATTACAGAAATTGACCATTAGTTTTACTAGGCTCTTTAGCTATATTACCAACGAGTCTCTACAAAATTTTTTACTGAAGGAGCTCTTTTTACATGAAAAGGCTATGGAAATAGTTTCATCTATCAGAACCCAAGTCTTGTACTTGCTTAATGCTATTATTTCTCTGCTGAGAGCCTCAGCTCCTATCTCTGTTTCCACAGCTCTTCGCCAGATGCCAGGAATCCCACAATAGCGTATGTGGTTATAGGACCAATTGTAGAGATAGGTTATGTATTTTTTTTTAATTTTGAGGATTGGATCAACCTCTGAGAACTCTGAGTTCCTGCTTATTGAGCTCTCTCCATCATTGTGAGGTACACCAAACCAGCCAATGTCAGAACTTTATCACACTCCATTTGAAGAATCAGAAGATAGTAGGAAAGACTGTCAGACTGTATCATTCAGAAAAACAACCCAGAAGGCCATCAGCTGAGAGAGATCAGTGTGGTCTGAAGAAGCCTATAGGTCTATGAGGGTCTTACCCTGAGACAATAGAGTGATGCTTTTTCTTGTATTTCCCCGCAACTGCCTATGATGTATAAACCCAAACAAATTTGTTCCTTTTGTCAGTTACTTTGTTTGGGGAGGAAACTTGCCCAAGATATCCATCATTACTATTGAGGAATATGATAGCTGATAACTTCAGAATATGAGGAATTAGGACACATCTATAGAAGCAAATTTTCATTTTGACTTTACTGCTACAAGCAGGGAGCATTTCTGTTAGCCATCTGAACCCCATTCTGTCAGGAACCTTCTGGTATGTTTGCAAGAACCCTAACATATTCCCTGTACAAAGAAGATGGAGGTCTAGGAAGGTAATGTTACACCAAGAAAAAGAGAGAAAACAGGCATAAGGAAAACACCCTGCTCTTATGGTGATGGATTTCCAGTCTTCAGAACTAGGGATGTGATGACTGCTTTCTGTTCTGAGGAAGGCAGTATGTTCTTGGTTTTCATTAAGTGAGATGGGTAGAGGGACTTTATGTGCTTACTGGAATGCCTTCTCATTTCTCTCAGGCTCAAATAACAGTGAATGGGCGCTCAGGCGGGGCCACCAGTCCAATGAGTTACTTTCAAAGACCGTTCTCCCCATCAGCATACTCTCTACCGGCATCACTCAATTCAAGCATGATCATGCAGCATGGAAGGACAATTGGTAAGAAAATGGGATTTCTTGTATGTGAAGTTGTGAGTTCTAATTGCTTCTTATCATCCTCAACATTCCTATTTACATATGCAGTCAGCCAAGATCTTTCATTCCCACCTTTGAAACTAAATACTTGAAAAAAGAAAACATAGGACTTATTTGAGGGAAAAAAAAGTCAACGTGAGATAAAATCCTCCTCTATTTGTATACCTGGGAGGCTTATTTGATCCTAGGATGGTATTGGGAAGAGAAGATTCAGTGCTGTGGGAGATTAGTTCCATTGCATTTTTACAGAGGTCATTAGTTATCTTGTTACTAAGGATGCCAAATTCCTACAACATATGTCACTACCTTCCATCCTTTTCACTACGCTGTGACCATCCTAGTTCAGACCCTCATTACTACTCATCTGTACTATTTAATAGACTCCTAACTGACCTCCCTTCCTCTAGTCATTCTCTCCTTTCTGTCTTTCTGGCCACTAAAGAGTAACTTTCCCTTATAAACAAACCTGATCATACTATCTACTGCCTACCCCCTTGCTTTAAGACTTTCAGGGGTTCTCCAGGAGAAAAATATAAATTCCTGACCCTGGCATTTCAAGCCTTCCATAGCCTGGTTCCAACCTGCCTTTCTCAGCTACATTATTTCTTTTCATGTACTCTATCTATATTGAGACTTTTTGGACTAGTCACTGTTAATTGAGACTTTTTGGACTAGTCACCGTTCCCTGCCCTTTGCTGCCTTTATACAAACTATCCCCCATGCTCAGAATGGATTGGTTCCACTCTTCTTGGGGACATCCTTCTTTTTCTTCAAGACTGGGTTGTGTCAATTACTTCACAAAACCTTCCTTTGTCCTCTACCCAAACATTTCATAGTATTATGCTTGCTCAATACATATTGTAGTAGATTGACCTCTCCTATCTTTTTATCACATCCTAAATTTCGAATTATAAGTACGTGTCATATTTCATCTCCCAGTAAAATTCTTAAGTTCCTTAAGGCAGAGATTTTAAATTTTTTTTTTAATTTCTGGCATACTTTTTAAGAAATGTTTTGTTTTGTTTTTTTTAATTTCTGGCATAGCAGTATGTACCTAATATCTAAAAACATTTGTCTGTTGAATTGATTAGGTTCAGCAGAGAGAGTCCATATAGCTTGGAGCTCCCCCCCCCCCAAAAAAAAAAGAACCAACTTGGAGTCATTGGAAGTTCACTGTTTTGTTGGAAAGCTCTTATTTTGACAAAATTTTTCACATCATAAGACCTGAAGGCTAAATCATTTCTCATAAGGGACAGATAATTTGTCATGTCATGTCTTGACAATTAGAGATATTTAACAATGCAAAGGATAGCCTTGAAAAGTAATGAACCCTCTGCCACTGCAAATGTTCAGGGAGAAGCTAGGTGACTATCTGCCAGCATTTGGGAAAGTATTCTGACACTTGATGGAAGATTGGATTAAGTGACATCTAAGGTCCCTGTGAGGGCATCTCGGTTGCACAGTGGATAGAACATTGGGCTTGGAATCAAGAAGACTTATCTTTATGAGTTCAAATCTGGCCTCAGACACTTACTAGTTGTATGACTAGTACTCACAAAGAGTTGGTCACAACTGAAACAGGTCAGCAACAACCAGGTCCCTGTGTAGTGACCACTAAACTCAGAGACAAGTCAGGGTTGAACCACTTTTCTCTAATATCAGAGAGGCAGAAGGAACATAGGATTTGGAGCATAAGATTTAATTTCAAGTTCCAGTTGCCCCTTGAGCCATTGTGTATCTATCCCAGGTCTAGTTCAACCAAATAATTTGACAAATAGGGAAACTGAGGTTCAAAGAGGGTAAGTGAATTGCAAAATCCTTACTGCTCCATGTTTTTGTACATACTTGCTAAGATTTAAAAATATTTTTAGCGCAATCAAATTTTATTTAAAAATATAAAAACCATTCTTAGCTGTGGCCTTACAAAAAACAGGTGGCAGGCAGAATTTGGCCTGCAGATTGTATATCAATGACCACTGGTCTAGATAATCTCTGAGGTCCCTTCCAACCCCAACTATAATTTAGCATCCTAATGATCTAGGCAGTTTCCAGGGATAGCTAAATATATGGGGAATGGAGGAAGTCAACTATTTTTAGAACCACCTCAGGAGGAAAATGGGGAATAGAGGCTTGGGATGGAAAAATAGCAAAGTCCTTCCCCCTGACTTCCCAGCTGGGAAGAACGACCAAGCAAGTGGGCGTGTTCACACAACTATACACTTTAATGTCAGCCCCTGTCCATGTCAGATTCTCAGTCCCAGGCCCTGAAAGCATGTGGGGTCAATGCCACAGGACCACTTGTGTTTCTCCTCACCTGTACCAACAATCTTTAGAACATAAAATTAAAAGAATGTCACGTGACTCTTTAAGTTACCAGGTAAATAAATACTTGGTAGCCTAAGATGCTAATTGTTGGCACCAACATCTAACTTTTGAATTGGCTTTTTTAAAGTCTTGCTTTATGGTTTCTTTCCTGAGATGACTTTAAGGAATTAACTACCAACAGACCTGGGAAGTGGTTTTTAAAGGGAAGGGTCTAAGTTATTGCTAATTTAAACTGGAAGATATAGACACTGAATGTTTAAAGGATATGAAATTACACCTTGATGAAAGCAGAATCTTTGACTTCCAATTAACATAAGTCAATAATTATTTATTTGGATTCCAATTAAAATAAGCCAATATCAAGGGCCAGATAGAGGCATCTAGGTTGTTCAGTGGATAGAGTGCTGGCCTTGGAGTCAGGAAGATATGAGTTCAAATCCAGCCTCAGACATTTACAAGTTGTGTGACCCTGAGCAAGTCACTTAACTTCTGTTTGCCTTAATCCACAGGAGAAGGAAATGGCCAACCACTTCAGTGCCAAGAAAATCCCCATGGACAATATTAGTGTGATGTGGTCCATGGGGTCACCAAGAGTCAGACATGACTGAAGGACTGAACAATTTGCCAGGGACTAGGCTAAGCACTAAGGATACAAAGAAAGACCAGAACAGTATCTGGCCTCAAGGAGCTTAAAATCGAATGGAGGAAACAATATGCAAAAATTCTGTACAAACAAGATGTAGACAAGAACAATTACTAAGGAGATTCATTTTCCTTTTTTCCTAGCTAGGAATTTTTTTCCGATCTGAATCTAATTCATTTTTCCTAGCTAAAATATTTGACAAAATATTTTATCCTACTAATTCTAGTTAGTTTAGAGTCTACTAATTTTACAAGGTCTAGAAAAATACCTTCCTGCACCTGATCATAAATAACTGTTTTTAGTATGATTTTCTTTAATTTTGTTCCCATTTGCATTCAAAAAAAATTGTTTCTGAAATGGAAATGTATTTCTTTACTAGGAATCATGGAATGTTAGAAATAGAAGGGACCTTTCATATTATCTGTGTCAAGGTCCTTAACCATTTTTTTGTGTTGTGGACCCCTAGGGCTATCTAATGAAACTTATGTACCTCTAATCAGAATAATGGTTTTTCCATTATCATTTTTGTCATCATTGAAGGAAATGCTGAATTTCAGTTAGAAGTTAGTGAAAATAAAGATGGAATTTCCCATTCAAATTCACAGACCCCCTGAAATTTATTTCTAGACCTCAGCTTAAGGATCCTAGATCTAGACCACCTGCTCTTATGGTGGGCAATCTTTGCTCTATATTGTATTTCCAGTGCTTCAAACATATCCTTCAGAAATAGTCCGATGCTTAAAATTTTTCCATTATAGTTTTATCTTTTGCTTTTTTTAAAGCCTTTACTGCATTTGAGCCCCATCTAGTGATCCAGAATTTACATCAACTATCTATATGACTTTGGGAAAGTCACTCCTCACCCATCCTGCCTCAGTTTCCTCATCTGTAACATCAAGGGGTTGGACTATATCATCTCTAAGAACCCTATATCTATTATCTTCTGCTTTGTGATTCCATGTGAGCTATTTTTCTCAGCTCACCTTATAAAATCCTTCTGTTATTGCCATGTGTTAAATTCTACACTATCACAATTCATTTGAATGCAAGACTTGTTACCATGAGATTCCACTACACCCAGATTTTTCATTAAATTTTATTTCAATAGTGAAATGAAATCCACACTTACTCTCTGGCATATACCATTTTTGCTAAAGAAGAAATCCATAGGACAAGAAGATTTGGTACCAGAAAAGACATTAGGGACCAATGAGCCATAATTCCCTGATTTTGTCCCTGAGTAAACTGAGGCCTAGAGAAGAGGGACTCATGGATAGTAAATGCCAGAAAAAAGGTTTGAGAACGTATCTTAGCATTCCAAATCCAGAATATTTATTTTGATTATTCAGCCCTTGGATATAAATAAGCTCTAATTATTTTTGTTTAATTATTGGCAAACCAGCCCATAAAGAGCCTTTATGACTATACTGCAGTATACAGAGAGAGGGAAGGGTTTCTGAGCACTTATAGAATGCAAAGTAGTTTGGTGGTGGTGGTGGTGGTGGTTCATTCATTTTCAGACTCTGTGTGGCCCCATTTGGGGTTTTCTTGGCAAAGAGACTTGAGTGGTTTGCCATTTCATTTTCCAAGTCATTTTACATATGAGAAACTGAGGCAGACAGGGTTAAGTGACTTGCTCGGGGTCACACAGCTAGTAAATATCTGAGGATGGGTTTGAACTCATGAAGCTGAGTCTTCCTGACTCCAGACCCAGAACTCTGTGCACTATGTCACCACCTAGTGGTCCCTCACAAGTAGAAAATAAGAGCCTAAAATGTTCACTGAACTATTCTGGGTGTTAAGGGAGATAGAAAGTTTAGGTAAGACAGAGTTGTGCTTTCAAGGGGGTGACGATGGCCTAGTAGGGCAATAAGACATAAACACATATGCGTAAAAAGCACAAAATTGCATGCTGAGCATATCGTAGCAGAGGCGTAAATGCTCTGCTGGGACTCCTGAGTACTGCCTGAGCCAGACTCAAATATAATTGAGAAATACTTAGCCAGATAAATAGAAATAGAACAAAGCATAGAGAATATTACATTTTAAAACTAAGCAGGATGTGGCCCCTAGGGATCCTTATGTACAGATTCGTGGCCCCCATTTCCATTTGGATTTGACATACTGCGTTAGAGAATTAACAGGCAATATTCTTTTCAAGACCTAAGGGGGAAAGAAAATCTGTATCTAACTAAGGATTGTGGGAAAGCTTCTTAGAACAGGTGACATTTAAGTGAGCTCCTGAACGATGCATAGGAATTTAATAAGTTAATTGGGAAAGAGGAAACAGCCATAGGAGACAGCCTTATCCTAGATGGAGATGGGAGAGGGTCTACTAAACAGATACCACCGATGAATATATCTTCCTCTTAATAACGCCTTGGCTCCAAATGAAAAATCAGTGAAATAACAGGAAATAGTCATGGAAATACTGTCCTGTCTTAAAAACATAGTATTAATGAATGCTCTTATTATATAGCTGCTACATGTTTTATCCTATATCTACATCTTAAATATGTGTATGCATATTTTTAATGCACTATTTATCAACTATATCATTCCATTCAATTACTTCCTCAGAGTCCACAGACACATATTCCCAGCATGCCCATTCTCTGGATGGTAGCTCTGCCAGCAGTACAATACCCATCTACAGATCTTCAGAGGAAGAAAAGAAAGTGACAGTGATTAAAGCCCCCCACTATGCAGGCATTGGGCCAGTAGATGAGTCTGGAATCCCTACAGCAATTAGAACGGTAAGAAAGGCTGGAATTTGCCTCTCTGTCATTGTGAGTAGACCCCTACAAAGAACCAATTGTGAATAGGGGTTTGTGTTGTGTTGTTGGGTTTTGGGGTTTGTTTGGTTTTGTTTTGTTTTGGTTTTTTTTGCATTCTTATAATGGGGGAATACACTGTGCAAAATCTGAATCCGATGCCGCATGTGGCAGGAGGGAAATGCTGATTGGCAATAATTGGACAGCTTCAACTTTTTCGTTTTCATTATGTGCTTGTCAGAGCTATAATTTATAACATACATTTTCCCTCCCTTTTCACTAATGAGCTTTAAGACTGCCGAGAGAAAATGCAAGAACCAGGAACGCAGGAATGCTTTAGTTAAATTTTATTCCCATGTGCCTTGCTGAGAAGCCAGGAGATTTGTTTCTTGAAATGGATGTGTGTAACCCTGGGTGGGAGGAGGTGTCTGCTGGGAGCTGGTATTTTTGTGAGCTAAGGGATTGGGAAGGGAACTAGTGACGTTTTATTGTTAGCAATGAGGAACCTCTAACTGCAGTAATAGACACATTTTGGTGGACACCATTCCCCTGGCTCCACCCACCCCCCTTCCCAATCACAGCTTAGAGCTCTCAGAGGATGACGAGGAATGTGTTTGGGACTTTTTTTTTAAATTCTTTAAACTCCAGTGACTCCTTGCTCAAGGCTGTTAGGCTCTTTTAGCTGGTCTTAGCAGCAGCAAGCAGGGGTAACTGTGGAACGCAGTTCCTTGCTTACTGAGTGCGTCTGGACAGAAAGTTTGGTGCTGCCTGGAGAGAGGAGACCCTAATGACAGCCAGGATGAGAGCTGCGACACCTCTGCAGGTGAAATTGGGGGGAGGGGCAGGCCCAGAGGAGCTCTTGGATGCACTCTACCTGCCAGCACCAACATAGAGGGCTGTGGGGGTGCCAAGAGCTGGTGTATGGGAACCCAGACCATTCCTAGAAAAGGAATAGATGGGGGCAAGTAATGGGATAGATAATCAGAAAAAACAAAGCCAACGGTGAGAAGATTGGAGCATCCTCAGTTAGAGCATAATATCTGATTTTTATTCTCTCCTTTGATGGGTCTTTATTGTATGAAAATTTGAGATAGTGAATACAAAGAGAGCACTTTTTGGGTGGAATCTTAAGACAGAAATGCTTTATATTTTCAACCTACAGAAAAATCCTCAAATTTCTGGGTTAAGTTTGAACAGTCTTTTCAAATTATATATTTCTTTTTTTTTTTTCAAATTATATATTTCTTTGTTTGTAGGTCTTGTTGTCTAAGCATAATACTGTAATTATCAGTTACCTATATGGGAACTGACATGTCTATATATTAATGAGATGACAGGGGAAAAAACTGAAATGTCAGACTGATAAGGATGCCATGCTCCCTTCATGTAATGATATGTCTATATATTAATAAGATGACAGAAAGAAAAAGGTTTAGGAATTGATGGAAATGTCAGATTGATAAGGATAGCATGCTTCCTTCATGTAACTTTATACATAGATAGCTACACATAGATACACACCTGTGTTTGTGCACCCATACACCCAGGTATGTATCTTTATGTATCTATGTGTCTAATATTGCATATATATATATGGTGCTGTTGGAAGGGAGTGATTTCCGATTCCAGTGACATGTTCACTAGAGGATAAAGGGTCATTGATTTTGGCTGACACCTGTGAAAGGGTCAGTGTCCACACAAGTGTTCCTGGATCTCAACATAAGTTTCTCTTCGGAAAAACTGAACTCAGTGTGTTTGTGTGAACAGATCTGTCTCCACCTGCATTTAAAATGAATAAAACTTGCTTCAATAGGGATAGCACTGTGTCTGCTTTACATTCTTAAGTCAAGACCTCTGTACTTTCCTGTTTACCTTTTAAAAACTAAAGTCTAGAATATTGTGGATACTTAACTAAGAATGCAGTGGTATTAAGTCTGCATAGACTAGTATAGAATATTCTGAAAAGTTAAAAGCAATTTGTCCTCTTGTCTGTAGACATAGCTTCAGAATTTGCCTATCTTCATAATAGGAAAAAGGTCTGACCAGTGTAGAGAATTCTCCAGTGAAGAAACTCCATTCTACCAATGCAGAATGTTCTCTGAAATTTGTAGTCTTAGAGTGTTGTCTTGGGTGGTTAAGTGACTCGTCCAAGGTCTCACAAGTGGTGGGTGTCAGAGGCTAGACTCGATCTCAGGTCTTCTAGGCAAATGCTATCCTTTAGGTCACACTGCCTCTCTTTCTTCACTATGAAAATAAAAAATGCCTAGGTCCGTGTTGCAAGAACTATTTTTTGCACTCTGTTTTGGAAGGAATACTGATGAGTCAGATGTCTTGGCCTCAGCCACCAGCTCTACCACTTTAAGTTGTAAAAGCTTAGACAAGTCAACTTTCAAACTATCCAACTCCTCAGTTTCCTCATCCGTCAGTGGGGAACGTGAAGGGAATAACCATTTATCTGGTGCCTGCTCCGTGCTAGGCACTGTACTCTGTGCTTTACAAATATCTCATTTGGTCTTCACAACAACCTGGCAAAATAGATGCTGTTATTATCCCCAATTTACAGTTAAGGAAACTGAGGCAGACAGCAGTTAAGTCACTTGCCAAGGATCACAGAGCTAGTAAGTATCTGAGGCTAGATTTGAACTCAGGTCTTCCTGACTCCAGGCCTGGCACTCTATCCACTGAACCACCTACCCACATCCCTGGGAATGCTTTCAGTACTCTCCCAGCAACCAGGGATTTGAGAATATTATATGAAAGAATAAACATTTCTATGTGCTTCTACACTTTGTAAATTATAAAGTACTGTCTATACAGAAATAAGGACTCATTATTCTCTGCATGCTTTCTCATGGGCCTTGGAAATTATCCCTACTTTAAGGAAGGAGCACAGAACGTTGGAAATCTTTTCATTTTTACATCTGTTTCCAAACCCGAGTCACAATCCTAGAGAGGAGGTATAAGTATAGCTTTCTTACTCAATGTTCAGTCACGCTTCATCTGAGCGAGCGAATGCTTTTTAAAAAAAAATGCATTTTTCATCTTTTCAGTTGCTCTCCCCAGGCCATCCATTTAAGAACCAAAGGTTATTAACCTCAGATCCTTCACATTAGCTACTTGACATCAATCACCATCACAATCCTGAACAGAAAATTCCTCTGCAATTAGAATGAAACAGGCTGGATTGCAATCCAAGCTCTGGAATTTACTGTGTGACCTTGAGCACCTCCCTTCTCTGTGGGGCCTCAGTCTCCACATCTTTGAAATGGGGATATTAACTGCCTCAGCAGGGCTGCTGTGAGGATCAGATGAGATGATGAAGCTACGCTTTGGTTGGAAGGCTCCATATGGTCTCTTTTGTCATCTTTGTGTTTCCCCCAGTGACTGATGTAGTGTCTTGGCCAGAGCAGCCACTTAATAGTGTTTGTGGAATTAATTACCCTGAGAAAACAGTTTTCTGTAAACCCACTCAGAACTTCAAAGCCTCTTGAATATGAAGCTGAAAGAACATCTCAGTCATTTTAACTGAAGAAAAAGAGCTTTTTATTTTTTTTTTCATGAGCCCCAGGATGCTTTGCCTGGGCCTTGACCACAGGGGGAGAAAAAAGAATTCCTAGCACTGAGATTACATGAGATGATGTGATTGAAGCTCCATTCAACTCCAAGTATCATGGGATTTGCTTCACATTGTTTTTCAAAACAAACAAATTTTTTAAAATGCAGACTTTCTCTAATTGTCAGCTTGAATATAGAGCTTGCTAGACAGTTTTCAAAGCTTGTAGGGAAACAAAAATAAACCAGAATAGACTGGAGGAGGACTTGGGCGGGAGAGTTTGACAGAGAGGCTATGTATGGTTGTGTGCTCAAACATGAGATTGCGCCATATACATAGAGAAGCATGAGCACACAAAATATATCCTGTATTGGTGGAAAGTTTGTATGTTATGCTAATGTGAAACTCTGAACCTTAGAACAGTTTAGTAATATTAAAATGTAGTTGTCTTATGTTTATAACACTTTTCCTGATAGAAAATCATGGGCAGATCTATCTCTCTATCTGGTATACATGTCACTATCTATATATAGATATGTATATCTAATCGTAGAATACACATACACATATAGCATGTTCTCTAGATAGGTAGATCAATCAATTGATTGATCAGTCAATAGATATTATACATTACCAGACAGAGCATTCTACCAAAACATTTCTGACATTTTTAAAGTATTAGAGAGGTAAGATCCCTCTAACTTCTTTGTTTTGTTCATTTTAGCATCATCCCTACTGTACTTCCTTATAACAGCATAAAAAGTGCTTTGAGAATTAAATTCAACAAGCATTTGTTAAAAGCTTATCATGCACAGAGCACTATGTTCAAAGGAAAATTAAGGGAACCTTTCAGAAAGGAACAGAGGTCTTTCCCAACTCCACAAAAGGTCTGGAGGCTCAGATTCCCCTTTGCCAGCTGACAGCTTTTTCTGGCCTGCCTGTGCTCACCATATAAAGCTACCAGGCTAAGGAGCTGTGCGATCTTGTCTGATATATGCCCTCCAGAAAAGTGAAGAAATCCCTGTCTGGCAAGATTCTTTTCCATATACAGGGTTGCAAATTGTTTCTTGGGCCTCCTTGTTACAATAAATTATGCCCCGAAATTATTCAGGAAACTTTTTAAGTACAAGGTCACAGTCGATTGGGTGTTACATAACACCAGAAAAAAGAAAAACATTTTCTTGGGACCAATGAATATATACTTGAAAGGTATGTGACTTAAAATTTTGCATGGACCTAGGAAGCAATTGCTAAACCTTTACAGGGGTCTTCAAACTTGCTTTTCAAAATATTTTGATAATTACATTCCAAAAGTAATTTGTTTCTTTTTTAATCCAGTGTATTTTGTTATATACATTTAAAAACATTAATCCAAGAAATTGTCCACAGGCTTCACCAAATTGCCAAAAGAGTCCATGACATAAAATATGTGAAGAAACCCCTGATCCTTGATATTTTCACCCTTATTTTTTCCTGAGGTTGCTGTCATTTGGCTAACTATTCATTTAATGAAACTATCTTCCACTAATTTATTATGGTAGGAGTTTAACACAAATCAGGACTTGGCCAGCGACAAGATGGTCAATCATATGACCCTTAAGATCCATGTGCATCCTGGGAATCCTAGAACCCCTAGGATGTGAGAGCCTGAAGTACCCTTAGACCAAATCATCTAATCCCATGAATTTTCTTTGACATAGGATGAAATTAAGCCCAGAGAAATGAAATCACTTATACAAGGTCTCATGGATAATGACAGAACTAAGATAATTCACATGTGTGTTGTCTCTTAAATTCAGATAAACTGAGAAAAAGATATATTTTTAATATGTTCTCTACAGTTCGCCTAGATTTTATGGCTTCTTAAATTCATTATCTTCATTCTCAGTTACCAAACTATATGAATACTTCTCACAGACGTAGGACTGCAATATCCTATATCCATTCATTCAATCATTCAGCAATTTTATTTAATTAGCCCCAAACAGAGAAGGTTTTTTTCAGGAGCTAAGGAAGCTACAAAGATGAATACAAAGAATAAAACCCCTGCTTTCAAGGAGCTAACAATCTTGGGCTGAAAACTCAACAGCAATTTATGTTTAAAAGTGTTGGCAGTGGTGGGTTTTTTCTGTGCCTACTTACTGTGCTAAAGGCAAAGGCTTCAGTAGCTAAGATAGCTTAGACCCACCCCCACCCCACTCCTCCATGTTTGGAGGTCAGCATAATGGTTAACAAGTTGGCATTATTTAACTCTGATTTGAGTTCATGCCCAAAAAATGTCCTGCTGCACATTATTCATGGGTAGAAATCTGCTGTTACTGGTTTGTACAGTACAGTACTTGGGGGAGTGCAGTTATAAGTTTGTCATTTCCAGACCCAGCTATGGTAAGAACCGTGGCATGTACACATCATAAAATGATACCTAATTGACCTATAAGGCTGAGAGGAAGGATCACATTTACAACAAGCTACCTTGTGTGGCTGGACCAAAGAAATGATCGTTGTTATCACCAAAGGGTCCAACCAAAGGAGACTGAATGTCAGTTATTTCTACTACTAAAAGGGGTGAAAGAAGAAATGAGAATATTGAGGGTAAATGTTCTTTGATTATTTGTGTGCCTTATCATCTTTGATCCCAAGGCCCCAGACTTAAATATTGAAAATGATGTTTTACAGACAGTTGACAGACCGAAGGACTGGTACAAGACTATGTTCAAGCAAATCCATATGGTTCACAAACCTGGTATGTTTGTTTTATGCCTTCCTAATACTTTCCCTTCATTTTACAGAAAGAATAGGGAAATGAGGCAAGTGTCTTGCCCGTGGTTACATAAATATTAAGTGGTAGATAGAATTTTAATATGTGTTCTCTAACTCCAGTTCTATCAACCTTTCCACTATCCACAATTCCTAGTGTTTTTAGGGAAACCATGTTTCATTTGGGCAAGATAGGAAATTCTGCAAAGTTTTTTGTCTGGGGCCCTCCTAATTCCCCTATTCCTCTTGTGCTAGGAGCCCTAAGCCTCTAGGTATGCCGTCCCCACATATTGACCTTGGTTGTGGTGACTCCAAATTGCCCATTCTTCTGGACCAGCGGTTCTCAACCTGTGGGTTATGTTCAATTTGTAACAATGTATCCTGCATATCAGATATTTACATTATGATTCATAACAGTAGCAAAATTATAGTTATGAAGTAGCAACGAAAATAGTTTTATGGTTTGGGGGTCACCACAACATGAGGAGCTGTATTAAAGGGTCGCAGCATCAGGAAGGTTGAGAACCACTGCTCTAGACCCTCATTGTGTGTCCTGCATCACGAATGATGAATCAACTTATGGCGGTTCCCTTTTGTAAGAGCCCAGGGGGCGGAGCATAGGTTGAAGCTATTTGTTTCTGCTGCTGCTCAGGTATCTTGGAGGCCCCTAGAAGGCAGGAAGCACTTTGCAAAATAGGAATGAATAAGAGAGAGACTTTGTAATAAAGAGGAAAGCTAAGACCAATGAACCATGCGTAGTAAACGCCCACCTGATGCCTAAAACTGAAGTAGTGGAGCTTTGAAACACAAAAAGAGGAACTTTAAAAAGGGAACCATGTTCCTGTTGTCACCTCATGGACAGGTAGGATGGGCAGCAGTGGAATGCCGGATGTGGAATCCAGAAACATTTGATTCCTGTCTCAGACACTAGTTACGTGATCATGGGCGAATCCTTTAACTTTTTCAGACTCTGCTTCTCAACATATAAAATGGGGATGATGATGCTTGTAACAACTCACAGGGTTGTTATGTTCAAAGCACTTTGAAAACCTTAAAATATTGTAGGACTGCATGTTATTATTATTAAAGACCAGCAACCTCAGTGAGATAGGTACTATGCTGCCATAACGTTTCTGTCTTGTTTTCCAGATGATGACGCAGATATGTATCACACTCCATATACATATAATGCAGGTAGGACTTGTTTCTTCATTTTTGAAGGCTATTTTGTTGGTTTTTATGAGGCTTAGTAAAAAAAAAAAAAACACATAATTTCCTGTGTTTTTTGGTTTCTTAATTTCCGAGATACTTTTTCATCATTTTGCTTGTCTTTAATTTTAGAGGTGAGGGGAGAATAACGCCTTACATATGTTTCTTAATAGAAACACAACAAAAGAACTCATCTTTTTTTCCCCATGAAAATGGGATTATTTCTCAGGTACCTCATTTATTCTCACTGTTTAGCAGTGTTTATCCAAAGTGTGAAGGATCATGTGAATGAATGCAGTATCATCAGGGTACAGAAGATAAAGCTCTCCAGTCCGGAAAGAGATTGATCAGGATTTCAGAATGTTCTTTAGATATACTTTGGGAACAGAGGGGGGAAGGACAAGTCCAGCAGAGTATTTTGTGACCTTGTCCATGCTTTCTTCCAAATGCGGCCGTTCATTAAAAAGAAATCCCATTTTGCTTGTGTCACTTGTGACTCATACTTGCCAGAATTTTTCCTAAGAACCCTGCCTAGAGAACTCTTCTTTTATATTTTATTAATCAATCTGCATTCTTGAGAAGGTCCCCTAAGTAGGTTTTCTTTGGCCCCAGCCTCGGTAGCAACCTTTATCCACCCCTGCCTCCCATTTTCTTTTTTTTCAACTGAACTGAAGCAAGGCCATGATGCCTCCCACCCACCCACTCCCAAGGCCAAGGTGCCCCTCCCTCCTCTCAGCTCCTTCTTGGTATATCTTCGATTCACTTCTTATGTCCAGTAGGATTTTTGTGTCCAGGTCTCATATCCCCTGCCAGACAACAAACTTCTTGAGGGCAGAGACTTTGTCTTTTCTCTCTCCCTGCTAAGCACAATACTCTAGACCTACCAGATATTCACTGAGATTGGTGCCTCTTTTCACCAATATAATGAACTTGGTTGACCCTGGCTGCGAGAAACACGTATTTCTCATTTGAAAGGAGTAGAAAAGTCATTCAGCTCCTTAATTTTATTTTCATGCTGAATTTATACTATTTATAATGGGTTATTTACCTACGGGGCAGGTAGGTAGTACAGTGAATATGATGCCAAGCCTTGAGTCAGGGAGACTCATCTTCCTGAGTCCAAATTCAGCTTCAGACACTCATTAGCTGTGTGACCCTGGGCAAGTCACTTCACTCTCTTTGCCTCAGTTTCCTCCTCTGTAAAATGAGCTGAAGAAGGAAACGGCAAACCATTCCAGTATCTTTGCCAAGAAAACCCCAAACAGAGTTGCAAAGAGTCAGATACAACTAAGCCAACTCAATAACAAATACGCCTGCAGAGGGAAATGGTGCCTTTGGACGTGCCTTGTTACTCTCTGTGTGCTCAGGATCCTAAGCTTATAGAGGCAGAGCTGGGCAGGACCTCAGAACCCATCTAGTCTAAACCCTTCTTTTTTACAGGTGGGGGAACTGAGGCCCACAGAAGTTAAAAGATTTACCCAGGGTCATACAGCTAATGAAGGTCTGAGGCAAGATTCGTGCCCAAGTTCAGTACTCAGTACGCACCATCCTGTTTGTTGCAGAAGCTTGTTCAGAAGGAATGCTTAGGGGTTATGCTTCATACCAAGGATCTTCCAAGGAAATATATGCTCTGCTTCTTTCCTTCTTTAACACAGGAGCGCTACAGCTAACTCCTATCCAGGGTATCCCTGCCAAGATCTACTGCACTCTTGTCAGCAGAGGATATTTGTATAATGGCATGGCATGAAGTGTCAGGAAGAAATCTTACATAAAATTAAGAGAGGGTAGCTAGGTGGTACAGTAGAAAGAGAACCAAGGCTGGAGTCAGAAAGACCTGAGTTCAAATCTAGCTTCAGACACCTACTAGCTGTGTGACCCTGAGCAAGTCACTTAACTTCTTTTTTTTTTAAAGTCACTTAACTGCTACTTGAAACTCAGATTGCTCATCCATAAAATGAGCTGAAGATGGAAATGGCAAACCACTCCGGTATCTTTGCCAAGAAAACCCCAAATGGGATCAAGAAGAGTCAGACACAACTGCAACAAATGAACAACAACAAAAAAGAGAGAAATAGTGGACAAATAAGATAAAAATTGTATAATTTTAAAAAATTGGAACTATGGTTTACAGAAACCAATCTTACAATAGTATTTCTTTGTTTCATATAGAATTTGCTTCTTTATTCTTTCTCTTCTTTCCATCTGGAATTCCCTTTAAGCCTACCCTCCCAAAATCTGACTCCAACTCATACAACAATGCCCAGTCCAAGTACTATTTTGTGAAGCCTGGACTCCATCACCCCCAGACTCATAGTGATCGTCCCCTCCCTCCTCTCAACCTCAGTCACACCTGTTAACCAAGAAAATCTCTTGTCACTGGACCAAAATGCCAGCTAGGGAATCCTCGGCATAAAGGGGTAAAGGTTGGAGCCCTGACAATAGATCCACAAGCACTTATGTTCTTTCTAATATTGTCTCAACCTCTGTTATCAATAAGCCAAACGAAACTCCCACCACCAATTACTTTGTGTGTGTATATACATATATACGTACATATATATACACATATATACATACATATATACACACATAGACATGTATATATAATTAAATATATATAATATTTAATTTTCTATGTATGTTTCGCCCTAAATAATGTAGTCTTTTTGAGGGCACAGACTACTTTATATTCCAGATGTCTATCACTGTTCCTGGTACATAATAGGTACTTAATAAATGCTCATCAAATGTATGGATGTTACTTTTACAGTTTACAAGTACTTACTGTATGTGACTTGGTATCATTAAATTGTTTTTTTCTTTAATTCTCTCTCCAACTAGGCTGACATCTTCTTTTATTCATACCCAGCATGCTTAGCTCAGATCCTTACTCTACGACTTAATAATTTATTACATTTTCATTAGCATATTAATGTTTGCTTATAAATAGATGATTCTAAAATGTTTATGGAAGCATGAAATAAATACTTCTCATCACATTTGCATTATCGTTTTACCCTGTATTAAAAAGATTTGCTGAATGAAAGTGAGTTTCATCCTGGCTCCTCTCTGAATTACTTCCTATGCTAAATTAGTGAATCTGAATAATTATGATGTTATGGTATTATGTGCATCTATATAAAATGTAAGAGCAATTATATCATTATATATTCATATATAATATAACTCAACACACATGCACAGAATATCTTAACATTGTAATAATCTAGACATGGCTAAATTTAAAATATACAGAAATTCAGGGGGGAGGGAGTCCAGATGAAATTTGCTTTCATGAAGGAAAAAAAGAGGCATATAAAGAAAACACATGTAATTTTAAGGAGGCAAGGGGGCTAGTGTATAGAAAGTTGGTCTTTAAACCAGGAAGATCTGGGTAGAAGACATATTGGGACTGTGTTACCCTGGACAAGCCATTTAACCTTTCAGTGTACCAAGAAGCCCTCAAAGATGTTAAGTTACAGAGCAAGCACTAATCTGCACTGCTAGAGATGTTTTCTTACCCAGGAATTTTTTCTACCAGTAAAATCATAGGCCTAGTTCCTGTCCCCTATATAATTACAAGAACATAGGCTTGATAATTACTTATTCTCCATCAGCTTAGCCTATGTGTACTCCTTCCACAAATTTAAATTGTGTCCCTTCCTTGCCTCCTTAAATGAGTTTTCGTTTCGTTTTTAACCATAGCAGTTAAAGAAACCATTGTCTTATGGTCATTATGGGCAGACCCTCCTAACTCAGTTGGGCTGGTTCTTGTCACTGTCCAGACCTTCTGAACCAACTTACCATAGATATGAGAGAAATTAATAATTAATGATAGGGGAGATTCAGAATTCTCCTTTTCTCTATCCTCATTTCAAGCCCTCAGTCTCTGAAGCTTGAGCTAAGGTTCTTCTCTCTTCAACTTCACCCAACCTTACAAGGAATCTCTAGTCTAAGGTGAATTCCATTCAATCAAGCTTATTGTAAGCAGACCCTTTTGTCTAAGATGCCCAAGGCTCAGGGTGGTCTGGGTATAAAGATAGGCTCTCTGTCCGAGGGTGACAAGATGTCGCTCTCAGCTCCTCATTGGAGTAAGCCCAATTCTCCTTATAAAGTCTACCTCTCATTAATTGTTAGCCAGGGTTAATTTCCACCATGGGAAATACCCATTCTTTGAAAGGCATAAAAACTGTGCCGCCATGATTGTCCCTGGTCTAAGACAGATGGCTCAATGACCATCCTTTTATTGAAAGGATGATATTATTAATAAAATGATTAAATTACCCAGAAATTATATCTCTTGAACCTTTTTTTAAAGGCCACACATAGGACCTTTCAATATGGTCAGTCAGCAAGCTCTGTTGTCCTTGCCAAGCTCCATTTCAGAGAAGCCTTATCAATTATAATATTTAGGTATAATAATTATTATAGTAATAATATATCATCATATATTATACCAGATATATTGTTATATGTTTCATATAAAATATATAATTATTATGACTAATTTTTGGTAATTGACACTATTGATTGTTTTGTGGGTGGTGAAAATAGATATACCTTTTAATGCATCTTTTACAATTCACTTCTATTTTCTTTCCCCAACAGGCCTTCCTAGTGCTCCCTACACGACTCAGTCTCACCCTGCTGCAAAGATGCAGGCATACAGACCTCTTTCCAAAAGTCTGTCTGACAATGGCGGTGACGCCTTTAAGGATTCCTCTTCCCCTTTGCCTCCTCCACATATCCCACCTCCAGTTCCACCACTTAGGCCCAGAGAGAGGTCTTCCACAGAAAAGTAAGGAGTTCTCCAAAAGAGTGGTATGGTCAATTGTATCCTACAAACGTCTTCAAATAAGGCTGTCTGTGGCCCTGGGGGCCCCAGATAAAGAAGGAACCTTGACCTTCCACACAGGGTGGTGGTGAAATTGTATCAGTCAGTGTGCAAAACTGAATTTGTTTCTTTATTGATCACATAGACAATTCTCCCAGAAGCTTGGATTACTTCTCTAATGGTGAGTTTAGTGAACTGTGACAATAAGTATATTTATCTATCACATGAGAGTGAGCAAAGCAGTATATTCTTACAAGTTCACTATAGGGTCAGGTCTCTTATTAAGTGAGAATAAGTATGTGTGTGTGTATAAACAGGTGAGTATTCTTCTTAAGGTACTTAACTTTCTTTTAACACTCATGGGGTACAGGAAACTGCCATGGTCTGTGCTGGGAGATCTGACTTGCTTGAGAACTGAACTAAGGACTTTAAAGAAACCTGAACAAAAATCTCTCTTTGGTTTTTCCTTTTTTTAAATTCACATGATGAGTAAGAATAATGGAAGTTTCCCTCTTCGATACCAGGATGATCATTTTTGAGATCTCCTTAGAGAAAGAGATAAAGACGGAAGGACTATACCTGGGGTGTTAATGGTGTAGGAAACCTCTCTGCGGATTCAGGTAGACAACTTCTCGGCATTATCTAGTCTCAGGGCCCGATCATACACATCCTCAATGATGGATTTTGTGCTGCTTCTTTACACAAGAGATCGTTGGTAATATGCTAACCGAAGTAGGGTTAGAGATATAGGAAGAGACACACACAGACATGCTGTTAACGCAGGCTCAGTAGGGACTCTACAGCCTGTCGTTGGTACACAACAACTAGGCAATCAGAAAGGCAAGTTGGCTCTGTTGTTGTGTGTGTTCTTGTGTGCCTCTGACAGGTTGGTGTAGTCATTACAGAGCTCATGTTAGCCATACATAAGAATAAAACTACACATGAAACAAGGAACATAATGGTGCCTTTCCCAGAGTTATTGTGAGGATAAATGAGATGATATTGGCAAAGCAGTTAGCATAGGGCCTAGCACACAGTAGGCATTATATGCGTATATAACAAAACATACGTACATGAAATTCGTGTCTTATTTGATCCTGTGGCATACCTCAGTGTAGACATATCAGTGGTAACCAGGTGGGTCAGTGCCTGGAGGAGTAAACTTGGAGTCAGGAAGACTTGACTTTCAGTCCTTCCTCAGATGCTTCAGCTGTGTGATGCTGGCCAAGTTAATTAACCCCTCTGTGCCCTCAGGTTTCTCACTGTTAAAATGAAGATAAGGATAGATAATACCTACCTCACAGGGTCAGAGTGGGAACCAAATGAGATGACTTTGTAAAAATACTTTGCAAATTTTCAAATGCTCTGTAAGAGCCAGTGTCATCATCATGATCATCACCCTCACCGTCACTACCTATGATCCAGTCAGTCCGGTTACTTCTTACCCCAGCGTAGATTACAGCACTCCCATGCGTCATCCTGTGTAGCTCTTGTCAGTATCTTTCCTGCGATGGAGGTAAAATGCGCTTTTATTATTCCCATTTTTCATATTAGTTACTAGAGTTCAGAGTGACTTTGCCCAGTGTCACCCAGCAAAGTTCTAGTCTAACACTGTTCCTGAAGTCAGAAAAACCTGAGTTCAAACTGGACCTCAAGTACTTACTGGTTCTTTGACTCTGGGCAAGTCATTTAACTTTTGTTTCAATTTCCTAAACTGCATAATAGGGATAATGTCTGGCATTTAGTAAGCACTTTAAAAATGCTTTTTTCTTTCCCTCTTCCCTTCCTTCCTTTCTTCCTTCTTCCCCTTTCCTCCTCCCTTCCCTCTTTCTTCCTTGCTTCCTTCCACCTAGTACAGTATTATTTCTTTTTGTCTTCATCCCGTCACTTCTCAGATGTGTGTCTGTCGCTTTGGGGTTTGTTTGGTTTTTTTGGGCAAAGATACTGGAGTGGTTTGCTTTTTCCTTCTCCAGCTCATTTTATAGATGAGAAAATTGAGGTAAACAGAGTTAAGTGACTTCCCCAGAATCACAGAGTTAGTGTCTGAGGCTGAATTTGAACTCAAGAAGAGTAGTCTTCCTGACTTGAGGACCAGAGCTCTATCTTAGACGTGCCACTTAGCTGCCCACTAGTTTTTTCTTTTATGTCATACTAATTAAGAATCTCTTCCCTTTATTAAAGAAAGTCTCAAATCATAGCTCTAGATCAGCTCTTCAGGGCTACATCTTTCTACCACCAGCAACCTCAAACCCCCAGCCTCACCCTCATTTGGGGGAGACTCACAGAGGGACTGAGACCCAGAGAGAACAAGGGACTCCTCCAGGGTCACACAGGTAGGAAATATCTGGTGAGATTCTAACCAAGGTGCAGGCAGGGCAGTGGAAAGGTTCTATATCTCACCAGGAGTAGTAGGTTCCAGGCTTAGTTCTTACATCTGCTATCTGTGTGCCCATGGACCAGTACCTTGAACTGTCAGTGCCTTAATTTCCTCATGCATAAAATGGGAAAAACAATTCTTGTATTGCCTAACTCACCAGATTTTTTGGAGAACATACTTTAGAGACCACATTGCCATATAAGAAGTTATTTTTTTCCTTTGGAAGTATCATCAGTGCTAAGGGTCTCAGTGGTCCCTGGGTAACGTATACAGTGACACATATGACTTGGGTTCTTATGCATGTCCCCTGAGAAGGGTTTCAAATTTTACACAGCTTCTTTCTGCCTGAAGCAAAATGGTGCCTATGTACTTTTCATAGAAATGGAAACTATTTTCTAAAAAAAGATTGAGGGCAACAAATTAAACCTAGTATATGCATTTAGTACATGCCCATTCCCATCAAAGTTACTTTCTCATCACAGACTGGCAGGGTAAACTGACATCAACTTACAAAGGCTAAGGGCTTTCCTCTTTCAGATGGATGTTCATTCTAAACCCAGACACAAAGAGAAGGGATTAACTCTCTCCATACATAGTTCCCTAGGGGGCCTTCCAACACACTCCGTTCAGCAACCTCTGAGTGTAGGTTTTTGCTTCAGCAGTAGAAAATACATGTTTAAAAAAATATGTAAAAAAATATTTCCCCAAATAAAAGACCTTGGGGGAAAAATTTTATTGTTTCTGTTGAAAGTGGTATTTTTCTGTTGACTTTTCTCTCCATATGATGGTTCTGAATCTTGGCTAACAGAAATTTTGAAATTATATACTCTGTCTTTGGCTACTAAATAGAGATTCTTCTTCCCTTACATTGAACACAGGGAATTAATTTAATATAGTCCTTTGGGTTTGGTTTGGTTTTGTTTTTATTCCTAGGCATGACTGGGATCCACCAGACAGAAAAGTGGACACACGAAAGTTTCGTTCTGAACCAAGGAGTATTTTTGAATATGAACCTGGGAAGTCATCAATTCTTCAGCATGAGAGACCGGTAAGCATTCCATATCAGACACTAGTTTTGGCTTCCCAGGTACCAAAATGAACATGAATTTTCAAGTCTTTTTCATCTTTTGGCATGACAATGATTAATCTTTGCATCATTTAGAAATCACCTCATTATCTCATATAGTCATTTGAACAGCTAGTCTTAATTACATTTGAATGGCACAACTCTTCATTTGCCGCATGTCTCTAGAAACATCATCTGTATCAGTTGTCAACCATATTTATTTATTAATAATGAGAGGGACAAAAATATAGGTTTTCCCCTCTTACAAGTTATTTTAGAGAGAAGCAACCTGAATGTGTGCTTATGTATGAATAACTGTATATGCATATCTATGTAGATGTAGATAGATACACTTATATGAACTGTATATCTTTTAAAAATCGATAGATTGTCTCCTGATGCCTCATAGGGGCTTGTCTCTATATAACAGCAATTGAATAAAACAAGAGAGAATAAACCAGGACCTACAACAGTAGTAATGTCTAGAAGATTAAAAAAAAAGAACAGATCTCAGAATCACAATCCAAAATTGGTGGTCTGGGGCCAATTGTGTGAAAATCTCCCTTTCTTTCATATCGGCATTGACTTTTTTCTTAGTGTATCTTCCTTTCTGTCCGTCTGTTTCATGACATTCATTTGACTCTGTTGAAGTGAATTTCTTAGATGCCTTTTTTATCAGCTCTTAACAAGTCCTTCCCCCTTCGTGTGCACAGACAAAAAGCTTCCTGATTAGTTGTCAGTTGGGTGAGTCAGAATTATTTTTAACTTTGCCTTATTTTAACATTCTCTCTAACTTGATGCAGACAGATACAGGCAGGAGAAAGAAACCAACATTTGGAACCACTTAATGCCATTTATCAGAGCAGGTTCTAGGTACAATTGTAAAGCAGGATTATTTTTACCTTTGATGCCCCATTATGCTCTTGTTCTCTCCTGCCCACTCCCCACCATGATGGTCCATCATTCCTGCCTGACCCTCTGCTATGCATGTGATACCTATTCCTTCCTCCTCTCAAAAACCACTTTTAGAAGAAAGGACTTGATGTGCTATTTACACCTTAGTATGAATTTAAAACAACATCTTGTCTTTCTCAGAAATACATGTTAAATATTCCACTTTGTGTCTTGCCTCCAAAACATCTCACACATTGCAAACTTAGAGACTTAAAAATTTGAAACTTTGAAATATAATTCAATTAAACAAACATATATTTAGCACCTTCTACTTGTAAGTTATTGGCCTAGGTACTGGGGATACAGAGGCAAATGAGTAGATCGCTATCTTCAAGGAGTTTACATAAGAAAGCTTATGAATTCAGGGGATTTCTGAATTATTATTATTATATCTTACAGTTTGCTTTGAAAATGTTTGAAGACATAGAATCTTATATGTTGTAGTTTTTGTTGATTGAATTTGGTATTTGATTGAATTTTGAATATTTGATTGAATTTGGTTCCTGTAAAACATGTTTAGTAAAACTAATAAAGGCTTGAAGAATACTTTTACTTCTTGATCTCCTTGGATCATGAAGCATGAACAAATAAAGCAACCTATCTTCAGGAACTGTGGGACTGTCTCACTTTAAAAACAGATTATAACAGCTCTGAAGAATGGCCTGTGCTCTAAATTTAAATTGCCGACATTAGATTTAGAGACAGGATAGGAAAAGGATAGTGGAGGTCTGGAGACCTTTATGTTTGCTAAAACTGAATAATTGGTTTGGACCATTTTGTCCCTTCTGCTGGAAAGTGAATGCTGCCATCTCTTGGCTTTGCAAAATAAAGAATTTCCATTCAAAATATGAATCACTCAAACTGAACTAATTATGGCTTTTAATAATGATGTGCTAAAGCATCAGGATTCTTTCATTATCCTGGTATGGTGGAATAGGACTAATTCTCACTTTTAGGCTAATTTATCAGGCTTTTGCTTTATATTATTGGTAAACTGAGTGGAGCGTTGCTGAGCTGCTCATGTGAATGGGCAGAGTGGGTAGCTATGTCTACCATATAAATTGAATGGCACTGGGAAGGGTCCCTTACCTCAAAATATCTCTCCCAATGGAACTGCTGAGGTGCCTTAAGCTCCCATATCACCCCTTACTTTAGGCTGTTCACTTTGTCTGGAATTCCCTCCCAGCCACGATTACTCACTGACTTCCTGTCCTTTAAAGCACAGTCAGCATGCTACCTTTTCCACGAGCCACACCCTCCTGTTCACCACTCCACAGAATGCCTTTCCCTGTCACTTAGCCCTCAGTGCTTCGTTTGTCATTATTCTTTGCTTCTCATTTAACTGTGTCTTAGCTCTCCCCTGGATGTCTTATCCCTCTGGATATTTCATGAGGGTGAGCTTATCGCTTCCTACCTCTCTGTCTCCCCCTCCAGTGCCTAGCATCGTGTTCTTCTCATAGAATCACATAGTGCTTCAGAAATCACCCTGATACTAATCATAACGTCCACATTAAACTGTTAATATTAACGAGAGAGGCATGATTTTCCCATTTTTCCAAAAGATTTCGAATGCGAAAACTGTAATAGAAAGAATTTTCTTCATAATTTTTTAAAAATGCTGTTTGCAAATTCTTAGAAAACTATATTATCGGAGGGTCCCTGTAATAACTAATTGTGCAGAATGACTGTAGTGTAGCTCATATATTGTGTGACACGAATACTAACAAAAACATAACAACTGTGCTAATGCTTTCTTTACGGAAAGAAATGGACACTTTCACCACTCCTTTATATGATAATTAGAACAAAGAATTTGGACACATTTTAAATGATACATGATAACAATACTAAAAGCTAGCATGTGTATTGTTCTTTCTGGTTTACCCGGCACTTTACAAATATTATTTACCTTCATCTTTAATACACTAGGAGATAGGTGCTATCGCTGACTCCCTTTTACAGATGCAGAAATTGAGGCAGACAGAGGCAAAGGTACTTGTCCCAGGGTCAATCAGTGTATGAGGCAGAATTTGAACCCAGGTCTTCCTGACTCCAAGTCTAGTTTTATTCACTGCAGTGCCTAGCTCCCTGTGACTGATTAAGAACTATACTATATATACTACATCAGATCTTACATGAAGATTATAACAATTATGCACTAATAGCTATTACAATTTTAAAAAATAGCATCTATAATTATATGCATTTTCCTATCATTAAGTTATCTTTATTAGCTGATAAGGTATGTATGTGTGCGGGTGTGTATGTACATACATATATGCTTATATATACATTCATATACATATGTATATATAATGTGCATATATGTGTGTATATACATACACATATATTATGTGTGTATGTACACATGTATGACAAACCAGAGTCCTGATCTGTTTATATGCCTCCTTCCATAGAACTACACAGACCTTGATTCCACTGTTCCTGAGCTTAGTATGAAATGATAATTTTATATGCAATATAATTTCTATGCAATGATGATTTTACTCCCCAGTCTTCATAACAGCAAAGTAACTTAGTCTTCCTGTCTTGAATTCATAGGTGAGGGAGTTCCTGTGAGCTAGGAGGGTTAAGAACCCATTTTGTGCTTTACCTATGAATTTGCTATGTTGGGGGAAGATCTGACATTTATTTTCTAAGCCAGAAAGAGCCTTTTAGGAGAGGAAATTATTAATATTGCAAAGAAAAAAAAAGGATTTAAAATTATTTATGCTTATTGGTTTGGGTACAGATTTAGAAACTTAGAAAATAGGAGTCCAATATTTGATCTTGTAAAATATTTGCAAAGGCCTAGAAATTTTGTTAAGCTGACTTTGGCTGTAAATCAATACTGTGCTTCCTTATTGTGATATTCCATTCCTCAAAGGAACACCTGAGCCCAGTTTCTGCCAAAGTGTACTTTGAGAATGATGAAAATTTCATATCCCATTTAGAAGAGAAATGTTTGATCCCTACAACCAAGGAATCACAAGTCTATTTCAGTATCTAGTATGTTCCTAGATAAACCACTTAAGGCCCAGAGTTTGCTTCATGCCTTGATAATAGAGGAATGAGGGTTTTATTTTCCTATTTGATCATTGTTTTCCAAAAGGAAGTTATGAGTAAATATTTGTTAAACTGAACAATGATATTAACAAGAATCAGATTGATATAGCACTGTGGAGGCAGAATTAAAAGGCTCCGAAAAATTTAGTGACAGTTGTTAGTATGTTCTTTAGGAAAATGTATTATTTAAATGACAGTGTAGGTAGGCATGGTGACTCATGCTTGTAATCCCAGCTACTGAGGAGGCTAAGGCTGTTGGATTGCTTGAGCTCCAGAATTCCAAGCTAAAATGGGCTGAAACATATCAGGATTGTCCTTAATAGGGTAAGCCTTCTAGAACTGTGGTAAACCAGGCTGCCCAAGGAAGGGCAAATGGCCCAGGTTGGAAACCAAGCTTCGGTTTCCATGCTGATCAGAGTGGGATTGGACTAAGGCTAATCCCTCTACTTTCTGCCTGGGAGAAATAAGGAGATTCAGTCTTTAAAAAAAAATGTTGAAAATTTTGTAATGTTTATCTGGTAACCTGAAAAATAAAAGAGTAAGCCAGTTAACCAAGTATAGAGTTTTCCAGATTATTTACTGGAATGGATAATAGGATCAGCCACCTGTAGAATTTATGACCCAACAATATGAAGACTAGGTGGTACACGGTTTATCTTGCTCTTCTTTAACACAAAGAGGAGATTGAAAAGCAAGGTGGATAAAACATGTGTGTTCACAAAATTAAAACCAGTAAAATATACATAAATACAAACCTACCTTAGAGAGGAGATATGCTAGTCAATAAATGCCATGAAATTTGTAGAATAAGTGAAAAAGAAAATAAGTGTCTCAGAAATATTGATTTATTTTAGGAATGGGTATCTTCTCCTCTATGATATATAAACAAGATTCTTAAATCTTGTCAGAGGAGACAACATGCCTCCAAATGCTTCCTGAGATCACAGGGGAGCCTTGCTAGTCTTCAAAAAGTAAACTGAAAAGGGCAAAGAAGTTAAGAAGAAACACAGCTTTGTCTTTGCCATTTTTCTGCCTTCTTGCCCTTTGAAGGTAATGACATCAAAGTCTTGATCATAGGAGGATGTGGTTGTCTGTAAATCTGTGCTTTTCTTTGTGAATTATATGAATAACCAGGGTTGTCCTTTCTCTTGCTTCTCCATTGGATCTCTGAGCCCTAGAATCCTTCCAAAGCAAAAAGGCACAGTCACATGGAAGGGACTGATATAAATAAGATTGCTAGTGAGTTTTGGATTACTTAGAGGAAAATCAGCTCTACACGGGACCAAACCAATCAGAGAAGATATGGCCATCTTAACATTGTTTCTCTGCAGCTACATCAGTCATTCAGCTTCCCCATGTTTGATGTGACTGATTGTGCTGCAACAAAGCTGTCCTCTGGTTCTGATACATGTGGTTGCTTGTTATGCAATGAAGACACAATCCATAATATGCGTGTTGGATTATAGTTTGCAATTAAATGTACGTTATTTTGGGTTGTATATTCTTTCATGTTCTGCATATCTCTGTCATCTTCCATCTGGGTGATAACTGAAAATGGTGCTTTTCAGCTGAATCAAAAATACTTCCTTTTCTGAACATAGTAATCTAGCTTTCCTCAAACAGATCTCTGGCAATCTGGACTCACCGTTTTACTTTAATATCCGTGATACCGTCCTGCCAAACATATTCATTTGTTAAATTTGCTGCCCTCTGCTGTCAGGATAGAAACAAAACAATGAGTGTCTGTGATTTTCTTTCTTTACCCTAACATAAAGAGTCCTAAAATAATGAATGCAAAATAGGACGTTAGAAGACATCTGAAGAAAAAAACAGTATGGTCCTAATAGTCTCCGCTAGTTTAGAATATTAGCCCCTTGAATTAGTAATAGATCTAAAGAGCCATTTCTGCTTTGTAAAAAGTATATCTATCTATAAGCAGAGATAAAGTGATTTTCCCATGGGGATTCCTCTAATATAACTTTATGATAACAATTTTTCTCTACTAGGGGGTGGTCCTGGGTTCTCCAGAGGTATGGGAGAGGAAGATAAATTATGGCAGGTGCTTAGAAAGGCTTTGAGGACAAACCCATTGATGGATTGGGATTATTCCCCAAAGTTTTGGTTTTGCTATTTTCTTTCTTCCCTCTTCTCCCTGCTTTTCCTTCCTCTTCCCTTTTTTACTCCTCTCCTCCCTTTTTGTCCTTTCCTCCCCCCTTTCCTACCGTCTTCTTTCCTCCTCCCCTCCCTTTATCTCCTTTATCTTCCCCTCTTCTTTTCTCCCCTTTCCTCTTCTCCTCCCCCACTCTCCTTCCTCTTTCTTCCTGTCTTTTCCTTCTTCTCCTTCTGTTTTCACCTTCTTTCCTTCTCCCTTTCCTCTCCTTACCCCTTCCTCTTTTCATCTCCATTTTTCCTTCTTTCTATTGAGTAACTTCATCCACTGTCATAGTGATTCCTTATATCTTCCCCCAGTTTCTCCCCAAATTTCATATTCTCATTTCCAGTTGCCTCTTGGAGTCTCATTCTAATATCATATTCAATACATCCAAAATTGAATTTAAAATGTTATTCCCAAAACCTATCCCTTTCTCTAGCTTTTCTGATTCTACAGATGGTACCACAATACTTTCCATCACCCAGATCCACATCTTCAAAGTCATTTTTAAAAAAATTTCCCTCTTTCTCTCTCTATCCAATCAGCTTCCAAGTTACTTCCATTCAGCCTCTTTAGTATTTATCACATAATTTCTCCTTCTCTCCATTCTCACTGAAATTACCTTTGTCACCTCTCACAGGAACCATGGTAATGGATTCCTAATTGGTCTTTTTTGTTTTAAGTCTTCTCCTTCCTCCAGTCCATCTTTCTCCATGCTACCTCCGTCTCCTTCCTGATACATTGCTCTGATCACATCTCTATTCAAAAGTCTTTAGTGGACCCTCATAACTTATTCAGTAAAGTAAAATTTTTGTGTGAACATTCACAAATCCCCACAGTCCAGTGCCTGACTGTCCTTCCAGTCTGATTCTAGAGCATTCCCTATATCTCAGCCAAACTGGACAATTTATCTTTAGTCTGACTTCTCCCATCCGCATACTTTGGTTACTCTGCACCCCCTCTCCCCATCTCTGGAATGATTTATCCCTCTTGTTTCCATGTGGAAATCTTTCTTTTCCTTCACAGTCTAATTCAGATAGTACCTCTGAAGGTTATCGCCTCCATCCAATAGTAAAAAAATAAGTGATCTCTCCCTCTGCAAATTTGTCATAGCACTTTCCACAAACCTTTCTTTGTACTTATCGTATTCATTCTTATATTATAATTATCTAAGCACATGCCATATCTCCCAATTATGTTTCTAGGTCCTAAAGGTCATGAGATATGTCTTATTTCATCATTCTATCCCTAACAAAGTCAATTTTTTATCAATGCTGGTTGCATTAAATAAAGTATTGCCGAAATACTATATTAGTACAGAAAAGGACAAGAGTTATTGAGCTGGAAGGGACCAAGAGAGGCCATCTGTCTTTTCCTTATTTAGTTCTTATGTGTTTCAACGTTTGTATCACCATCTGAAAGTAGCAGCCAGAAAGCTGCTTTGACTTGTGAAAATAAAGAGTATATGGCATCAACAATAAAGTAATTGGAAATGGAGCAACCCAGAAAAAAATAAATCCTACAACTTATGATAACCACTAGTGAAATTGTAGTTGTCTTTTAACCATCTAAAAGCTCTTAGTTTTATCAATATGAGGAATCATTCATTGAGATAGTCATTCAAGAGAAGAAAATCTCCAAGATCGTCAAAGGCTTGGAATTGATTTTTTTTCAACAATGGTTTGGGCAACTTAATTGCATTCCTAGAGCATGGCATTGATCATAAAGGATTCAAATCTTGCCCTTGGCCTTATTATTTGTGCTCCCTAACATTTAAGGACCCTGTACTTGTTTGAGAAGTTTGGTATGGATTTACTATGCAGCCCCAATATCATGGTCCTTTATTTAAAGGTCAGAAAAAGATAATTCTCAAAGAACTAATCAATATTCTTTGACACAGCATCTGAGCACTCAGTTTGGCTTAGTGGTCTCCTATACAAACCCATTCAGACAACCCTCTTGAATTCATAAGCAATGAAAAAGATAACTATGTAAGAGGGAAATGTGCATTATACCTCCCCAAATTAGAACAATTTGTGTTTTCTCAGTTCTTTTTGTCCTCAGGTCTCCTTTTTTCTCCCATGTATTGAATACTATCTCTAATATTTAGGAACTACTAATAAAAAAAGAAGACAATTAGAAAACATTAGTGTTTTCCATTAATATCCATTGTAATATTCAACTAAAGTATAATCATTATGAACTCTCAGAAGGTTAAACCTGGGAGAAGATTTAGGGATTATCCAGCCCAACATGCTCATTTTACCAAGGAAGAGATTTGTATCAAGAAAAATAAAGTGATTTGGGGAGGATCAAAAAGGGGGAAAGTTGGGATTAAAATTTATGTTCCCTGGTTCCTAGGCCAGTGTTCTTTCCGCTAACTGGAGGAGAATTTCAAATACAAGAATATTTCAGGATACATATGGACAGAGAGACAGACAGACTGACCGACTGACTATATATGTATATATATACAAAAATAATGATTTCAGCAAAAACTGTACAATATGTACTTTAATTTTAACTATGAATAAGTAATGCATTTCTTGTAATGTTGCTTTGTGTTTCTAGGTGGTAAAAGAGTGAATTTTTTTCTTCTGAAAGAAGACAGTATGTGGAGAGTAAACCCCGTGCTCAAATCTTGTACCATTTTTTATTACCCACTTTGGCTCCTTCCCTTCACAGGCCCAAGAGAGAAGGCCTAAACCATCTCTCACACAACCCTTAGAGCTGCGCAAACTCTGTCTGCTCTCATCACAGTAATTGCTCGATACTCACCAAGGATTTAGGTTATTAGTGGGGATGTTATGAATTGTTGAGCTGGGATAGGTACAGAGTCCTCAACTTCTCAAAAATAAAAGATTACTATAAGACTTCAGATTGCTGTTTTCTTCCTATGTGAATCCTAACAATTGTCTGTATACTACTTAGGTCAAAATCCCACACTGCGTCCTATGGTGTCATGTTTCCATGAAGTTAGGTCTTGTTAGCCAAAAACAAAGAGGGAAGCACCAAGGAGTCTTTTAGAAAGGGAATCATAGTCATAGAGATCCTATTTTTTTTTCTCTTCATCCTGCATTCTAGTTAAGGAGAGACAGATGGCATAGCAGAATACAGAATTCATTTGAGATTTATCTCCCACCTAGTTTTTGTATCCTGTTAAACCCAAGGCATCTCCTGGAATTTTGTTCATATTCTCTGGGTTGTATAGTCCTAGGGTGGAAAGGCGAGAAATCTCAGCTACCTTCTAAGTAATAGATTTAAGTAGAATTTTATGCTTCCCTCACTCCCAACCCCTGACCCTGCCCCTGCCCTCTGGGTCCTTTCCCTGATGATACATTAAGTCTAGATGTCTTGGCACAAACTCTGCTCTAAGACATCTGGACCCACTCTTGCTTTCTTCATAGACATTGGGGTCCTGTGATTAAGATAAGAAACGAATGGAATCCATAGGGACCATTACTATGGTAATAGTCAGTTTACAACTATTCTATTATCTTAAAATATGTCTAAAATATTCAAGGGAAAGTATTAATACTGCATACTCAGGAAAAAGCCAGAAATGATGAGAAGGAAAAAATACCCTCTGAGGACCCTTGGGCAGGAAATTCCGTCAGACCCCATCACCATGCCTTGTTTCCCTTTATTCCTTCCCTGCTACCTCCCTTCATCATGACTTGTGGTGTGTGCCTGTATGGATGTTTTTGGTGTCACACGGCATTTCCTTCACTCTGCTCAGTTTGCCTTTTCCTTCCCTTTTCCTTCATGTCTGCTCCAGACTGATCGCATAAACCCAGATGACATAGATTTAGAAAATGAGCCCTGGTATAAATTCTTTTCAGAACTGGAGTTTGGACGCCCGGTAAGTGAGGCTAGCAGATTAACGTATGAACGTTAGGAAAATGTCCTTGTGAATGACAAATACAAAAGTGCCAGTAAAGAATTGGGTAGATGCTGATTACAAATTACAAATTTTCTCTCCTCTGTCCTGCAAAGACAACTCGAGTTTTATTCCTTCGTGGAAAATAATTATTCCCTGTAGGATTTGGCTTTGCTGCCAAATTATTCTTACTTCCTTACAAATAATTGAAATATATCTAGATTTAAAACTTGGGAACTTTTTTGATTACTTATCTCCACTAAGCATTTTATTATTTCTATGCCATTTTGATCCACTTGTATAAAATAGAAAATATACAGGTATTTCTCATTTCATTTGGGGTTAGACTACCTGTAGACAGCATTTGCCTAGTGATCTGTTTGGTAATCTTCCCGATTTATACATTTTCAGCAATTATAGGGAGAGAAGAAAAGGAAGTATAATATACAATCATGTCTTCTTCTCATACCATATGGGGTTTCTCAGGATTGAGGCTGTTACATAGATAGAGCATTAAACAGAGTCAGGAAGATGCCTATTTGAACCCTGCCTCTGAAACTTACTAAACTACAATTCTGCATAGGTTACTTAGCTTCCCTCAGCCTTAGTTTCCTTATCTGTAAAGTGCGAAAAGCACCGACCCATCCCTCAGAGTGGTTGTGGAGATAAATGAGATCTCTAAAAGGCTGCAGATACTTAAAACACTGCATCAATATCCTCACTGTCATTATCATCTCCTGGAAGAAAATCCATGCTAGAGGGAGAAAAAATCAGTCATTTGAGAATTAGAATATTCATTTAAAATCCAGCTTTGACAGAGATATGTGGCCCCAGGAATGTCATCTCAGTTGTAAGAAGGAGAAAACAATAACTTTCTTACCATCAATTTCAGAGTTGTGGTGAGAAAAGAACTTTGTATATCTTAAGGTGCTAATGTGAATTATCATAGCTTTGCCCAGAATGTGCTATGGAACTAGAACCTGATCACAACTCTGGAACTGCCTCCAGCTTTACTCAGAGAATAATTTTGTCAGATGAAAAGTTATTCTATGAAATGTGTCACATAGACTTTCCATATCTATGCCTAGCAACATTTTAAAAGGACAATATTAACATACATAGCAGTTCCGTACATTAGGCACAAAAGAGTAAAAATCTGTGTGCTACACAGATTCCGAGTAGATATTATAGGGTGTTTTCCGCATTAAACCAAAGATTTTTTTATACAACTGGATCAAAATTGACTATCAATGAATGTTTTTTCTTTGTACATTTCTCTGAAATATGTTTAGTTTTTGGTGGGTTTTTTTTCCACTTTACATATTGACACCAAATTAATTGGAGAGAGAAAAAAAATAGTTCTCCCCTTGTTTTGTGTTGCATTTGGATGTCATTAATTAGGCAACTGATAAAATTAGGCAGATGTCTGTCCTGAGACTAAGATCTCTCAGCATTTTTGTATGGTAATTTTCTATCCTAAGTAGAAACTCACGAGCATGTGATGCACGCCTTTTCTTCTAATACATATTTCTTAAATACGCTTTGAATTCCTTTCTTGGCAAGTGTTTGAAATGCTAACATTGATCCAATGAATTGAGTGAACTGTTTTTTACTAAGCAAATCACTAACTTTTTTGTCTTGTTCTTGAAAATGTTTACGAGAATCTTACTCTTCCTTCCAGTCTACCTCCCCCCCATTTGGCTACATTCATATCACTCTTTGTTTGTATCTGATGCTGTCCACACAATTTCTAACTATGTCACCTTTTCCCCATGTTCATTCCTTGCTGCCATTGATCCTCCTTCATTCCATCTCTACACTTCTGCTTATGTGGTGCATCCACCCCCAGCCTCCTAAAAAGGCTCTGGATTATGGTCAGGACCATCCTTCTCGTGTTTCCAAAGAGGTAAATGAATCATTCTTTCTTCTTCAGATTATGACCTTACAGAATACTGCTGTGATTCTGCACATCCCTATTTCACAATCCACCATTCAGTGGTTTCCTAGCATTTCACAATGGCAAGCTTTTTGTCACTGCTCCATGCCCTGCAATATTATTTTCAGGAGAATTCATTATATTGGGGAGGGGGACAATAGATCTAAAGGGTTTTAGTGGACAGAAGTGTTAATACTAGGGATATGTGATAGCTCCACCCCCAAATCTAATGTCATCCTATTAAGGTACGTTGTGTTCAGTTCAAAGAATGTTACAGTCTTGCTGTATTTTTCCCTAGTCAGAGATACCTGGAGTATTCTCTTCAGTCCTGGCTCTCTTTTTTAGGAAGGACACTGATAAACTTTAGTGCATCCATGAGATGGAAACCAGTATGGTAAGGAGACTGGAGACTACATCATAGAGTAATAGGTAGAAGGAATTATTAAGCCTTAGCACATAGAAGAGAAACATGGGGAAGGAAAAGTGAGAATAGCTATTTTTAAGACTGTAAAAGGTTTTTCTTTCTTTTTCAGTAAGAGGGGAAAATGGGATGGAGAGAATATAGATTTTTGTTCCTTGGAAAAAATAAAATAAAATTTTAAAAAATTAAAATGTTTTCTTCTAACATTTTTAAAATGGGGAAAAAAACATGAACTGCTGTTGTTTGGAAGAGGGATTAGACATTCTCTGCTTGGCCCAATAACACAGATACAGGGAGCAGGCTGCAGAGAGTACAAATTTAGGCTCATTAGAAGAGGAAACCTTTCAAACAATAAGAATTTATCCTCAGGTGAGATGGGATGAGTAAATTCCATCTCACTGGAGTTTTTAAAGTGTAACCTGGATGATTTACAAGGGTATTATAGTATGGATTCCTGTGCAGATATGGTTTGAATTAGTTTGTCTCTGAGGCTCCTTCTAAATCCTAAAGTTTGTAATACTTAAGGCCTGGACTTTCCCGGTTTTTGTTTTTTTGGGTTTTTTGGCAAAAGTGACAACATCATGAAAAGCATCTTTCCATTTATAACCTTCCATCAACTCAGTCCTAGCAATGGCTCCATAAAATAGTGTGATAAAAAGAAATCCAGAAAAAAATCAGTCATGGGACATTTAAATGCCCTCCAAGGATCCAACTTAAATTATTATGACAGCAGTTCTTAGATTCAGGTTTCCATGATTAAGTCATTGATTAATCAGCAAGCTTTTATTAAGATTATACTATGTACCATGAAGTGTGCTAGCAGCCGGGAGTATAAATACAAAAAAAAAGAGATAATCTTTATTCAAAGATATATTCTAATGGAAAAAAACAAAATGTACATATACAGAATAAGTCAAAATAAATAAAAGGGTCTTTAGAGCATAGGGCACTAGAATCTGGGAGGACTAAGAAAGGCTTCATCTAGAAGGAAATGCTTGAGCTGAGCCTTGTGGGAGTGGAGGTGAGGCAGGGGATTGAATTCTACCAGGAATGACCAAAGTACAGAGTGGAAAAATGAAGAGCCTTGTATGAAGAACAGAGAGGTCAAGTTTAGCTGGGTCATAGAGTGGAGATAAGGGAATATAGAGTGAGTTTGGAAAGAGAGGGTTGGAGTCAGATTGCAGAGTTTTAAAAGAGGAAAATTCATATTTTATCCTAGTGGCAATAGGCAGGCAGTGGAATTTATTGAGTAGAAGATCACATTGAAAGAAAATTACTTTGGTAGCTGATTAGAAGGTAGATTGGAACAGGGGAGGAATTTGAGCCAAGTAGATCAATTAGGAGGCTACTGCAGTTGCCCATGGTGATGGGAAGCTGAACTAAGATGGTGGTTAGGTGAGTGAAGAGAAATGATCAAATATGGGAAATGCCATGGAGATGAAAACAGAAAGATTTAGCAACTAATTAAAGATATAGGGTGAGGGAAAGTGAGGAATGGAGATCTGTACCTAAGTTATAAACTTGGAAAACCAGAAGAATGGGGATGTCTTCTAAAGCAAGATGGAAGTTTAGTAGGAACAAAATGGAATTTGGGGGGGAAGATAATGAATTCTGGTTTAGACATGATGGGTTTGAGATGCCTGCTATAGACATCTAGGTTGTACTGTCCAGGAGGCAGTTGGCAGGGTGGAAGCTGAGGAGGATGACTAAGGTTGGGTAAATAAATCTATGAATAATTTTCAGTGAGGAAATTTTTATGCCCATTAGAGTTAATAGGGAGCAAAGGGAGAACATGCAAAGAGAGGAGGAAAAAGGGCACAGAACCTTAGAGGAACACACACAATTAGGTCATGTAACATAGTTGACAAGCCATCAAAAGAGACTAAGAAGGAGCTATCAGATAAGTAGAAGGAAAACCAGGAGAGGGTAGCATCATAAAAACCCAGAGAAGAGAGGGTGGTCAAAAGTGTTATGAAGCAGATAGGTCAAGAAGGATGAGGAACAAGGAAAAAAAAAAAGCATTGATAACTTTGGACAGAGCAGTTTCAGTTGAAAAATGAGATCAGAAGGCAGATTTTTGAGGATTTGAAGGGAGTCAGTTGAAAAAGCAGAGGCAAAAAGAATAGATAAATTTTTCTTTTTTTTATTTTTAAGACCATTGGTAGACATTGACTAATGTGGATGACCCATGAGGTTCCTTCAATTATTAGACGCTCTGCCACTAATGAAAATTGCTGTGCCAGGACTGACCAATATTAACTTAATTTTGTTCCTCACTAAATGATTAAGAAAATGGGTAGGATTACAAAGGATGTACTTATAATTCAGATCATTTATACCCAACTGCACTACATTATTCAAATTCCCCCCCCTCATGGAAAGAAAGTTCCTATATTCTGTGAGAATCAGATACAAATATAATGATCTGATATACATTTCTGTGTCTGTAAGCACTACAAGGGTCACAGTTGTTGGACTTAAGAATAATAAAAACCTAACTATTAATTACACATGGCCCTGCACACATGCATATTTATGTCCCATCAGTGGAACCTGAAAAGTTTTTTCAGGGATTCTGATAAAGGCAAAATTATCTCCTGTTTCTTCTTCAGGAAGAATTTTTGGTACCCTTTTTTTTTTCCTCTTGTCCAGAACTGTGATTCCATTGGTATAGGGCACTGCCTGATGGAAATTTCTAATGATGTCATTGCTACTTGTCTATAGCTTACAGTGAAGTGACTTGCACATGGTACCACAGCTGTGCAGAAGAACTTGAACCTGTATTCCTGAGTCCAAAGCTACCATCCCCTGATCAGTATCCTATACTGTCTGTTTCTTGATTCCATCAATAATTTAAGGGGAAAAAAAATGTCTCAAATAAAATATGGAGGTCCAAAATTATATGGTAAAGATTGAAACTTATCATGGAAGACAATGCCACACCAGTTATTGATAAATTAACATACTTTTTACATAGCCTCTAGACACTAGGTCCAAAGCAAAAGCATAGAGGTCTAAGAAACACCTAAGGTACCCTTGGGTACCCCAAGGTTTTGAAGATTTATCAAAATGATCTCCTCTAAATACTAGCTGTTAAGAGAATGAGCATGATGTAGAATCTCAGGACGAAATCAATAAGCTATCCATCCCATCCCCACACCCTTAATCTGGTACCCAAATTCTATCTTCAAGTTAATTACTAGTTTATCATTCTTGAATTATTTTAACTTAAAAGAAGCCAGTTTGGGGCAGTGGATGAAGCACTGTGCCTTGGAGTCAGAAAGACATCAGTTCGTATCTGGCTTCAGATGCTAGCTGTGTGATCCTGGACAAGTCACATAACCCATATCTCCCTAAGTTTCCTCAACTATAAAATGGGGATAATATTAGCAACTATATCTCTCAAGGTTATTTTGAGGAACCCAAGAGATAATATTTGTAAAGCACTTATCACAGTGCCTGCATCACTGGTACTCTATAAATGCTTATTTTTTTCCTCCATCTCTCCCTTCCTCCTTTCTCCCCTTCTTACCTTCCCCCATCCTTCCCTCCCTTCCTCCTAACCTAACTCTCTCGGTGACTTCCATTAAATAAACTTACTTGAGGAAAACCCTACTATTTCCATGCAATGACTGTTTATAGCATTTCTGGTCTTGATGAACTCAATTCAGTTTGCTTTTGAAGACGTGGCGTCTTCATTCTGACTGATTCATTAGCATTTTTGCACAGGATTATCCCACATGCAGCAATGAGATGTAGCTTCCTTCTCATGTGACATTGTGTCCTAAAGAATGCTGCCTGTGCTCTACTAGCCTTAGGAGAAAGTTCTTTATCTCCCAGGCCAATAGGTCTGACTTGATCATTCAGAAATCACAGATAACTTGAGGTATTTCAGGAATGGTCTGAAGGTAAAGCTTCTCTTTGTCAGTCAGGGTTTGGGGTCGGGTAAGTCAAGATGATAACTTATAATGTTAAGTATTATTCTGTTAGCTAAGACAGGCATGAGGTTATGTTTGGCATTCACAGAGGCAACATGTCCTATTGGATAGATTGGCTGGTTTTAGGAACAAGAAGACCTAGGCTCAAGTCCAGCTTCTGATACTTGCTAGAAATTCAGTGCATTATTTCTTATCATTAGCAAGCCTTCTATCTAATATCTTGGTGAAGTGGAAACAAGACTGGTTTTGAGGTAAGGAGATCTGGGTTTGAATCTTGGCTCTACTACTTACTGTCTTTATCATCATGATTCAACTGCTCTCAGCCTGTGTTTCTTCATCTCTCAAAAGGAGTCAAGCAGTATTTTCTCTACAGATCCTTCCAAATCAATTGAGCTCATGTTTTGTAAAGCAGGTATGATGTTAAATAACATGTATTTATTGATTTTCCATATTTATATTTCTAGTTTTCTACTCTTTCAGCCCAACTGAAAAAGTCTATTAAATTGAGAAGATTGTTTAAGCTTATGAAACTGTTGACCAAAATTTTCTGAGAATGCTTTCCTCTTGGGAAAAAGGAAATACTCTATTTTTCCCATTGCACATTAGTGAAAAGGTGTTTTTAGCAACCCCTTTTGTTTGTCTCCTTAGCAAGATTCCTTTCTTTTTTCAAACTTGGCTAATGTTTTTTAGCATTTTGTGTATTTATCTTTACAAAAATAAATCATCTCTATCTCACTGTATCTCCCCAATTGTACTATAAAATAAAATCCTTTATAACAAACACAAATCCCTGCATTGGTCATGTCAAAAAATGTATGTCTCATTCTGGATTTTCAGCCTGTTACCTTTTTAGCTAGACTTGGGTAGCATGATTTATTTTCAATCATCTGAACTTGTGGTTTATCAAGGTTCACTTCTTGTACAGTTACATGAGAGTCAGTTAACTTATATAGATAAGTCTTTATTCCTGCATAAGTGGGATTTCTCATGTTATTTGTGAAGGACTCCAATTTTGTACATGAATGTGGTGATCAAAGGAAAAAACAGGATGTTATAGGTGTGTTAATTTGTGTTTATTTACAAATAAAGACTAAAAATCTAGGGACAGTTTGTATTATATAATTTTTTCGATAAAAACATAATTCAACTATTTTCTGCTGAACGTATTGATATGATAAAGTGTGTCAGTGTGATATAGTGGAAAGAACACTGCCTGGGACTCAGAAGACCCAAGTTTTAGAACTGATACTTCATTAACTTAACTACTGACTCCTCTGGATCTCAGCTTCCTTATCTATAAAATGGCTTATCTCTTACTTTGGACTCTAACATTCCATGACATTAATTTAACACAGGTCATTTTAACTGATAAGAAAAATGCTTTAATTATTGCTTTTCGAGTACTGTAAAATACTTATCTATAATTGAGAAGATGATGCAGAAAGAAGAAAAAGACTAAGATTTTATTGATTTCAAACTTAAATTTATTCTCTGTGTAATATGTAATATAACTTTTGAGGGGTAGCTAGGTGGCACAGTGAAGAGAATGCCAGATTTGGAGTCAGGAAGATTTGTTTTCCTGAGTTCAAATCTGGTCACGGACATTTACTAACTATGACCCTGGGTAAGTCACTTAACCCTGTTTGCCTCTGCTTTCTCCTCTGTAAAATGAGCTAGAGAAGGAAATGGCAAACCACTCCAGTATCTCTGCCAAAAACAAACAAACAAACAAAACAAAAAAGGGTTATGAATAATTGGACACAACTGGAACAAACTTTCAACAACTTTTGAACAGTTTTGAAATATTATTTTTCACATTATTACCTAGGAACACATTATCCAGTCTATCTTGCTGCCTGTCGTTTGGAAATTGTACTGATAATCAATTACTACACTAAAAAGTGGACCCCTGGTGAAAAAATTAACAGATGGAATTCAAAGAAGTCTGTTTTGCTTCGCATTAGCTCTGGTTTCAAAGTTAACTATGGATTTCATGTCTAAAATGGTCCTAAATTCTGTACAAAATGAATTATTACTTCTCTCTCCAACATCTGGGGAAATGGAATTTTCTGTGGTTTTGGGAGAGTGGGGAATTATGTGACATGACGGACAAAAATGCCAATGCTATCTTGGATGGTGATTGTCACTCGGTTCTCTGCCCTGGTTAGACCATAGCAGAGGTATTGTACACACTCCTGAGGGCTACAATTCAGGGAAGGCATTGATAAACCAGAAAGCATCCAGAGGGAGGCAACTAGCATTGAGTATATGCCATATGACAGTTGGTTGGAGGAGCTAGGGTGATTTAGCCTTTAGAGAAGACTTAGCCTTTACCTCAGGGGTAACAGGAGAGCAGTCTTTTAAGTATTTGAAAGGATGTCATATAGAAAATAATGGAATTTGTTCTCTTCTGCCCTAGAGGCAGACTGGGATCGATGCAGTTACAAAGTGGTAAATTTAGGCGCAATGTCAGGGAAAGCTTGCTAACAATTAGAGCTGTCCTAAAGTGGATGGAAATGCCCAGAGAGGATTTCTCCTTGTTGGAGGTCTTCAGAGAGTGGATGGATGGCCTCTTGACTGGTATGTCATATCCGGGTTTGTTTGTTTTCTCTAACACAAGTCAGACTACATATCATCTAAGATCCATTAAAACTTCATGACTGTGTAAAATACCTAAGAAATGATGGTTCTGTTTTGATGTGCATATTGAAAAAGTGAAACCTGTTTTATTGTTGCCTGCATTCTGCCTTTTTGAGATTCCAAAGGAAAACAATCTTTGGACCTTGGCCAAAAAAAAGTTTTGAAAAAAAAACCACCTTCTTCTGCAAGAACTGGACAATGACTGCCAGTTTCTAAATGATTTCTCACCATGCCTCCTCCCTTGTTCACTGGATAAATAGGATTTTGTCTATAAATTAGAGTGATAGTCTTGACTAGATGAGAGATTGCTTTTCAAATGCGGTCAGGTTTCCATTTTTCAAACAGCGACTACCATTGTGGGATACTGAGTCATACTATGTGTTACAAACACTGAACTTGAAAAGGGAAAATATATGATGATAAAATAGTATAAGCCTTTATTTTTAAGTTCATGACTTCCCTTTAGGAAGGTGCATAAGGTGAATGTTTTCTTTTTTTTTTGTTGATCTTCCTTTCAGTAAAATTTATTTCATGAACTCAGAAAATCAAACATATTTTTTTTTTCATTCTGTAAGCTTCAGAGAATCATTATTTTGTTTTTACAGGCCTCTTTGTATCAGACCTCCTTAGACCGAAGCCTGGAAAGGCCTGCTAGGTAAGAAGTAAATGTCTTTGCAGTGACCCTTTCAATATAGTTTTTATTTCTTTCTTGAATACTTCAAAGAGTTAATTAGAAGGGGATATTTCTCCCTGTCTTAGTCATATTTGAATCCCTTGAACTCATGGCAAAGATTCTGCATTTACTTGGACTGATAATGGATATCCTAGGGCGAAAAAAAAAGAGGGCCTGCTTCCTAACTTCCTCCTTTACTCAGAAGACTCAAGACCCAGATCTACATTGCTGGGAGGAACACTTCCCATAAAAGTCTGCCATCACTTATTTAGTAATGCTTGCCCCACATAAATAAATAATAATTAATAGTTTGTTCATACTATGGAAAGTAGTCATTTTAAAATTTGTAAAAATGACGCCCTGGGGAGGCTAGGTGGTACAGTGAATAGAGTACTGGTCCTGGTGTTAGGAGGACTGGAGTTCAAAACTGGCCTCAGAAACTTGACACTTACTAGCTGTGTAACCCTGGGCAAGTCACTTAACCCCATTTGCCTTGCCTTCCCCCCTCCAAAAAAAATGAGGCCCAGATACTCAAAGTGAATCATCGTTACCACCATTATAGTAAGTGTCCATTGATCCAGTCTTTTCATATTAAAGATAAGGAGATAGAGACCCAGTGATATTAAGAGACTTGCCCAAGGTTTCATGGGTAGCTAATAAGAGAATTGACAATTGAATTCAGCTCTTCTGTCTTTAAATTCTGCTTCATTTCCATTGTAATGTCCTATTGGTTAAATTATTGGTCATTTAGGTTTTCATGTGGATATTTTGGTATTATAGCAATGTAGACTTGGTCCTTAGGACTAAGTTCAGTTCCTTCAAAAGCTAGAATTAATATCTTGACGTCCCTAAATAAAATCATGGTATAGACAAACTTGGTCATCCTTTTTGATCCCCCCCCCCCCATTTTCCCTCTGCTTTATCCTGTTCTCTCAGGTTAGGATGAGGGGTCTTTCCAATCAAGGAAGGACATGTTTTGATAAATCATTCACACCAATGTGTTTGATTTAATGCACTTCTAAGTAATACCAAGAATCTTTCCATTTTAATATAGGGCCATGGAGAGAGGGAAATATTTAACACAAATGAACAATTTTCTTAAGAGTTAGGATTTCAAACTTGGTGGTGGGATTAGTACTTAGACTTCTAGATAACTATTTGACCTATACATAAGATCAGTATATTAGCTTCAGGTTTTCAAAAAGTGCTCATTTTGAACTGGATGTCGTTTCCTTCCTTCCTTCCCCCCTCCCCCTGCCTTTTTTTTTGTTCTTTTCTCTTAGTTCTGCAAGTATAGCTGGTGACTACAGAAAAAGGAGGAAGAGTGAACCTGCAGTGGGGCATCCTGGAAGTGTGGGTGATCAGAATGCAAATAGAGTCAGCCCAACCCAAGCAGATCTCCCAGGTCCAAGCACTACCCTTACAAAATCTTTCACTGGCTCTTCTCCTTCTTCCCCATCAAGAGCAAAAGGTAAGAGAACAATTCTTTGGCAACTACATTATCTGCTGATTTCACTGCATAGTTCTCAGGGAAAACAAGTACCAAGGTGGTGATGGCTTTTGTCTCTGTAGCCAATCAAATACAGTCTTGAGAATGAAATGTCTTGTGTTTAAGTTTTGAAAGAAGAGGTTTCTTATCTAGGTTATTTCCTGCTGATGAAACATCAGTTACTGAAAGGGATTTTCCTGCCTGCACAATGTCTATTAAACAGTTTAAGACTATCATATCTATTTAATGAATAAACTCAAAGTATTCTGTGATTTATTAATGGTCTATTAATAAAATAATGTTGAATTCCCATTTTTTGGAAACATTTTGGAAGATACCTTCAATTTCTATGATTATCCTTGTGTATAGTTGGGAAATGAGTGGAAGCGTCCCTAAAAAAAAATACTACCAGGCACAAATCTTAAATTTTCAAATTTTTTGGTAATTGTAAAATCTGGGAAGATTTTAAAACAATTCATTGCAATCCTTGAAGTTGATCTACTCATTGCAAATACACAGTGGCATGTTTTTAAAGATGGCATCAAATTTTTGATAGACATCCTGCTTTTAAAAATGCTCAGTTTCAAAATTCAGTCTCAGTGTTCACAGTTCATCGAGCCATGTTTTCTCTGGTGCCGAACTTTCTCTTCATAATCTTAGTAAACTTTGCATCCAGGGAGATATATTCATTCTTTCAAATCACTAGGAGACCATTTTGTCTGTTATTGCTACAGTTACTAAAATAGTCCCCTGGGAAATAGAGCAGTGAAAAGACCTCCCTAAATACCCAATTTATTGCTGAGATGGGACTTGGGCACTGGGGACCCTTGCAGGGTATGAAGCTCAGTAACTTAGTCTAGATCCCCAGGGTTAAATCAGAAAGGTAGAGGTTTTTCAAATTGTAAAGGAATATGGCTGACTGAATAAGCCTGGGCCAAAATGGTTGTAAGAAAAACAGAGATGGATTCTGCTACACGTTTACATATCAACCCTCTGTAAAAAATGGTTTTTTCAGTCAGAGGATGATGATAAGCCTATGTGGTGGTAGTCTAAGTAACTCGAAGGCATGGGTCCTCCTAAAAGAAATGGGAATCACCAGCCAGCACCACTGACGACTGTAATTCTGCAGCTGAAAGAGACCTTGAAAACTGTCTAGTACACTCTCTATTTTACAGATGAAGAAACTAAGTCTCAGAACAGTTGTTTAACTTGTGTAGTCACATAGGTAGTTAAGTAGCAAAGTTGGGATTCAAACCCAAGTCCTATGGTATTTGTTTCACAGTTATTGGAAAACTACTTGGATACATGATCTCATCATTTGTTGCTATACTCTGTCAGTGCGATTGATTATAAAGAGATCAATTTCAAATTCGTTAGTTGAAATTTAAGTTAATATTTAACTCTCCTGACTTGCAATTACAAGCCAGATGCAGTCCCATATCTTCTTAAGCCTATTAAGTGCATGCTACTGTTTTTGAATGTTAACTTTCCAACATTTGGCTTTATATTTAACATGGGTAATAATAATGGCTAACATCAGTTAATCCTAACAGCTTAATCTGCTGGTATAAATTCAAGTTTACAGACCTTCAGTCTTTTATACAGACTGTCAGTCTTTCATACGATTGCCATGCCCTGTTCTCAGTTTAATAGACACTGACGTTTTTCACGTAATGCATTTAGGAAAAGAGGCAGACTGCTTTAATTTTTCATTGCCATAGATGGAATAGATTTATTAGTCACTTATTCCTTTTTTACTCTTTTGTTAATTTTGTTGAATACATTTTAATAGATGAGAAAGCTCATTAATTTTTAACTGTTCTTTAGCTTGTTATAATTAACACGTAAACTACCTGTATACAGTTTCTAGGTTTAATTACACTAACTTGAACTATCTTGCTTACACTATCTATATACTGTTTCTAGGTTTAGCTACACTAACTGCTTGCTCTGTTCTTTGCTTTCTGATACTTACTGACCCAATCTCTTCTCTTTGTGAACCTGTTAACTGCCGGAAATCTTTCTCTTCTGCTGGGCTGCTCTTTGGATTATAAGGTGGGGATATTAGCAAAGCATGTCCATCCCTTTACAATTATTCAGGGCACAACCACCACACCTCAAGTGAGTTAGATTACTGCAGCACATACAGGCGGCATTTGGATGTGCCAAATGATTCCAAGCGCACCATCAACTTTAAGAATGGTTGGCAGATGACAAGACAAAATGCCGAGATCTGGAGCAGCACAGAAGAAGCAGTTTCACCCAAGCTGAAATCCCGCAGCTGTGATGATCTGCTAACTGAGGACCACGACAGTTTCCCTGACCCACAGACCAAGTCAGAAAGTCTGGGCTCTCTGTTATGTGAGGAGGACTCCAAAGACAGCTGCCCCCTGACATGGGCCTCTCCCTACATCCCTGAGAACCATACTAACATCAGGTCGAGAATCCGGCATAAGTCAGCACATGATGCCCCTGGGTTCTTGAAAATGTACAAGAAAATGCACCGTATTAACCGCAAAGAGTTGATGAAGTCAGAGGTGATTTGTTCTGTAAAGTCCAGGATATTACAGTATGAAAAGGAACAACACAAGGGCATGTTGCGTGGGTGGAGCCAGTCCTCAACAGAGGAAGTGCCCAGGGACATGGTGCCCACACGGATTTCTGAATTTGAGAAGCTAATTCAAAAGTCAAAGTCCATGCCGAATCTGGGGGATGAAATGTTGTCTGCTGTTACCTTAGAACTGCCTCAGAATGGATTGTGTCCAAAGCGACGGTTTTCCATTGAGTCTTTACTGGAGGAAGAAAACCAAGGGAGACATGTCAATCAGGTTAACACTCGAAGCTATAAGCCTAAAACCCTGGTGCCAATTCACATTGAAGTGACCAGTGATGAACCAGCACGATCTCACATGGAGTTCTCAGATAGTGACCAAGATGGGATGGTCTCTGATGTCAGTGACTTTGTTCATGTAGAAGGCTCATCCTTCTGCAGTGAGAGTGACTTTGATCATTTCTCCTTTACGTCCTCGGAGAGTTTCTATGGCTCCAACCATCACCACCATCACCACCACCACCATCACCACCACCACCGGCACCTCATCAGCTCCTGCAAGGGAAGATGCCCTGCCTCTTATACACGCTTTACCACCATGTTGAAACATGAAAGGGCTAGGCAAGAGAACGCTGAAGATTCTAGGCGTCAGGAAATAGACTCTGGCCTCTCTAAATTAGCCTTCCTAGTAAGCCCGGTGCCTTTCCGGAGGAAAAAAAGTGCTGCTCCCAAAAAACAGACTGAAAAGACAAAATCCAAATCATCTGTGTTTGATGCTCTAGACTCTGCCCTTAAGGATATATGTGATCAAATTAAAGCCGAAAAGAGAAGGGGAAGTTTGCCTGACAACAGCATATTACACAGACTTATCAATGAGCTGCTTCCAGATATTCCTGAAAGGAATTCATCACTCAAGGCTCTGAGAAAGAGCCCTGTGCATCAGCCTTTTCCTCCCCTGCCTCAAGATGGTGCTGCCCATTATCCACCCTACCAGAATGATTGTGGACGATTACCTACTAGTGCCTCTTTTCAAGACGTGGATACAACTAACAACAACCACCAGGACAATGATAGTGCCCTGTGTTTCCAAGGTGGATTTTTTTTTTCCTTTTTCTATCTTGTCTTGTGATTGAGGCAGCTACCTTTTAGTTCTGTCACTTTCTGTTTCTTCTTTCCATTTCATTCATCCTAACTACTGATACCAACCATGGGGGAAAAAATGGTGGCAAGCTGATGCTTGTGGGAAGATGACTCATTCATTGAACACCTGACATTTGTCTGTCATTTTGGACCTCTATGTGCATTGCTAAAAGTAAGTGTCAAGGCATTCAAATGTAGTAATTCCATCTTTGAAGCAAAGACCATCACAGAGCCTACTGTTAGGAGGGTGGCAATTTGGGAATTGTCATTCAGCAAATAAAAGAAAATCTTTTACCAAATTTAAAAGAATATTTCCACAGAGGAATGATTTATTTAAATAACAGCCTTTGAGAGTCTGGCAAGCCGGGAACTATCAAAGGATTTTATCATCAGTTCAATCCACTTAGTTCAACAACAACAACAAAAATATGAAATATCTTCTGTGTCCTCAGCTTTAAGTATAGTGGGATTAAAACAGTAATAGCAACACAAGCCCAGCTTTTAAGGAGCATGAACTAGTATGAGGATAAGGAATGAATACAAACAGCTATTTCTATATAAACACATGTTAAAACATAGACAGATATCATGTTGAATAACAGATATGCATGTTAGAAAGTGAGAAGTACAGAGCAGGACAGTGAGAAAGGGGAGATGGGAAAGTGATGATTCTGATTTGGGGGATGAGGGGAGAAAGTGACAATGCATTTTAGTTTGAATGAGGGAGAGGATTTCATTGGGTGAAGGTGTTCAGCGAGCTTGTTACAGGTATAAAGAACAGTCCATGTAAATGCATGGAGCTTGGACAGGGCAGGATGAAATCAAGGATTGACTGCTAATCCTATTGGGCTGGAATGAAAATTGTTCAAAGGGTAGTAGTGTGACATGAAGCTTCAAAGTCACCTTGGAGCCAGATTGTGAAGACCCTTGAATGTTAAAATAAGTTTGTACTTCTTTTTCTGGAAGGCATGGGGAAGCTACTGGTGGTTTTTGAGCAGCGAATTGGTATGGTCTGTTCTATACATTAGGACATCAGTATAAAAGGATGTATATGGAGAGAGAAGATAATGGAAGCAGGGAGACCAACGAAGAGATGATTATAATAGTTCATCCTAGAAATTATAAGGGAACGAAGAATGACGGCAACAGTGCAGAAGGAAAGGGAGGGAGGGAGGAAGGATTTAAATGTTCACTGTGTGCCAGGACTGTCAGGGATACAAATACACCAAAAAGACAGCCCTTGCTGACAAGGAACTTACATTCTAATGGACCAAATACAAAATGAAAGGGAAAGGAGGGGATGGAATTGAAAGGAAGTTTCAGATTTAGAATCAATGACTAATGACTGAAGGTCAGGGGATGGTGAAATGAAAGACTCTGAGATGGCTCCAAGTTTTCAGACTGGGGTAATTGGAAGGATCATAGTGTCATCATCAGAAGTAGCTAAGTTGGGAAGAGGACAAGTAGAGGGAAGAAAATGATGAAGTCAGTTTGGGAGGTGGCCCTAGAACATCCAAGTGGTAATGTGCAGTAGCCATTGTCATTGTTGTAGTTGACATCATCAATGCGTGACTGAAGCATAGGGAACAGGAGGAGACTAGAGATACAGATTTGGGAGTCATCACCAGGAAGGTAAGAGTTGAAATAATTCAGATGGATGACTATGACAGAGGGAGAGAATGTGGAAGTGTAAGAGAAGACCAAGAATAGGGAGCCTTGGGATACCCATGAGTAGGGAGAAGGTACAGGAAAAGAAATTTTAAAAAGGAACTGAGAAAGAACATTGAAAGAAACAGGAGAACCATGAAAGAGTATCTAGAAGGAAGGGGTAGAGAACAGTTTCAAATGCTTTAGAAACATCAAGGAAAATGAATGCTGATCAAAAAAAGCATCACTACTTGCTAATTAAGAGGCCCTTGGTGAATTTGAAAAGAACCGTTTTAGGATTTAGTAATGGAAATGGAATTCAAATTGCAAGGAACTGAGAAGTGGTTAATAAGGTGGAGATGATATATTACTCTTTCTAGGAGGTACGTGACAGATGAGTGCTGAGTAAGGGCATGGGCTGAGAGGGAGTAGCAGGATCAATAGAAATGCTGAATTTTGGAGTTTTTTTTAAGATTAGGGGAGACGTAAATGTATTGGGCAAAAAGAAGCAGTAGAAGAGAAATTGCAAAATGAAAGGTGATTAGAGAGGAGATAGGAGGAAATAGAATAAGGAAATTAAAAGTTTGGAAGGTGTGGAGGAAGGGAGGTGATGTTAGCTGAATGACCTCAATCTTCGCAGTATTGTAGGAGTCAAGGTCATATTCAGAGAGAAATGGAGGTAGAGATGGGTTGAGAGACTTGAGATGAGAAGAATGTTTGGATTGCCTATATAATTTGAATCTATTTTTCAAAAGGATTTTCACGCAGTTCTGTGTGCATAGTTTGAGGTTAGAGAGAGTCAGAAGAGCATTGTGACTTTCTAGAAAAGTATTTGGTGACTTGGAAATCGATATGCAGAAGGTAGATGATGGAAATTGTTAAGAAGTTAGCAGAGCAAGGATGACAAAAGGCAGTGAGGAATTCTAGAGTTAAGCAGTATGGCTAACTGTTGGGTCAAGACTACGAAGGGAAGGAAATGAAGCCAAAACAAGTATAATGGACTGAGAAAAACAAAAACAAAAACTTGTGATTGAGGAACTGAAGCAAAGATCAAAGTTGAAAGTGAAGAATGAGTTCAGGGGGAACAAAGCTGAGATCCATGGAAGGCAGGAGATTATGGAGAAAAAGCAGACTTGTGAATTACACATTTTGGAGGTAAAACAATATCAGGAAATAGTGAGTTCTGGAAAATTCTGAAGTGTGAACAGCTCCATTCTAAGGCAGAACAGATATGGAAATTATGGGAAATGAAGAATGATGATCTGCCTAGATGGTAAAAGGGTCATCAGTAGAAATTGAGGTAACCACAGTTGGAAGCAGGGTATAAGGTGGAAATAAATTGAGTAAGGTAGAAGAGTGAGCTGAAAGTCAACAGATAGCAATGACAAGGATTGAGGAAGGTCACAGTATTAATTTTAAAGGAAAGGGTAGAGTATTATGCAATGGTGACAGAAGAAGGGGAACTTCTGGACCACTGATTTCAACAGTGTGAGAAAAGGAGTCACCTACCCTGGAGAGGGTCATAGGTGATGTGGCGTCTTCAGGGAAAAGTCCTATTTCAGTTATGGCAAAGAGGCAGAAGGCATGAATTGGAAAGGAACTTTGTTAACGGTAACCCAGAGGATAGTACACCAGAATATTAAGGAGAAAATATTCTCTTTGAATTTAGTTCCCCTTTATATTGGAAATTATATCTTTTTTTCTTTTTTTTTTTTTTTGGAGGGGGAAGGCAAGGCAATTGGGAATTATATCGGTTATGAAATTTCCAGTAAGAGATTTGGGAATAGCAGGTGCCATTATTAACTAGCAATTAGAGAGGGTCAGGTGGGTGTTAAGGGTTTCTTCATCACAAAGGAAAAATCCTGTGTGAAAGTGTTGTGGCCCCTTCTTTGGGCTAATCCAAAGTTCCCATTTCTGTTCCTTGGTTTCTTCTTTACACATTCCTTTACAAATTAAAATTGCATCTCTGAATCTTACTAAAAAGAGCTTTCACTATTTTCAGAAGTGTACTCTTCCTTTAAAGTGACACCACAAACAGATCAATTATAGTAGGAGTACTGTCTGGCAGGTTATTTTAAGGTCAATGGGATTAAAAAACTCGGGCTGTTTTGATGTCATTCTGTGTATTTTCACTTCTATTTTTAAAAGCACTTCTATATAAAATGGATTGGAATAAGCAGATGCACAAATCTAAAATTCAGGCCCTCAAGTCAAGAAAAAAAAAGTTGAGATAAGGTAACAAGGTAAAGTTGAAGTGCCTTCAGCCTAGATAGTAATTAAAGAAGAGTCTTAAGTAAGGACTTTTCAAGTGTAGAAAGCTATATTTTAGCCAGGTGCAGAGTTTGGGGGTCATCCTGAGTAGTATGTAGGACCCATTAGACAATATGTCTGCTCTGAATTTTTTCTTCTTATGCATGTGAAGTCCAGCTTAAAGGAACAAGGGCAATCTTGAACAGGAAAAGAAGTCATTAAAGGAGTTGCGTAGCCCAAGTAGCATGGGAAAGAGAAAAGATATGTTGTCTCAGTCATTAGGGTGGAGAAGGAGTAGTTAATGGAGACAATCCAAAAGAGAAAACGATTTGTAAGTTATTTAGGGGGTCTAGAAGAGATTGGAAAGAATACTTGGGAATGTTCCCAGCAGCTTCGTTTTCCTTGTTATGTTTCATTTAATCTAAAATTAGCTCCCATTCCTGCTTCACAAACCAGCTTCCCCAAAAAGTTTCTCCCTGGTGTCTCATCATGGGGCAGAGTTGACCCTGGGTTCCCAGAGGCTATACATCATGTACCAGTGATGAACTGTTCAGTCGTAGCAACCCTAAACTACCATTTACCGAATTGTTACAGTCTGCCTGAAGGGTGAAGGGGATACCCATAACAATGAAATCACAAATTCTTAGAGTAATGGAGAAGTCATTCCCCGAAATGGGGGATGTGACAATGCTTTGAGTAGTCAATCAGCTAGGATTTGAAAAGGACCTACTAAGTGTCTGCACTATGATCATTACACTAAACACTGGGGATACAAAGAAAAGCAAAAAATAACTGAGTACAAACAAGATATATAGAGAATAAATTGGGGATGGTGTCAGATGAAGGACACTGAGATGATGGAGGACTGGGAAAGACTTTTTACAGATAGTGGAAATTTATGAGTCTTAAAGGAAGTCTGGGAAGTCAGGGGGTGGGGATGAAGTAGAGAATGCCCCAGGCATAGGGGACAGCCAGTGAAAATGCCTAGAGTCAAGGCATCTAGGTGGAGCAGTGAATTATAGCACTGGCCCTGGATTCAGGAGGACCTGAGTACAAATCTCAACTCAGAAACTTAACACAAAATTAGCCATGTGACCTTGGGCAAGTCACTTACCCCCAATTGCTCTGCCTTCCCCCTCCAAAAAAGCAAAAAAAAAAAAAAAAGAAAGAAAAGAAAATGCCTGGAGTCTGGAGATGGACCCTGAGATCCAGGGTCACTGGATCCTCAGAGGAGAGAAAGGCATAAGAAGACTGGAGAGGTAGGAAGGGACCAACCTCTGAAAGGTTTAAAAACCAGAGGATTTTATATTTGAATAGTTTAAAAATTGCCATAGAAATGTAGGCTTCTTATTGACTGTTTTAGGGTGATGGTAACTGGGGAGTAAAAATTTGCTACTTATGGATAATAATCCATTTCATCAATTCATGGTTCACATGCAAATAATCAAGGATTAATTTTATTTGCATCATTCTGAATTACAAACAGAATTAGTCATCATAAAATGAGAACACTCATGTATTATTTCAATGGAAGTTTTGAATCATTTATGAAGGCAGATATAAATATATTACACATAACACAAATAAATCCTGTGGTCCTAAGTAAATGCTCTATGTGCATATGTATACATACATGTATACACATGTATACATACACATACACACACACACACACACACACACACACACACACGCTCATTGGCAGCTAGCTAGTGACCCAGAGGATAGAGTGCTGGGCCTGGAATCAGAAAGACCTGAGTTCAATCCTGTAACCTGGGTAAGTCATTTAGCCTTTTTGCCTCAGTTTCTTCATCTGTAAAATGAGATGGAGAAGAAATGGTGAACCACTCCAGGATCATTGCCAAGAAACCCCAAGTGGGATCTTGAAGAGTTGGACATGATGAACAACAATAATAATATACACACATGTATCTATGCACATACATATGTCTACATGTATATAGTATGTGTGTATATATACATATATAAATAAAACTTACAAAAATTTGGTGCTAATTCAATTTTACACTTGGGAGATGCTGTTCAGTCCATTTCAGGGCAGGGTACCACGTTAGGTTGCTAGAGATATGAAGATGAATAATATCGCTGCCCTTGTATTCAGGGAGCCTACAATCAAATAGGGTGGGAAAGGAAGACAATATGGCAGGTATACAAGTATGATGCCAGAGTAGAATGTGTTAAGGGGAAAGGAGATGCATTCATTCAAAATGCTTTAAGAAAGTTTCCATAGATTCAGGGAAGATACAGACATCAAGAATGTCCTTAAATTCAGTACGTGTCCCAGGCCTCATGGTTTTTGCACCATTGTGTGGTGACCCTGACACTCATTTCTTCCTCCAGTGTAGCCTCAATTCCCAAAACTGAGGTCGTGAGAATCATCAGGCAGAATGAGGAGACAGAACGTTTCCCTTCTAACCCTCACTCTCTGACTATGCTGGAGATAGCCTATTCTGCAAAAAGAGTTGATGATCCCCTTGTTCACTGCTGTCCAACTCTACATGACTCTATGGACTTTTGTCCATGGGGGTTTTCTTAGAAAAGATACTGGAGTAATTGGCCATTTCTTTCTCCAGAGTGTTCCCATTGTACCAACAAGGAGCTGAGGCAAATAGAAGTTTTGTGACTTGCCCATGGTCACAGGACTAGCAAGTGTCTGAGACCAGATTCAAACTCAGATCTTCTTGATTCCAGGCAGGCCCAGAGCTCTCTACACTTCACCACATAGTTGCCCCATGACCATTTTTTTTTTTTTTGGAGAGGGGAAGGCAAGGCAGTTGGGGTTAAGTGACTTGCACAAGGAATCAAAGAAAGTATGTGTATGTATACACAGATACATGCACATGTGCACATATGTATCCCTTATATACACATACTTGTATCACATATATGTGTGTGCATGCATGTATACATACCAACCATATATAGGGATATATGCAATTATCATATATGTATGATACATAAGTGTATGTGTAAATTACTTCAGCTGATCACTCTGTATCATAGAATCCGAATAATATTCCTCTAGGGCCTTTCTTCTATTTCTTCAGTTAGATCAGATAGTGACTTTATTTTTATTGTTTCCTATTAGTCAGACTAGCTGAATTTGCTAATGGGATTTTTTTAAAATAGTCTTTTAACCGGTATCTGTGAGGCTTGGGGAAAAAAGTCATCAATAGGGCTCTGGAACACTCAGCTAATTCTTCTTCAGTGCTAAAAAGTTTTAAATAGCTTCCCTTGTCTTCACAGGCAAATCTTAGAACTGCAGAACTTATATAAAAGTCATGCTAAGAATTACCATTATTCCAAGTTCTTGTGGGTAAATCAGCATGCCCACTTGGTGCTAAGGTGAATTGAACAGAGCAAACATTGGCAGCCTATCAGCTGCTCTAATTGTTGAGACAAGTTAAGCCCTTTGGTTTTGGGGGTTTTTTTTTAGGTAAAAATAGACTTTTTAACAAGAAATTACATCAGCTGGGCACAATGGAATAGCACATGTGATAGGGTGTTTCATCTTTGGAAAATACATTTTAAAAGGCTTGATCATAATCTCTCCTTTTCAATTCTTTCTTTTATCATCTGTTTCTTCCCATGACCAAAACATGAAATTACTGTATTTTAGTAAAATATTCCCGAGGGCTTTTGTTTTGAGAATAACTTCCAAATTTTCCTCTTGTAATTCCCCAGTAGGCTCTCTAATGCTGATCTTTGGGTAGGAAACACAAGAATATACAAGCATTGGGATACAAAATTCTACTATCCTTGATTCAGTATTTTCCCATATATCAGTTCATCTATTTTCCCAAGCCATTATTCAGAAACATAAGAATCACTTTTAGTTACATCATTGTCATTCAGCATTCTTCCACTTACTTCTTGTGGTCTCTGATATTTTTGCCTGTTTTCAAGCACGACCTTCTTGTGAACTGTGTGTCACAAGTGTGTAACTTAGCTTTGAGTTTTGTACTTTCATTTTCAGTTGTGTCGCACGTCCAGTTATGAGTTTCTTATCTTTTAGAAAACAATCAGTCATCTTGAGAAATGGTTGCATTTGTTGATTATTTTTTAAAGTAAGCTGACAATCACCATGTTCTTACCATTGTTCTTTCCAATAGACCAAGAGTCTCCTAGAAGCTATTCATCAGCTTTCACTGACTTGGGTCGAAGTGCTCCCAGGGAAAGAAGAGGAACTCCAGAAAGAGAGGTAGTTAAATAGTAGGTTCAGTGAGACAGCAGGTATGAAAGTGCTCCAGAAGTCTAAAGTGATATATGTGTCTCTATATAATCTAAGTAAGTATCTTAATGGAGTTGAAATGAGATCTAAGGATTCCAAGGTGCAATACATGGAGATGGATGGAGTACCACAAGACAAGAGTCAGCAGAGGGAGATATGATATAAGAAGGGACGAAGGGGATGGAAACAGGTTAGGACCTAACCATTAGGTCTTTCTGTGGTGTCTGGCAGAAGGGGGTGCCACAAACCTGACTGATTTTTCTAGGGTTTTTAACTAGATCAAGCAGGACCAAGTACTGGGGGGAGAGGAGTGTTAATAGGAAGCCTGGACCTAGGGTGCGAGTCAAGGTTCAAGGACTGGTTCTGATTCATGCAGGGGGGTGGAAGTCCAGGAAACTGGCAGCTAGTTAATATTCAAACTCCTTACCGATTGGCTGTTACCAAAGATATTTTGTTCAGGTGATTCAGGAGATTTGAACTTTCCCAAGGATCCTTCATTAATTGGGGCACTAAGGCCTTAGAATAAGAGAGACAGGAGGAGGAAGACCTTGGTTCAAGTCCTGCCTGAAAATATCCTCATGCAACGTTAGGAAAGTCACCTAATTTCTCAGTGCTCTAGGCCACTCTATAAGGTTATATAAATTGAAGAGAAGGTTTCAATCTGAATTGAAAGAGTTTCCTCATTTAGCAGTTGATGATACCAATAATTCCCAGGCTCAGTCCCTATCCCTCTATAAACCATTAATATTTGTTGCTATTGTACTTATATATAAGGTGAGCTGTCTAATAAATCACTCACCAGATGAGAATGTATCTGAGAATCAGGCAGGAGGAATGATCCCAAGAGACTTTTCTTCTTTTCCATATGGAGAAGACTGAGATGTCAGCCTGGGAGGTGGGCCACGGCTTCAGGTGTTAGCCTGGGACAATAGGTCCTTTGAGTTCTGATGCTGACCACATGTAGTTCTGCCACTAATTACTGAGGGAACTCACTGAGCCATAAACTCTCCATCCACACTGTTTGCCAGTAGTGACCAGAGAATACCTCCTTAGGAGCACCCTTCCTTTGTCAGTGAGGGGTAATAGGTCATGCTAAGAATTCACTGGTAGGTTACTTGGGTGCAGGTGGCTGAACCCCATAATGGTTCTGAAGTTGGACAGTTTGTGGTGGGATTGGAGGAGAATTTGAGTGGACCTTGAGGACCAAGAGCTGTCCCAGAAAGTCTCCCTTAGTCTGTGTGACTCCAGACTAAGAAGGCAATTCAAGGGTCTGTCTATGTGAAAGTCCAGTTTGTTCTGGATTCCACTCCCATTAAAGCTGACAAGAAATACTAGGCTGTGGACTAACCAGAAAGTAGTACAGTGGATAGAGTTGGGAAGATCTGAGTTCAAATCCTCCCTCAGATACTTCTTAGCTGTGTGACCCTTAGCAAGACACTTAATCTTGGTTTGTCTCAGTGTCCTCATCTGTAAAATGGTGTTAAATAATATCGCTTCCCTCCTAGGGTTATTGTGAGGATCCAATATGATAATACTTCTAAAGAACTTAGGATAGCATAGGGCACGTGTGATTATATATATATTATGATGTGCCTTCCTCCTCAAAGGGGCCCCTGTAGTCTTCTCTTGGCAGCTCCTTAGGACCCCCTACTCTCCTGCACTCAGTTGTCAGTGCCCCACAATCTTAGGGCTAGCAGGCCAAATAGCAAATGCTATTTAAATAATAAATAATAATAGTCAGTATCACCATCACACTTTCCTTCAACATTCTTTCCACTTCAGAAGGATGACCTTCAGATGTGCCTACAGGGCACAGTGAGCCCCAGGACACCCAGCATTTGAGGCCCTGACTAACCCTAAAAGCCAGGCTCTTCCCTCTCCCTACTCATCTCCCCTAGAAAGCACCAGACGTTCACCTAAGTATTTTTTGCAAATGACAGCCTCCAGCTATTAGACTAATTGTTAATTTCCTAATTTCCCTCCATTGGGAAAAAAAAAAAGATGTTTAGTGCTTTTTGGGCTTGGATCCTGGCCTTTTAAGGTTTTATTTATACCCTGATTTACTTTAGAAGAAATATAGAGCTGGACCCCCAATAAAAAGTCTTCCTTGTAAGTATTAAATCTACCCTGCCTGCTTTCAGTCCTAAAAAGAATGTTCTTTTTCTTTGGGAACCTCATAGGGGAACAATGGATAACACAAATGAATTTATTTTCTGCACCCAGGCTTTTGTTAGAGTAATACTTAGTCCTGTAAAATAAACATATGGCCTCCATTTTTTTTCTCTCAACTCCCATGAAATGTACCTATCTGAGTAGAAAACTAAGCAAATTCCATATATTTTTAGCCATTCAAATTGGCATTTTCCCCTGAATACCTCTTTGTGGTTTGATGGGGTCCTCCTAATACTTTGCCAGCCAAAAAACGAGATCACTTGGTGTTCCTACTAAGCTAAAATGCCTTCAACTTAGGGGCCTAGTCACAGGTGATCCTTCTGTCACCTAAGACCTAGCCTAGCTAAGTTGTGGTATAGTCGAAAGGGTACTAGATTTGGAATCAGAGGACCTGGGTTCAAATCCTGTCCTGCCACTTGTGACCTGTATGGCCTTGCACAAGTCATTGAACGCTCCATGTTTCCTCATCTATAAAATGAGTGTTAGACCAGATGTCCTCCAAGGTCTCTTCCATACCTTATGTCCATGATGCCATGTGATCCTCAGTTCAGAAACCAGGAAGCAGACACAAGATAATGAATCTACTTGGTTTCAGCAACTAATGAAACCTATCTGATAGAGTCAAAGAGTTGCAATCTACATCCAGGAAGGGAGGGTCCATGGTGGGGAAACTAGAGACCTTTTGAAGAATTGGACTCTCATGTATTTTCACTGATGTGAAATTGATTTTCTAGCTGAAAAAACTGAAAATCCATTTTTTTCCAGGTCAGTGCTAATTATTTGTCTTCCATTTCAGAGGCTGCCAGCCAGAGCTGTTTATGATTTTAAGGCCCAGACATCTAAGTAAGTAGTACAAACATTCACCATATAATTATGATGGATTTTTAATGCCACAAAAAGGAAATATTGTCATAGTAGGACTTGCATGCAGCAAACCCATCTCTGAAGTCCATTCCAGTCAATGTTTCATTAAGATTTTATTTGACAATTTATCTTATTTATATTTGGGGAGTCAATGAAAAACATCTGGATATGAAATACATCAAACAAATTGGAGTCTAGCAAATAGAAAAGTAAGAAAGGAATGCAGAGGGTTGCCGTCTCAAAAATTCTCCGTCCAACATAACCTGGCTCAGTCTCCTGTAATTAAATTCCAGGACAAGGTATAAGATCTGCATTTTTAAATGGAATTACAATTGAGTGCTCTTTGCATAGGTATGCATAGAGTGCCTGCTGTATATATAGCAAATTGCTGCTGAACTGCTGGCAAACACCTGCAGACCTAAACGAACGGCCAGTGTAGACTGTAGGCCTGCTGCAGAGATGCAAAGAGAGAATACCTGTTGTTGAGTTGTTTCAGTTACGTCCTATGCTCTGTAACCCCATTTGGTGTTTTCTTGGTAGAGATACTTGGAGTGGTTTGCCATTTCCTTCTCAAGCTCCCTTTACAAACTGAGACAAACAGGGTTAAGTGACTCGCCCAGGGTCACGCAGCTAGTAAGTATCTCAGGCTGAATTTGAACTCAAGTCCTCCTGATTCCAAAGCTGATTTTCTATCCACTAAGCCACCAACTGTCTAGGTGGTCATGTCTTGTTATGCATGGGCAGGGGTGGGGAACCTGCAGTCTCGAGGCCACATGTGACCCTCTATGTCCTCAAGTGTGGTCCTTTGAATCCAAACTTCACAGAACAAATCACCTTAATAAAAGGATTTGTTCTATAAAGTTTGGATTTAGTGCAATGGCCATACTTGAGGACTTAGAGGACCATATGTGGCCTCAAGGCTGCACATTCCTCATCCCTATAGGGTATGCCCTGAAAGCTTACCAAGAGGCATTAGGAAAATACATGCTTTCTTTTTCCTTTACTGCCTTCCCCAGATGTGCCTTCCTCCTCAAAAGGGCCCCTGTAGTCTTCTCTTGGCAGCTCCTTAGGACCCCCTACTCTCCTGCACTCAGTTGTCAATGCCACACAATCTTAGGGCTAGCAGGCCATTTATTTGGGGAAGTGACTACATCCTCTCTAAAGTACCTTCCAACTCTAAATCCTGTGAATTCCTCAATCAGGGCTGTACCTAATCCTTCCCAGAGACAAAATAATTTATCCTCTTTTAGAAGCCTCCAGGGGAATGAGTAGATCTCATCGGCACCCAGAAAATCCATTCCAATATTTAAGAATCCTCACTGGGATAGAATTCTCCCTCTTATTTTAAATCCTTCCCTGCAATTTTGTACTGTCCACAGTGGAGATGAAACAGATGGTCACTGTTCCCTATATGTTTATGTAGCTGAGACCAAAATATCTCCCAGGGTTCTCTTCTCCATAACAAATAGCACCAGTTGGTCCTTTAGCCCCTCCTCATCTTCAGCATAAGAAAATTCATCAAAATATTATTATTAAGAATGAGTCTGCTGGAATGTGTTAAACAAATTGAATTAGGAATAAGCTTCTATTCCCAAGCCACAGCATGATGGGATGGGTAGAGAGCTAGCCTGAGATTCAGGAAGACCTGAGTTCAAATTCTACTGGTCATACATACTATCTTGTGTAGACATAGACAAGTCACTTAAACTCTCCATGCTCCAGGTGATTTCCCAAAGCACCAGTGGCTGAACAGGCACTGATCCCTCTCTCTAAAGGGAAGATTCTTACCAGGAGCTCCCTATCCCTCCACCAACAAAATCGTAGCTGTGTGTGTGTGTGTGTATGTGTGTGTGTGTGTGTGTGTGTGCTTTTAATAAACTCTTAAACCTGGAATCTGGCTATTTTTATAGAGTAGGATTAACAGGACTTAATACCTGAAGGGATTTTTTATGCTTTCCAGCCAATTAATTCCAGTTCAGTAAACAGTAAACATCTATTCCATATATGCAAGACCCTGTGCCACAAACTGGGGGGTGGAGGGGAAGGAAGGAAGGAAGAAAGGAAGGAAAGGAGGAAGAAAGGTGAAAGGGAAAGAAGGAAGAAAAAGAGCTTTTATCTTTTGCTTATTATGTGTCTGGCACTATGCTAAGTGCTTTACAATTATTATTTAATCTTCACAATAACCCTAAGAAGTAAGTGCTATTACCATTCCTATAGGCAAATAAAATGTAAGTGACTTGCTCAGGGTCACAAAACTAGTAAGTATCTGAGCTCAAATTTGAACTCAGATCTTCCTGACTCCAGGCCCATTGAAAGCTTCACCTTCTCCTTAAATGGGAAGTGTCTCTGATAGGAATGGTGGGAAAGAGAAGATCCTGTGTGTGTTTTAATATCTTTCATACCAAAAAGACAAATAAGTTGTAAAGGATTTTTTTTTCCTTCATCTTATCTGAGGAATTTTAACAAATGAAAAAAATATTCACTGACTGATATCTTCCTAAGTTAGGATGACTTCCAAACAGATAAAGGACAGGTTGTTATTTATGAAGGGTTTCTCATGGGGTCAACTGAAGCAGCTTAAAGAAAACACCTGATTAATCTTGTTAAAAAAAACCAGTCTTCCTTTGGCTCTGCTGTTTCTTCAGGCTTCCAAAATAGCTCTTTCCTCCCATTAATTCCCAGACTTGTTGAAGGTCGGATCTCATCAGGCTGCTTCCTTGTCCTCTCTCCATAAATGTTTGGGATAAATATGAAAATGATGTTCCCAGGGAATGCAAAGATGAGTGGCTCTAGGATTCATATACCTAGGCATGGTCTCTGATGTTCTAGGTCAGAGAATGGGGCAACAAAACTGCAGGAGTGGCCAGCTCGTGAAACCATTCCTACTCAATACTGTAGAATAAGTCCTTCAGAAAGATAACTCATCACCTTTCTGCTCAGATACTTTCAATGGTTCACTGTAGATTCATTGCCTATAAAGCTACATACAGACTCCTCAACTAGCCATTCCAAGCCCTCCATACTATGGCACTGTGGAGTGCTTAGACATCGAAGACACCAAGGTCTTCCACTTCCAGGGCCATTGCCTGTCCTGAGTTTGGTCTTGCCCCTGGCCTCCTATGACTCTGGAAGAGAGAGTGAGGCTGACAGTTTTGTGCAGCTCTGCCTCACTTAAATCCCTTTCGCCCCACGATGTCATCGGTCCTCTTTAACAGTGAAGGGATGAACAATAGCAAGGACAGCCCATCTATCTCCTCAGCCTTCTCTTCCTCCCAATAGTCATGTTTCTTTGAATCTGGACTGTCTAACCTTCACTGCCTTCTGTATGTTTCTTCTTCCTCCATATCCAACTCATTCCCTTCAGGTCCAATTTAAAAGTTAGCCCTTATGTGAAACATTCTCCAAGCTCTAATCTCCTTGCAATCTGATGTAGCCTTTCCCACTTCTGAATCCCCACTGCACCCAGCCTTCTCCTGGGACAGCTAGGTGATGCAATGGATACGGCACTGAGTTTAGAGTCAATTCAAATCCAATCTCAAACAGTTACTAGTTGTGTAACTCTCAGCAAGTCACTTAAATGTTGCCTGTCTCCGTTTCTTCAACTGTGAAATGGGAATTCTAATACCATCTTCCTGCCAGATTATTGTGAGGATCAAATAAGGCGACATTTGTAAAGCACTTAGCATGTTCCTGAAATGTAGTAAGGGGCTTAATAAATACTTGCTTCCTTTTCCTCTGCCCACCATGGTACGTGCTATATTCTGCCTCGTATTACAATAATGTAATGTGGAAGAGGGATTTGAATGGCTCTCAGGGGCTGTGAGGGGGAGAAGGTTTGAAAAACCAAGTTTGCACCTGACCTAAGGAGAAGCTTCCTAAGAAGCGGTGCTATTCAAAGAAAGGTGGGCTGCTGTGAGTAATGTGCTCTTCCTTGTTGGAGGTCTTCCAGCAAAGGCAGACCTCACTTGTTGAGTAAATCATAAAGGCCATTACTGTTCAGGTATAGGTTGGACTAGATGACCCCTGAGGACTGGTCTAACCCTGAGACTCACTCTGGAAGCCCCTGGAGAACCTAGCATGGTGTCTTGCTAGGTAATGGAAAGAATGCTGGATTCAGAGTCAAGAGGGCTGACTTTGAGGGAGTCATTTAATATCTGGGGACTCTATCTGTAAAACAGGAAACATAATATTTCTACTACTTGCTTTGCAGGGTGATTGTGAGAAAAGTGCTTTGTAAACCTTAAAGCACAATGTAAACATGACCTGTTATTATTAGCAGTAGATAATTAGTATTGGTTAAATTGTGTATTGAAAGCCCCCCCCCCAAAAAAAAAAGCTTTGGGGGCAGCAAGGTGACACAGTGAATAGAGCACCGGCCCTGGAGTCAGGAGGGCCCAAGTTCAAATCCAGCCTCAGACACTTAACACTTAACTAGCCGTGTGACCTTGGGCAAGTCACTTGCCCCCAATTGCCCTGCCTTCCCCCTGCAAAAAAAAAAAAGGTTTTTGTGAAACATTCAGATTTTGAAAGAGATAGAAAGCATAAAGAAAACAATATGCAATTAGTAGTACCATCTTGCATTTAAAATATATATTTCTTAGTAAGTTGTCGAAATAAAACAAAATTCAAGGTTTCATCACATGATTCTTGTTATATAATTTGCAAACCTTAAAGCAATATATATGTACATATAGTTATTATCATTATCATCAACCAGATAATATTGACAGATTAGTGCATTTTTGTATGTTGAAATTTTTATTCTGAGCCAAATGCTTACTTGTTAGGCACTATTAGTGAATTAGACCATCATATGTATATTAAAATATAATAAAAATAAAATATGAACTTATGTGCATAATAAATAAAATATGTACATACATATATGTGTATATACACATTTATATGTGTGTATTAATCTCGCTGAGTTTCTTGAGAGCAAGGACTGTCTTTTGCCTTTTTATTTGTATTCCCAGAATTTAGAAAAGAACTTGGCTCATAGGTGTTAGTTGACTGACTAAAACAACGTGAGACATCATTTGGCATATTACATGTGGGGGAGGGGGTGTAATGTGTGATAGTGGTATAGTTGAAATTATGCCTAAATGATTTATATGCCCCATAAATTATTAGGAGGGAAATGTTTGCTTACCTGGCCTTGCCAGTGTGTTAACAATTGGTCACGTTATATAAAGGTTTGGAGAATCATTGATGTGGATATAATCAATTATGAAACTAAAGAATAATCATTTAAAAATGTCTATTGCAGGGAATTGTCATTTAAGAAAGGGGACACTGTCTACATCCTCAGGAAAATTGATCAAAATTGGTATGAGGGAGAGCACCATGGACGAATAGGGATATTTCCAATCTCTTATGTGGAGGTTTGTGTGTTCTCTTTTTCTCAGAGTAATGTGCAAAGAGGGAGATATCTGGTGCAGAAATAACACATATTCATGCACAAGTAACTGTTTTCATTTTAGAAACTCAGCCCTCCAGAAAAAGCTCAACCTGCAAGACCACCACCCCCAGCTCAGCTTGGAGAAATTGGAGAAGCTATAGCCAAATACAATTTTAATGCAGATACGAATGTGGAGTTATCCCTGAGAAAGGTATTAAAAAAAATTTTCCCCTCATTAATGAATTAATTATGGCTAAGTATTATTCAAAATATAGTCTGGATTAAAAGTTTTATATCAATGTTATATTTATTTAAATCTCAAAATTCAAATTTACAAATCATTTTAATCTATGTAAATATCCACTAATACATTAATAAGCTTAAGATTTCAACCTATGAATTCTCATCATTCTATTTCCATTGAAATCCATTAAAAGGACGACAACTCAGTAGAAGTTAATTTATTTATACATTCTTTTATATTCTTTTCTTTTATATTTTATATATAATTTCTTTTATATTTTATATTTTTAAATACATTCTTTTCATCACTGTATAATTTGCTCTTTGGCACACATTGTCCTTAGTCTATAATCAGTTCACATAATTTTTCTCATGTTTCTCTGAAGTTTTTATATTCATCTTCTTTTACATCAAAACAATATTCCATTACACTGACATACTGTACTTTATGCAACCTTTCTCCAATTGTTGGACATATTAATCATCCCCTTCTAACAGTGAGTTTTCTTATTTTACATCTTTACTAGTTTTGGTGTTCTAATTTGCATTTCTTTGATTATTACTGATTTAAATCACTTTAGAAGTCATTGATAACTTTTTATTTTTTTGAAATAGCGTTCGTTGCACATATATTTATTGGAGAAATTGTCTAATATGTATGTATGCATAAATGCATTAATATACATGTGTTTACATATTTGTATCAATTCCCTTCAGATTTTGGATGTCAGGCTTTAATTTATCAGAATTATGAATGCATATATTTTTACATATATATATTATATAGATATATCTTCTGATTTTAGCTACATTGACTTCATTTGTGCAAAATATCTTGAAATTTTGCATAATTAATATTTCTATTTTGTCTTTATGATCCCTTCTGTCCCTTATTTAGCTATAAAATTTCTCCGGTTCATAATTGTGAAAGATATACCCTTTCTCCTACTATTTTTATCATATGACTTTTTAAGTTTCAATTTTTATCCAATTGAAACTAATTGTGACATGAGGTATAAGACACTGGTCTGAACCATCTTCCAGATTAAGTTCCTGTTGAATAAGGGGCCTCATTTAGTAATTTGTGCTCTTGTGTTTATCAAACACTAAGTTGCTAGGAGTTATTAATTTTTAAATCATGATTATTCAGTGTTTATTCAGTCTATTTCACTGACCTTGTCTGTTTTTTTTCTTACTTAGTACACAAATAGTTTTAATAATTACTACTTTATAATATAGTTTTTCTAGTTATGCATTTTGTACATTTTAATTACAGGGAGATAGAGTCATTCTTCTTAAAAGAGTTGATCAAAATTGGTATGAAGGTAAAATACCAGGAACCAACAGACAAGGCATCTTCCCCGTTTCCTATGTAGAAGTCATCAAAAAGAATGTCACAAAAGGTGCTGATGATTATCCCGACCCTCCAATACCCCACAGCTATTCTAGTGACAGGATACACAGCTTAAGTTCAAATAAGGTAAGAAGAGATAACATGATGATAGTACAATCTTGAATAGATCAGTTTTACATGGGGAAAGACTGTTAACTTAAACATATGGGTCCAGAGCAATTATTCATATGTATAAAAACAATCAGAAGATTATATTAGAACATCAAATATCCTTGTAAATTAGGCATTTACGTATAGTTTGGATATTAATATGGATTTTCTTTTGTTCTCCAAAAGACACCAGTCTGGTAACCAAGAAAATGGCTTATCAAAAAGGATATGTTTACTAGACTGCCTTGTAAAAGTTGTTGTGAACACATACAGAGAGGCATAGTAGATGAACCATCAGAGTCCTGTTTCCACTTGTTAACTCATATATTTGAATGGAGATGTTCTTAGGTCTTTAGAAACCCAGTTTGCACATTCTTATGATGAAAACTGGGACACTAACTTATCTTGATTATATGTTTTGGAAATAGGAGATCTATTTCATGGCTTTACTCATTAGAATTTTATTTTTGTGCTGCTACATTTTGTTTTTTAGTCATAAAGAACTTATTTGGTTAATTGATGTTTATTTATGTTCAACAAATTCAATGCAATTCTTGTAGCTACCAAGTCTGTAATGTGCTCTGAGAGCAAGGTGTTGATAAGATATGGTCATTTCTCCCCTCAGGGAACACAGGCAAATGTAATTAACACAAATAATGTTAATAGCCAGCATAATAGAGGAGGTTCGAATGGGGCGGGGAGGAGGGGAAGAGATATGGAGGTCTAGTGGGAAAAGGATTTTTCCTTAATGGGTAAATGAAGGGAGTTTTCATGGAAGAGTCTTTTTCTCAGTCAGGATTGAGACCCAATAAATGGTGTGGATATGAAATTTAGCGTGATTAAATTGGCAAAGATAAATACATTGTAAAAAATAACATCATTATGACAGGACCTGTGGACAGTGCAGCCATTCTCTTAAGAAAATCATTGCCCTGGAGCATAGAAATGAGGGGCTCAGATAAAGTCTGTTCTAACACACACATATGACTGGACTTCAGTCACAAGAAAAGCTCTCCTGTGTTTTGATGTGATAATCACATTATGATGGATGGAGTTTAAGAACTTAGTTAAATTTTAGTTTTTCTAAATCTACTCCCAAAAACTGTTAAGGGACCTTCTCTTTCCAAGAACAGTAGTACCTAATCATGAAAGAAAGAGAAAAGGTAATAATCTTTCACATAAAAAGTCAGTCTTTCCGTGGCAGGAAATAAGTGTGTCTGCTAAGGGAGTTGGTTGCATGTTATTAAGTCTGTTTTTAAGGGGAGAAAAAAACATCTCTGTTGCACAGCTCCCATTAACATTTAATGTCTTACCACGTCTTAGTTAACAGCAGCGAAATCAGACAAAGGGGAGACCAAGATGGTGAGGAACTATAAAACCAAGAAGAGGATTGAATGAAGGAACTGAGGGTATTTAGCCTGAAGAAGAGAAGACAGAGGGACCTGATAACAGCCTTCAAATTTAGTTGAAGGAATGTCATATGAAAGAGGGATTAGATCTATTTTTCTTGGTCCCAGTGAACTGAAATACAAGTAAGAGGTAGAAGTTGCCAATAAGGTAATTATGACTTGATATAGAGGAAGAAAATTCCTAATGTTTAGTTATCCAGAAGCAGAATGGGCTGCATGAGGAGGCAATGAATTCCCCCTTACTGAAAGTCTTTGATTAAAAACTGAAAAACCACTTGGGAGGGATATGTGGAGGTGATATTTGCTCAGGTATGGATTAGACTGAATGACTCGTGAAGTCCCTTTCCACTGTGAGGTGCCATGATTTTATATAAGTCATAATTTCCTTGAATTTTTTTTGCATTGAATTGTTTTGAGGCTTTTAAAATCAGATTTCAAAGTTATTGCCTTAGACTAGATTTTAAAGTTTATGTGATTAGGAATTTGGAGATTCTTTTAATAGCTACACTTGGGAATAGATCAAATTCAAAAATTTTGAAATATTCATAACTGTAGTATGAAGAAATACCTGCTGAACTCATGAAAATTCCATCATTTGTTGACCAACCTACAAGTGATAAACTCTTCAGACTTAGCTAGGTCGGCACGTATTGAAAGTCTTTCTGGTGTAGCAGGACCTATCAGAGGTTCAATGCTCTGAAATAACATTCAAGAACCCAAGTCATACCTATGCATTAAGGAGGCATCAAAGGACTTTAGTGGAGATCATCCTAGGCCAGCCTACACTGTTAATATTTAGAGTAAAATAAAATATAGTAAATTAATGTAAAGTAAGCTCCTCTCCTCTTAGAGAATACAGTACTTCCAAGGTCCAAGAAGCTTAGAAAAGAGCCGTTCACCTACAGTGAATAAAATGTGATATCGAATTATGAACCATAAAGCAGATAACTATGTCCCGGCTATAAAATGTTTTATTTTTAAAAACTCAAGTTACAGAAAAAGCCATTATTTATCCTTAGTTAAGATCATTTACAGGTACAAAGCATGGCATTTTTTTTCCTTTCCATCATGCTATAAAGAAGTAATATGGAGCAATATGGCAGGTACCTCTAGAATTACTTGGTAATTTGTGCTGTTATGAAATATAGCCAGATTTATATATAATGTGGTTAAAATGCAAACCTATACTTTCTTTTGTGTGAACCACACTACATAAGAGTACTTCTTTATAAAGAAATCTTTGATTTCTTCTCAAGAAGAGACTCTTGCTCATATGAGAATTTATTTTTGAGGGGAGACCTAACTATTCACCTCAATCCCAGCTACATTTCTCTGTGCTTTTGAAATCTTTTTCATTTAAAATCCTTTAATGCACAACGGATTCATAATTATTTTCAAGTACATAAATACTTAAAAATCACTTTGAACTCCTAAGGTGAAAAGTAAGGAATTAAAGCCAATTGGCACTGAGAGGTAAAACATATGCTTAATAAGTTACAGGAAGGGGTTCGCATTTGATTTCTGTTCAATAAGTCTAGCCAGGGTCGAAAGACGTTATTTCAGATTGGTTTCTTTTTCATTGTACTAATTCAGAAGAGACCAAACGGTACATAGGGCTCTGAAGAGAAGATATCTTAGCTTTCTTCATGAACTCTAATTCACATCTATCTTGCCTTTGACATTTGTGGTCCTATCCAAGGCTGATAGAATTTCACTTTTCAAATAACTTTTCTGATTCATGTGCTAATGATTTCATGCTTTTGCTCTCCCTGAAATATCTTCCTTCTAATCCAGAACCTACCACAGGGATTTTTTTGGTACATCACTACACCCCTTCTACATCTTGTGCTCTCTCTCTCTCTCTCTCTCTCTCTCTCTCTCTGTTTTTGTGTACATTATCTTTTTCCTTTCTTTTTTTCCTTCTATATTTTTGTTTATGTGTAAAGTTGGCTTACAGTGCATCCTGCCCTTTCATGTCACCTTGCCCCCATTCTAATAAAGGGGCTATAGAAGGAATCACCAATGAATGGTTATCACTGACTATGGGGTGTCTACCTTCAAGCCCTCTGACCCCAACTCCACCTCCTTTTCCTGACAACTTCTTGGATGAATTAGAAAAGCTTGAGGCTTTAACCTTACCAACTGGACGATCTGATCCAGGAATCCTAGGGAGTAAGAGTGCTCAAGTTAAGGCTAACCCTTACATTACCAAGAAGCATGATCCCACTGAAATTCCATCCTCTCTGCCACTTCTTTCTTCTGGTACCATCTCACCTCTAGCCTCTCACTTCCATGATGCAGTGGTAATTCAGGATTATACAAAACCAGCTGAAAAAATATGTGCAGATTGGAAAGAGATGAAAGGCTCTCCCACTAACAAAGAAAAAAGAAACTTTTCAAATATTGGAAAAGTACCTGAAGTCCTGGGTGATAAGGTTGCCCCTTCTGTCCAGTATAATGTGGGTAACTTGTCCCAAACACTCCCTGTCATTGAAGAAAAAGAAGAGGAGCCTTGTGATGAATTAATGTCAATCATCCATGGAAAGAAGCCAAAATTTCAAGAGTCAGATTTCTTTCAGTATGAAGCTGATGTTACTGAGGAAGCACCAAGGCTATACATAGAGGAGGAAGATGAGGAGATGACACATGATTGCTTAACATCTCCAGTGGCAATTATAAATGACCCTAGGATATCTAAGGAAGACTGGAGTGCATCCAGTACCAGTAAAAAGGTATTTTAATTTGGCTTTTTAACTAAAGAACTAACCACTATCCATTGGTTAATTCTGTTTTATAATAATTAATACTTACCACTAATTAAGCATTCACTTGACACTAGACATCAAAATGGGTAAGGGACTTTACCTAAAAAGTTTTACCTACTAGAGGAGAGAAGGGCTTTTTGTAGGTCAGAGCACAGCAACATTCAGCTTTTAGATACGATGGCAAAAATATAGGTCATTCTTCAGCCATTAGCCTATTTGTTTTTCTCTTCTGTACATCCAGAAAGTGAACCTACCCATCATCTTCCAAGGATGATCCCAATCGCCATCTAATTCTGAGTGCCACTGGGCCTCCCAGCAAGATGCCTTTTGCATTCAGTGATTGTGTTTGCTGATTTTGCATATAGAAAGAAGGGCACAACATGTCCACATAAGTAAATGCAAGGAAATTTGGTGGTGTGGAGGCATTAACTGCTTGGGGAACCAGGAAAGGAATCATGTCTGTGGTGGTGTCTGAGATGAGCTTTGGGGGAAATTAGATAGCCTGAGAGGTGGATGTAAGGAGAAGGAAGACTAAAAGACAGTCTCTGACTTTAAGGAACTTAGGTTCTATTAAGGGGAGGTGGGATACAACAAGGTCAAATGTGAACATTAGAAAAATGGAAAACACGAGCAGAAATGGTTGGGCTACATGTTCTCTGATACCCCTTCCTGCTCTAATAATCTATGAATCTCGAGAGAAGCTCCCTAGAAGAGACACCCGGATCGTAGACTTTCAGACCCAGAAGGGGGCCTAAATGTTTATTTCTAAACTTAAACAGCTCCTTCTGTATTCATTCAGAGGCAACCATATTACAGTAATCATTCATAGTGCCAACTTTTCCAGACTTTTAAATTAGAAAGACCTGTTCTCAAAGGCTTTCTAGAAAATGGAAATAAAATTAGAGGATAATTCGCTTTGGTTTTTTCCAGCCCCCAGGCCACAGAAAAAGTAAAATGAGCCGTTGGGAACTGTAGTACTGCTATATCCACACATCAGTGCTTCATTTCACCATTTAGGGTGTTGGGATTAGGGTGAATGTCAAGCATGAACAATGACAATGACAACTGGATAGCATGTTGACTTCTTGTCTTTTTAAAATATTTAAGCCAGCATCATTTTCTCCAGAAGATGAAGGGATTCCAACTTCCCCTCACCGCCTTTCCACTAGCCCTCCATTCCATTCTACCTTGGCACCCATCTCTGACTCTCTCTCTACACTCCCTGGCTCTGCCCAGACCCACTCACCTCCTCTCCTTACCAAACCCTCCTACCGCCAGGAGACAGTGTCACCCAAGTTAAAGGTAACTGCATCTGCTGTTGGGTGTGATATGGTGCTGCATGCTTCTCAGTGCACGTGGAACATGACATACACTTCATAGATTAATTGCCATCTTGTAAGACCTAAACTTTATGGAAAAATTAATTGCTAACATTTAACCCAATTAGCATGATGTCTGCAGTGTCATGTCAGGAGCCCTGGGTTCTAATCCTGGGAGTGGCATTTACTGCCTGTGTGACCTTGGACAAATCACTTAACTTTTCTGGACTTCAGTTTCCTCATCTGTAAAATAAGTCATTTGGAATAGATGACCTTTAAGTCTTAGGATCCTGTCTAAAGTTTTAAAAAGTGTAGTGGCAGAGCTGCTCCTCTAAGATTGGAATAAATCTCTAAACTTTAAGAAAACAAAGTAACCCCTGGAGAAAAAAGCCAATCATTAATGCAAGAAATTTCTCATTTAAAGGCTACCAGTTTGAAACTTGAGGTTTATAATTTCATGCCACTTTCTTATGAACCCACAGTATTCCCCACATATCAGTAGGATCACTAGGGCCTAAGGCAGCACTTCTCAACCTGTAGGTTGCAATCCCTTTGGGGTCACGGGGTCGTCTAAGACCATCAGAAAACACATATTTCCCATGGCCTTAGGAACCGAGACACTGCTCCTCTATCTGTCTCCAGGCAGGTCCGCCCACATGCAGATACGCCCACGGCATTAGGAAGGTTGAGAACCACTGGCTGGAGGGCACTATAATTTTTGGAATGGCTAAGTACTGAGCAAGCACTATTCTCCTTTACTGGGTAATGGGATGGTTGGCTCATGGTAGGTGCTTAATAAACTTTTGACAGGTTGAAGAGACTTAGTGCTAACAGGGACAATAACAGCCATGAGCATGTATGTAGCATCTTATTTACATCATTATCACTTATTCTTTATTTACTTATTGATATAACAAACTTTAAAAGGTTTGCGAAACATTCTACATACATTATTTCATTTCATCCTCTTAATGGGCATTATTAGCAATTATTACAATGTTAAATTATAATAATTAAGAATAATGAAAATATTATCCCCATTTTATCGGTAGTTTATGGATAAACTGAAGCAGAGAGATTTAGTAGATTGGCCAGGATCACATAGCTACTATCTGAGTGACTGAGATGGGATTTCTAGTCTAACTCCCCCATTTTACATCTGAGGAAGCAGAGGTTCTCAAAGGTTGTCACCGTCACACAAACAGTAAAGAGGGGGGCTGTAGCTCCAGGGCATGTCCTCTGACCTCTGTCCAAATGCAGGCCTCTCTCCCACCAGCCCCTGCTGCCTTGAAAGGAATAGTACAAACAGAAAGAATAAACTACTTACGAGGCAGATGAAAGAGGATCCCTTGCCAAAGGTCTGACATCCTCAGTTGGTATATAATTCCCCTTTAATAAATAATTAAAGTCAGTTAATGTCTGATCTTGGCACAAGGGGTAGTTAAAATTTTAATTTAAAAGGCAATATATCACACACAAAAATAGTTTTGTTAAGAAAACTCAGTTGATTCCTGAAGAACAGACATTTCTCCAGGGGAATGAGGTTAAAAAAAAATGTATTAAATGTAAAAAAAAATAACTAAGGGCTCCATGTTTGGAATTAAGAATAATGGGTATAGTAAACATTGAAAAGTACAAGGCACAACCTGAGTCTAGTGACTGAGTCAGATCATACAAAGTCTCCTGAATATTCTAGGCAGTCTATTCACAGTATATTCACATACCCCAATAAATTAATTTGGGTCATAGAAGCTGAAATCCATCTATTTTCACTACTAGATAGAGTGGAAAAAGGAGCAATCTTAGACTAATGGGATTTACTATAATACGGTTTTTAAAAATATTTTCTTTAATTTTTAGGTAATTTTTTTTACTCTTTTTGCTAGCTTTTCTTACCTCCTGGATTCCTTTTCCAGCTCTGTTTAAAAATGGTTAGGAAGTTATGCAAGTAGATGCAGTTCTCTAACAGAGAGGAGAGAATGTGCTAAATATTAGACTATTAAGGGAAAACCCTGATGGAAAATGGATTCAATCCTATGCAAAGAACAGCTGGCTTCCCTCTGGGTCCCCTGCTTTTCTGGGTTTATAAAGTCATATAATTCCCATATTATCAACAACTACATTATGCTTATCCTACTTAAATAAAAGCATTCCATAGCAAAACCAGCATTTTCTGAATTACAGAGTACTGAAATATACATTTAAATGTGTAGTGCAGGGGATAAAATCTGCGGAGTCTTAAACATCGCTCCCAAAGGTACTCTTTCTGTTAATAAAGCCAGCTCTCTGCTACCTATTAGGTTGGTCTCTTTATCCCTCTCTGGGTTTCTGTTTCCATCTCTGCAAAATGAAGGCATTGCAACACTTGAATCACTAAGATTTAAAGCTGGAATGGACTGCAGAGGCCATCTTGGCCAACATCCTCATCTTAAAGATAGGGAAACTCAGCCCCAGCGCCCATGATCCTATTGTCTCTCCTAAAGTTTAGCAAAAGAGATTCAGATTACTCGTAGCTTGAGTCCTACTAGAATCTTGCTGTAGATGAAGTACTAATAGGTGTATCTTAGATCTTATTGGGACAGCTAGGTGGCATATTGGAGAGAGCACGGGGCTTCAATTCAGGAAAATTCCTCTTCAGTCTCAAATGTTTACTAGCTGTGTGACCCTAGGCAAGTCACTTAACCCTGTCTGCCTCAGTTTCCTCATCTGTAAAGTGAGCTGAAAAAGGAAATGGCAAACGATTCCAGTATCTTTGCCAAGAAAACCCCAAATGGGGTCACAAAGAGTCAGACGTGGCTGAGAAATGACTGAACAACAATAACAAAACTAATTTTTTTAACCATTTGGGGAGAATTGGATGACAAGGTCCCTCACTATAGAACATTATAAGGAAATCTTCCCTAAAGTATGGCTCCATGAATAGAACCTAGGAACAGTGAGACTACCGTCTTGCATTCATCCCAGGGTTTTCCTGTTGCGTTTGCCTGATACTGATTATTCCATTCCAAAATCCATACTGTCTTTCACAATCCATATCTTTTAGCTTCCCAAATACACTTTGTAACTAATACTGCCTAACACAAGGTGTCCCAAAATTCTTAGTGCGGTTGATAGCTTAAAACTGCACCAAGACTTTTGGGACCCTATATAATAAGCCATAGCTATAGATACATCTTACAGCAGTTAGGGATTTTTAGCTTGGTGGTCAAGACACAGATGAGCCTTCATACAGAAGAGCCATCTGCTTCCAGCATAATCCCAAACCACAGGGTCCCCAAAGACAAAAATCTCCCCCTATTAATATGGTTGCTACTGCACACAGGAGGTATTTTACCTTGATAATGGGCCTGGCATTTGGAGATGGGATAGTCTCCAAATTTCTAATACTTAATTAAATGCCCATTGTATTCCAGCCCCAGCCTTCTTTCTTCAGTCAATAGACTTTACTTTCTATTCAAGCATCTCTGGGCAGAAACAATGTTCTGGTCCACCAAGGGAGATGCACATGGAAACTTTTTAACACAGATTAATTCTCTTTTCCTTTAAAAAAAAATTGTATCACCATCTTTTGTTTTTAAATCATCTTCATTTCCAGATATCTTCCCCTCTCCTATCGAGTGAGCCATCCCTTCTAACGAAGATTGAAGGGAAGAAAAAAAAAAAGCAGACCCATTGTTAAGAACTAACCATCAGTCTGTTGGTCACCCATAATTCCCCACCTCTGCCACAAACAGAGTAAGGTAGCTTGGTCATTAAGGAGGAAAGATGAATCTAGCCTTTCCTAATGCCCCTAGAGAGCATGATTTAAACCTTCCCCAAATCAGTAAAGGCATTGGCCAGCAAGTATAACGTTCTGTAATGTTAGAATTGAAAGAGACTCTAGAAATCCTAGGCCAGTGAGTGTTACCCAAACCAGATTAAAATGTAATTGGAAAATAGTTAACCAAATAAATTTTAAAATACAGTGAAACATAGATAATGTTAATATGTGGTATTTTAAGTTAATATGTGGCCTGCAGGGATCCTTACTATGGTTTAATGACCTCCTTTCTACTTGAGTTTGATGTCACTGATCTAGTTCAGTCCCCTATTTTTACAGAGGAGAAAACTGAGGCCCAGAAAGGAGGAAAAGTGACTTACCACAGTCCCACAACTAGTACTTGGTACAAGCTAGAGTGGAATCCAGGTCTTCAGTCTAGAGATCTTTCTTTGGCAGTTTTCTTCCAAAATACTTTCCAAAAAAAAAATTTCCAAAATATTAGCATTTATCTCAAATAAATTACTAGAAAGGCTTCCATGATGGCTTGTTCCAAATGGGCCAATGGAAAAATCTGGGACCCTGTGGAGGGCTGTTCCTGACATTCTGACGATGAGTTGTAAATTAAATTACAGTAGTCTCGAGCACTTGACTGTATTTTTATCATTTTCCCCAGAAGAAAGTTGCTGTCCTTTATTGAGTTTTACATCCAACAGACATTTGGCATTCAGGATGAGCCTATATACCAAGGAAGTGTATTTCCCTCTCCCCTCTATTCAGACATGTACAGAGGAAATCAGGCTGCAGATGAGTATCCTCAATTTTAATGCATTTGCTAGGGACACAATTCCTTCTGTGTGTTCTTAGTTTTCTGCCTTTCCTAGCAAAAGTCTTATGTATGCAAATTTTCTGCTGTGACTTTTTCCCTGGAATATGCTTCAAGCTTTAACTACTCCGTAACACCAGAAGGGCAGCTTTTGCCAGGGAAGGAGTAGGCCAGACACTGGGATCTCTTACCCTGTGGGAGAGGGGTGCTGCTGTGCTTTATTCATTTTTATTTTTAGCATGTCTGTTGTATGTGCATGTGAAGGGAACTGACCACCCTCTTTGTGGTTTTTTCAGGCTGATTTAAAAAGAGAGATATTTGTAATGGCTAAGCCTCCTCGTAGCCCAGTGATGTCTAGGAGATCCTGCAGCCCACCTGTCAGAGGTCACAGCAGTTCACACAGGGTAGGGTCCCACACACCCCAGGTGTGAGACAGTCTTTCCCCATCTTCACGGTTTTAGTGCTTCGGTCCTGTCCATTGGCCAGCTAGAGCATTGGAGTTAGGAAAACCTGAGTTCAAATCCAGTCTCAGAAACTTACCAGCTGTGTGACCCCGGGCAAATTCCTCAGCCTTTCTTTGCTCATCTAGGAAATGGGGATAACAGTAGCACCTATCTCATTGTTAGAATTAAATGAAGGAAGGAAATCATCTTTATTAAGAACCTATGAAGTGCGGGGCACTTAACAAATATCTTATTTCTTAATATATAAAATAAGATATGTAGAGTACTATGTAAATGTTATTTATTAAATCAAAATGAAGATACTTATAGGTCAAAACCAGCTCAGTTGTGCTTATTAATTTTATTCCATTAAGGTATTTTGAGTATCCTTAGTGGTATTAAAATCCTCTCCCACTAGCCATTTAACTAAGCAAAAACAGTTTTACATAATAAGATTTTAGAGCTTGAAGGGACTCTGGAGATGGTCTTCTACAACACTGTCATTTTACAGATGAGAAGAGTCACGCTCAGAATTTCACAGAGATTTGCCCAAGATCATGTCGGTAGTAAGGGGAAGAGCTGGGCTTTAAAACTCCTAATCCAGCACTCTTGCCACGAATCTACACCATGTCAGTAATGAAATAAGCACCAAGACTGTCATTTTCTCCATCCGTTCTATGCCTTATTCTTTGTTGTGTGTTTTCTAAGACACTGATTTCCAAGACCAGAAAACAAAACGTGAACCAGAACTTTCCTAATTCGTATAATGCATCTTGTTTTCTGCATGTTTTCTTTGGTTCATGTCCCATTTGTTGGAATTTTTTTTTCTAATTCATCATCCTCTTCTCAAAATATTTTGTCACTATAGTGAGCTAAGCTCTGTTCTCTTGACAACTTACCTTCCTTATGGAACAGTGTTTCTAGGAGTTATCTGTCCTCTTAGTGTTTCCTTACACAATAACCTTTATTTAAATGAAAGTGCAAATCATTCCCTATTAGATATTCTGTGGATTAATGTACTGGGTTTGTTGGTTTTTTTTTTTAAATGAGTGAATTCTAAATATTTATCTAAAACAGGATCATATAGTCAAGGGGCATGGATTGTTAATTTCCACAGGCTTTGTGCTCTCATCACCATCATAGGGTCACAAGTTTTAGTCTTAAACCATTGCCCTAATCTCAGTCACAGCAAGTTTCCAATTAAATGGTTCACTTAGGCATCTACTACTCTACCCCCTCAATTCAGCCCTCCCTCACTTAAGTCCAATTCACTTGCGTGTCATGGCCTTCAAGAACAAGTAAAACAACAATTGAAAATTGTAAAGACCTTGACTTTGGTAAAGTTCCATCGGCTCTTTTTGTTCCATTTTAATATGTACTTGTTTATATTATTTTGCTTTTAGCATTTTATAACAACTTCATTCCATTTACCATTAAATCATCTGTGCTAAAGAAATATTCATTGAACCCTACAATCCCTTTTTCTGACCCTGGCAGAAGGTAGTAATCAGAAGTAAAGAATTCCTTGCACAAAAGTGTCCCTTTATGGCTGGCAGGAGCCATCAGACTATGCTACCTTGTTCTCAGACCCAGTAAGACCTTAGGCTCTCAGATAAATATTGGATTACCTAGTCACCTTTAAATTTCTGTTTTTCCAGATTGTTGCAGAGTAGGTTAAAGCTGTATGTTATGTCCGACACTCAGTTCAGTTGGACACTCAGTCCAATTTTTCTTCATAGGATTTATACCAAGTCATATTATTCTTAGTTTTACAAGAAAAGTGAGCAAATCTAGAAATATTGTGATCACTGGGGCAGTTTCATTTGAACATAATAGGATGGCACAAAAGCTGCTATTCATTCAGTGAAAAACCATTTTTTTCTGAAAAGGTTATTGTTGTTCAATTGTTTCATTCATGTCTAATTCTTCAGGACTCCATTTGAGGTTGTCTTGGAAAAGATACTGGAGTGGTTGGCCATTTCCTTCTCCAGCTCATTTGACAGATGAGGAAACTGAGGCAAACAGGGTTAAGTGACTTGCCCAGGGTCACACAACTAATAAGTGTCTGAGACCAGATTTGAACTCAGTTCTTTACCCCCCCATACCACCAATACCAGATCTTAAAGTTTAGAATCACTTAATACTGTGGAACAGCTTGTTGACATAGTGTGCTAAGTAACTTTTGACAGTACGAGAGGTACCTAACCTCTTTAGATGGGGTAGAGTGTATTTTATTTTTAAACAGTAATTTCATCCCTAGACTTCCTTCAAACACTGCTTATCTGGCTTTGAAAGTTCATATGCATTTTAAAACCAGTCTCAATGATTCTGGTTGGTTTCTAAGCCAAGAAGGAAAGAAAAAAATTTAAGCAAAATTATTTTGGACCATAAATATACATTTGTTTCCAGAATGCCATTTATTAATGGGCTATGGTAAGAAATAACTAAATGTAAAATAATAAAGATGTTAATATAAATCAAAACAAGGACGCATAAAATTATTGTGACTTGTGTCTCAAACGGATTCCTCTCCTGACAACTGCCTCTTCTCCATCTGCTTAAAAAAAACTACAGTTTCATGCTGTTTAAAAAAAATTTATTTTAATGAAATGTGGCCTTTGCAAATTTAAAGACACTTTGTACCTTTGAAATTATAGGTCGCTTGAGTTTTCATTTTGACCACTAAGAAAAAAAGGAAAAGTAGAGATGATGTATATTTCTCCTTTAAAACAGATCAAGCACAGAAATTTCAAGGTATTAACCTAAGGTTCATCTTCTTAGCCTCAGAGTACATATGATCCAGGCTAAATGTCATGAATGTATATTGTTCTATTTTTAACCACAAAATAGCTAAGAACTTATGACTAATAGAAATGCCTCTGCAAATAGTTAAAATAGGAAAGAAGGGAGAACACAGGGCAGGAAAAGAGATGGCTATCTAATCCGCCAAACAGTCTGCTCTTAAAATATCTAATCGAAAACGTCCTGTTCCCATTCTGACTTAGTCGGCTGGGAGGTTCCCAAAAACAATTCTCAGTCATGTCGCTGCCCCTGATCGCCGTTAGATGGCAGTAAAGTTAAGACACCATGGTTGCATTTTGGTAAATGATAGCGAACCCCAGCAATAATTATGAGATAGAGACCAGATCCATCATTTCATTGATTGAGGAAATTCCTTCTACCTACCACAAGCCAGCAACTTCTCTGCATCTCATGTAATAATAATTACAGCTAGCATTTGTGTAGCATTTTAAGGCTTGCAAAGTGCTTTACAAATATCTGATTTTACCCTTACAACAATCCTAGGAGAGCAGGGCTGATCCCCATGTTACAGATGAAGATACTGAGGCAAACAAGTTAATTGACTTGCCTAGGATCACATAGTCAGTGTCTGAAGCAGGCTTCAAACTTACATGCTATTCTGTGTTCATAGAGTCACAGAACTATAGCTCATATGGCATATGGCCTAAGTTCTGCATTTTGCAATAAGACAATGGAGGCCCAAGAATGTTGAGTGTGGCTTGTTGTGAGTCAGAGGTAGGATCTGAACTCTAAAACCTGTATTCTTTCTACTGAACCCATACTGGCTCCTTTGTCAGGGAGTCAGGGGATCTCTCTCAACCTTCATGAACCAATTTGTAAAATGGATCTGAGAACACACTTGAACAACTTCTGATTTCACAGGTACCTATGCATTTCTCTTTGACTTAGTAGAAAGTCCTTAAGAATTGCTGTATCTGAAAATGTCATTATTTTCATTATAATCATTGAATTTTTTTCCAGCAGATAAAGAGGAAGCAGTGGTTAGGGGAAGGAACCATTCCATGAATGGGAGACATTAATTTTATATGTTCTTGTTTGAGTTATATTATTACTTTTTACATTTAGTTAGTTTTTACAATGTCCCACTAATAAATGACGAAAACATTCTGAATTTAAATGCATTATTAGGGTAATATGTTAGATAATTTTTAAGCATGAAGTCTATTTTAGTTTTATTTGTATTCGTAAAATTATACACTTGGAAAAGATTTTAAAAATCAAGTCCAAGTCCATGAAATAGATGGAGGATCTGTGATTTCATCAGCACATGTAACTTCTAGTATGGAAACTCCCTTTACCAAGAGAGACTGTAACCTGTCTATGACTTGGGAGACAAGTGATTTGAGAAACATAAGTGATTTTCCAATCACACATACCAGGTATGATTTGAACCTAAAAGTGTCCCTAATTCCAAGACCAGCACTCAAGTAAGTAAACAGCATGCCTATATGCAGTAATGTTGTTGGTCCTGACCCCTGACTTTACTGGTATAAGGAACTCCTAGAGAAGAAAATTTCCTCAACCAATTAATACATATTGGCAACTTTTCTACAATTTAAATTATTTGGGTCACTGAAAAATGAGTTATTTGTCCAAGGCCACAGAGAGTTGAACTCACATCTTTTAAAAATACATATATAACTTTATTGTTTTTTTGATTAACAAGCATCTGTGTTTCTTTCCTTCCCACCCCACCCCAATGAACAAATACAAAAAGGAAAACCCTCATAATAAAAATGCTTGTTAAAGTGACATAAATTCCCACACTGGCCATGTCCCATTCTGCAGTTTAAGTCCATTACCTTTGAGGTAGCTAGGTATTGTAGTGGATAGATGCCAGGCCTGGAGTCAGGAAGATTTGAGTTCAAACCCAGCCTCAGACACTCACTAGCTGTGTGACCCTGGGCAAGTCACCAGATCCACCAGAGAAAGAAATGCCAAAGCACTCCAGTATCTTTGCCAAGAGAAGCCCGTGGACAGCGTGGTCCACAAGGTCATGGAAAGTCAGACACTCCTAAACAATATCCTCTAGAGCAGCAGGTAGCATGCTGGGGTCCTCCGGAATCATGGTTATCATTCCATTAATCAAAGTTTATAATGTCACTGTATCACCTTCTCTCCTAGTTGTGCTCACATCTTGCTTTATCACTTAGATGGACTTAGAAGAAGTCTTCCCAATTTCCACTAAAACCATCCATTTCATCCATTCATATGGCATTCATTTAACAGATGTTTCTGACCCCAATGCCAGATCCCTATCCACTGCATAATGCTGCCTCTTAAGTAATTGGTAGTAGTGCTTCATAATGAAGGAAGAGAATGAGACAAATTGATTCCCAGTGTTACAACTAGTCATCTTCCATTAAGGCGGGTTTCTGAGTTATCCAAATAGATGTTAAAGAGTGACCCTTCATCTAGTAAATATAAGCTCAGTCAGACAGCTTGGTGTCGTGCACAGAGGGCTGACCCCCTAGTTGGAAAACCTCATGTCAAGTTTTGACCCATGCTGACAGAATGACTCTGGAAAAGTGACTGAGCCTCTCAGGGTCCCAGGCAACATTAACATTATAAGAGCAGATATCAAGTCTGCTTTGGTAAAGGGAGTCTACTCCCTTTGTAGCAATTCCTTATAGCAATGAAATGGTGGAAAACTTGGTCAGAATCTGTTTTTTACTGTTTCTTTTTACTGATTTAACTCAACAGACGTTTAGTTATAGGGCATCTATAGTGTGCAAGGGACTATGGTAGGTCTTAAATGAAATAAGGACATAAAAATTAAATATGACAGAGCCCTTACCCTCAAGGCCCTTACAATTCATTAGGAGGGATGAGTCATGTGCATGAGACAGACAGTGATAAAGAAGAAAGGAGTGGTCTAGATAGGGTTATGGGAAATTTGAAGAAGGAAGTATGGTTTCCATCTTAAGGATATTAGGGGAGATTTTGGGGAAAAGGTAACACCTGAGTGTTTTAAGTGGGGATTTAAGTAGATAAAGGATGGGGGGAGTGGAGTGATCAAGGAAGGTCTCAGTTCAAGGATTGGGAGAAGAGATAAGCAAGGGTACAGAGGTAAGAGAACACCAGAAAAGAAAAGGAACTAGCTCCTAGTTCAGTATGTTGGGATGTTGGGAATGTGAAGCAAATAAGACCAGAAAGGCAGGTTATTGATGGCTCTGAATATCAGGAGAAGCAGTGTCGTTGAGTAGGTCATAATGAGACTGTGAAGACTTCTGAGCAAAGAGAAGGATTAGACAAAATGAGGAAGTGAAGTATGGTGTTTATAGCGGGAGAAGAAGGGATGAGATGGGTGGATTCTCAGAGGAAGAAGCAATAGAACTTGGCCATTGATTCTCAGGGGAGGGACAGAAGTCATAGAACCTCATGATTGGAAGGGACTTCAGAGGCAAGGTAGTCTCACCCATAGCTGAAGCAATACCTCCAACAAAGAGTCATAACCCCTCCAACTCAAGATCTCCATTGATGTGGAACTATTTAGAACTGGAAGGGACCTTAGAAGTCATCAGGTGCAATCCTCTCGTTTTGAAGTTGAGGAAACCTGGGGACCAGATAACTGGAATATGAACCAGCATCCTCTGCCATTTTGCTTTTTTGTTATCTAATTGTTCAAAAAGTGTTTCCTTGTACTGAGGTGAAAACTCACTCCTTCCCCCACCCTAGAATTTCCTAGTTCTGACTTTTAAGACCAAACAAATCTAATCCCTCTTCCAAATATAAGACCATCCAAATATAAGAAATTTTGTCAGATGTTTTGCCAGCAGCCAAGTTTTTACAAGGCATTCTTTTCCACAGGCTAAACATCCCAAGTTCTTTAAAAAAAGTATGGCATCTCTTTGCATCCCTACACCATTCTTAGTACTTTCCTTTGGCTTTTCGATATCCTTCCTAAAATGTGGTGACTGGAAGTAAACATATTCCAGATGTCTTTGACCAGGGTGAATATAATAGCACGATCCCTCTCTTGATCTAGACAATATACCTCTGTTAATACAGACTAAAATTTCATTGCCTTTTTGGCTACCAAATCCCACTAATAATTCCCAAGAACTTGCAGTCTGCTAAAATCTCCAGATTCTTTCCACATGAACTCTTATCTAGCCACATCTCCCTCTAAATTGTACTTGTATAACTGACTGTTTTATAGTTAAAGGATTTTTCTTATATTCCCTTTAAATATGATCTTAATAGATGTAGCCCTTCATCCTATCATACTGACCTCTGTGGGATCCTTCCATCCAATGAATCAGCTACCTCTCCCAGTTCCATACACAGCTTTAACAAACATTCCATATGCATCTTCATTCAAATCACTAATAACAGCATTGAACAGAACCAAAGAGAAAGCATGGTGGTACTTTATTAGAATTTTCTCCAGGATGACATCTATCTATTTGTCTCTGTGTACTGGGTCTAAAACCAAATCTGCCAAAACGTACTCTTATGTCAACATCCCTCAATTTCATAGACAAGGATAACATAAGAAACTTTATCAGGCATTTTGCCAAGCTGCAAGTACATGGCATCTGACTTTCCACTTACCTAGTCTCATAAACCTGTCAAATGAACTCATGTGGTTAGTATGATGTAACATTCTTGATAGATCCATTTTGGCACTCGGTTAACCACTGTTTCCCTTTCTAATTGCTCACAACTATCCCTTTAACAAATTCTTCTAGAACTGTCCAAGAATCATAGTCAAGCCCTCCAACCCCATAGTCTGAACACTCCATATTCTTCCCTTTTTGGAAAATTAGGACATTTACCTGCCTCTAGCCCACGTAGTACTGAGCATTTTTAGAGACTCCTCATGACAGTTCAGCTATCATGTTTACAGATTCCTTTGCCACCCCAGATTATGATTTATCCAGAGTGGCAGATGACTGAGTTTTAAACCTGGATAACTGGAAAAAGAATTTTTTTTTAATGGAGAAGTTAGAGCAAGAGCAACTTGGAGGGGGTGGTGATGGAAGGGAAAGATGATTTAAGTTTGGGACAATTTTAGTTTGAGACGCTGTCTGGACAAGTAAGTGGAGAGGTAGCCAGGTAATTGGAAGTAAGACACGTAGATTTTTCTTTGAAAGGTGTTCAAAGATACTTCCATCAAAGATTCCAACAATTCTGAGCCATACAAGCAAATGAATCTGGTAGCACATAGACAATAGCAGAAGAAAAGAATTCTTTAAGCAGCATGGAAGGATTAAAAATTTGTTCTTGTTGTTGTTTTTAATGAACAAGGAAGAACATAAAGCCCAGGCTTAAACATCAGGGAAGCCCTTAGAATATAGTGAGGACACATGCTTATAACAGAAAGGAATTGGTTTTCATATGCTGGAGTAAAAAATAAATTGGAAGAATTAAAAGATGAATTAAAGTAGTAGAATTGTAGTGATTAGTAATTACAACATAGATATAAAATGGAAATTATGAAAAATTATTCCTCTCTCCCTTCCCACTCCACTGGGTTGCTTTCTGTTGGTTGGCAATTTAACTTATAACTTGAGTTTCATTTGAACTAGAAATTAAGGGGATAAACTAAAAATAAGACAGTTTCCTTCCTACTCAATTTAGAAATTGTACATTGTGGGGAACATGATATTTTTTATCAGGTGAAATTTTGTGGGTGATCAGGTCCTTTAGTTCTGAAAGGAAGATGCATATTTTATATAATTTTTAAATAAAAATCAATGACATACATAGGTATATATGTATTACAATGTTATGGTTGTGTATAATTGAGGCAAAAGAAAACATATTGAATTTAATCTATTAAATCTGATTAAGGACCTAGAACTTGTGTTTCAATAGATGCTGGTAGTTGCCAGCCAGAATAATTTGACCTTAACAATGATGATCATATTTTTCATAGCATTAATCATTATGTGATATTGATAGTGTAACATTGGTTTGTAGTAGCAAAACGGGGGATAGCAGCAAGTTATAGCTTTAATTTCCTGCCTTTAAGATAGATGATTTGTGCATTGAACTCTTCTGTTCCATTCTCCAGGTCCAGTAGCTCCTTTGTGGTTTGCTTCATAGGCAGACAGTAGAGCAAAAAAAAAAAAAAAATTCCAATAATCAGACCATCTAAGACACTTATGCTATTTGGGGTTCAAAACTTCAAGTTGTACTATTGTAGGGGCACTGTTCAATTACCTTAAGAGAGGCATTCTCCACAACTGAGCCCATTCAGAGCTGGGACATGTGCTTTTTGCCCAGGATGATATTTGGCTGAATACATTTCAGGGGCTTTTCTATCCATCATATGATTTGAATAAAACTTCTCAGAACAGAAAAGCTTTATTATCCACATGTTATATAGAAAGGCATTGTAAAGTCATTTCATCAGTGAGCTAGAAGAAATACCATAGTTCATTCTTTCCTCATGTTTTTAATAATAGCTATCATTTATAAAACACTTTAAAAGGTTGGCAAAATGTATTATACATAGCATCACATTTTATCTTCAAAACAACCCTGGGAGGTAAGTACTATAATTATCCCGATTTTATAGATGAAGAAACTGAGGAAAGAGAGAGGGTAGGTGATTTGCCCAGGGTCACATAGCTAGTAAGTGTTTGAGGAACAATTGGGACCTGGGTGTTCCTGACTCCTATTCCAGTACTCTAACTACTTCACCACCGAGACGCCTACCTACTTTTATACATTCTGTGCCCTAAACCAAATTGGAGCAGCAGGTGATGAAGACTTTCAGGGAAAGATCTGAACAGTCTATCAGTCATCTACTCTAAGTGTCTTAGAAACCCAGCTATATCTTTCTTTATGTTTAAGTTCATTTAGCTAATTACTACAGTTCAGTGGTCATGAAGGATTAGTATTCAGTAAGCTACCATGCATACTTGGAGAAAATTTTATGTTTACTATGTACCTGTTTCATGAAGCATTAGGGTGCATATAAAATGTATTATGAATGATTGTAATGCAGCATTTTTTTCTAGAAGATATATTTAGATTATTCAGTGAATACAGATTAACATACAGCTTACCTATTGATAAAAAGTACTATTTTTTTTCCATTAGATGAAGCAATTATGTAGTGATTTAGGATGCTAAGGCTTATCATTTCCAATATTATAAGTATCTATTACAGATACTGGTCTTGATGCTTAGTTTAAAAAGAAAGGAAACTCTTTTGAGGGTTCAGTGCACTGGAAATATCTACCAGTATTTCTCTAATAAGGTAAAATGTTACGTGTTACCTGGATCTTGTTTGTTCCAGTCTAGTTAAAGTCGTCTGTTTTCCCTTTAAAATCTGCATGGTGTTCTCCTCACCTTGAGAAGGGACAGTGTTAATCCAAATGTAGCATGGGGTGCCTGCCCAGTTAATATTTTCATGTGTACTGTACATGAGAATGTTGTCCGTGCAGGAAAAACACAATGAATGAATGTGGCTCCTCTGCTGTCAGAATTAAATGTGATTTGTTTTTTTTGCTTGTTTGAGAATATACGGGAGACTCAGAATGTATGATGTTGTCCATCCTGTCCCATTCAAGTGGTACAGTGTCTGCGTCTTTGCAATATTCCTGGCCTTTGAAAAATCAATGGGACTAAACTGTGATCTTCCTTTCAAATGTGAAGAGTCTAGATTGTAGACGTGTTCCAAGTATTTTGGACATGGATTGTTTGGGTTTAATTTTGACGATTCCCTTCAAAATATTCCAATTCTTAATCCTGCAACAGTCCTATTGTTTGCTTTTTCTTTCCTCTTGGTTTTTTACAACAGGAAATATTAAATGTCGAGAAAAGTTACCATGCCATTATCCAAACTTTTACTTAGTAACAGTACTATACTTTTTTTTTTACATTGAAAATCATTTCATTACAGCCACAGCGCCCTGGGTTTACTCATGAAAACATACAAGGTGGGGGGGAACCGTAAGTATCTTTCTTCTCTTCTGAATTCAAGAATAACCCTAACCCTAACAAAAGAAGGGAGGAGGACCAGCCTGGGGAGCTCAAATACAAAATTCGTGTGGCCAGAAAGGAAGATGGTAAATTTGTTTAAGTGAAAGAGTCCCAAATAAGCTGTCTAATTTGATTCTATTTCACCTGCTGAAGACAACATCCCATACCTTTTATGTTATGGATAGTCAGGAAGTCATGCCTAGATAAAGAGTTCCTTCTCTTTGCTTTATGACTCAATAGACTCCCTCTTAGGGCTTATGAGTCGGTTTTCCTTCCTCAGTACGGGCAAAGCAGATCCTAGTGAGTATAGATTTCACTGTAATGCTGGCAGCTCACCTGTATGTACTATGTAGTTACTGGGAGAACAGGTGAGTGAGAAGAGCCCATCAAGAGAACTTGGTGGCACAGTTCTAATGCATGTTTCCAGAAGGGCCCTTTCCAAATGTCAGCTTTTCATAGATCACTGTTACCCAAGAGCATCTACTTCCTTAGCCCCAGAAATTCTCCCTTTCACATCCATCATAGTGATCTATCCTGGAAATCATAGCCAGTTGTCTTGACCTTTGTCTTGCCAGTAGACTTTGATGAACCTAGAGGAGAGAGTGAGGCTAATGACTTTGCACAGTTCTGCCTCACTTAAATCCAGTCTACTTTCAAGTCAAGACACCACCCACATGATGGCATCCTCAAGAACAATAGACGAACAAGTTGTCCATGCCATTTACCTTTATGAAGCAATGACTGATTAGCCTGTAGTTGCCAGAGAGTCTTACTAAGCATCCTTCCACCTTATTTGCACTCCCTGCTTTTTTTCTTCATTCAAGAAGCATTAATTAAGCACCTGCTGTTTGCAAGGCACTATGCCTTTAAGGCTGGGGCTACAAAGAAAATGAATAGCAGTCTTTACACTCAAGGGACTTACATTGCACTGTGGGGGCAAGGAGAAATACATGTACACAGATAAATAAAAAAAATAAATAATTCTATGGAGCAAAAGGACACTAACAACTACCCAAGAGACATTAACCCTCTTTCATCCAAATGGTGGGGAATTATTAGTTAAGATGCAAAAGCTTCTTCTGTAGCGTCAACTGTGATATTCTCAATAAGTCTCAAGCCTTCTGACCACAGTCCTCTCCTTGGGTCATTGTCCCCTTGCCCCCAGGAAGTAGCTACTGATTAAGCCATTTTTATGAATTATGAGATCATTCATCTAGACCTGAGATCTTTAAGCTGACCTGGTCCAACACCCTCATTTAATAGATGAGGAAACCAAGGTCCAGAGAGGTTATCACATGAGTGCCAAGTAGCAGAGGTAGGATCCAGTGATATCAAGTTCAAGGTCAATGCTGTTTCCATTTTCCACATTGACTCTCTCTGATTTGGCTTTTCATTTCCCTACTCACCTCTTTCCTAGACTTCACCCCTAAATAGAGTCCACAGCCTAGCAAACCTTCTCTCAACTTAGAACCCCATAGCCTCAGAGGCTAGTAAGAGGAAAAAGTTGGTAGGACAACCCATAAGACCTTGCAAGTGAAGGTGATGAATGTAATTTTTGCTGAATTTTAAAATTGTCCAAGAGCATTTTCTAATTTTCCTTTTTAATCTTCTGTTTGGCTATTTGCAAATAATTTCAAGGTGTCTCCTAACTGAAAATAATAAATTTGTAATACTCTTTAGGAACATAAATGTTTTAGCCCATTTCCTGTGCTTTATTGGTAGCTGCTTTTAAGTAGTAAGGAATATTAGACATTGTTTTCTGTGGATACAGAATTTAATTGACTTTCTGACCACTTACCTAAGCCCTACTTTTGGTGATCAGATTGAGCATTCTGTATTTATGGAATTACAGAGCCCACAGATGGGTATTTATGTATTTAGGAAATGGTATTTGGGACCTAATTAAAACATTCTTTGTTAAAATACCACCCAGTTACATTCCATGAAATATGGGTGGAGAAGCTTGGCTTCATTTAGACCCTTAGCAAGTCATGTGAAAAGCTAGATTCTGAGTCTTAAAAGGTTCAAGAATAATTCAGTTTTGCCTTTTCTTGGAACAAGAGCAATTTTCCACTGAAAGAAAAAAATGTCCTTTTAAGGCATCCTGCTTCCACCACCACTCATTCTTGTTTCCTCCAACACATCTTAGAGAACAGCCCTGAATCCCCAACATAGAGCATGCATCCCTTCTGAAGTAATTCAATTTAAACACTAATTGGAATAGGAAGCTCCTGGGAAGATGCACTGATTCTTTTCTCATACAACCAGATAATGAAAGAAGTGAAAGCAGGACAGTCTCAGTAAACACATATACAGACATTATCCTATACCCAAGTCAAGTTTCACACCAGCAAACTGGTCTTTGATAATAATGTAATAGCCCTGGGAGCCTCCAAGCGTCTGGGTCTTAAAGCCCTGGAACAGTCACAGCCTTCCATTCCGAAAAATCAGTGATTGACCCAGAGAGAAGCAGCCCAATTCCAAGTACTTTGTAAAGTTATACAACAGTTTCAGATTAATGACCCAGTAGTATTCTGCTCCCACCAAGGAGATTATTATTATGTGAGATTATATATTACTATATGAGATTATGTAGTGACATATTCCAATACTGTTTGAGTGAGGTCACTTCCTAAGGCAGAGAGCATTATTCAGAATCCTGAGCGTTTCTTTATCCAAAATATTTTCATCTCCAGCTCTTACTGTCTGCTAGAAATATCACAAAATATCCAAAGGAGTTAGTGACAAAAAAAAAATTGTTTAGACCTCCTGAGTTCTTTAACAGATGAGGAAACAGAGGCCTAGAAGCATGATTTATCCAGTGTAGTATAACTAGTATATGGCAGAACCAAAACATGAAGCAGGTCTTCTAGTTCCAAATCCAGCCCATTAATTACCTCCCCTGTGCCATCTCCCCAAGGCTAGCACTTTCACATTCTTCCACCTTTTCCTATCCTGAAAAATCTGCTCTTAAGAAACACTCTAATGAAATAGTTTGCAATAAGGTATAAATGAACAATGAGGCTTTAATGTAGTATCCCTCCTCATTATATTTTCACCAAACAAACCAAAGGAATCTCTCTCCAATGGTAGAATTTTAGGCATTAGGAGCAAAGCAGAGAACATTGTTGGAGAGAAGAGGAAGGCAAGAAGCCTTCTTGGAGTTCCTTTCAAACATACCACATAGAGGGTAGTCTATTCCATCTATTTGCAAGGCTGGCCTCTTGGTCCTATCCAAGTCATTAGCAGTCCATACTTCTGTCTAGGAAAGATTCAGTGAGTGTTATACCACTGGAATAGATAATATCAAACACATGTGACAGTAAGTCAATACATCAGCACCCTAAATACAAACTCTTATGTTTTGATCCTGAAGCTCAAAGCCATTTTTCCCTTATTTTATCAGAATTTGATTTTCCCATTTGAAGAACAATTAAATTATTTAATTATGCTATTTTATGTGCACACACATAATTATATATAATTAGTCATTAATTTTCCCATTCTCGAGCCACGTTCATCATTGTCAGTATCACTTGTGTCCATTTCTCCAATGCCACATGATCCCCACATTTCCAGGGCTCTCCCAATGTGGCCATTATTCTTAATATACCATCAGAGTGACTGTACGTAGCAAAGCCTTGTGGGAATGCAGGGGAGAGACAAGAACACTGGCCTGGGGAGACCAGGTTTCTAGACTCACCCCTGCCACTTACTAACTGTAAAATCTTGGACAAATCTCCTGTCCCCCTGGACCTGAGTTTCCTCATCTACAGAATTAAGGAGCTGAAACCAGTACCTTCTAAGGTCCCTCCAAGGTCTAAATCTCTGATCTATTGATTCTTCTAGCTGCATGACAATTTTTGAAAATTAAACAGGATCCTTTTTTCATTCTCCCTGGGAAAGATCTATTTTAGATATATAAATTGGCTTTCAGAGTCTTCAACTGTCAGATGGACACTTTCATGTTAATTACGTACCAATTCCTCCCTGGCCACTTTGGATATTGTATTTTTGTTTTTAAGATGTCATTGTTCATCTTGTTTATCAGTAACTTCTGTAAGATTGGTAGTACTAGACCCCCCCCCCAATCTCTTTATTACTCCTCCATCAGTACTTCTAATGTAGCTTCTCATAAAATATGGGGGGCTGGGGAATGGTAATGTTCAATCAATTAATTCAAATAATTATATGAAGGAATTGTTCAAAAGTGTGAAAGTTTGGGTTGGAGGAGGAACAAATCTTTATAATTCTTATCTAATATGAAACATGTAGCCATAAAACTATTTGGGATTGGATTAATCAATCAACATTCCAAATCCATTGTTTTCCATTGTTTCATCCTGGTCTGTAATCCATACATAAATCAGCATAAAATGTACTACATCAGGTATGAGATTTTTTCCCCCATTGAGACTATTATACCAATTCTAGTTGGTAATAGAGTTATGAAAGTAAAATACTTTCATGGTTGCATGATTTCAGTAATGTGAACCTTACCTCCCCGCCAGGATGTTGCAACCCATCCATTCCTACACAGGTCTTGTTTGGGTCGTTGCATAAATACAATTAGAGGGGCCACCCAAAGTGCTGAAGGACTTCTTTTTGGTGCATGTGTGTGTGTTTGTGTGTTTTTAATAGATAAATGAAGATGCAATGAAAATAAGTGGGCTTGAAAAAAAAATCATATCCCCTTTTGGAAGAGTGACACTCTTCCAAATTCCCACATAGGTACTTAAGAGTTGTATTTAAACCATTTGGTTTCTCCTAATGAAAAATGTATTTGGAAAGCTAAATTGGTTCTTTCAAAATTTATAAGCCACAGACGTTTGTGCTGCTAGATGGCCACTTTCAGAAACACTGATTCTGTAAGAGCCTTTCTTGCTATCTGTGGGTGAATCCTGGCAGCACCATTTCGATTTCATTTATTTCTGTTATCTAAGCTGTGTGAGATAGAAAAGTCATCAGGTGGCTGAAACAAATATCTGCCTTTAAAATTCAAAAATACTTAAATCAGAATGCTCTTCATATTGTAAATTGTGTGATGTAATCATAGCTCCAGCCCAGTAGCCTAAGGGGGAATTCTGCCTTTTTCCTCTCCATAATAGCTACAATTTCACACTCCTTAGCTTGATATTTTTAGTTGGAATGCCATTTTTTCCAACCAAAGTCAGTTTCACCTTCCTCTAGCTTAGTGAAGGTACAAAGAACTTCTGTTTAAACACCGGCATTTGTATTTGTCCTGTTTAAGGTTTCAGGCTCTGTATAACTATACTCCTAGGAATGAAGATGAGTTGGAGCTCAGGGAGAGCGATGTCATTGATGTGATGGAGAAGTGTGATGATGGATGGTTTGTGGGTATGTGTCCAGCTCTTTTCACATACATTTTGCTTGTTCATAATTTGCTTGCACACTTTTTGCACAATTTGTTGTTTTCTAGTGGATGACCAACCATGCTTTCTTTGACTTCATACACTCCTTGACCTCTTAAATATATATGCAGATGCACTATGTAATTCTGAGGAAATCTCTCTTTAAAAAAAAAAAGCAAAATGAACCAAAAATTCCAAGTGAGTGGTGACTTCACAATCTAATAGAAGGTCAACCAGTGAACTCCTGAGATTTCTCTTATCTAAACACACACAGAGATTTGTGCTTAATATAAGAAAAAAAAGAAACATTTCCCCACAATTACATACCTTTATAAAAGTAAAGTAAGCAACTTGGAAATAAGGGTTCCCTACTGATGTCAAGTAGAGGTTGGAGGATCATTTGTCAGGAATGGGCAATCTTATTACCCATCTATGCCTTCAGATATTCCAGAATCCTCTGCCCAGACTCTGCTCTGTAGGCTTGGAGAGCTGAGTAGTTTTTCCGTCTTTCCTAATTCAACTCCCATCCCAGTGCTCAGGGGTGACATTGCTGGTATCCTGTATCTTATTAGATCTATACCACAGTGAAGGTGTTTAGTAACTGCTTAAGAATCACCACTAGAGACCAGGTATGTAGCACATACCTGTAGTCTCCACCGTTGCAGCAGTGGCTGAGGCTGGCTAATTATTTGAGCTCAGAAGTACTGAGCTTCACTAGGACTAGAGCTCAGGTATGGGTTAAGTTGGACAAGCCCAGAAGTTCTAAATCTGGAGTCCATGAGCTTTTTTTTTTTCAATTTGATAATTGGATTTTTTGTAATCCTATGTATTTTATGCATTTAAAAGCATTATTATGAAGACTCTATAGACTTTTCTACACTGCTAGCAGAGGCCATGAGACAAATAGAAGGTAGTTACTTCCTGGATTAGGTCCCTTCTGATACTAAGATTTTGTGAATGGGATAAATGTCTGGTTAAGAAATGAGTCTCCAGGGATTATTACTGATAGGATGCTGAGACATGGGTGTAACTAGGAAGCAGAATGTATGAAAGCTCAGTTGACCCTTTCAGATAGATGAAGGACCAGTGATTTTTTTTTTTTCTTTTGAGACTAGTCCTCTATCTCACCCAGGCTGAAGGTATAGCAGCCAAACATGATCCGATCCCAGTACTGATCTATTCAGGAGCTTTGAAGCTGCTTAGAGTAGTATGGTGGCCCTCAAGGGCTCACCATATTGGTGCCAGATTTAGTACAGACATCTAATTAACTTTATGCCCTACTGAAGCTCAGAATTTCTGAGCTCAAGTAATTAGTAGAGACTACAGTTATATGCTACCATACCTGGTCTCTAGTGACTATTTTTAAGCATTTACTAAAGTGATATAGATGTAATAAGATATAGGTAACATCATCCCTGAGCGCTGAGATGGGAATCAAATTAGAAAAGACAGAAAAACTCTCCAAGTCTAGAAAGGAAAGTCTGCAAAGAGGATACTGGAGAAGGCAGAGATAGGCAACAAGATTTTACTTGGGAAAACAAAATAACATAGTGTTATGGAAAGAGAATTAGATTATTCTACCTTTCTCTTTCCTTTCTTTGCCCACAGTCCTTCCCTACTGTCATCCTTCTGACCCATCCTTTGCCTCCACTTCTTATTCTGAGCCTTATAAGTAGTGTAATAATTATTACCCCCATTTTATAGATGGGAGACAAAAAAAAGGCATTTGCTCTTGGTGACAGATCTAGGAAATGGGATAGTCAGATCTTTTATCCAGCTCTTTTGACTGCCAACTTAAGGATCTTTTTCTTACTTGTTGCTGCTCTTCTGTAACTAAGAGGCCAGCCCTCACCGACCACTTCTGATCTTAGTTTCTGTGCAACGAGGAAGGGTAAATAAATTAAAAAGAGGTTACATGGGAGTAGGAAAATTGGGACAGTAACCTCAGGTGAGTAACTAAGAAAAGTATGCTTCCTTTCAATGAACTTGCTCATACTTAATTGTGTTGGAAATTCTAAATTACTTATTGCATCTGCTATTTTTAAAAGGTTCTTTGATAGTGTGGTCTTGAGGCCAAATGCATTGATAATGAGTACTCTTTTAGCATTCAGTTTAAATATTGCATGGAAATATTTTTTAATCACTTAGATATTATACTTGTTGATGAGGCCTTTTCTCCCCAACCCCCAGATAGTTCATTTCTTCTCATTTATATAGTGACTTTGTGTAGTCTGTTGAAAATTAATCTATTTTGTTAAGAGTTTGAGCAAATGAGATTTTTAATGAAGGATATGACCTTCAAAAAACTGAATAAGATGACAAAAGTATTTGTTTAAATACTAATGATGTCCTTGCTATCTCTATTACGTTTAAGTTAAAGAAGGAAAGTTACCTTCTTGCCTACATAACCAAGCATTACCTCATATCTCCCAGCTGTAGACTACCACTCTGCAAGCTTCAAACATCATTTGGAGGATTATATTGGAAGATATAGCTTTAAGAAATACCTCCATTACTTCTCTCATTCCCCTCTTCCCATTTTCCAGCCAGTAAGGAAATGCCATCCTACCCTACTGTTCAAGGCCAACCTCATATCTGAAATTGAATTACAGCTCACTTGGATTTAGAATCAGAGTGATAAACCAAATTGTTATGTTTCCAGTTAGTGAAATTCAATAGTAATATAGTATAGTCGCTTGGCTCAGTCCTTCACATTAAGCAACACAGAGAACCTAATTACTGTGTTGTTATTTAGTCTTAAAATAGATTTTCCCTCCCTCTCTGCTTCCAGGCCCCATGCATGGAGTGATGCTTCCTTGTTGTGCCCCCTTTCATTTCTTGCTTCTTACTTTCAGGAACCTCAAGAAGAACCAAATTCTTTGGTACTTTCCCCGGAAACTATGTCAAGAGGCTGTGAATTCTTTTCTCTACTTATTTATGCCGCATTTCAGCAACACATCCACATAAAATTCCTTGGAAAACATGCTCCCCAGGCCTTCTGTTCTCATGCCTCACACACAGAAGGCTCTAAGCATCACCATCACCATCTCCATCTTTGCAATGCAGTTGTTACAGCCGCCACGACACCTTTGGAAGAAGAGGCTGGAGGGTGTTGCTGTAAACTCTGCTTATTCCTGTTACCTGCTTTAAACGTTTACAATTTGAAACCCCAACACAGAGCCTGGAGCTGTATTACACTTAGAAACAAAATGGATGAAATCTAGGGGACAAAAAGAGCAGCATCTCATAGAGAGAGGCTTTTCTGGTCCTCTAATCAAAGATAAGCTTCTTAGGCCTCCCTTGAGGCAGCTGGAAGATAGCGTTTCCTTAGAACAAGCTGACATTTCCACCTCTTTAGTTTGGCAGGATACATTACTTTCACTTGGCTTCATCACAAGTTTGCCTCTTGTTCTAGCTGAAAATGTATTTTAACTCTAATCCAGTGATTGTTTGCCTGCATTTACTGATTATAACATGCACAGCGATTGTAAAATCTCCAGCAAGAGTAGGAACCTTCACTTGGACAAGTATGATTTTATTATCGAATCTGAGTTTTCCAATAGGAGTGTTTTCCTGCAGGGTTGGGGAATTTGGCTTTTTGTTGGTTTGGGTTTTCTTTTTTTAACTTTTTAAAAGTGTAAATGGTAAGAACATTTACAACTTCAGTAATAACCACAAAAAAAGAAGAGGTAAAAAGATGGACAGAAAAAAAGTTGCATTTTAAAGATGCATTGCTATTTTATATTAAAAAATGTAATAATCAGCAACATGAACTATGAGATGTTAGTGTTTTATTTATCAGATAAATTTTAAATAAAAGCAGTGTTAGTGCAAGGATTCATTTGAACATAGACCCTTGAACAAGATGCTCACAGCAGACATCTTCAAGAGCTATGTAATGGTTTTATTTTTATTATATTGCATATGTGTGTGTGTACATATACATGCATGATTGTATATGAACATACAATACATATGCATATGTTGCACATTTATGGAACTGTTAGACTCCCAAGGCACGCATTATTTTATAAAAATAAATAAATATATATATATATATATATATATATAGCACTTCAGAAACATCAGAAGTATTAATCCTGGTTTTTGCTTTGCTTTTTTTTCCTTTAAAGAACAAAAGCAATTATTTGAATGCACCACTTATTTCATTTCTGCAAAAGTTCAAGTCCAAGTAGTGTCTGTATTAGAAGACAAGAGTATGTTAAGCCTGAGTCTCCCAGTATGTGTATTTGTGTAAATTCTTTCCTAAGCATAAATTGGGCACCTTGGGAGTCCCAAGTCTTGGAATTTATCAGGATGGGGTCCTGGAAGGAATACTGACCTTGTGGTCAGCCCTAGGTTTGAGTCTTGGCTCAATGAAAAGTTCGTTCTAGATCCTCTAAATTCCAGTTCCAAAATATGGTGAGCCTAAAGACCACACTAAATGGTAGTTAACTGGTAAACAGAACCTACAAGAACAAATAACAGTGAATTATGCCTCTGTTACACTCACTCGGAGACCTGGCTTCAGAATTCTTATGACTTTATACAAGAGCTGTTCCTATTTGGATTCTTCAGCACCTTATAAATGACAGGCTTTTAATGACTTTTCACCTGTGGTCAGTGGTTGATTTTTTTTTCCCCACAATGGATGTAGCCTCTAGAATATTGTACATATGTTGGCCTTTCTTTTGTACAGAACCATTTAGTTGTTGAGTAACAAATGAAAAAAAAAATTCCTTTTCAGTCCTCACCCCATACTTATACTAAATGAAGAAAAATTTTTCAGCAGGTTTTCCTGGCTCATAGATCATGATGCATACTTTGAGAGTGCAATTCTTTGGCATTTATGCAAAATTTTATAAATTTTTAAAAATGGTCTTAACCGCCAAATTGAAATGTATGTATATATCTTTATTACAGAAAAATGTCATTAGATAAAGAAACACCTTTTTGCAGCCTACCCTTCTTAACGCTGCAGTCATGACAAGATTTCTATTGCAAAGGCTTTGGGGCTCACAGCTAGGTCAGCTGCATGCAGCTTTGCTGAGGGATGACTTATAACTACCTTTGATGCCATTTATGATAAAAGACTTCAATATCTGTTGCCTGTAATATTTAAGAAAAATGCTGTTTCTACTCTGTATCTGATTTTAAAAAAGAAGGGGGGAAAATAATTTTTTTCACACCTGGCTTTCAGGTAATTGAATTCTTACAAGCAAAGGTCTGTGTTTTTTTCTTGAATAGACTTCTAATAAATTTTGCTTGGAGTACACTTTAGCTTTTCTTCCTGGTATTTAATGCTATGTTATCTGAAGAACTGTGTATTTGTATCCTCTTTGATCACATAAACTAAAGGAAAATGTGCTTACTTTGGTCTCTTTTGTTGTCGCAAATGTGAAGATACATTTTGCCCCCAAGTAATTCACCATAAGCATGTTCTTTGAACTACTCACGAACTAGCATTTACAGCATTTTCTGCTAAAACATCTAGCACATGATACTTTTTCTGCTGCAAAAGTGGGCATCTCTTTCAAAGGAATAGCAGGATTAAGTGGTTTTACAAGGATTTGTGTACATATTCTCTCCATTATCTTATATAGCCTGAAAAGGTTTAATCTAAAAAGCTTCAGAACTATTTGAATACTGTTGGTACCCTTAATAGGGCAGCTAAGGGGCACAGTGGTTAGGGCGCCGGGTCTAGAGTCAGGAAGACTCATCTTCCTGAATTTAAATCTGGCCTCAGTTGCTTACTAGCTCTGTGGCCCTGGACAAGTAAGTTTCCTTATCTGTAAAAATGAGCTAGAGAAGAGAATGGCAAACCATTCCAGTACCTTTGCCAAGAAAACCTCAGAAGGGGTCACAGAGAGTCTGACATGACTGAAAAACTACTGAACAACAAAAGTGCCCTAAGTAGGTTGTCTTAAATCCTTGCTGTGGATAGATGCTCTTTTTCTTATGAGAAAATGGTTAAGTCTTTCTCCATCCTTTTACCTTGAATATCCCCTTCTTAATCTTACAAAAGTGAAGCGCATCTGAAGGAATGAATGAGTCTAAGAAGTGCTAGATGAGGACGTTGAGCCTGGAAAAGAGAAGACTTTATGGGTGGGGAGATATGACAGCGGTCTTTATGTCTTAAGAGATGGGATTAGATGTCTTCTCTTTGGTCCCAGAGGTAAGAAGTAAGTCTAACAGATGGAAGTTACAGGGAGATCAATTCTAATTCAAAATAAGGAAAAGCTCACTAAGAATTAGGGCTGTTGTGGAAGTGAACAGGCTGTAGAGATAGGGTTTCCCAACACATCAGTAGAGAATGGATGGCCATTTGTCTGAGATGTTGTAGAGGGACTTCATGATTCAGGTATGAATCACACTGGATGGCTTCTGTTCCTCTCCTCCTTTTCTAATTCTGGGATTTCTATGCTAGAATATTCACTCTCTATGTCAAGAAACACACACACATTCCTCTTCTGGAAACTCAATCACAAAAACAGATGCCAAACTTTCTTCTGGATGCCCTGTCTTTCTCTTCAGAATTCTTATGACTTTATACAAGAGCTGTTCCTATTTGGATTCTTCAGCACCTTATAAATGACAGGCAAATTCCCTGCACTCTATAACCATACTGTAATCCACACACTCTCCAGGGCTACACATACCCTGATAACAAAGAAATAGAGCTGGAACAGGGCCAAGAGGTAATCTAGATCAACCCCCTGCTTTTACAGATGAGTAAACTGAGACTCAGAGGGAAGGCTTGCCCAAAGTCCATAGGCAGGAACTAGCAAAGCCTAGTGTTCAAAGTTAGACGCTCTGACCACAAATCTAGCATTCTTACCAATGTTCCATGCTCCTTTGATCCTATGTTAACAATAAACCCCAAATGGGTTCATAAAGAGTTTAACACAATTGAAGCGACTGAACAACAAAACATAAAACAGCTAAAATTTGTTTGCAAAATACTTTACAGATATTATCTCATTTAATCCTCATGACAACCCTCTAAGGCAGGTGCTACTGTTATCCCTATTTTTCAGATGGGAAAACTGAGGCAAGCAGCAGTTGAGTGACTTCCCTAGAGTTACACAGGTAGTAAGTTTCTAAGTCTTCTGAACTTTAAATCCAAAATTCTATCTGCTGTGCCACATAACTGCTAATTTTCAATGGAAATTCTTCTGTAAGGACTCTATACAGTCTAAGTCTAAAGATGAAAGGAAGTTGTTTAGATAGTCAGAAATTGGTCCCTGTTGCCTTCAAAATGGAGGTGATCCAAAATCATCCAGAAGTCAAGAAAGTTGGACATTAATGTTTAAAGGTAAAGGATATCAATACATGAAAATAACTTTCTTAAGCACCAGTCATCTGTCCAGCTCCATAATTGTCCATTTATAAACAATACCAGCCTAAGAGAGGCAGCAGATCACAATAGGTAAAGAGCCATTCTTGGACTCTTGAAGGTCTGTTTTCAAGTCTTATCTTGGCCACATACCAGCCATTGTGTGACCCTGACCTCTCTCCTTGCCCCCAGAAGACTCTAAGAATATAAAAATGACAAGGAGTTGATGCTCTGAAAATGGTGAAGGAGTTTTTGTCACATAAAATCAGAGGTACATATACAATTAATAATTAAATTAAATAGAGGAAAGAAGGAGGGAAGGAAGAAAGAGAAAGGAAGAAAAAAGAGAAAGGAAGAAGAAAAAGGAAAGGAAAGAAAAGAAAGAAAGAGGAAAGAAGGAAGAGAGAGAGGAAGGAATTAGCTTCATGGATTTCAGGGCAAGGTCAGATTAAATTGTCTCCAGATTTGTGGTCGGAGAATCTGACTTTGAACATTAGGCTTTGCTAGTTCCTGTCTATGGACTTGGGGCAAGTCTTCCCTCTGGGTCTCAGTTTACTCATCTGTAAAAGCAAGGGGTTGATCTAGATTACCCCTCAGCCCTTTTCAGCTCTGTTTCTTTGTTATCAGGGTATGTGTGGCCCTGGAGAGTGTGTAGATTACAGTATGATTATAAGAGTGCAGGGATCTGCCTGTCATTTATAAGGTGCTGAAGAATCCAAATAGGAACAGCTCTTGTATAAAGTCATAAGAATTCTGAAGAGAAAGACAGGGCATCCAGAAGAAAGTTTGGTATCTGTCTTTGTGACTGTGTTTCCAGAAGAGGAGTGTGAGTGTGTGTGTGTGTGCATGTGTGTGTATGTGTGTGTATGTGTGTTGACATAGGAGTGAATATTCCCCAAACCTTCCCAGCCCCACACATTGTGGGAAGAACTATAATTACGCATCTTTGTATATAGGAAAAACAACATGAAAGACACCTCAGGTGCGGAGATTGACATGGTCTGGTGTCAAGAAGTAGGCAAGAGAGAATCCTTACCATCATGTTATATGGAGGGTGGAAAAGACACTCATAGTTAATGACAGGAGAGAAACTAGAATCCAAGTCTCCTGACTTATTTGGGGTACTTTCTACCAGATCTGAACTACAACCTCTCTGAGTGTCTGGGGCCATTCCAAGCCCTTGGTATCAAGACTGAACATCTTGGAAGGAAAAGGGACTTTCTTTGGTTCTCCAAGTGTGTTGTAACCTCAGACTTACATCTCTGTACACCATTCCTCCAAAAAGGTTGGGCATGTCACACTCCTGCATCACAAAAGATCCAGAGTCCAACTACCCACCTTACCTTCCTAAATCCTTCATCTGAAGAGCCCTGAGAGATATTTAAGCTGTTCCTCCCCCACTCTAAGCATCCTGTTACTGGCTTAACCTGTCACAGCTCTGCCTACCTCCTCCACCATCTGGATCCTCCCCAACTTCTTTCCAGAGAGGATTACACTATCAGCAACCCTTTAAATTTCTCACCCTGGACAAAGCCCTGCTTGCCCCAACCTAGTATTCTGTTTGAAAAAGGGGATGGCAAACAGCTTGTTTTTCCCTAGTACTGCCCACCTTTTCTTCTCTCTCCACTAGACAACAAGGTGGTACATTTAGATGGTTTTACTTCACAGATTGTTTCAGATTAAAATATTTATTCTACTTGCTTATATTACAAGTGCCCATTCATTTAGATGCAAATAAAAATTTCTTAACTAATTTCATTGATGCAGATGAAGACCTATGAGATGGGTAAGCTAAAATCTATCACCACAAACCCAGAGTAATGATTTTAATGAGCTATATTCTCAAGGTTGGCATGCTGCTGTTTAAACTCTGTAGGCAGGGGTTCAGGACCAGTCTAACTACTCTTCTCTCAACAACAACCCTTGTGGGAGCATCAATAGAACAGCCAAGATTGCCCAACCCTACCAGGCAAAGCCTACAGGTTCATCTCTCCTAAAAGGACATATCCTCCAGTGATGGATATCTACAAACACTGATAACCGATAACACTTCAAACAGAAGGAATACGGTTAGGGTCATTTGACTGCCTTGTTGTCATCCGTCTGTGCAAGTATCCAGTTTATTTGCTCTGATGATTTTTCTTCAATCAGTTTTACATATATTAGCTTCAGTAAAGACACCCAAAGATTATTCAATCAAATATAACTAAATGTTATGTCAATCCCTAAGAACCTATTTATTCTGAAATGCAAAAATTGTCCTAATTCCCAGATTCTGGAAAGAATACAACTTCACCACAATCCTGTGAGGTTGGTACTAGAAGAATTATTATTATCCCCATTTTGCACATAAGGAAACTTGAGCTCAGTTAAGTGACTTGCTCATGGCCACAAGGTGTCTGAGATGGGCTTCAAATCCAGTCCTTCCCAACTCTAGGCTAGTGGTCTCTCCATTCTGCTACCCACTCCCTCCCTAGGGACAGGGATTTGAGTATAAAAGCTCATATTTATATAATGTCTTAAGGTTTTCAGAGTTCTCTCCTTTTCACTAATCTGTGAAAGAGGAAGCAGAAGCATTATTATCTCTATTTCACGGAAGGGGAAACTGAGACTGAAATAACAGAATTGAACACTTTTTGTAGCTGGAAATACAGTGTCTATCTGATTTCTGATCAGGTTAGTTATGTGCTAGCAGAGTTAAATGGGCCAAGAGAGTTTATTCCTTCCTCCCTCTCTTCTTTTTCCTCCAGAAATACCAGCACACGTAATTCCCAACATTTTCAGTAAAAGCACTTTACAGGTTCTGAATGATGAGAAAAACAGAGCCACAGACGCAGTCAGAAACAGAGAGAGAGAGGGAAGAGAGGAAGACAGTGACAGGGAAGAGAGAAAGGGGGGGAGAAAAGGGAGAGAGAGGGAGAGAGAGAGAGAGAGGGAGAGAAAGAAAGAGACTCTCAAAACTAATTTTCAAAATATCTCAAAAAGAAGATTCCGCAGAATGGGAAAGCTTACATTTAACAATATTATTATAAAACTTTAAAAATGAATATCAAGAAAATATCAGCTATTAACCCCTATGCCTTTTTTATCATCTCTATAAAATCTTTATGAGAAAGTGTCCTTGATGTAAAAATGTTATACATATTTATACAGATGAATAGTGGACCACATCTTTGCAGTCATACTGCCAAAAACAAATACCACTGAGGAGCAATGAATATAGATCCTCTTGGTCTTGTCACATTAAAAAAAAGCTTATGACTCATAGAGGAAAATGGAGGCAACCATTTAGTTCATGAGTACACGTGTCTTGGATAGATGTAACTGATAGACAATGAACTAGCCCCAAATCTGAAGAGGATGAAGATACCAGGCACGGATCACATTTGGGAAATTGTGCAGAATTTTCAATGGCCCCAAGCTGCTCATTACTAAAAAAGAAAATGTTTGAGACCAATACCCTGTAGTTGAATTTATGTTACTGCAAATCACAGAATAGCATAATTTAAGAAGAATTACAATTGAAGATAAAACTATGGAGGTGAGTGATGGGTGTTAGCAGACAGCGTATTTCCAGCATTAACTATCCAGAAGTTCTTCCTTTTATCTAGCCTACATGTGCCTTAGTATGAAAAATAGTATCAAAGATATTATGAATAGCATGTATTAATGGGAAAAGGAAGTGTTGACCAGGGGATCAACAGCTGTTGATCTGTTAATCATGAAATTGCTGAAAGAAATAAAGGAGAAGCTCCAATGCACTGGGGGGATGGGGAGAGAGGGGACCAACTATGGAGATAATAGGTAAAAACAGGGACAAGAATCACATAGCATTAGAGGGCATGATGTGGCAGATGAAATGACTGAGAAAGCAAAGGATTGATCTGAGCATATGGATAAGCATAAGCAACGAATGCCAATTGCTCAACATATCGGGACCAGACCCCTTTCTCAGCTCAGGGCTGAACCCCAAATACAGAAGGAGACAAACTTTTATACATTAAACAAAAAAAAAAGCCAATTAATTAAAAGGAAACAATACAACCTTAGACAATCTGATTTCTAATTGAAGAAAAAGTTAGGAAATTTCCAAGTTGGGAGGGGAAAAGAAAACAGGTGCAATTCCCTAAAATCAGAAAAGGAGGTGTCTTACTCCCCAAAGTGTCTGTAAACAATCAAAGGAACATGGAAACAACAACTGATTGATCAGTATGGGGCCACTTTCCAGATAAGACATGGGTTGCTTGAGATATATAATTGTGAGAAAACTCCTTGCATCCTCTTTGGATCTGACCAAGTTTCTGGTCAGCATAATCTACATCCTTAGTTAAGGGTCTCTAAACAGTAGGGAGAGGTGGTCCAACTTCCTGGCCACAACAGGAACACAACAATTCAAACAATAAAATAAGGTTTTCTCTTATTGTCTCTTTCTTACAAATGAACAAAACTTTCTCACAAGACAGAAGTTGGAACAGACCAATAATCAAACAGAAAGGGAACTGAGCCAGAATTGAATCACAAGATGGAGTCCTTGTGGTTCACTCAATTCCTACAATTAACCACTTTCTCTCCTAATCCTTTCAATTACCTCAGTGAATGGATTGAAATATATGCTACTGGGGAGATTATTCATGCAGATACCCATGGATTGACTGAAGTGTTTAAGACTTACAAAGTGATTTTCTCAGCATACTCTTGTAAGATAAATATCATTTTGCACGCCACCATGGGGGGGGGGGGGAAGGGAGGGGAGAAAATCTGAAACTCAAGTGATTGTGGAACTGAATCTTGTAAATTAAAAGTAAATGAGTAAATAAAAAAATAAAAAAAAGATAAATATAATTCTCATTTTACAGATAAGGAGACTGAGGCTTTGAGAGTAAAAACAGAAATCACTGAGATTTAGGGCCATAGACTTAGAGGTGTAAGGGGTCTCAGAGTTCATCTAATTCATTTCAGAGATGGGAAGTACAATGACATCACTTATTCAGAAGGAACAAAATATATTTTTAAAAAGCAGGTGCAGAAAGAATAGCATTGTATATTTTAGTTCTCCTCACAGTGTGGTCCAGAGACTCCGGTATTCCTCAAGACCCTTTGAGGAGATCCCTAAGATTTTAATAAAAAGTATTAAAATGTTTAAATTGATAATATATTAAGTATCAATAGATAAGACCCACATTAAGAAAGCACTTGGATTCCTCAATAATTTTAAACATTTAAAGGGGTTCTGCTGCTAAAAAGACTTAGAACCATCGATATATTTAAAAATAAACTTTTTTTTGTGAGGACATCAAAGAAACAGAAGGGATACATGACACAGATTATATGAGTCTGGAGGCAGAAATAAAAGCAATATTGTCATTGGGGTGTAGTACAAAAGGAGGCAACAAATCAAAAAGCAGATCACTAAATTGGCAGCAAGGCATGATGGAAGACTTCAATTATCTAGACATCTGCTGAGCGGCTTTCTCTGCCCAAAGGAGAGAAGCTACTCATCTCTTGACTGGCTTTAATGATAATTTCATCTTTCAAATGGTAGAAGAACCAACAAAGCAAATGTCTGCTCCCGGACCTGATTCTCACCAAAAAGGAGGGACTAGTTGCCGGCGTTAAAATGATGGAAAGTTGTTAAAATTTGTGACAAAGAAGGAAAGAAAAGCTGGGAACAGTCTGCTGATGTGCACATTGACATGAAGTGGGGGTCAGGGAGAGAACATTTCAAAACATTCAGAGAAAACAGATAGCATTCTATGAGCTAAAATCCCATTGAGGAAGTCAGATGAGAAAAGATGGGAAATAAGGAATAAAATTCTAAAGACTCCAAGAGAAAAGGTTCCTATAGGGGGCAAAGGAGAGACCTATGTAATGAAACAGATGGGAATTCATCTAATAACTTGAACTTTTAAAAAAGATATGCAGCAGATGGAAGCAAAGGTAATTAATGAATGATGAATATAAAACATTTACTTAGGGATAATGTCAGGAGAGCTAAAGCTTAGAATGAGCTGAGACTGGCAAGGATAGCTAAGCATAACAAAAAAAAAGTTTTTTGATTATTTGGAGTAGAAGAGGGAGGATCAGAAAATGGACAGGACCATAGCTTGTGGTAGATGGGACCATGATAACTGATAACTGTGGGAGAAATAGTAGCAATACTTGACTTTTATTTTGTCCTTCTTTTCAATGCCAGGGAGAATGTTCTTGGACTATAACAATGAGAACAAAAATGATGACAATCCATAATCAATTATTGATACCCAAAATAAAATGAATAGTAAGAAAGTGCCTAGAAGCTCTTAAGTCACCACAAGAGAAAGGATTAGGTTTGTCTTCTTTTTCCCCAGAAAGCTTAGAACTAGAAAAAATGGAGAAAAGCAGATTTAGATATGAGGAAATACTAGATATAAGACTTAGATAGAAGGAAAAGTTTCTGAATAATTAGTAGCATCCCAAAGCAGAAGTGACTACTGTAGAAGGAAATAGGTCCCCACTCATGGGAGGTCACCAATCAAAGGATAAATGATCACCTACTGACAACATAGTTGACAATGTTCTTGGTCTAGAAGGTCAATGAGGTTCCTTCTCACTCTGATATTCTATGATTTTATAATTCTTTAATTCTGTGAGCTGATGCTGATAAAACTCATACCCTGGTTCCCCCCAAAAGGTATACATCTAAGAGAGAAGGAAATAAGTTCAGTCATCACAGTCAGATGTGCAGCTCTCAGCTGAACATGGGACCTAGGTCATTAGCATTCATGCTCTCCAGTGTTGAGAACTACATCCACATTCTGGAGGAACAAACCAACAGTCACAGACAGTCAAAGGAACATAGGCTTCAATCATGCCCCTGGTGGACCTTCCCAGAGAATTTCATACAAAATATAAATACAATGAAGAAAAATAACAATGAATACCCAAATACCACAAACATACTATGCCATTTCCATGAGTTTCACCTATCTCCTTTTCCTTAAACCCTTTCCCAAAAAACATCTCTATAAAAACAACATAAGAATCCATTTGAGTTAAAGAGCTATTAACCTACTTTTTATGTCATACTAATAACAGGCAATTTCAGCATAGAAGAAAGCTTGGTGAAATCCTCAGTTCCACTGATAAAGCTGTTCTCTTTCTATCCCTCAGTCCAACTACTCTGTCTACCTTGCTACATATATAAACACTTGGAAGAAGGATTTGCTTTGGGGACAGAGCCAAGATGGCAGCATAGGAGCAGCAACATATCGCAGCTCTCACATAGCCACCCCAAAGTACCCACAAAATAGGACTCTAAACCAATCCTAGAACTCCAAAACACACACAAAGATACTTTCCACTAAAGTCTGCTCAGCTACAAGGAGGAACCATATCAGCACTGCAAGCTGAAACCAGTCTGGCCTGAAGCCCTTGCTGAGCCCCGGGGGTGGCTGGATAAGGGGGGCAGCTGGATGAGAGGAGCGGCTGGAGCTTCGGGTGAGGGGATTGGCAGCAGCTGCAGCAGTGTTCAGAACTAGGTCAGTGGAGTTTGCGAGGTCATGGAAGAAAAGTGGTCTGGCCGAAAGGCCTCCAGGGCTGGGAAGTAAAAAAGCAGAGGTTTTGCACCTGCCTCCACATTGCAGCTTCCACTCCCTCGGCCTGCAGACTGCAGGGGGAGCAAGGGATTGTTCAGAGGCCAAGTGCTCTCCCGTTGAGCGGGGATCCGGATCGCGGTCTTGGGCTTTGGTCCTGTTGGTCTTATTTATCCAGTGAGCTGGAAGTGGGAAAGGGACCCAGCACCTTCCTGAGAGCTACGGCAGCCGGGAGGACCCCAACGATTTGGGACAGAGCTTTCCCTTCTGCAAGCAGAGCCCAACAGAGATTTAAAAAAAAAAATCACGGACTGAACAACTATGAGTAAGAATAAGCATAAGAAGCACAGTAAGAACAGCAACCAAACC
>CM053592.1:45696231-45748714 GCA_028646515.1 Pseudochirops corinnae
GGGGAGGGGTTATACAAGGGGATGGCTGTTTTGAGGGGGAGGTAGGGGAAAGATGGGGAGAAAATTTGTAACTCAAAATCTCGTGGAAATGAATGATGTAAACTAAAATAAATAAAATTAAATTAAAAAAAGAAAAGAAAAGAAAAAAGAAAAAATTGTGCCAGACAGAGGTTAAGTGGCTTGCCCAGAGTCACACAGCTAGTAAGTATTGAAGGTCATATTTTAAATCAGATCTTCCTGACTCCAGTTGCCTCAGGGATTTCTGGATAGACTTCAAGGGGTCCACAAACTTGGATGAGAAAAAATTACAACTTTATTTTCACTAACCTCTGCCGGAAATTTAGTATTTTTTTATTATGACCAAAAATCCCCCACATTATTCTGAGAAAAGACCCATTCACTTCACCAGACTTCCAAAGGGATCCATAACAGAAAAAGCTTAAGAGTTAAGAGCCCTTGGTATAGAGGGCATAATCAATGCTTTGGGAATAGCTAATAAGATAACCCAAAGAGAAAATGTTGAGAAACAAAAATGGAATGGATGCAGAGATGACTCTTGATAAAAGGGGGCGAAGACAAGGAACCCAGCAAAGGAGACTGAGAAGGAGCAGTTAGGGAAAAAGGATAAGAACCAGGAAAGATGCCAAGGGAGAGGAGAATGCCAGCAAGGCAAAGATGGTAAAAAAAAAAAAAATCAAATGTTTCCACTAAGATCAAAGAGAATGAGGATTGAGGAAAGGCCATTGGGCTTGACAATGAGCTGGGCACTGGCGACCTTGGAGGGAACAGCTTCAACCTATGAGCAAAATCAGGTCTAGAACATGAAGCACAATTCCATGAGTTCCAAACAAGATTTATGTGAGCATTGTGTTAAGGCAGAAATACAATTTAAAAAATAAATCTTGCCATTTCTTATCTTCAAAATAAGGTTGAAATCTAAATACAAAATAACAATGATTTAAATAAGTAGAGAACTTGGATTTGTATACATTGCAGCACAGCCAAAATAAACCATGAAAACTTACATGAAGTTTGAACATCTTAAGATTAATTATTAACTATTCCCAGCTAAGTAAGACCTTTGTTTTCACCAGCAGGTTTCCTATATCCATCCCTGGTTCTCCCCTGAATTCCCATCTTGGATTTCCAGTTTCTGACAGGGAAAACTGTCCAACACTTAAAACTCACCATATCCTCCCCCTCAAAAAAAACCCCTAAATCTATAGCTTTTAAAAATAGTTAATTTGATGGATGGATAGATGGATGGATGGAGAGATGAACAGACAGACAGATTGATAGATAAGTAGAGTAAATATGGAGAAAGATCATAAAGATATACATACAGCAAATTCTCTTTTATCAGGCAATCAATAAACATTAAAACCACCTATATGCTAGTTCCAGTACTAGTTGCTAGGAGTACAAGTACAAAGACTCAAAGCTATTCACAAGGAGTTTAAATTCAAATGGATACACACATGTACACTAAATAATTCTCAGGTTTTGAATAATTCAAATACAATAATAACATTTTAATTTCTCAATCTATGATTTCAATGGTATGAGTACACATTCCATCCATGCAGGCCATAGCATACTGGAGCAGAAGGAATGTTGAACTTGGAGTCATAACATCTGAATTCAAATTCCAGCCCTGCTTACTACCACGTAATTTTAAGTCACTTAATCTCTAGCTTCAGTTTTCTTATATTTAAAATGCGAGAGTTGGGCCTCTTAAGGTCCCTTAAGTCATGAAATCTGGGATTAAGTCTCAGGCCACACAAGTAAATAAATCATTTTTTTAATAACAACCTGGTGGGGTTGCTAATGAAAGTATTCTTATCCCAATTATAAAAATGATGAAACTGGAATTCAGAGAAGTTAAGTGATTTATCCAAAGTCACACAGCTAGTAAGGGATGGAGCTGAGTCATGAAGCCTATTCTCTTGACTTCAGATCTAAGGCTCTTTCTTCTGCCTTTGATGTCCTAAAATGTAATTTTTTTCCTATACTGCAAAACTAGAGAAAGAGGCCAAAATGTCAAGTCTCCCTTCCTCAAACTATCTATCACTTAGATTCCTTAGGTTTTCTAAGGATCATCATGGTGGAATAGTCGCCCTCAAAAGCAGGAACCTGGGTTAGAGGCATGCCTCTGAAATATACTAGCTGTATGACCCTAGATAAGTCACTTAACCTCCCATTGCTCTAGGCAGCTTCCTTACAGCATAAGTTTCAGAGAAGGTGCCAACCAGCATTGTTAAAGAGAGTTAACTCATTTGGGAGTGCCCTACACCAATGTAATGACAGGTCTAATGGATATCCCCAATGGCACTAAAATTAGGTGCCAATGCTGATAAGTACCTTCCTGCAATGTACAGTTTTAGGGTCTTGCCCAGGGCACTAAAAAGTTAAGAAACTTGCCTTTGTCAGAGGTGGTTTTTGAACCTAAGTCCTTCTAACTCCACCAACTCTCTATCTATCAGGACACCTTCTTTTGAATCTCGGAGGGCAAACTCTCCAAGTTGGAGATTCTTTGGGATTTTATTTTGACTTTTATATGATCCTTGATTAAAGCACCAGATGCTAGAAATGGACACCATTTTTTTTGTGTGTGTTTCAGAGGGCAATTGGGGTTAAGTGACTTGCCCAAGGTCACGTGACTAGTTTTTGTGTTTAGTGTCTAAGGCTGGATTTGAACTCAGGTCCTCCTGACTCCAGGGCCCGTGCTCTATTCACTGTGCCACCTAGCCACCCCGATGGGCATTATTTTTAAAGAGCTGATTTCAATGCCTTCTGTTTAGCTACAGTGGTAATAACTTCATTTGCTTTGTAATTATGAAATGAAGGATTGAAATGGCCAAATGGACCCTCAATCTTCATCAAAAGACCCTTTTTATTCATTGTCTACTTGGTGACATTCTCTTAATTTGTCCTACATATCCAATCAGTTGCCAAATCTTGTCACTTCTAGCTCCACCTCTCTTGCATTGATCCCTTTCCACTCACAAAGCCATCCAGTCACCACTTTATTCTGACTCTCCTCAATCCTGGCCCTCTTACTGGGATTATTGCAGCAACCTCTAGCGTGGCTTCCATCTTACAAGTTCTAGCCACTCCAACCCATTTTCCACATTGTACCAAACTGATTTTTATAAACCACTGTTCTGACCATGGCATCCCCCTCATCTAATAGCTATGGCTTCCTATTGCTCTATTATCAAATATATCCTTTGACATTTAAAGTGCTTTACAACCTTGGTCATACCCTACATCTCCAGCCTTATTATAGATTGTTCCTCTCTGTTATCATTGTTCAGTCATTTCAGTCCTGTCTGACTCCGTGTGACCCCAATTTGGATTTTCTTAGCAAAGAGAGTGGAGTGGTTTGCCATTTCCTTCTCCAGCTCATTTGACAGAGAAAAAACCTGAGGCAAACATGGTTAAGTGATTTGCCCAGGGTCACACAACTACTAAGTGTCTAAGGACAGATTTTAAAGCAAATCCTCCTAAGTCCAGGCCCAGTGCTCTCTCTATGCCTTTGCACAGGCTTTTCTCCATGCCTGGAGTGCACTCTCTCCTTACCTCCATCTTTTAAAATCCGTGGATTTCTTTAAGACTCTGCTTGAGTCTCACCTTCTTTGATAGTCCCTATGCAACCTCAGCTACTGGTTCCTTCCTTCCAATAATACCTTTGAATGTGTTTACATTCATTCATACATATACACACGCGTACATATAGACATTTATATGTATACGTGTGTGTGTGTGTGTGTGTGTGTGTGTGTGTACACTGATTATAAGCTCCTTGAGGAGCTTGCTTTTGTCTTTGTATCTCCAGCACCTAGCATGATGTTCAGCATCTTGAAGGCTCTTTATCAACCATTTGATTGATTGGTTGAATAAATGGACTAATTCTCTCCTTAGAATTAGTTCCACTGGAGGCAGAATGACCTATAGAGGTAAAAATTCTCATCAATGGAAATAGATAATGTATATAGGGAGAAGAGAATAACATAGATACGCATATACCAATCCACATCATCCACCATGTTGGTTTTTTACAACTCTCTGAGAGAGAGAGGTCAAAGGATTGGACTGATGATGTCTGAGTCAGAAAAATGATACTTAGGTCATCAGGTAGATCAGCAATCTCATTAATCTAGGCTCTCTATCCCACTATTTCAGCTTCCTGATCATGGCAATTTTCATTCATTCTTTTTTTATATAAATCACCTATATTTTATCTAATGAATGCTCCAGAGGTCTTCAGTGCTTTTAATATCTCAGAAATGCTAATGAATTTCTGAGGATGTTTTGCAATTGACTCACACTTTCATTTCATGATAAACCCACCTTCTACTTCTCACCTGGAAATCACCATTGGCACGTATGCCTGCATATGCCCGCCACATGTCTTTCTATTGCCTTTTGGATTAGGGAAAAAAAAAGACTGTCTGAAAACGAGACCCAAACCCAGCACAAGGCTTTCTTTGTAATCTCCAATGGGCAGTGTTCCTCTAAATTTGAAAAGTACATTAAATTCTTATACATTAGCTGATCTCTGGAATGCAATTTGTCATTGAAGGCATGATGTCAGCCCTCTTTCTAATTGACCCTAAGCAGTGGGGAGAGGTACAATACCAGAAAGCCCTTTCAAAGGTTTCTTTGTGAGGGAGCTGTGTTTAAAAGTTGCTAATTACTGGCCTCTTTCCCATACTGAGACTGCAAAGAGAACACCATATTTGTCTCTCAGCTGTCACTATTTGTTAGGGCCCAATAAACAAGGAGAGTCCTTTCCTAGCAACCACTGCAAAAATGTTTTTAAAAAAATGAAATGGTGAAAGAAACCCCTCCATCTACAAAGCTACTCATGAGAGTCAAAGGGACAGTTCAGACCACAGAATGGCCAAGCCTCTGGCTCCTTTTTCCTTGGAAGAAAGGTTTGCCTTTTCTTTTTTTTTTTTTTAAATTCTCAGGAAACTCCCTGAGACAAGCCAAGAGCAGATTATGAGGAGCCGAGAAATGATCTCACTGCTGTTCATAGACATTGGGTCACATGGATGTCTGAGATAACTGAGCATAACTCTAGCTACATGATTTAATTGATTTCCTCAGGGAAAAACTTTAGGTTTCAGCCTACTGACTATTTTTGTATGGCAGTACCAGACATGTGGTCACTCTGGGAGTCTCATTGCAGAGAAAGGTGTGTACCTCCCAGTACAACAGGTAACAGTCACCTCCAATCTCTAATGATAAAAATCTTGACTGAATTAAGCTAGAGATCAAAGTGTGTATGAGACCCAGAGAGGACCTGACAGTAGGAAAACGGCTGTCCTTCTGTCTTTCTGCCTATTTTGGCAGCTGCAGCATGCCTGCTGACAAATGCTACATTTCAGGAAAACAATTACCGAAAATGATCTGGTGTACAGAGTAGATATTGATCTTTGCCCTTAGCCAAAAGAACCCTGCAGAGAACCAGAAACTCAGTGTGGTCAGAAGGGCCACTTAGGTTTTAAGGAAGTTTCAAATATTTCTGGAGCTAAGTCAAGGCACTCCTGACAGCCCAAAGCAGCCAATTTGGCAAATGGGATTCGTTGTCGTGGAAACAGCAGGCATCTCACTAACAAACATGCTCCCAGAGTTTGCTGCCTTAAGACAACTTTTAGACAAGCCTCAGAAGGAAAAAAACAGGTCCAGAACCATGAAAGGAAGTTGGACATTTGGTAGTCTAAAAAAATTAACCAAAATATTTCTGAGATTTCATAAATGAGCACAAAGCAATTAAACTTTCAGTTTTCATGTGGTTTTTCTCTCATGCAAGTCTATGTTTATAGTATTTGGTGCTGGAATCAACCTAAGAGATCATGTGGTCCAGGGGTTATTAATTTGGGGTACACAGACCCAGCTGATTTTAAGGGTCTGTGAACTTTGATGGAAAAAAAAATGCAACTTTATTTTCAATAATCTCTATCTGAAACTGAGCATTTCTTTAAATTATGACCTAAAAATAATTCTGAGAATGGAGGCTTCACTGGACTGTCAAAGGAGTACATGATAAGACAAAGCTTTAAGAATCTTTGATTTCTAACTTAACCTCTTCATTTCACAAAAGGAGAAATAGGAGATAAAATGAAGTCACTTGCCACTCAGTAAGTTAGAGGGCTAGGATTCAAACTACAGTCTTCTGACTCTAAATCTGTTGTGAAATAGAAGGAAGGCAGCTAGATTTAGAGTCAGACAACCTGAGTTCAAATCCTGGATCTGCCATTCAATACCTTTATGACCTTCAGAAAATTAGTTAACCTCTCTGTAACTCCATTTCCTCAAAGCAAGGGTTTAACTAGATGACCTTTAATTGAGGTTCCTTGCAACTCTACATCTATTACCTTATGATCCTAAACTATTTAACACTCTTAAGCAACAAAGGAAATTAAAATAATGCCAAAATCCGCAACTTTTAATTTCTGCTTTCACAGTCTGCCCTTTAAGACAGTTAAATTGATTCAAAGTTGAATACATCTCATCATTGTTTCAAAACCAGAAATCACTGATGTTGTTAATTTGGGTAAAAGAGTGTGTATATTGGTACCAAATCTAATGTACAATCTGAGGGAAAACAAACAGAATTCAATCTTGGACATTTATCAGTAATGACATCACGGATTTTACCCCCAACCCGAAAAATTTTGGCCCATCTGCTTCTAGGGGATTTGGGTGAGCTTACCTGCTAGCCAATAACCAAACAACAAACATTTTCACCAAAAACACACTATTTTGTAAATAAGATCTGAACTGAAGTCCAACCAGCAAAGAGTAACCTGACATCACCAGTAGAGAAATCCCTGCAACGGAAGTGGACCTGAACTGGGGTTCCTTTGCTTAGACCATGCCGGTGTCCCTTCTAGCCCTGGTCCTCCTCACTTCCGACTTTGCCCTTAAAATCATGCCCTGCTTGGTGTGAGCATGTCATCAGTGTTGTTCAGTAACTGCCATACTGCTTGCTTCTTCATTGCCAGGTCATCTTCCCATCTGGTCCAAGCTTGGGAACTCTAACTACTTCCCGAGAGACAATCACTTTCCACGTCCCCCACAGATCCCAAAGTTCACTCTCTAGTTCTTTTCACAATTTCAAACCCTTTCAATTAAAGTTCATCTCCCACTCTATGTCCCTATCTTCATTCTCCTACTTCTTAAAATAAAACTTTGTTCTGACTATTATGGTCTGTATGCTTACAAATGAGAAATCAGTCTCAATGCTCCAGGGAATACTACACATAAACTTTTCCAAGTTCTGTGGACAGAAGAGCAGCTATGAGCCAAGAAGTTAGAGAATCCCATGAAATGTTGCTAGATCATTCTTGAAGAAAAAATAAAAAGGTTTTTTAACTATTTCATGAGTTGTCGCATCAAAAAGATTCATCATCTCAATGGCCACCTTCTTGTATAAAGCCTATCTATACTCAGCTAGAAAGTAAATTCTGACATCAGAGCTGTAGCTGATCTCTTTCCAATTAAAAGAACCTGAACCACCATCAGGGCTGAAATTAAAGTCTTCAGTTTCCCTGAAGGAGAGGGCAGATTTACTCCTCTTGGTATTCCATGTTACATCTTTATGTTCAACTTAATTCAACAAACTAAAGTGTCAAGTACTGTCCTGAGTGTTAGAGTGTTAGGAATACAAAGACAGAAAAAAGTCCCTGCCCCTCAGGAAGCTTATTTTCTGTCGGAGAAAAAAAAAAAACATGTTGGTAATTTAGTAAGTTTAGAATTATTGCAAGAGGACAAAAATACTAATAAATGGAGGGGGCAAGGTTAGAAAAGGCATCCTACAAGAGGTAGTGACTAAGGGACTCAATGAGCAAGAGGTGAGGAGGGGTTGGTCCAGATACAGGTGACCTGTGCACAGACATAAACACTGGAGATGGAATATCCCACAAGGAAACAGCAGGACAGTGTGATTAGAATGAGGAGGGAATACGAGTATTAAGAATGTGATGGAATCCTACTGTGTTGTAAGAAATGACAATCAGATTGACTTTAGAAAAACAAGGAAAGTCTTTATAATACAGAGTGAAATGAGCAGAACCAAGAGAATATTGCATACCAAATGGTATTCACCTCCAGAGAAAGAACTGATATATGGAAGTAGGTATTACATGGTTGCATATCTAGATCTAGATCTAGATCTATGTCTATCTATACATAATGTTGACCTTCTGTAACACAGAGTTGGGAGGGAGACAAACAGCTTGGAACTCAAAAAAATTTTTTTAATTAAAATAAATTTTAAAAAAGAAGAGGAATTCCTCTTCTTTTAGGAATAGGAAATGAAGAGTGAGTTTATTCCAGGTTTTAGAAATAGGAAAAGCAAATGCAAGGAGAAATGAAAAGACCAAACAAAATTAGGTACTATCTGGTAGCATTTGGCTCCAGTGTAGGGGGACAGAATGAAATAAGGTAGTAGAAGTAGGTTGGAACCACATTGTGGAGGGTTTTAAATGTCAGGCTAACAAGTTTATATTTTGTCTTATTGACAAAAAAGCATGAGTAACAAGACAAGGGGGAAAAAAGAACGTTAACAAAATGACGAGGTTCTATAGTACTGTTATTCATACAGCACTAAACTTCAGCTACATTTATGGGTTAAACAACTTTTATGGCCTGGGCTGAGAACAGACCTGCCTTCTATAATACTGTCAACAATTAAATGTTTGGAACACACACCACTTGTAAACAGAATAGTCTTTGTTTATGAAATTGGACCCTCACATAGCACACATGCTGGGAAGTTATTGTTTGCACTTCCAAAATAAAATGACTCTTTAATTGGATCACAGTTTGCTGAAGCATCCCTTCAAATTAATGTTTTCTTAGATACAGAGGTGGGGAGGATAGTGAAAAGAGTACCAGCCTTGTAGTCAGGAGGACCTGAGTTCAAATCCGGCCTCAGACACTTAATACTTACTAGCCATGTGACCTTGGGCAAGTCACTTGACTCCAGTTGCTCTGCCTTCCCCCCTCCAAAAAAGAAAAAAAGAAAAGAAAATGAAATATAACTGCATAAGATGTGATAGAGTTTATTTATGCTGAATCCTTAAGTAGAGGATGAAATGACTTTTGAAATATTACTGCCAAGAGAATTTGGATAGATTGGTTGTTCGGAATATTTAAAAAACAAATGGGAAAGGACACATGGATTCTTACAGTTAGGAGGGAACGAAGGGACCATATAAAAGTCCCATACCTGTGTTTGAATGAGGAGGAAGCTACTTATTCACTGTCAAACAGGAAAGGCTCTATTCTCTGCTTGGATCTCTCAATGGATTTCAGCTGTTTCTGCCTAGAACTCATTCTGAGGACTTAGTTAAAAATACTTTCTTTTTTACCTAACAGCACCATCAGCATCATCTCCAGCCCTTCCATCTCCACTTAACTGCACTCAAGTCAGTATCTCCACTCCTTTCCCACTCCAGAATGGGACTCTAACTTAGGAGCCAGCCTGAGCTTTGGCCTGATCTTACTCAATTTCAGGTCTTTATGCCACTCCCAGGACATCTCTTGCCAGGTCACTTTCCAGATCTCCAGCTCCCTTTTATGTATCATCCTCCCTCTTCAGGTTTTAAACTTTCAGAGCAGGTAGGTGGCACAGTGGATAGAACACTGGGCCTGGAGTCAGGAAGACTCATCTGTCTGAGTTTAAATCTGGCTTCAAACACGAGCTAGCTGTGTGACCCTAGGCAAGTCATTTAACCCTGTTCATCTTAGTTTTCTCTTTTGTAAAATGAGCTGGAGAAGGAAACAGCAAACCACTCCAAGTATCTTTGCCAAGAAAACTCCAAATTGTGTCACAAAGAGTCAGATACACCTGAAAAACTATCTTGCTTGTATGCATATCTCTGATGCTTAACACAGTGGCTGCACATGGTAAACATTTAATAAATGCTTTAGCTATCTCTCAACTTATCCATCAATTTAGAACTCATTGCCTATTGGAAAGGCTGCTAGGCCAACACTATTGGGAAATGCTGGTCTTAGGCAGCTTTTAGGACAATATACTTGAGGGGGCCCCTAAGAAATCGTATTTGTATCATAACTCACCTTCAATCCTAAAGAATAGGAAAAAGAGTGTGCAAGAAGCATGATGCTGTTTTATTTAAGAAAACACAAAATAAGAAACGTCCCAGGGATGAAGTAACTTCTGGAAAAACTTTGAAATAAGTTGATTTGGTTTCTTTTTTTAAGCCCAGGAACCTGGATTTCATGACTCCTGTATGACTTGTTGACTTAGTTCTAAAGCAGCGGATAATCAACAAGCATTTATTACACACTTAATATATGTCAAACATTATGCTAAGCACTGGGGATGCAAAGAAAGGCAAAGAGACAGTCCTTACCCACAAGGAGTCCACATTCTAATGAGGAAGACAACTTTCAAATAAGTATGGACATATAAGATATATACTGTACAAATGAAAGATAATCTCAGAGGGAAGATTCAAGGGAGAATGGACTGAGGACGTCCTCCAGCAAGAGGCTGGATTCAAGCTTAGTCTTGAAGGAAACCAGGAGACAGAGAGGAAGGGAAGAGTGTTCTGGGCATGGGAAATATTTCTGCAAAGGCATGGAGGTGAGAGAGGGAGTACCGTGTGTAAGGAACAGTCTAGAAAGCAAGCTTTGTAGAATCCTAGAGTGAAATATAAGAAGCCTGGGAAGGCAGGAAGAGGCCAAGTTGTGAAATTCCTTTTTCAACTGCTAACAATATAAAAAGAATGGAAAAGAGTTATGGGACCTGAATCTAAGTCTTAGATCTGCAACTTTTAGGTAGTATGGTTCTTAAGTCTATATATCCAGCCCTATTCTCCTTCCATCTGACCACTGCCTCCCTTAATCTACTCTCCCTCTTAACTCTCCTTCACCTTCTTCTTAAACCTTTCACTTCTTACTTTCCTGTTGAGTAAAATATTTCTTCCTTCTTTCCTTTTCTTTTCCTTCCTTTCTTCTTTCCTTCCTTCCTCTCCATCCCTCCTCTCCCTCTGTCCACATAGGGAATCATACCCTTACCTGTTGATCCTCTGCCCAAAGGAATATAAATTTTGATCACTGAAACCTCACAAGATATCTTGGGATTTATCTGCTAGATTTCTTTTTTCTCTTCTCTATTTAATTATTCTATTATTAAAAAAAAAACTGGGACCATTAATTCTTTTGCCCCATGTAGTTTCACTTATGATTTATTGAAATACAGGATTGGACAACCAGGTTTTGATGAAACTCATTGAGATTCAAATAGATCTACTGCACCATTCCTTAAATCCAAATCTCTCTTAAACCCCAATCTTAAACCCACTCTCACAGATTGCCCAACAATATGTCCCAGCCCAAGTCTCATTTGCTCATTGTTTGGGTTTTGATGGCCTAGTGTAAATGTAAACAGCAATTGTTTCTGTTTTGACCAGAAATACTAAGGGTCTTCACTTCCCAGATTTTTTTTTTCAAACTAGGTAAAAGAGGCCATTTTTTTTGCTTCATTTCTTACCTAGCCTTAATCACTGAATGGGCATTGTCTCAGACAAACTAAGACCTGGGAAAGACCTTAGATTAAAAAGGCCAATATATGGGAGCATCTGGGACCATCTCCAGTCATATTCATCTATAGTTTGCCACTGGACCAAGATGGCTCAGGAGGAAAAAGTGAGGTTGGTGACTTTGCACAGCCCTGCCTCACTTAATTCCAATTCACTTATAAGTCAAGACATCACCTTCTGGATGGTCATCGATCCTCTTTGAGAACAAAGTACAAACAATAAGAATAATTTCTATACGTGTGTATATACTCACATATATACATACACATATACACACAAACATGCATGCATACACATTTATACATATATTGTATGTATATGTATGTATATGTATACATGTGTGCATATGTGTGTGTGCATACACACATGCATTTTTTAATCTTTCTCCTAAAATTCAGACCTACATTGTCATCCTCCTGGACATCTGCACCTGGATGTTTCATAGGAATCTCATTTGCAAGATGTCCAAAAGAGAACTCATTTACTTTTCTCTAAATCCTCCAAATTCCTCCACTTTCAATTCACTATCCTTCCAGCCTCCCAAATGTGCAACTGTGGGGTCATCCCTGAGTCCTCTGCCCCACCCATCCCCACATCCAACCAACTGACAAATCTACACAGTATGTTTCACATCCATCCTCTTCTTTCTATTCACAGCCTTTTCAGGTCCTCATCAGCTCTTTCCCAAAGTATTATAATGGCTTCCTAACAGGTGTTCCTGTTTCAGTCTCTTTACTACCCAATCTATTCTCTATGGAACTATCAAGCATTTTTAAGACACAGACCTAATCACATCGCTGACTCCCTTTTGTCTCTAGGACAAAATACAATTTCTTCAGCCTGGCATTTAAAGCATACCAAAAATCTCTGTTTTATTACTTCCATGTTATAGCCAAACTGGCCTTCTAGCTGTTCCCCGAACTCAAAATTCCAACTCCTTCCTTCATTCCTTTGCAAAGGGTTGTATCTGTTAAACTTTTTAGTCAACTGGGTGATAGCAAAGATGCGTAGAAAGTTGTCAGCAAAAACCTATCTGTTCTATTCAAATACTTTCATCAAGGATATGCTTGATAGGTATGCAGATTTTTCTTGTAAAAAGAGAATGTTGCAGAGATGAGAAATGGCCTCTTATTAATACCACTGTCACTCTTCCCCCAACTCATTTCACATATTTCCCTCTTTCATATATCTTGAAAATCAGTCTCCCAGACTTTCCAAATGGTGCTACCTACAGCAGGGATTCCACCTATGTGTTCAATTACATATTCATTGTATAAATGTAATTCTTTATCTAGCACAACAGGGACTGAAGTGTTGAGTTCAGAGTGATTCCACTGTCATGAATAGATGATTCTAAAAGTGTTAGCAGATCTGTTCAATTTTTCATGTGTTTACTATCTTCTTTCTAGTCTTATTTATAAATGTTATTGGGATGAGGTGGTTTAGTGCTGTTTTTATACTAAGTTTTCATGCCAAGACTAATTTTTCCTTCTAGTTTTTATATTTGTTTTTGTGATGCAATACTGTTCAAATCTTCCAGTCTCCCTTATTTTCAAACGAATTCAAGTTGCTCTTCTATTGTATGTATATCTCTCTGACTGGCAAGAAGATAAGTTTTCTAAATGAGGAGATTTCTGGCCTCTCTGGCTCTTCATCATAGTAAATGCTTTACGTTGGCAAAATGTCTAGAGAAAATAGTGATGGAGTCAAATATTTGGTCCTTTATCCATTTCTGATTTTTAATAGATTGTAATGGAATTATTATACCTGCCCCCAGGTGCAATATTTATTCTTTCTTTAATTTGATGCTGATTTTGACCTTTGCTCTAACTAGTCCATGGTTTGATTGCACACAGAAAGTTGATCTGGAAATAACTTTCACATCAGCAATCAATCATTTCCCAACTGTTAAGGTTTTGTCTTTTCGTGAAGACAATACTCATGATATAGTCTACAAACCTTTGGTATCAGTTGTTACTCCTGAACCATGTTTTCTAACATACGTTTTACCCTTTCCCAATGCACCTATCTTCACACCAAAGTCATGGCTTAGTTTAGAGCTGGGGTTCTAACCTTCTTAAGTGTCATAGACACCTTTGGTAATCTGTAGAAGCCTATGGACCTTTTCCCAGAATAATGTTTTAAAATACATAAAATAAAATGCATAGGATTACAAAGGAAAGTGATTATATTGGTATCAAAATTTTTCAAAATATCATGGATCGCGGGTAAGAGTATCTTGTCACATTCTTTGTAGATCTTTCTCTTTCTCTTCGTCCTCTATAACACCCTACCATTTATCTCAACTTCCTTATATCTCTCCTTTTTAATAGCACTTTTAATTTATAGTTTATATATTACATTTTTATTTATTTATATTCATTTTTTATTTACAACGTCAACACTGACATGGTTCAATTCCTTGAGTAGTTTGCCACCTCACTGGCTACGAGTGAAGGATTTCACATTAATACCAACAACAACTCAATGAATATTTATGTACAATCTAAAATTGGAGTGATGCTTAGCACCTTTTGGCCCCTTTTCTATCACTTTGCCATCACTGCAAAAGTAATAGGAAAATGACTATACAGAACTGAAATCCATTTTGTAATTTTCTTTGTTTCATGGGTTTCTGTAGCCAAAAAATTCATCATCTACTGGCCAGCCTAGGAATGAGAAGCCTCTGCTTACTTAGTCGGTCAGATCCTCAGACATCAGATACAGTCTAGCACGCTTCTAGCTTGGTAAAACTCTATGCTGTATAGGCATAGAGCCTTCAAGACCCCAGGCTCCCCCCGACATTCTTAGGAGGCAATACCATGATGCTTCAAATATATACTGCATTTGACACCTCAAACATGTCTTGAACAAAATTTAAGTGTGGCCTAAAATTAGTAATATTGTTTGGTGTGTATTTAAGCTCTCGTAACTTAAAACTGCACTAAGATTTTTGGAACATCCTGTATATACATATTATTTTTAGAGATCTCGTTTTAGGAAGCGTGATCTATATTTGAACCAATATGGAAATTACTGACTGATAGATTAATTTGTATTGGGTTTCACTGGAGTGGGATAGTATGCATAGGGACTGACAAATCCTATCTCATAAATAAATGTGACTATTTACAATTGAATTTCCGACACAGTCACTGGTCTTACAAGAACATATCAGGACACATGACAATCACGTCATCAGACTTTCCTAGACAGGCTGAATCATTTCATCCCGGAAGGAAATTTCCAGAAGGTTCAGTGGCATAATTTTAGATTGATACGTGGGGCCCTCAAACAGAGTGGATAAGAAGATAGATTAGTTCTTTCTACACTGTATATGATATACAGATGCCTCAGCTATTCCCAGTATCTGCTATTGCTCCAAGTTATGGCTCAGATTCACCTTTGTTAAGAAAGTGGGACACTTCTACTTGCCGAGGTCAAGCAGGTTTATTTGGTTGCAGCTGTCTTCGAACATGCCAGAGTTATACCCATTCGACAACTGTGTTTCATTATGTGATTAAATTCACACTTCTGGAAACCATGTGACAATTCCTTAGGTCCTGAATACTAGAGTAGCCTTTTCTGACCTCCCTGTCTGTTGTTCTCCCTTCTCTCTTCCTGCTTTCTATACCACCCTTCTCCAATAGGACCCTACTTTATCAATCTTGCCAGAACACCATTTTCCTTAGGTTACCCATGTAATAGAGTAGGAGTACTGGTTGTGGAGATAGAGGTCCTGGATTGATATCCAAGTCTCTGAGAAATAAACAGATAAATGTGTATATGTATATATATACACATATGTGTGTGTTTATATGTATATGTGTGTATCTATGTATAAACATATGTCTAAAGATATATGCATAAATATGTATTGTGAGTGTGTGCGTGCGTGTGTGCGCACATAATGTGTGACCTTGAGTAGGTCACTAGATTTCACTGGGTCCAAGTTTTCTCATCTGCAAAAGGTGGAGGTTGGACAAGACTCAGGTCTCATCCAGCTCTAAATCTTTGATCTGTTGAGTCCATAAAGTGAAGGCATTGCACTAAATGACATCTGAGGTCCTGTCTAGATTAATTCTGAAGATCCTATGAACCCTAGTGTCCTTATTTTGATATTAAGGTTAGCTGTCTTAACTCTTCCCAAGAAAATACCCCTTATTAGTCAGGGACCAACAAAACATTCCAATTTTCTCCCTAGTTTACTCTTTTTAAATATATGAGTGAGATTATTTGAACCACCTAAAGATAGGTGTCATCTGGGACTAAGCTTAGAAGCCTCCCTTAGTCTAGGAACACAATTATATACTGCCTCCCAGAAATCTCTAATGGTTTTATAAATTGTTTTATCTTATCTCCTTTAATGAGACTGAAAGCTTCGAAGAGGCAGGGCTCGTCTTCTACTTAGTTTTTCATTTCCCGCAACTAACATAATGCTAGGGGTAAGGTAGATGGGTAAAATAAAGCCTTTGCATTAGAGAACAAATCTTCAGAGCATCCCAGAGCCAAAAGAGGCCTCACAGGTGATCTGGTCTAACTCCTTTCCTGAAGCAAAAGTCACCTTTATGACATCCCTGACAAGTGGGGATTGGGATGGAGTGGTGGTTGGCACAACCCAAGAAAGGCTCCCAGGGGCTCATGCCAACATAAGGCTTCACAAGCCTCTTCTAGCTCCTTACTCCTTATCATCAACTCTTAATGCACTGCTCTGACCCCTACTCCAAGACACTAGAACTCTCAAGTCAACAAGCGTTTGTTTTCTGTGTGCTAGGCTCTGTGCTAAGGTCTAAGGATACAAAACAAAGAAAGGCAAAAGACAATACCTGCTCTCAAGGAGTTCATTCTAATGGGGGAAAAAAACATACAAACTATGTATGAACAAAGGCAGTTAGATAGCACAGTGGATAGAGCTCCAGGCCTAAAGTCAGGAAGATTCCTCTTCTTGATTTCAACCTGGCCTCAAACACTTACTGGTTGTGTGACCCTGGCCAAGTCACTTCCCAAAACTGCCTCATTTTTCTTAGCTGCAAAATGAACTGGAGAAGGAAATGTCAAAAACTCCGATATCTTTGCCAAGAAAACCCCAAATGGGGTCATGAAAAATCAGATTGAAAATACCTGAACAACATGTATGAATGAGATACAGGACAAGTAAGAGATAATCAAAGAAAGGCATGAGCATTAAGGGGAGTTGGGAAGGGTTTTCCGTAGAAGACAGGATTTTAGCTGGGACTTGAAGCCATGGAAGTCAGGAGACAGAGATGAGGAGAGAGAGAACTCCCATCTGGCATCAGAAACAGAAAAGGATAAAGCTTCTCTAGTGTTCTAAGCTAGAATTCTGAGCACCCCTCTCCCCATAGAAGTCTATTTGTAGACTCTGTACTATTAGTCCAGCATCTAGTACAGTATCAGGCCCTTCGTAAATACTTAGTAAGTGCTCATGGATTAATTGATTGGTTGCCCTAGAACAGCTATTTTTTTCTCCATGTTTTATTTGAAAGAATATGATTAGGAACATGATGTATCCTATGTGACTTTCCTATCTGTTCCACTGGATTGAGGTGAGGTCCCTGAGCCTTTTACAACTTGAGCCTTTTGAACTTTTGCAGATTTCTCCTACTCCAATGTCAGGCTCTCTGGGTACACTGCACTCAGCCTTTATTTCATTCTCCCATTGTTCTGGCAGACATCCACTCATTCCATATCAACCCTTCTGGAATGAAGAGCTTGGTATCCACGCCAGCATGAGCTTTAGCTCTAAACCAAGTAGGGCAGCTGCTTGCCAAACGTGGAGGTGACGTTTGATTCTAGCTATTGATGAGGAGCTGAGACACTGGTAAGTGATGACAGAGTAGAAAGGAATGACTCTTCATTTCCAGGGTTACAGTCCTAATGTCTCTAAGAGGACCTAGACTTTAACACTAACCTGTGGGAAGACTAAAAATGTTCCTGTTTTATTCTTGTATTTTCAATCTTGTAAAGATTTTTAAAAAATGTTTAAATGGCATATTTTTCTAAACTGTCCCCATTTTATAAAGCAAAAAGATTTATTTTAAAGATTCTTCTTCAATGTAATAGTATCAAAAAATCTGATATCACCTCAGTTTCTTTATCTGCGAAATGAAGGGAGTAGACCAGATACAAGCTAAGCTTACTTCCTGCTCTATGATAACATTACAGTCCACGGCATACATGAAAGAGAGAGGAGAAAAAAAAAAACAAAAAATAATGTGAGGAGAATTTTAATAGTCCCCCTTAACCTTTCCCCTTCTAATGTTCTCCCACCAGTTTATTAAATAGAACCTAAGGGATTTGAAGTTAAAGCTAGAATACATCTAAATTGTCTTCTTCAATTGTTGTTACTGTTCAACGTTATTTAGTCATATCCGACTCTTTGTGACCCTGTGGACCAACTATCCCATGAGGTTTTCTTGGCAAAGATACTGATATGGTTTGCCATTTCCTTCTCCGGTTTTTTAAGGAGGGGTTAAGAGATTTGCCTAGGGTCATACAGCTTATAAGAGTCTGAGATCACATTTGACCTCTGCTCTTTCTGGTATCCAAGTGTATATTGTGTTTATTTCAAAAATGGATAAGCCTTGTATACGTGTACATGTCTGTGTATTCATTACATCACCAGAGGGTTGTCATAGTAACTCAAGGAAACAATCAACCAAGCAAGGAGGGGTTATGATCTCTGCTATTTTAGAGAATGCCTACAGAGGTCAAATTGTGGAACTTCCAAAGTACTAAAACATATGTACATATTCGCCTATTGGTGTAAATATTAAATTCAATTCATCAAATATTTCTTGCACTATGTGCAAGGCTTTGTGGGATTAAAAAAAAGATATGGTCCTGCCTTCATGAAGCTTAAAAGCTAACAGAGAAGAACACATAAATAAGTATGATCAAGGGAGATAGGGACAAAGGAGAGATCTAGGCAAAAATAGTTATAAATATAGAAGTAGAGAATAATCACTTTGACTCAAAAGAGACCAGAGAATTCTTCGTGAAAGACATGTACCATGGCAGTGGCTTGAAGAAAAAAGATATTAGTAGACAATCAGAGCTGCAAAGGATATACGTGGTCCTGGTCTTGAGGAAAGTTTACATGATTGTATAGTAAGTGAAAGGGGTGAAAAGAAGTAGATCAAAGTTAGGTTGGAAAGTTAGGCTGGAGCCAAACTACAAAGGGCTCATAAATACCAAGTAGAAAGGAAGCTTTATGTAGTGGATAAAGAGTTGGATTCAGAATCAGAAACGCCTGGATTCAAATTCTGTCTCTGATGTATACTGGCTTTGCGATCCTGGGTCAATCATTTAAATTTTCGGTTCCTTTGGTAACATTCTTAGAATATAAATTCCAAAATTGTTGCCAATATGCCTTGGTGGAGTGGCATTTTTCATGAGGAGTCCCATAAATCATTATCTTAAAGCTAATGCTGGGGGTGGCTAGGTGGCACAGTGAATAGAGCACCGGCCCTGGAGTCAGGAGGACCTGAGTTCACATCCGGCCTCAGACACATAACACTCACTAGCCTTAAAGATTCTTAAGCACGAAGTGATGTGGTTAAGTCTATACATTAGAAAGAATATTTCTAATTAGATTTCCTCTATGTGCAAGATGCTGTAGCTTACATATAATGTCAACTTCTTGAGGGTAGCAATTGTTTCATTTTTTTCTATGTTTCCCAAGTACCTAACGTAGTACCTAGTACATCCACCCACATGCACACACACACACACACACACACATACACATATGAGCATATGGATAATAATATGTGTGTGTGTGCGTGTGTGTGTGTGTGTGTGTGTGTATATATATAGTATATGTATATATGTATGTATATAGACTTATCTTCCTGAGTTCAAATCTGGACTCAGAAATTTACTGTGTGACCCTTGGCAAGTCACTTATCCCTGTTTGCCTTGGTTTGTCATCTGTAGAAGGAGCTGGAGAAGGAAATGGCAAACCATTCCAGCACCTTTGCCAAGAAGGCCCCAAATTGGGGCCACAAAGAGCAGACACAACTGAAAATGACTGAACAACATTTATTTTATATAAATATAAATGTATATTGTATGTATAAAATAATTTAGTACATGCATTGTATAATTTGTATACAGTACAATTTAACAATATTTTATATTGTATAAATATACATATATGTATATGTGCATGGATATATGTGTGTGTATATGTGTGTGTCCACCCCCAAATGTTACATACAGAAGTCATGATGAAACCCACCTTAGGTTCAAGAAGCTGAAAGAAAATAGGTAATTAGTCCAATTTAATTTACTTTATTATTTTTTCCTTTTTATTCAACAGAAGATTCATTACTACTATAGATGCTCATATCTGGGCATACCCTCATTCTCACACATGGAAACTCTCATTCTCTCTCTCTCTCTCTCTCTCTCTCTCTCTCTCTCTCTCTCACACACACACACACACACACACACACACACACCTTCCATAGTCTATTCTTTTATTTTAATGCTTTGAGGATTTGTCTTTTTGTTGTTACAGTCTCTCTATTGGCACAGACCACAACCCTTCTCCAATTCAGTCCACAGTCTTCCAATGCTTCTGTGGCTAAAAGTCTTCATCAATCTGCAGGAAATCTGACAACAGCCGTATATCTGTCACTAGGCCTATATTTTACTGACATAACCATAGAGAATCCATGGTCATCTCCACAACACAGCACAATGAAAGAGTATTTTGGTAGAGGCACACACATATAATATATTGGTGCTGGATGAGACCTCAAAGGTCATCCAGTTCAACCTGCATTTAAATCAGAATCATCTCTGTAATATCCACCCAAAGTGATTATCCAGCTTCTCCTATAAGACCTCAAATAATGGAAAATCTACTCCCTCACAAGGCAGTCTATTTCACACCTAGGCAACTCTAAAAGGAAAATAAAATCTGCCTCCCTACTTTTTGTCTTCTTCCCAATTTTCCCATGCTTTTATTTAAATGAAATCAATTGTCTAATTCTGCCATCCAGAAGGGCCCATTAAAACCAAATTTGTTTGTGGGAAGAGAAGGAAACCAAAGTATTCCAAAAGTCAATTCCACATTTCTAATAGTTTATTCAAAACAGCAGTCAGACTTCTGACCTACTTTGAACTGGATAATTAAGTTCATGAGAATCAGACTCTTAAGAATTCATTTGACTATTATTAGGGGAAAGCATTAGAAAGCATTCCCTTTAAAAATCACAACATACCTGACTTTCACTCAAGACATGACTGTAAATCAGTGGGACCATTTGAAAAAAAAAAACAAAACATACTATGATTTTGACACTAAATAACTATGTGACATTGGGTAAGTCACTGCTTCATTCAGGGCCTACATTTTATCTCTTGCAAAATGAGGGGTTTGAGGTAGATAATGTCTCAAGCTCCTTCCAATTCAAACAATCTAGGAATCTTTGGATCTATATGACTTCCTTTCAGAACCTTTTTATGAGCTTTATAAAGAAAGACTTTGTATTAAAACCAATTTTTGTTTATAATAAGTTCTTTTGCATGGTAGGGTAGAAATACTAACTTCTTTTGATTTAAAAAAAAAGCGTGGAAATAATTGAAAGGCAATGTGGAATAGAGGGTAGAGAGCCAGCCTTGGAAGCAGGGAAAATGGGGTTCAAGTCCCCGCCACATATTGCCTGTGTGAATCTGTGCAAGTCAATGAACTTTCAGTCTCTCAACGTAACACACTGAGGCTAGTTGTCCATCTGCCTTGGTACAGGAGTGCTTCTGCCCAGGCACTCCCTACATGAATGAAATCATAGGTCTAATTTTATTCTGTTTATTTTAAGTAAAGGCAATTCCTAAGGCTGAGTTCCCAAATATTCCAAGTGGTATCAATGTCGCTGAAATGACAACCTTTATTTAGACAGATGTAAGTTCTGGGTTGTTTACTGAAAAATCAGTCATATTACTTTAGAATCAAACCTTCTATATGTACCAGACAGGTTTATAAAGAATTAATATAGATGCCTAAATATATGCAGCCTTTCCATAAGGATTTTTGGTGCCCTTCAATATAAATTTGTTGTATTTTTCCAAAGACATTCAATCTATCAAGTAGATTTTTAGCATAGTTCTCTTTGATCTAGCTCAAATATACTTTTATAACCCAGTAACAAACACTTCCTCTTCATGGACCTTCTGCCCAAGGCCACCTAGAAATATTCTGATAACACTCTCCATGTTTTTCTATCTCCATCAATCAACCAATGAATCAACAAGCATTTGTTAACCACATACTAGATATCAAAGTGGAAGAGTATATAGATTATATGGTCGTGTGCCCCTATTGCCACTGAAGGAAGCTTAGTCTGGTAGATCTCTTGAGTTCTGGGTTCTTCGCTACAGTCGTTGAAAGCTTATTGAGTCCCCACATGAAGTCTTGCACCAACATAGGGATAGGGAGGACCAGGGTGCCTAAAGAGGGGCAAACTAGCCAAACAAAAATCTCCAATCTAAGACTGTGGTAAATAGAATGGATTGGAAAAAGAGTTGTAACCCAAATGGAGGTTCTAGTTCTTTCAACTGTACGGTGACACCAAGGGCAAGAATCTCAATCTCAATCTCTCTCTGTCTGTCTGTCTGTCTGTCTCTCTCTCTCTCTCTCTCTTTCTCTCTGTCTTTCTCTCTCTCCATCTTGGCTTCCTTGAAAAGGAATGCTACCAAGGAGAGGATAATTAGATATTTATGTTTTACTTGTGAAATGCCAATAAAGCCCTGAATTGTTTATTTTTCTAGGAAGCAAGCATCACTATAATTTTCAAGATTTGTGGCATCACAGATGAGCTTTCATGTTACTATGTTGTTTAATTTTCAGCACATTTATATAACCTGTAGCTGAGTGCTTAGAGAATGGAACCTAATCAAGGCCAAGCCAGGTATTGTATATCCACATGGCTAGAGTTTCCTGAACATAGATCTTGTGCCTTAACCCAGCTGGAGTTCTTAAAATGTATACTTTTGGTCACAGGAATGTTGATAATGGAGTGTGGCTACATCAGCAACTCATTGCCTCTACTGGAAAAAAAAAAAACCACTCAAATATCCATTTACATTTATGAAGCACTTTATGGTTTACAAAGGGCTTCCATTCCAAAAATCCTTCCATCATAGGTATTATTTTTCCTATAAGATATTGAAATGGAACCTCAGAGAGATTAAGTCACTCACCCATGGGTGAGGAAATATTGGAGGAAAGATTTGAACCCAGCTCTCTTTCTACCAATCTTGGAACTAGTTCAATCGATCAATGGACATTTTTGAAATACCTATCATGGGTGAGGTGCTAGAGATACAAAAACAAAGCAAAATAAAATAATCCCTACATTCAGGAAGATAACATATACAAATATAAGTGTATATAAATATATTCTGAATAAAAACAAAATATATCTCCCCTTTGCAGAAAGGTAATTCCAATTATGTATAACTTTCATAATTTTTTGATATATGATGAATGACATAGGTGAGCTCAATTTACTCCAATGACTTCCAGGCAAACAGAAACAAGAAGATATCACTCAATGAGCATGAACAATCATCAAATCCTCAACGAAGGCTACAAATCCCAAATGAATATCACAATCGTAAGTTCACCAAAGGCCTGAATGGACTCCAGTTGCCTTGCTGGGCACCTTCTGTAAGTGAATAAATAAATAGTGATTTATTGATCCAAATTATCCCATAGGCTAAGCTACTACATGGTGGTAAAATAGACACTTTTGGATTCTGTGTAAGCTTTGCCAGCCTTATCTATAAGGAAAGTAGTTTTACACTTTCATAAAAACCATCAGCAGCATATCTAGAACCTCTGCTGATACTTAGTTTAAATGGTTGAACATTAAGTTTCTGAAGAGTCAATTTAATATCAAAGATTTGGGAATTTAGTTGGATGTGGGCAAGTGCATGCTTTTTTAGAATTAATGGCTTTTCAATACATGTATAGGTACTTTACTTTGGCCAAACAAATATTCAAAAAGGCCTGTCTTGCCCTGAATAACTTGGATCTGCTAGGAATAGGAGCTAGGGATGAGGCATTTGACTAAGATGGCTAAAAATGCTCCAAAAAACCAAGTGAGGCCGATTTCATGGAATGGTATTGAGGGTCATGGAATATTCAACAGAGGCTAACGGGTATGTCCCTGAAACCTCCAGCAGTAGGTCAGAAAAAGGGACCACAGAGGGCTTCCTATGTGTGGATAAAAATAAAAATAAAAAAAATTTATCCTCTCAGGGTTAAAATATCTTTCTTGATTTATTTTTTTCAATTAACAAGTATTTATTCTCTTTCCCTCCCACATTGTGTCCCCCTCATAACCCATTAAACAAAAAAGAGAAAGTGAATTCTAGTTCAAATATCAAGCAACACAAGATTTCACATTGGCCATGTCCAAGTTGATTAATACTTTGAAACCTCATTTGGGGTTTTCTTGGCAAAGATATTGGGGCAGTTTTCTATTTCCTTTTCTAGCTAATTTTACAGATGAGGAAACTGAGACAGACAGTGCTACATGCCCAGGGTCACACAGCTAGGAAGTGTCCGATGCTAGATTTGAACTCATGAAGATGAGTGCTCCTGACTCCAGACCCAGCACTCTATCCTCTGTGTCACCTAGCTGCCCTTAAGAGCTTAATAAAAATGCTTGTTAATTGACATCTATGAAGTCAAACTTGCCTCCCCGAATTAATATATCTACTTTACCCTGCTTATTACTCCTATGCTCTATAAGTTATACTTAGATATCTAAGACTGTGAACTTAATTGTTGGATGCTTTCTTGGATTTTGTCCTCTGGAAATATTGGTACATCTTTATTGCTATTCGTCTTCCTATATCATTGGTTTTTAAAGTACAGTCCCGTGTGTCCCCAAGGTCTTTCCTGAGGTCGACGATGTCTAAACTCTTCACAGTAATACTCAGGTTTTATTTGCTTTTTTCGCCCTCACTTTCTCATGCTTGGACAGTGTTTTTCAGAGACTACATAACCTGTGAGTTAAAGATTTGACTACAAATGTGAAGACTCAGTTAATATCTAGTCTGCAGAACTGTGTGCTTGCCTTGCAACCTGATGAATCTACAGGCTTGACTGAATGTGATGTTTTGTTTGTATTTGTTTGCTATCAGCACCAGCCAATCATCGAAGATCCTCTTTTATGTGAATGCTTGGCAACAAACACAAGAGATGCTGAGCTATCCAAAGTGTTGAATTACTCTTTCTGAATCTCACAGTTTGTCCTGGAACAACTGTGCTGACATTTTCACCAATGGTGGTGGCTAAAATTAGCATGAGCCAAGGCAGAGACACATACATACACACACACACACACACACACACACACACACACACACACCCCAAAAATGCTAGTTGTACTTAAGAAATATCTTAATAAAGCAACAAGAATTACTAATTTTATTAAATCTTGACCCTAAATACATATATTTTTAATAATCCATATGACAAAATAGGAAGTATGTATTTAAGCATTTCTGCTTCATACCAAAGTATGATGGTGGCTTAAAGAAAGCACTTATGCTATAGTTTGTCTTGTGAGCTGAACTAGTCACTTTTTTCATAGAACATTATTTTTATTGGAAAGAATCATGGACAAACTATGGTTATTCTTACTTTAGTGTCTGACAAACATTTTCCTAAAAATGAACAAAGTAAACTTGTCACTTCAATGAAAACAACCAGCAGTATCTGTCGACAATGATAAAATCCAAGCTTTCAAGTGAAAATTAGAATTTTGGAAAACTTGTATCTGTTTATGTGAGCTTAACAGCTTTCTGAAACATAAAGACTTTTGATGATATCAGTGTTGATATTAATGAATGTGGTTTTTATATGGTACAATGAAATATGTCTGGTTTTGGAAGACATGTTTAACTCAGTCAACCAATATTTACCAATGACCAATGCATGATTTTACAAATTGCATGGGTGAATTCAAAGAACAAGACAGATCAATGGACTTTAAATGAAAAGTTCATTGATCTGGTTTCAGATTCTACATTTTCAGATTCTACATTGCAACTAACCTTTAAAAAACAACCACTTTTTGAGGTGTGGTATAGTATCAAAGAAGAATATATATAATTATCTAAAAAGTCAATGAAAATACTCCGCCCTTTTCCAACTACATATGTGTGTGAAGCCAGATTTTCTTCATATACTTCAATCAAAGCAACATATCACAACAGACTGAAAGCAGAAGCAGACAGGAGGATCCAGTTGTCATCTATTAAGCCAGACATTCAAGAGATTTGAAAAAGTATATAAAACAATGCCACTCTTCTCACTATTTTTTTCTTTTGGAAAATATGGTTATTTTGCATTAAAATTATATTTATGTTAAAATGTAGTGGATTTGTTATTTTAAATGAATCAATAAATACATATTTTAAATTTTATCAGTTTTAATATCTAATACATAAATATCAATAGATATAACCCACAGTTTTTTTAAAAAAAGCTTTTTGAAGTTCTCAGTTTTTTTAAGAGTACAAAGAGATCTTAAAAACAAAAAGTTTGAAAGCTGCTCTCCTACACCATAGCAGCCTCCTATGGTGATATAGTCAACTTTCTCCCTCTACCTTTCTTCTCCTTTAAAATCCCTTTTGATTAGATTTGCAAAACTCTAAGAAAATACTTCCTTTTGAGCCCTCTGTATGTGTACTCCATTCCCACCCAAGTGCCTGTCATTCCTTTATGTTAAACCATGAACTAGAAATCCAAATCACATCCTCAGCCACTACCTTGACCAGCTGTTCACTTCTCATCCTTGCCTTTGTCTTCTGACTCCTCTACCCTTAGTCAGCAGCAGTCCTGAAAATAACCTACACACCCCTAAGATTGTCAGTTTCCTATCTAAGACTTCATAAATTTCAGCAATGCTTTTTATATTTCTTCTGCCAGAATCACTTATGCCCATATAACTCACTAGAATTGGGCTCTCTCATGCCTGGAATGTTCTCACTCCTCTTCTCTGCCTGTGGGTTTCTCTGGCTTCCCTTAAGTCTCAACCAAAATCCTTTCTTCTACAGGAAGCATCTCCCAACCCCTTTTAATTCTAGTGCCTTCCTTTTTTCAAGTCCCTCCCTCATTTATCCTGTATATAGCTGTTTTGTACATATCTATTTACTTTCTCCCCCCCCCCCCCCGCCCATTAGTTTGTAAGCTCGAGGGCAGGGACTATCTTTTACCTTTTTTTGTATCCCCAGCTCTTAGCTAAGTGCCTGGCACACAGGATCTACTTAATATTTATTGACTGACAATTTGAGGGATCTTGGGAGGCTCTCTGCCCAGTACCAAGAAAATAGTAGACCTCATCATTGTTATCCAGTGAATAAAAAAATGTCTTAGTACCACTCATCATGGAGTCAACAATCATTGTTCCTCATCTGTTCTTTCTCAAGCTCTTCCTAGATGATCCCTTCTCTGACATCACCTCTAGATCCACATCAGTATTCCCTGGAGGACAAGGAACTGCTTCTTCTGCAGAGGGATAAGTTCTCTCCTCTTTATGAAATGCCCCATATCTTTTTCTTCCATCTAAGTGCTCTGTGATTCTTCTTTCCTTCCCATCTCCTCTATGCCACATTCATTCACCCTCCAACTTTCCCTTTTCCGCTTCCTCTTCAGATATCTTTTCTTCTTTTTTTTCCCATTGGAATCTTTCATCATTTATTTTTTTTTGTTAGGAACATTAACTTGATTGTCCCTAATGCTCTAGACAGTGGAGAGGCGTCCTTTCAGTTCCTTTGTCTAATTTCTGGGAGGGAGACAAGTTTGCATTTTGAACATAATGAAGAATCACTTGTATGAGACAGAAATAGGAATGGAGGCCACTACATAATTCCTGCAGCTTCCATATTTGAAATGAGTGCTACATTTGGAGTCAAAAGATGCAATTTTGAATCCTAACTCTGTCACTTGCTACTTGAGGAGCACTAGGCAAGTAACTTAGTCTCATTATCCTCATCTGGAAAATGAGGAAAGGTTGTACTATATAACATAAGGTCTATTTAAATTCTAAATCTATGGTCCAGTGATGCTATATGAAATGAGATCCTGAGTCCATTACCATCCTTGGAAATGGGAAACTAGTGTAACAGAAGACAAGGTAGGTGAAAAGAAAGGATCCCAAGCAGGAGCAAAGAATATGGTACAAACTGTGGAATGGAGCACTTGGAGCAATCTGTTGACTTCCAATCCCATTAAGAGATCTTCAATAATTAGGACCACCTCAGGTTTTGGGGGGGTTTTGTGCTAGGGCGGGGAGCACACCTGCCTTCAAGATACATTTATGATGGGCAGCTGGTACAAGTGTTGCCTGCATACCTTCCTACTCTACCCAAATACCATGCAGCTGTTTTAAGACCAATAGCCATAGATATTAGTGCTGGCTACTAGTTCCAATGGAGGGCTTCAGAGGATGAAAGTCTCCTCCAGAATGAGGCCATCTGTTGTTATATGACAAGACTTGGAGAAAAGAAGAAAATGAGGTAACCCTTACCACAGGAAGGAAATATCCCTAAATATTAAAAGAGAAGACCTAAGCCACTGTATCAGAATGATTACATTCTTCATACACTCAAAATGTCACATATAAAGAAAATAAATGTCACATAGCAAATTCACTTCCAATAATTATCTCCTTTTTGAAAAAAAGTCTGAAGTAGAAGCTTTTCAGAAAACAAATTGAGGAAAATGTGAATGTATGATTTCTTTTCATTTTATTGACCGCTATTTTATTAAAATTAGGATAAAAACAAAATCTTGAAAGAGTACCATATGTTGTCTTTGGGTATACAAGGGGTCCATTGAACAGACATTATTTATTTACTTGGGAGATATACGTTTGCTCCAGTTCTACAGCAGTTGGAATGTTCAGGGTTATAAAGGGAGGAAGGGTAGAAAAACTGTTACAATAATAAAAATTCTAGTTCCACATGGTAAGACTGACATGTCAGTACACTCTGAAGTAAGTGGAGCCAAGGTCAAAGTGACTACAACAATAGAAATGAAAAGAACAACCACAAAACAATCAAAAGTGAATATTTTTAAAATGACGTAGAATAAGGTTGGTCCCAAAGGAGAGATATGAGAAGAGGCCTCCCTCTTCCCCTTTGCAGAGGTAGGAGCCCATAGATGTGGGATGTTGTATATAACATCAGCTTTTTTCAATATATTAATCAACTTTGTTTTTTCTTCCTCTTTATTTCTTAAAAAATTTTTGTTATTAAAATAGCTTTATGGGAGGAGAAGCCAGAGAGACACAGTGGGAAATCTAGGGGATACAAAGAACAAAAAAAAAAAAATCCTTAAAATCCATTAAGAAATTCTAATTTCACCTGCTGAAAGTTAGGCTGACTCAGTGACCCATTGTTCCAAGACCAGCTTGTCAATCAGTGCTGAGGGGAGCCATCAACCAGCCTACAGCTTTCCATTACATGATATTTATCCACTACTAAGTCATTCTCTTCCACGTTTGTACTTAGAAAATGTCACACACTTGCTACCTTGGGGAGGAACTGAGATAAAATGACCCATCCACTTTCCATGACACAGATCTATCAGAATTGTCTTTTATCTCATTATGAAAATTATCAATAAAAACTGGCTCCATCTTGAAGCTATTGCTGATCCTCAATGTCGATGCATTACTACCTTGATGTATTTAATAAACTCCTTTAACTTTCTTTGTCCTGAGTTTTTCCCTCTTCAATCAGAGTTTTCCTTTTAACACACCCTTTCCTTCTATCCTTCATGAGAGAATGACCCATGGGATTGCACTGCCAAGCCTTAAATTTAGCAATACATGGAAGGAATCTGGGATGTAGATGCAGGAGACTTGGGAAGGTCAACTAACCTCAGTTTCCTCATCTGTAAAATAGGGTAATAATAACATGTACACAGAAGAGTTGTTCTGTGGATAAGATGAGATATTTGTAATGCATTTAGCAAAAAGCATCATATAAATACTATCTATTCTTATTAGGTCCATTTGACCCATGTGTGGTAGAGACTGACTACACATTGTCATCATCATTATAATAGCTAGCATTTATAAAGCACTTTAATGTTTGCAAAAAATATATATTACCCCATTTGATCCTCACAACACTGGGGGATATTAGTCTCATTCTATAGATGAGGAAACTCAAGCAAAGAGAGGTTAGATGACTTGCCCAAGGTAACACAGCTAGTAAATGTCTGAGATAGGATTTGAACTGGGGTCTTCTAACTCCAAGTCCAGGGTTCTTTCCTCTCAGCCACCTAGCTACCTCTCTTCCAGCTATACAGTGTATGGCAGGGCAGTGTCCTGTGGAGATGACAGGACCAGCAGGGAGCACTCTTGGGAGGAGCAGTGTGATAACATGGCTAGAAGACATTAGTGTGCCTGCAATATGAGTGGTGAGTTGCCCAGACACCTTTATTCCCTATATGTGTGAAACCTGGCCTCTTGTGGTCTTTATTTGTGTATCTTCTGCATGCAATCCCTACATGTAAACATTCTTACCATCAGTGTTGTATTTCTGAGAGTGTTTATGGAGAAAAGGATTTGTTACTTTTCTTACTATTCAATTTCATTAAATGTTCTCACTTTGAACTAATTCTGTCTCTTGTCTGACCACTAAAACTAAACACATAAGTGATGTCTCATGACCTGTGCTTTTGAGGGATAAAAGACCCATGAAGTATCTTGAGCCTGAGATAGCTGTTCTCTGCAGGACACAGCCTGGGAGTTGAGGGCATCATGTGTTATGCTGCTTTTGGCCAGCTCTAATAGCGAAGTTGTTTTGTTTTGTTTTCCTTACAACTAAGTTTAATCTTCTTCTGTACTCTGTGTTATACCCATTGTTCTTCTACCCTGGAATACTGTACCATGACTGTGACACTGACCATGGAATATCCCTCCAGGACACCTAACTCACCCCAACCCTTAGCCCCAGGGCCAAGTGACCCCAGCTTGCACACTTTGGAACCTCCACTTTGTGGAGGAGCCCAGGCTGGCCTCTCTTCAGGTCCCTCCTGGTCCTGCTCCTGACTTTGTCTGGACTTCAAGATCATCCTCTCCATCCCCCTTTTCAGCTCCCTTTTGTGTACTGTCTTCCCCCATTAGAATATAAGCTTCTTGAGGTCAGAGACTAACTTTCTTTCTGTGTGTGTGTGTGTGTGTGTGCGTGCACGCATGTGCATCCCAGAGCATAGCAGTGGGCCTGACAAATAGTAAGCATTTAATAAATATTTGTCTCCTTCTTTCATTTTCATTCTGTCTTCTGAAGCCAAAGAGATTAAATCCAGTTCCTCTTTCCACATAACAATCCTTCAAATATTTGAATATGATTCAGTGGTCATCTCCTCCACATCTTTTCTTCTCCAGTCTAAGAAACCAAACTTCTGTCAACTGATATTTTAGCATGATATGATCTTGAAGCTCTCCAAATTCTTATTGTCTTTCTCTGGTATATAAACATCTTTTTTCCCCTTTTTCTTTATTCTGAAGATAATCAGGGTGGGGTTAAGTGACTTCTCCTGGGTTACACATGTCTGAGGCCACATTTGAACTCAGGTCCTCCTGACTCCAAAGCCTATGTTCTATCCACTGCACCACCTAACTGCCCCCCTTGTAAGTAAGGAGAATTTTATTACCCTTTTCAGAGTTTAGTTTCTCAGGATCCATGGCCATGGCCATGTCTAGTTTCCAGGTATTAGATAATATCTCCCAGAATAGCTCCAGGGATTCTAGATGGTAATTCCTAGAATCATAGTGATAGGCAGTCCTACTGAGGCATGGGAGATATGGGAGTGACATAATTGATATTTACTATGCTTGCACAGAATGATGATATTGCTAAAGTTAACTTGTGAGCTTAATGTTGGCAACATGCCTTCTTTGTCTGTTGTCCTATAAAACAAGTGGGCACTGGTCAGTGAGTGGGGAAACCAAAGGAAGCTCATGGGGGAATCTGTGTGTGCCTTGACCAGCCCCCGTCAAGGCTTGAGGGGATGTAGGGGAGTGCACAAGCTGTGCTTGTCTTGATTGACCCCATGGAGATGTGAGGGTAATTGACTCTCCCTTCTCACCAGGCCCTCCAAGAAGGATGATTAGGGAATGCTGTAGGAGCTGGTTCACCCATTATCAGCAACCATTCTGAGAAGACTAGACTAGAATAAAGTAAGATTATTAACTCCCCTGAAACTGTCTTTCCTGTCTGACCAGCTCAAGAGTGAACCTGTTAGAGGCTGGAGTCTGAAAACTTGAGTGCCTCCTGTGTGTTATCTGTGAAACACCTCTATAAACATCCTTCCTAAAATGTGGTGCTGAGGACTGAGCACAACTCTACAGAAGTCTAATCAAAGCAGAATACAGCAGGCACAACCACCTCCCTAATTCTGGCTCCCTTAACACAGCCTCAGATCATGTTAACTTACCCTTGGCAAACATATCTTGACATATACTTTGATCCTCAGAGCCTTCTGTGAAAAGATAGGCAGAAGCGAAGATGATACATAATGTTGTAAAATATGACATGGGATTTTTAAAATAAGAGAGATCAAAAATTTGCAGATGATTCAGATGCCTCATGCCTATGTCATGAATACTTCATTTAGGAAGAGAGCTGGGAGGTATTGAATAGGGCAAGAAGGAATTACATATGACTCTTCCCCCAGTGAAATTAGCTATAGTTTAACAGTCAGGAAATGTTTGGCTACTAATATAGAAATTATTTCAGAATTAGCTGTCTTGTGTGTAGTTAGAACAGAGACTAATCAAAGCAAAGGTCAAAATTAGCACCAATTTAGAAGAAAAGTAAAGACAAGAATTAGCTCCAACCTGACCTATTTAAATGAACAATTCATTGCAAAACGGGAAATGGATAAAAATTGACTTTGAAGGGCAGCTATGTGTCACAGAGAATAGAGCACCAGCCCTGGAGTCAGGAGAACCTGAGTTCAAATCTGGCCTCAGATACTTAACACTCACTAGCTATGTGACCTTGGGCAAGTCAATTAACCCCAACTGCCCTGCTCTTCCCCCTCCATAAAGCAAAAAAACAAAAACAAACAAAAAATTGACTTTGATCATTGCTCTTTTTTTAAGAGAAGTTCAATAGATGTTAAGCAATCACAACAAGGGGACAAATGATCCTAGAAACTGGTTCCCTCAATAAAAGCTTCATCTACTTGCCAAGCACAGAACTATGGCAGCCAAGGACAACACTGATTTAGAATAAAAGTTCATTCACAAAAGGTAATGTTGGAAGAATATGGCATCACCTTAAAAAGCAAAAACAGTGAAAAGCAGTGGAGGAGGAACCAAGCTTTCAGAAAGCTTAGGATGACAAAGACAAATCTCCCCCAAAATATTTATAGATAAAACTTAGAAAGTTAACAGTGGAACAGATTTGTCAGGCATTCTATTGCAATGTATCTTCAAGAGTAAGGGATAATAACTGTAGTTAGACAGTTGTATCAATATCCACAAAATGTTAGACGATTTAAAGATGGGCCCCTAGTGCCCTACAGAGGGCTTTATGGATTTATGGAAAGTGGTGGTCTTCCAAGAATTGCACAGTAGGCAAATTGATAAAATAATATATTCATGGAAACATCCAAGACAAGCTAAATTCAGAGAGAACTCCAAAGCACAAGTAGATTGTGCTCTTTGTATTACCCCCTGAAGCATGCATAGATATTCTCTGTCTGTTTCCAGTAGACTATATGAGAACTCTTAGATAATGGCTTCTGGCAGCATATGGCTTGTAACTGAGAATCCCCTAATTGGTTGTTAAGTTGGAAGAACTTAGTGATAACACTGGGGTGCAAGAAGAAGAGACAGTATTTGCCTGACTCTCTTGGTTGCAACAAGTGACAAAATGTAAGTTTAGAAAGGGGATAGGGAAGGACCTTCTTTTAGCAAGTTATTCCCTCTAGTTCTTCTGATTGATCAACCAATTAGAAGACTTCCAGGATACATGGCCAAAAGCTATTCTCCACCTCCCACACATACCACCCTCATACCAAGCTCCCATATTGTCCATTGAAAGCATGAAAAAAATTGCTATACATGCTGAAGATGTGTGGCTTGATGGTTAAAGGTCATCTTTACACAAGGAATCTTCTCAAAGAACAAGGTTCGACATTTGTTTTATGTAAATTGATGCCCCAACTGATCTTTCTGCTCAGAAAAGATATGATGGTATATCTCTATTCCCCTCACTTGGAACCTGAGTATGTCTTAGGCTTCCTATGAATGTAATTGAATCATATGCTCTGAAAAGATTAGGTTTTTCCTGTTGCCCATAGCTCAATAAGACTAGCAGAGCTACGTAGGGAGGCATTATTTGGCAAACATAAATCATGGAATTCAGTGTGACTAATTCCTTGAGAAAAGCTACAAACAGAAACTAGTCTACCAAAATATGAAATTCACATGGAGTCTAAAGGTTAGTTATAAACATTGCTCTTAACAACTGAATCAGTCCTAATTAACTATGCACATATAGAAGCTGTCTTAGATAAATGCTACCATGGCATAGCTGTGCCCCATTGTGAACCTAAAGACATTTGAACAAGGAAACAAAATCACAGCTATTTAAAGAAAACCATGACTTTCACACAATAATGGACAATGGAGCTAGCTATCCAAACAAAACAAAAAAAAATATTGCATGAGCTCAGGGAAAGTCTCATTCTTCTGGTATGATACACAGCAGTATAGTCAAAATGCTGATATGGAGGAAAGTCCTGTCTGAAGATGGGGGAAAGGGAAGAAGCTATAGACACAGAGTATGAATGGGTGATTCATTGGTGCTTGGTATAATTCTGATGGCAGGGGATTCGGATATCCCAGAAACTGGCAACACCCATGCTAGTAATCTGACATAACTTTTCTTCATTCTCTCAGGGCAAGTTATCATTAAGAAATGCATGATTTCCTTGAGAGCAACATTCACAGAACCATGTGAACCACAGTTCTAACAAATCAGAATATGCCTCAACCTTTCAATTATAATATCCTGGTATCTCTAGCAGTCCTGTTACTTTCATGGAACCAGCCCACTGGGGTCAGGGCTTCAGAGTTATGTTCTCATCATGATATTCCCTGGAAGAGTAGTGATCAGAGCTGGGATTTGTTTGAATCTCACTGTAACTAGGAGAAACTGGAAAGAAGGTTATAGTTTACCAAAGTGAGAGCAGAAATAAGTACTTTTCAGGAATTCTGGACCTTGGGATCAACGCAAACTAGGATAGTTTGCCTCTAGTCTGAGATGAAGCTCTTCCTTATTTGTATGGTACCAGGGGAGAAGGTAAAGAAGTGAAAATCTGAAACTAGTTTGGGTAGTATGCAATGCACTGGAAACACGAAAGGAAATGTTATTACCTTGCCCAAGCCTTTTGGCACAGTACAGCACAGTCAGTAAAACGGTCTTCTGAAGGTAAAGCAGGTCAAAGGGGTAGTAATGAATGCCACCAAATGTACCTCCTAATCAAGTTCACTTTTGTAGGCCAAATGGAATAAAGACAGATGATCAATAGGAAATAAGGAAGAGCCTTTGTAGACCTGCTGGTAATAGGAAGATACAAACATCAATCCAACCCAAAGCTCAAGCAGAAGCCATTTCTGCAGGGACAGAAAAGTCGCAGGTAAATTCCCTGAAGTGGAATAGTATATTGTAGTGTTGGGAAAGTTTTCAAAGAAAAATATGTAAGGAAAATGAAAATTTGCTTAAATCCCAAGGAATAGTCAGGATGGTGTTATTCTTATTTTTAGAAAAGATAAGAGTGTTCCCATAGAATCCTATAAAATGATATGTCTCTCTCCTTTCATGTTCCTCACCTTGCAAATGACCAAAACAATGGTGGCTTCCCACAGCAGCAGAGAGGTACTCATAAAGGAGGTCCTATTCAGACCCAATATACTCCTTTCCCATAATACTAGTCATTTTCTTGTAGAGCAACTGTTGATTCATATTAAATGCTGGTGAAAAATTCCAAGATAAACCAGAAGAGGAATATACAAGTGAGTTTGATCTGTATGTTCTCATCAGGTTCAAAGACAAGGATTTGGGGAATGAAACAGCACAGTTCACTGTGCCAGCACAAAGAGCAGACACAAGAAAAGGAATGTTATATAGCTAATTCCTCAACAAAGCTCCTGCCACAACCCAATCAACCAAAGCATGAAAATCACATGGGATCTAGAGACAACAAACTTGGCTCTAGAGAGCCAAGAGAGGGGTCAAAACCCAGTGCCTGGAAGGGTTCAGTAGAAACAAATGGATTCTTGCCCAGGAATTATCCAATATGGTCCTCATCAGCAGGGTGACCATACAGAACAGCATCTGCAACATGAAATGAGGTAAATGATAAAATGAAGGGATTGGACATGATAGCAATTTTCAAAAAACATACCTCTTGGTTAGCTCAGTGATGATTGAAGAAAGAAATCAGAAGGAAGTAACACTTGCCTAAATTCAAAAGATTGCATTGTTACAATATACCCATATTAACTAATATAATCAGAAATGTACTAGGTGCTATGTAAGAAACAAAAGTTGTTTAAGATGTGTGTCCTAAGCCTCAAAGAGTTTATAATCTGATTGGTGAAATAAAATTAACTCCAATGTTAAATTGTGGTGACATATGGCAACGACAAAACATGATAGGAATTCAGAGAAAGGATCCTACATTTAGAACTGGAAAGGGCCCTAGAGGACATCTACTATGTCTAAGTCTCATTCTATAAATGAGGAAATGGGGACTGGAGAAGTTAAATGACTCAAGATCACACATGTAGTAAAGAACATCCAAATGGGTGAAATTGTCATGAAAGGCTTTAAGGAGAAAGTGGTAATGACTTCCCTGGTCTCTGTCCATTCATGCAGTCCTGAAATAAATGAACTCCTACATCTCAACCAATTGAAATCTTTTTCCTTTAAAGTACAGCTTAAATAGTATCTCTCTCATATGATGCCCCAAACTAGAAGTAATCTCTCCCTCATCAAATTTTTCTGGAGTTTCTTTGGATTTCTTCTTTGTCCCTATAATATTTACATGTTCACATACCTTCCTTGTATCCAACTTAATTGTCTACATACTTTATCTCTGTTAGTAGAAAGTAAGCTCCTTGAGGACAAGAACTATTATTTTTCCATATTCATATCCATAGTACTTACCATAGAGCTAAGGAAGGAAGGATGGTACAATAGGTACACTAGAAAGAAAAAAAGGAAAGAAGGTACAATAGGCATGGAAGAGAGAGAGGGAGGGAGGAGTGAGGGAGGGAGGGAGAGAGGAAGGGAGGGAGAAAGGAAGGAAGGAAGGAAAGGAGGGAAGTAGAGAGGAAGGAAGGAAGGATAGACTGCTTAGTTCATAGTCTTCAAAGCATAAATTTATACATAAAATTACAGTAAGGAAATGTAACTGTTATAAATCATTAAGCATAATTCAAGCTATTGCCCCATTATATGAATGACTAAAATGAAAACTGTATTTAACAAGAACATGTTACAAAGATGTAATAGTCACATATCTATAGAAAACTTACTACAAAGACATTGGTCAAAAGAAAGTTAATTCTGCTTTCACTGAAACAAATTAATAGTGGGAACTTACCAGTACCTGTCCTGCTTCAATGATAATAATAGTTGACATTCATCTGCTCTATTATGCATTATTTCACTTGAGCCTCACAACAATTTTGTGAGGAAGATACTCCAGCTACCATTATCTCCATTTCATTGATGAAGAAACTGAAATCCAGTGGGATTAAGTGACTTGCCTATCATCATACAGCTAGTTAAGTATCAGAGATGAAATTTGAACTCAGGCTGTCTTGACTCCAAGTCCAGTACTTTATACATTATACCACATTGTCTTTCAAGCATATTATCTTTCAAACATATTGTGGCATGTTCTGACAAGAATGAATATACAATTAGACATTAAGGGTGATATCATAAGTAAATTAGGGGAACATGGAAAAATTTACCCTTCAGATCTATGAATAAGAGAAGAGTTTATGACCAAACAAGAGATAAGGAGTATCTAAGAAAATAAAATTGATCAGTTTGATCATATGATATTTAAAAAGGTTTGCACAAACAAAACCAATGCAGCCTAAATTAGAAGGAAAGCAAGAAATAGGGGGAAATATTTACAGCAAATTTTTCTGATAAAGCTTTCACTTCTCAAATATATAGGGAACTGAGTCAAATTTATAAAAATAAGAACCATTCCCCAATTAAATAGTCAAAGGCTATGAATAGGTAGTTTTCAAAAGAAAAAAATCAAAGCTATCAAAAGTCACATGAAAAAATACTCTAAATCATGATTGATTAGAGAACTGCAAATTAAAACAACCCTGAAGCACCACCTCACACCTATCAGATTGGCTAACATGACAGAAAAGTAAAATGATAAATGCTGGAGAGGATGTGGAAAAATAGGTACACTAAAGTACTGTTGGTGGAGTTGTGAACTGGTCTAACCATTCTGCAGAACAACTTGAAACTATGTCCAAAGGTTATAAAATTGTTCATACCCTTTGATCCAGCAATACCACTACTAGGTCTAAATCCCAAAGAGGTTCAAAAGAGCCTATTTGTACAAAAATATTTATAGCAGCTTTTTTGTGAGGGCAAAGAATTGGAAATTAAGAGAATACCTATCAATTTGAGTGTTGCTAAACAAGCTGTGGTATATGATTGTGATGGAATACTACTGTGCTATAAGAAAGGATGAGCAGAATGATGTCAGAAACAATCTGGGAAAACTTACATGAACTGATGCAAACTGAAATGAGTAGAACCAGGAGAATATTGTACACAGTAAAAACAATATTATAATGATAATCAATGGTAAAAGACTTAACTACTTTGATGAAGACAATGATCCAAGACAATTTGAAAGGACCCATGATGGAAAATGTCCATTGAGTATAGATTGAGGCATGTATTTTTCACTTTCTTTATTTTCCTTGCATTTTGGGGTTTCTATTGTTGTTTGCAACATGACTAATATGGAAATATGTTTTGTTTGACTTCACATGGATAGTAACATATTGCTTGCCATCTCAACAGGTCTGGGAAGGATAAGAAGGAAAATTTGGAATTCAAATTTTTTAAAAAGAATGTTAAAAATAAATAAGTTTTTTTATAAATTTAGCAGAAAGAGTGAATGTAGAATGGGTTTAAGTATATACAATTCCATAGCAAATAAAACTTTGAAGATTACAAAACAGTAATGGGCAAAGCATGCCCATAAACCAATCCTGTCTGTTCAAATAAGAATGTCCTTCCTGATTCCAGAATGCAAATACTTCTTATCTTTAGCATATACTACTTAGCTGAAGGTCACATAACAGATTTTTTATTGAGCCCACGTTACACTAATGGGGAACAAAAAAAAACAATATTTATATCCATTTTATGCTGAAAAGAAAAATCATCAGAAGTTTACAAAGCAATTCATGCTAATGAACTTGTGAGACAAGTAGTCGAACCAAATCAAAAAGCATTTATTAACCCCTACTGTGTGCCTGCCTTTGTGCTAAACACTAGGCATTTGTCAGGCAAAAAGCCATTCCTACTGTGAAGGAACTCAGCCTAGTTGGAAAGACAACATGCAAATAATCATGGACAAACAAAGATAAACTGGAGACAATCAACAGAGGGAAAGCACTAGAATTAAGGGGGGATTGTGAAAGATTTCTGGTAGGTTGGATCTTACTTAACACTTGAAAGAAGCCAGGGAAGCCAGAAGGTAGAGGTGAGGAGGGAAAGAGTTCCAAGCATAGAGAACAGTTAGTGAAAATGACCAGAGTCAACAGATGCAGTGACCTATGGGAGGAACAGTAAGGATCCAGTGTCACTGGGTTAAAGAAAACTTGGAGAAGAATAAGGTATAAGTAGACTGGAAGGACAGAAAGGTACTAGGTTTTAAAGGACTTTAAAATCAAATATAGGATTTTATATTTGATCCTAGAGGTAAAAGGGAACCATTGCAATTGATTGAATGGGGGGTAAGGGAGTAGAGGGAAATGGTCAGATATATACTTTAAGAAGATCAGTTTGCAAATTGAATTAATGATGGGAAGGAGGCAGAGAGATCAACCAGAAAGTTATTGTAATAGTCCAAACATGAGTTGATAAGATCTATCACCAAGGTGGTAGGAGAGAAGAAGGAATATATGAGAGATGTTATGAAAGTAGAATCAACCAACCAATAAAATGTGGCAATTCATGAGATAAGTAGGGAAAGGGTGAAGGAGAGTGAGATATTATCAATATTACCTAGATTGTAATCCTAAAGGGACTGAGAAAATGGTACTGCCCTCAAAAGTAATAGGGAAGTTTGAACATGTTGAGTCTTTGGGACAACCAATTCAAGATGTCCAACAAGTAGCTGAACATACAAGACTGGAGGTCAGGGCCAGTTATGTAGATCTGATAATCATCAGCAAAAAGATGATCACCAAACAAAATAGTATAGAGTGAGAAGAAAATAGGACCCAACCAAGAGCTTGTGATGAGTGGAAGGGGCCACCCACAGTTAGCAGGCATGGCCTGAATGAAGCTCCAACAAAGAAGACTAAGAAAGTGTAGTCAGACCAGTAAGAAGAGAGCCAGGAGAGAATAATATCATCATGAAAATCTGGAGAGAAGAGAGTATGAAAGAGAATGATCATCAATAGTGTCAAAGGCTGAAGAGAAGTCCAGAAGGATGAGGACTGAGAAAAAGCCATTAGACTTGGCAATTAAGAGATCACTAATAACTTTGGAGAGAGCTTTTATGGTTAAATGATGCATTCTAAAGTCAAACTACAAAGAGTTATGAAGAAAGTGAAAGAAAATTAAGTGAGGACATCAATTGTTGATGGCCTTCTCAAAGACTAGAGCCCCCAAAGGAGTGGGGCAAGCATTATTGTCCCGGTTTAGCAGATGAGGAAAGTGAGGTTCAGAGAAGGTAAGTGAATCAGGACTCGAACCTTTATCATTTTATTCTAAATTTAGTACTTTTCTCACTCTTATCACAAGTCCTCTCCCATAATACTCAAGTGAAGAGACAAGATACACCTTTTCATATATACATATAGATAGATAGATACATAGATAGATAGATAGATCCTAGAAAAGTCTACCTAACTCTAAACTAAATGAAATTTGCATTAAATTCTGCATTAAATTTTGTCTGTAAAACAGCTTCCGCCAGGTATTCCAAAGCCAACACAAATTTAAAATCACAGGAACTTAATCATTTGTCCATCTACTACATTCTTTCCCTACTCCAGTTCTTCTCCCAGTGCACAATATCATCATACCTTTTGGTGTCTTGGACAACTCCAAATCTATGGACATCATGTTTTTAAATGCATAAGACAGAATATATAGGATTGCAAGGGAAGCAAATGGTTAGGGAAAATGAAGCTCTATTTTTTCCCATTCTAATTCATGGACCTGCTGAAATCTATCTCCAAATTCTCAGGTTAAGACCTCCTTTCATGATAGCCTTGTCTCCCAGGTACACTGTTCTGACTCTTTTGGTTCATTGCCAAGGGACCCTGAAACAACATAGGCAAGGAACCTAATGGTTTACTAAAACCTGCTCTCTTCTTACAAGTGCAGATTACAGTATTGCAAAGAAACATTTTACTATAAGAAGAAACACTAAATGGAAATCATGGAATGAGCAACCATTAGTCCCAATGATAAATAGGTGTTCCCTGAATCACTTTTAGTCCCAAACATAACATCCCCTCTGGCCAACACCCTTCCCCCTGAGTACTATTATGGCTGGCTACTTCCTATTACTTTCTCCCACTCAAAGTAGGTGAAAAGCCAGAGGTAAAGTTCATCTCCTTCTGCTTTCTTTTTTCCTGCTATTCTAAAAGACTGTGGCATAACTATCTAGCCCCCCATTTCTCAGGACAAGATAGTAAATCCCTATAAGTGTGCATACACATGTATACACACACACACTTGTTCTTTGAGACTTAGTCTCCCTATCTCATAGAAACCATGCGTGGATCCTGGAAACACAATCACCATCCATGAAACCACTCATACTACTGGTCTACACGGAAGCACTGACCTATTTTATTTCCATCCTAAGAAAATTTGGCCTCCTTACGCAGCCCTGTGGCCTCCCACTCCCAAGATCTCACAATACTGGTGCCAGACAGTGCAAATACTTGATAATTTTTAACCCCAGTATAATTCGGAACTCCTCAACTCAAGCAAAGCACCATTTTTTGCCTTCCTAATATGCAGAATTCCAGGCTTGCTTCACCATGCTAAAAAGTAACCCTCCTAATGTTTCAATGCTAGTAGAATGTATGCTCATTGAGCTCAGGGACTGCTATTTTTTGTATTTTTATCTCCAGTGACTGGCACGTAACACTTAATAAATATTTATTAATCAACTGATGTCTCCAATGAGGGCAAGAATGTCTCCTAAATCCTCTGTTTTCTGGTCACTCTGTGTGTGTGTGTGTGTGTGTATGTGTGTTCTCTATCACCACCAACTTCATCATGCATATATCTTGGAACAATTTATTTTCACCAATTATTCAAAGGGAAGAGGAAAGGGGAGAGAACAATTATTCCAGACACCCTATAAAGTCTACTCCTATTCCCACCAGACCTTAAAAGTAAGAGAGGGACATGGTTGGAATAGTAGAAAGAATACATATTTTAGAGTCAGAGGACCTGGGTTTGAATCCTAGCTCTACCACTTGCTAGTTATGTGACCTTGGGAAAATCACCACCACTCTGAACTTCAGTTCCCTGATTAGTGAAATGAAAGGGCTTCAGTGGGCAATCTCTAAGTTCCATTCAAACTTTTAATGCATGCACCTTATGATCCAAAGGGCACTCAGGATAGTGACATTTCTGGGGATGCAAGAAATCACTGGATGACAATAGCAACTCGCACTTATGTAATGCTTCATGGTTTACAAAGCACTTTTCTTACAATGACATTGGAGGTAATTAATGTAAATATTCTCACATTATTTTATATTCTCTCAGAAAACTGAGGATAAAGTATAGAAAGTATTGGTGATGAGATGTAAACTAAAATCTGCAAACTCTTAAGTCCAGAATTATTTCTAGTGTATCATGTCCTTTCAGTTTTCTGTAATCATTTGGCGATACAAAAATGATGTACACGGTATCCCCTTCCAACAAACCACCTTGGACTTCCTAGTAAATGTCTACGTAGCCAGTCTCCTCTTTCCTTGATTCCTTTCCCATCACCTGCACACCCTCTCATTTTTTCCATCTACTTTCAATCCTATATTTTCACCAAGTAGTCACATTCTGCATAGAGAGTGTCATTCTTCCCTGATTGATGGTCACAACCTCTTTTTTATTCTTTAGAGATCACTTTAAACTCATTTTTAATATTTCAGTCTGTTTTTAGACTCCATCAGTTCTTTCTCTTGGGATGGATAGCATTTTTCATGGTAAGTCCTTCAGAGTTGTCTCGGATCACTGTATTGCTGATAATAGTCAAATCATTCACAGTTGAACATCTTACCATATTGTTGTTACTGTGTACAATGTTTTCCTGGTTCTACTCATTTCACTTTGCATCAGTTCATGTAAGTCTCTTCAGGTTTTACTGAGAGCATTTAGCTCATTATTTCTTATACCATAATAGCTTTCCATCACAATCATATATCACAAATTGTTCAGCCATTCCCAATTGATAGGCATCCCCTTAATTTCCAATTCTTTGCCACTAGAAAAGAGATGCTATAGATATTTGGGCATAGTTTCAAATTGCTCTACATAATTATTTTTAAGATTGAGAAAATCAAATTTCACAATTCCTCTTTGGGAGACAGCAAAAGGTGTTGAATAAACAGATTAGAGGATATATAGCCTGGGTTCAAAACCCACTTATCATTTGTGTTATGTTGGGCAAATCATAATCTTTCTGGTCCTCCATTCCTTCATATGTGAATGGAAGGGCTTGGATTAGGTCCTTTCCAACTTTAAACCTATGATCTTATGATCCTATTCTCTAACGAGTGACTAACATCTTAACACTCCACTCGGGAGCCTCTCAAAGGAAGCTGTTAATAGGGCATTAATATTGTTTACTCAAATCAAAACACAGCTCTTGAAGGTATCATCTCTGTCACATTTCACTATTATGTCTTTGTAGGTATATACTCCTATGTTAATAAAGAGAAAGATTCATGTAGGCTATACAGAGTATCTCAAAAGTCTTAGTACAGTTTAAGGGCTTAATAACTTTGGAACACCCCGCATATACACACAGACACACACAACCATCATACTTATATATGTGTCCCCAGTGTTTATTACAATGCCTGGCATGTAGTTGGCATTTAATAAATATTTCTTGGTTATGTGTGTGTGGAGAGGGGGAGAGAGAGGAAGAAAAGAGATAGAGAGGAAGAGAGGAGGGAGAGAGGAGGAGGGAGAGAGGGAGAATAGAAAGATACGCAGAAAGAGAAAAACGGAGACAAAGAGACACAGAGAGAGGGGGAGGGAGGGAGGAAGGGAAGGAGAAGGGGGTGGAGAGAACAGCAGAGACAGAAAGAAGAATAGCAGCAGAGAAACAGAGACAGAGAAGTAGAGATAGAGAGAAAAACAAAGTGAGAAATACAACATCATAGCAAATAGAGAACTAGCCTTAGAGCTGGGTTTCTCTGATATATATACTGATACAGCGATATCAGTATATATATGTGTATGTGTGTATGTGACTCAAAGCAAATCACACAACCTCTTGATGTCCCAGGCAATCCTCTAAAACTAAATTGCTAAGCACTTATCAATCTGAATGGAGGGAATTTCCTACCCAGGAATCCTCTATGATGAAATATCCATTATACATGATATAGATAGACATATATTATACATATGTTTATATGTTACCCACATATATGATATATAATGTACACATCTCATATAGATAAACACAGTTAAATGGACAGAGTTGCTGGCATACGCTCGAAAACACATTCTAATTACATCTTTCACATAAAGCTCTCCAAGATGTGCACCCAGTCCTTCCTACCTTTGCTCATGCCTGAAGTACCTAGCTGTGTATCAAACAAGGAGGTAAGCCAGAAAAACAAGGGGCCAGGTGTTTCTTTAAGAAAGCCCTAGGAAATTGTAACCTGAAGCCTCCTCCTTTCTGTGCCCAGGAACGGGCAGAGGGAGTGTGCACGGAGCAAATGCATTTCTTGTAAACTCCCTGGCGTCCAGACTTTCTCTTACTACCAAAGTTGGAGCTCTCCTTTCCGGGGGTGGGAGGGTAGTGGGGGGGTGGGGGGGGAAAGGGAGGGCTTGTGACGTCACTCCCTAACAGGGATAAAGTGGAGAGGCTGCAAGGCTGCCACTGTGGGACGAGAAGGGAAGCTATTTCAAGACTTAGATTGTTAGCTGTCCTTTCGGGAAGAGGTGCTGTTGGCAGGACCATCCCTGTCCATAGAGGGGACAGGACAGGTGCCACTCGTGGGAGCCCAAACGAAAGGACACCATGCCACAGAACGTCACTCTCCCAGGCCCTGCGCCCTGGGGATTCAGGCTTTCGGGAGGGATAGACTTTAATCAACCTTTAATCATCACCAGGGTAGGTGTTTGTTTCCCTCTCTTACTTTCTCCGCGAGGGAGGCGTTTCTGCTTCACGTCTTGGTCTTTCCCCTTTCTAAGAGCTACAGAAGTCTGTCCAGTGAGCACTGAATGACACCTAACTTGGACAGGGTGGGAGGGGACTATTGCTTCCTGGACATCAGCGTGCAGAACTGGGAAGATAGTGGAAATCAGCAAAGTTTGGCTTTGGATGATGATGGAAAAGGGAAGAAGAGCAGGAGCTTGCTAAGTAGTTTACACCGTCAGGATGAAATGATCTCTTCTTCAAACCTAGTTCCTATTTGCTAGAAGGGAAGAAAAGGAAGTTCACCCTGGGGAGGGACAGTGGAGATGAGGTCGTTTCCCAGAGTTCAGTAAAGTTGAATGTGACAAGTCCAAGGAGTTGTGACCCCCACCCTCTACCCCTATTCCCTAGCTTTTAACTCCCTTTCCTTTTAATTGCATGGTTTTTTGATCTCTGGCAGGGAAGAAAAGGAGGAGAAAAGAATAGAAATTTGGCAGCTGTTCCTTTGGATTAGGCATGTTTATCTTCTTCTGATATAAATTTCATCTGGGAGACATAGGCAATGCATAACCTAGGTTGGTTAATTCTAGTTTGGAGAATTATCAGCACAGAGAGAAAAGATATTTCTAATGTGTGTTCCTGTTTTTCCAGACATTTTGAATAATTTTCCAAGACTAAAGCTATTAAGTTGAACTTCCAAGAAAACCTGTCAGATAAGTGTCTTGGGAGGATAAGTGATGGTCAGTCAGTAATATGCCTGCCTAATAACATAATACTTTAAAAAATTTTTCTATAAAAGTCCATCTTTCTTTTGCTTAGAAATACTTCAAGTATCATCTCACAAGCAAAAGATTTTAGAAGTAGATAGAGCACTGGACACAGAGCCAGGATGACCTAGAGATCCTCAGAGATCCAGAGAGGGAATCAAATCTGACATTTCTTCAGCATAGTGAACTCTAAAGCTGGGTTACCCTCAATCAGTCACTTAAGCTTTCTTACCTCAGTTTCCCCATCTGTAAAATGAAGTTAGGCTCAATGGCTTCTAATGTCCCTTCCAACTCTGCCTCTATGATGCTACGATTCATAGTCATGACAAATAATCTAGAACTTATGAATTCTAAAATATATTCTGATCTAATTGGCTGTTACAGAATTATTTGTATATTTTACTTATAACTCTTAAAGAAACCTCTTTGAATCCTTGAAACACTAGAAAAACTAGAAACATTGCCTTAATTTTTGTCTCTATGCATTCTTTATGTTATAAACATGCTTAACAACTTAGGGACAATTTAATCTGAAAATTCATTGCACAATGCCTTTGTACAAAGAAAAAACTTCCATGTTCTTTTTCTGTCCTATTCATGCACTTTCCTGAGAGTGAACAAGAAAATGTCTTCCTTGGATATCTTAAAGAAATAATGTTTTATACAGAAGCATATTAAGGACCGTGTTTCATACATTTCAAAAATACATAAGCATGCTAATACAAGTTTGTGGTATTAAACAAAGTTGATTGAAACCAAGAAATGCTCTTAAGCAAATTAAGCAGAAAATACTCTGATGCTTTGGGCCAAGCAATGCCTTTTATGGATTTACAAAGGAGGAAAGTTTCCATTATCTCTTCTCGAAACTATTTTAGTAGTTTCTAGATCACTGCTTTCCTTTACTTATATTAATGAAATAGGTTTCTAAACCTAACAAAGGACAAATTATATTTGTGTTAACTTCTGAAGAAATAAAGGATTGGGTCATAGGTATTGCTCTTGACATGAAACTGACAAGTTCCTGCTGGTGTGTAAGGTGCCAATTCCTTCTCTTCATACAGTTGAAAGATTACCATAATGTTACAATACATTTTTTATTCCAAGGAAACATTTCCATTTGGTTGGATTTGAAAGACTAATTGTAATATATTACTTTCCTTAGTAACAATAATCATCAGTGGCTATTCCTATCAACTCCCATAGAAATTCATCACTATAGATGCCTTATACTACTGGTATATTATTTTATGTGCATATCTTGTCTTTCTAACTAGAATATAAGTTTCTAAAGGGCAAGACCCCCATCTCCCATCTGCTTTGTACCTTCCTCACAGCCCATCTCCCAAAACCAAGGATCCTTTGCATAGAATAAGCAATCAAGGAATTTTCAGTAATTTTTCATGGCTTAAGTCAACAATTATTTCTTTGCCTATTCCCATTGAAATTGTAAGAAAGTGAAAAAGACTATAACAGCTCCATTAAATTAGCATCTAAAGAAGCAAAAAATGTTAGCCATATATTTCCAAAAGTTCAGTGTTGTATAGCCAAAAACATGTTCATGTTTCTACATCATGGAGTCACAAGGGACAGGGTGGCTTAAAGGAACCTGTTGAGGCAGAAAATTGTTATTAGGTTTTGGAGAGGGGGGAGCCAAACCTGTGATTTCATCAGCATAGGGAACTCTAATGCAGAAATTCCCCGCACTGTGCAGATCGGCAATTTACCTGTAAATTATAATCTCTAAGAACTGGCTAAGGGACTGAGCTGTTAAGTGATTTATCCATGGTCACACAACTAGTATAATTCAGAGGTAGGATTTAAACCCAGCTCTTCTAACTCCATGGTCAACCTGCTCATCATGCCACATTGCCTCTCAGACAAGGCTTAAACTGTCAAAAGTATTATCTATTAAACAGGAATTGTTCAGTGACAAGGGTCTTGTTCGTATGTAAGAACTCACTGGAAGTCTGCTTTTCTGGCACTCAAGAAAGTTGGACTTTACAATCAGTTTGGGACTAGAAACATTTGTTTTATTTGGCAGATTTTTAATGGTTGAATTCAACAACAGCTCAGGGGCAGTTGCATCTGTGTGATACCAAATGACTGAACAATTTTCTTCACCATTTTTCAGTTGCTTGTTTTCTGTGATACCCAGCATAGCCTAAATATTTTGTGTAAATCCTTTGACAATCTGGAAAGCCCATGGATGCCTTCTCAGAATAAAGCTTTTCAATAATTGAAGGAGATGCCAGACATTATATAGAAGTTACCAAAAATAAAGATGTATTTTTTTTCCCTTCAAGTTCCCAGACCTTCTGAAATTTGTCCATGGATACCATGCACTCCCACTCCCCCACCCCTGATTTAAGATATCCAGGAGTGGGAAAGCATACCCACCTCAAAAGAATACATCTTCACCATTTGAAGACAAAGGGCAGGTAAAAGAACCAACCCACCACTGATAGACCAAAAGCCCAACCCATGACCAAAATATGTTTACTGCTGCTGTTGCTATTTTTTTTTTTTGAGCCATATTGGCTCAGCTACTAACTTGGCTAAAAATTTGTGTAGTCAGTAGATTCACTAAAAGGCAAAGCTGGATGTTTGGGGTGCCTTGGTGATCACACAATCACCAACTCTATAATTGATTTAAACTTTGAAAAATCTTTTGGAACTGCCACACAGATGCAGCCACAATAAAATCATTCTCATGAAATATTTGCTCTAGATCAAAATTTAATCATTAGAAATACCACAACATAAAAGATAAAAATTTTTTTCCCAAGGTTATTTTGATATACTGGATTGACTCGGATAGTCCTCACTTTTTCCCTATAAAATGGAGGAAGGAGGACTTATACAAGCAAGTATATGGGTCATGATCTGTTATGATGAAGTGGAAAGAAGATTTGAGATAGACACACCGCCTGAGACCCAGTACCAGTGACTTGGCTTCCACCTCCCCCTGGGGAAAAATAAGGAAGTTGGTTTAGTTCATTCATAGAATTAGGAGCCATCATACACAATCTTCTCTGAAGATTGCCTATTGACTTAGAAAACTACATGTTTGTATATTTCGTTTTTATTACTACATCAATACATTAAAATCAGATTGGAACTGCATTAGAAAATATTGAGGGCCATGTGTTTGACCTCTCCAATTTAGATGATGTGCAAGGTTCCCTCCAGCTCTAAACATGTGGATGATATTATGTCAGCAGCTAAGTGTTGTAGCGGACAGAGTATCAGAACTGAAATCAGGAAGACTTATCTTCCTGAGTTCAAACCTGGCCTCAGACACTTACTAGCTGTGTGACCCTGGGCAAGTCACTTTACCCTGTTTGCCTCAGTTTCCTCATTTGTAAAATGAGCTGGAGAAGAAAATGGTAAACCACTGTAGTATCTTTGCCAAGAAAACCCCAAATAGGGTTGAGAAGAATTGTGTATGACTGGAAAACGACTTTAAGGTCACCTCCATGACTTTAAATCTTGAGATCCTTTTCCACCTTCCATTTACACTTACCAAGCAAATCAGTGGTGAAATTATTCACTGTCACATACTGAAGCTCTTCTAAAAAGTATTTCTTTCCTCACGTTCCTGAAAAACATTTAGACAAGTTTTTCAAGATAGCTTGATTGTATCTTGTAAGGAAAAGCAAAGAAAAACAGAATGGTTTGCAAATAAGGAAAAGGTTTGTTTTCATGTAAGACTCCTGTATTGAACATCTTTGATTCCAGAGAAAGAAGGATCAGACAGTTGCTTCAGCCCCAGTGTACTAGTGACATTTCACCCAACAGAGTGCCTTTCAAGAAATAGTTAGCTCTATACTTCTCATCTAAGGGACAGAGTAGGAAGAGAGAACGAGTAACTAAAAATTATCCATTGAGATAGAGAAATGCATCATGACTCTTCTTTTCCTTCCTACTCTGACAGTAGCTGACTGATCTTTCAATTTAATCCATTATCAGCATGGATAGATGGCAAGAATTCTCTTTAGACTGACCTCCTCTTGTAACGTGATTGCTGTTTCAGAGTAGAGGGGAAATATAACGGGGGCATGGATCACACAGGGAAAATATTTTTCTCTAAGATTTTCTGTTTAAAATAAGGGAGACAAAAATGAAAGGGAAAACAGCCCAGTAAATTTTAAAAAATATTATCAGGTAGATGAATAAAACAATAAGGAAAATAACTACTATTATAATACAAATATCAATCATGCATGTTTTTATGCTTGTAAGTATTTATTTTAGGCTCCATAAGAAATTATATAACTTGTCTAAATAACCATACAGGACATGAAAGTCACAGAAATGATTAAAATTCTATCTACCCTACTCAAAACAAACCAAAATTTACATACCTTTCACAAAGGTCACTCTACTGCCACCAACTCTAGATCAGGACATTATTTCTTCTCACCCACATTTTTTAATGATTTACTAATAGTTTTCTCAAGCATCCCCACCCCACCTCAAATCCATATTTCACAGGGCTTCCAATATAATTAATTCCAGTACAATATAATTATCTAATCATGTCACTCAGGAAACTTCAGTGACCCCTGAGCCTGACCCTTAAAATTCTTTTTTTTCTTTTTTTTTGGAGGGCAATTGGGGTTAAACAGCTTGCCCAAGGTCACATGGCTAGGTTTTTTTTTTGTGTGTGTGATAAGTGTCTGTGGCTGGATTTGAACTCAGGTCCTCCTGACTCCAGGACCAGTGCTCTATTCACTGTGCCACCTAGCCACCCCAAGATTCTTTATCATCTCTGTGTCCAGTCTTGTCTCATGTCACTCACCTTGATAGGAGTATAGGATTTTAGAGTTAGAAGGCACTTTAAAGTGGTGAACTTTGTGACTTGTCAAGGTCACACAGGTAACATACATGGGACTCTAATCCAGGTCTTCTGATTCCAAGATCTGGTGAGCCTCTCACTACTTCCACTATAATATAAACTATACTTCTTCCTTCCTCCCTTCCCTCCTTCCTTTCTTTTTTCCCCTCCTTCTTTCCTCCTTGCTTACATGGTGTGAAAGAGGGATAATCAATAGACAGCCTATATGTTTCTTTGGTATCCTTACCATGTCAAGAGAATATGGGAAAGGACTCCAGTACATTGATTGTAATCTGTAGAAGGACATGAACAAGGGTTGCCTAGGATAGATAGGCAAGGATGGGTTGTGTCCCACATCATTGGGGAGAATGCTCATATTACATCATAGATCCTTTTGAGAATTTCAATATTTTGAATCAGCATTCAGAGTAATTACCTGAGATCTTGAGCCTGAAAGTAGTCGTGTGGAGATTAAAGTGGGTGGCAGGAAGGAAGGAACATAGAGTTTACATTCCCTTCTATTTTCTGCTCTCACTCTGCCCCCTTCTCGTCCAAGTTTCCCTGATGCCTGAAAGGGCATCATTATCCATTGCTAAATTCCTTCCCTTCCTTTAGAAAGCCAGCTCAGGAGCCCCCTGTTCTACTAAAGGCTTCCTTATCTTCCCCAAATGAAAGGGATCTCTTCTCATATTCCTCAGAGTACTTGCATTTACCACGTGATCTCTGCTATCACTGGTAGACTGGCCTTTTCCACCACTACAGAAGGCTCCTTGATAGCAGCTTCAGTTTTCTAAATCTTTTTTGTGTCCCAAACACCTTGCAATTTGTACATGCTTAGTAGATATTGAATATTTAATCCCATGATATTTATTATTAGACTATTTGGAACCAATGGAATTCATCAAAACAAAACAAAAAATAAGAAATGATTTCCTTAGCACAAGGAAAAGACTTTGCTGAGGAAAGAATAATACTAAGAATGGGCATGCATAGAATGCTTTATATACATTATTTTGCTCGAGTCTCTTCTGCAGCCCTGTGAGGTAGGGACAACAGGTATCACTATCCCTGTTTTAAATTGATACTGAGGAAACGGGCTCAGAGAGTTTAACTGACCTCCCCATGGTTATACAGTTACTGCGTCAAAGGCAGGATTCAAATCCAGCTCTCTCCTGACTCCAAGCTAAATCTTTTTTCACTCTACCCCATGACTACTTTCAGACTAAAGATGTCAAGTAATTAGTTTGAATGCTGATTTGAAACACTGAAATTCTAATGGATCTATGATGTCAATGTGGGCATTCTATCCAATGATGCAGAACACAACCCATCCTTGCCTATCTATCCTAGGAAACTCTTCTTGTTCATGTCCTTCTAAAAGTTGTAACCAATGCACTGGAGTCCTTTCCCACATTTTCTTGACATGGTAAGGATAACAATGGAACATATAAACTGTCCATTAATTATCCCTCTCTTGTACCATATGACCAGGGAAGGAAGGAAGGAAGGAAGGAAGGAAGGAAGGAAGGAAGGAAGGAAGGGGAAGGGAGGGAAGGAGGGAAGGAAGGAGGGAAAGAAGGAAGGAGGGAAG
>CM053592.1:45749214-45779723 GCA_028646515.1 Pseudochirops corinnae
CCAGTGGATTAAGGCAAAGAAGGTTAAGTGACTTGCCCAGGGTCACACAGCTAGTGAGTATTTGAGGCTAGATTTTAACTCAGTTCTTCCTGGCTCCAGACCTGGTGCTTTATCCATGGAGCCTTCTAGCTACCCACTTTAGTATTGTGCTAAATGATTTACAAACATTATCTCATTTTGTCCTCATCATAACCCTCATGCCAGTGACATCTCCCTGATTTGTTTCTCAAGACAGTGAGAAACCATCTCCACAATGTATTTCAGGACATAGGATGTGGTTCATCCAGGCCTGGTGACTTGAACTTTTGGAAGTCAGATGAGAGTGTTCTTACCATCACCTCATTTATACTAGGCTATAATCCCTTCATGTCTATTTTCAGTCTATCCTACTCAGTCTGAATATTGTTTTCCTTGGGAGAGAAAACAGAAACAAGATAGACAAATTAATTCTTCATTCACTCCATTAGCATCTTCCATCCCATGCTAAGCATGGATTCATTGCTTTCCTTGATCTTTTCCTAGGGTCATAGCTGTAGGCTCAGAGAGGCTAGTTTTCTCAAGGTCCCACTGTAACAAAGATGGGATTCAAATTTGTGTCTTACTCCAGAGCTAGTATATACTAGCAGAATATATATACATACAAAACCCTGAACTGCTTGAATAACCTCACAGGAGTGGGGAATCTGCAGCCTCGAGGTCACATGTGGCCCTCTAAGTCCTCAAGAGTGGACCTTTGGCCAAATTCAGACTTCATGGAACAAACCCCCTTAGTAAAAGGATTCATTCTATTAAACTTGGACCCTGGCAAAAGACCACACCCAAGGACCTAGAAAGTCATACAAGTTCCCATTTTTTTCCCTTTCCAAACTGTTTTTCAAAGACTTGTCAGTCAATGCAGCCTTTTTACTGTTTGTAGTAAGGCAACTGCTTCTAGAAAGCCTCATACCCAATTTTAATAAGCCTTCTTGACATTGTTCTTACAAGGCTGGGCCATTTGTTTACATTCATCTTCAGTTACCTGCCTTCACTTCCACTATGGTACCTATCCAAATCTATTACTTTAAGATCTGAATTAGTGAAAATGTAGCTCTCTGTCACACCAAACTCGGCTCTATAGACATCCACTTCCTTTACTGCCTCATTAGAACAACTACGTCATGGTGACTATGTCACCAAAATTCCATTCTTGAAAGTCTCCAGTCCTTCTTTATCAGGCTTCCCTTTGAGAGTCCCCCTGGGCCATCTCATCGAACTCTTTGAAATGCTTTCCCCAAATCTAGAATACATGTCAGACTCCATCTGGTGTTTCACCTCTTATCTGTCAAAAATTCTAAGATAACACGGTTGCTGCCTTCAAGTTTTCCCTCGTCTCTGATCTTCCAACTAGTTCTTCCCTAATGGCCAGACCCAGGTCCAGAACAACATTCTTCTTTGTCACTTCCTCTCTACCTTCTGAAAGATAAAATTTTCAGTGCAGCAAGTCAAGAATATCTTAGCTGTTCTGCTTTTAACACAGAGAAAAATTCTCTCTCGCTGTTGTCAGGAGGGTTCCCCGTCACAATTATTTTGTATTAAAGTTATGTCTGTGTGTACTATTTCCCCCTACTAATTTGCAGCAGAGAATAATAGAGACAATGTGCTATAATGGCTAGAGAATGAGATCTGTGTTCAAAGTTCTGTCTCTGACTCATACAGACTTTGTGATCCTGGACAAATCATTTAACCTCTTAGTGCTCTAGACAACTCTCTAAGACTAAGATGCCAGAAGATGCCAGTTTGCAAAAGTAGGAGTTTCCTCATAAGAAAGTTCCCAATACCAATGAAATTACAAGTCTAGTCTCTATCTTACTAAACTGCAATACTGTGAAGGTAGTGAATATCTAATATATATTTATAGCTGATAATGCATTAGCCCTGCCCAAATAGGCATTTAGTTACATTTGTAATTGAATTGACTCATCTATTTTTTTTCATTTAATGTGATTTTAAAAAGAGACAAAGGAAGAGAGGGAAAAAAGAGGGAAGGAAGGGAGGGAGGAAGGAAGGAAGGGAGGGAGGAAGGAAGGAAGGAAGGAAGGAAGGAAGGAAGGAAGGAAGGAAGGAAGGGAGGGAGGGAGGAAAGAAGGGAGAGAGGGAGGAAGGAAGGGAGGGAGGGAGGAAGAGAGAGAGAGAGAAAAAGAGAGAGAGGGAGGGAGGGAGGAAGAAAGAAAGAAAAAGAAAGAAAGAAAGAAAGAAAGAAAGAAAGAAAGAAAGAAAGAAAGAAAGAAAGAAAGAAAGAAAGAAAGAAAGAAAGAAAGAGAAAGAAAGAAAGAGAGAAAGAAAGAAAGAGGCATCTTTAAATCAGGGAAACAAACAATATTGACTCTTACCTAACCATTGGAAATAACCAGGTGCAATCACCTATCACCAATGCCTATGGAATTTAATTTGCAAGAGAAGCAATCTAAAGTGGGGGAGAGAAATCTTGATGGTAAAAATTGCCAATCAAATGTTTTATGATTTTAAATTCCACAAAAAGGAATGGAAATTATTAATAACTAGAGTACTGGGGCAGCTAGGTGGCTCAGTAAATAGAGCACCGGCCCTGGAGTCAGGAGGACCTGAGTTCAAATTCGACCTCAGACACTTAACACAAAAACTAGCCATGTGATCTTGGGCAAGTCACTAAAGTCACCCAACTGCCCTCCAAAAAGCAAAATAATAACTGGAGTACTTAATTGGCATTGATATTTTCAGTTACAACACTGATTAAGGCAGTCAACCTTTGAGCATCAATTTCTCCATTTTAACAATGGAAGATGTATTTTACATATCATAGGATAAGGACTATAATACAATAGCTAACTTATCACCAGTTTATTTTAGGGGTAACCAGTGTGTTGGGTTAAGTAAATCTGACTTTTTGAGATTATGGACACACTGTACCTGTTTTATATTTCCTTCTTCCCTTGGCGAGGGGGAAGTCACTTAGCAATTAGTTTCATAGGAATGTGGGCAGAGTATCCATGACCCAGGAAGTTTCTCAGTGTTCCTCAGATTAGAGAATAGACCAAGAAACTCAAGCTGGACTATTTGTGTTGGGGGTGAGGGGACTTGTGAAAGGGATTTGGGAATCCCATTCTATAATGAAGGAGGATAGGCCTCTTTCTGCTGAAAATCTGCCATAAAGGAGTTACACACTCAGGTTTTAATCATCCATGACATTTTAGATTAGAGAAGGCCTAGATAATTTTTAAAAACCTACCTCATTTTAGCCTTCTGCCTCCAGCACTCACTTGTACCCAGGAAACATTCCATGTGCAGATTGTGTCAACATTTATCCTACCCATTTATTAGGGAAAAGAATGAATCTCTTCACATAGAGAAGATCAGATTTATGAACATTTTTGTACTCAGTTACCTATTTCAAGGTAAGCTAGCAGAAAGTAAAATAAGGCAATTTGATGGCCAGCCTTAGATCAGAAGCCAAGAAAAGAAAAGAGCGAGATAATTTTTCCTCCCTCCATCCCCACTCTCTTTCTAAAACATTTTCTCTTCCCAAGCAACAACCCCCATCCTAGAAGAAACATTCTAGTCAGCTCCCTGAATGACAAAGATACAATCAAGCAAAAGTCTCTCCCATCAAACTCCAATCAATGTCTTCATAGTGATTCAATAATGAGATTAACAATAAAAACCACTTAGTGTCAATTTGGGTCACCTGAGTTAAGAAACTTGGATGTTGATGCCAATTTTCTTCATCTGTCAAAGGATGGTCTTTATGGTCACTTCTAGCACTAACATGCTAAGAAAAATCCCTAAGTCTATCACCATTGCCCATTTGCACAAATGGATTTATTATTTTCCACAAGTTATATATCCAAGCCCAACTGACTTTCAAAAGCAGTACTATATATTCATGATTAGTGTTTGTTTTAAAATGTCAGAAAAGTTAAATATTTAAAATAAAAAAGATCACACTTTCCCATGTTTAGACTACCAGGAATAAAGGCATAGGCTTGCACATTTAAAAATAGAAAAAGCTTATTGTTTCACCAAATATGTCTAAGGAATATTGAAATTTTAGAATTTATTCTTACCCCTATAAAACACAGTTTAGATCAGTGGTTCTTAACTTGGGGTTCACAGACCAACAAGAAGACCATGGAAAGATTTTAGGAGGCTTGTGAACTTGGACGAGAAGAAAATGACATCATTATTTTCATTAACATCTAACTGGAATTTAGCATTTCCTTCTACGATTCAAAAATATTATTCTGAGGAAGGGTCCACAGGCTATCCAAGAATGCCAAGGGATCCATCTAACACACACATACACACACACATACACACACACACACACCTGTTGCTCTCCAGGATGTCCTAGACCCAGGAACACAGTGCTATGGATATAAGTAATGCATAGTATGAAAGTAAGAAAGTTTTTCATTGGCAATAGTCAATAAAATGACTTCCATAAGGAATAAAGTGCTCTACTTGGAGCAGAAAATCCTAAATTCAAATCTTCCCTCAGTCATTTATAATCAATGGGACTCTAAGAAAGACAATTAATTACTAGTAACCTTGGTTTCCTAATCTGTAGGAACAGGAATAATAATAGTTCTTGAGTCAAAATACTATCTGAAGATCAAATTAAATTATGAATGTAAATTCTTAAAGTACTAATTCTTCCCAGAGGGTCAGGAGTGCTCATCTTCTCATGGTATGTGCTGACTCTAATAGAGAACGGAAGTACATTTTGAAAGCAAAATATGTTTTATGTTGTAAATGTTTGTACTAGTCGCAATAAAGCTTCCTTTGCAAGAATGAACAAGTTCATCTATGTAAGTATTCCTTCTACCTGTGATAAACACAGTGTCTCAGTAGATGATCCTCACAAGTTGCTGGTCAAAAAAAGATTGTAGGGGCGGTTAGGCAGTACAGTGAATAGAGCACTGGCCTTGGAGTCACAAGGACATGAGTCCAAATCTGGCCTCAGACACTTAACACTTTCTAGCCATGTGACCTTGGGCAAGTCATTTAACCCAAACTGCCCTACCTTCCTCCCTCCAAAAAGAAAAAAAAAGATTGTAACCTGAGAGTCAGCCTTCTAGTGATGAGCCTCTTGGGAGAATCATTTATTACCAGACTTGCTACTGAAGTCTCTCTAAGAAGGGGTCCATAGGCTTCCTCTGACTGCCAAAGGGTCCATGACAATATAATATACACATAGGTGTGTGTGTGTGCATATGTTATATATTTATGCATATGTGTATATACATATACATGTGTATGTAGGTATGTATAAAGAACCTTTGGTTTTGGTAAAAAAAAAAAAAAAAACTTTTGTTCTTCAGAATGTCCTGGGCCCAGGAACACACTGCTTTGGTTATACCAACAGAATGAAAGTCCTTAGTGGGTTCTCATTCTGCTAATATAACCTTCAAGAATCAATTATGCTCTGTTTGGAACTATGCTGAAAGGGCTATAAAAATGTGGATACCCTTTGACCCAGCAATGCCACTTCTAGGGCTATCTTCCAAAGAGATTATACAAATGGGAAAAGGATCCATATGTACAAAGATATTTATAGCAGTTGGAAATTGAGGGGATGCCCATCAATTGGGGAATGGCTGAACAACTTGTGGTATATGAACGTAATAGAGTACCATTGTGCGATAAAAAATGTTGAGCAGGCAGACTTGAGAAAAACCGGGAAAGACTTATATGGACTGGAGCAGAACCAAGATAACGTTGTAAACAGTTACAGCCACATTGTGTGATGACTAACTTTGATAGACTTGACTCTTCTCAGCAATGCAAGGTTCTGAGACAATTCCAAAAGGCTCATGATGGAAAATGCTATCCACATCCAGAGAAAGAATTATGGAGTCTGAATGCAGATCGAAGCAGACTATTTGCTCTCTGTATTTTTAGTTTTGTTTCATTTCTTCTTTCTGGTGGTTCATTCCATTGGTTATAATTCTTTTTTGCAACATGACTAATATGAAAATATGTTTATTGTGAAATTATATGTAGAGCCTATATCAGATTACACACTATCTTGCGGAGAAAATTTGGAACTCAAAAGCTTGTGGAACTGAATGTTGTAAACTAAAAATAAATAAATATTTTTTAAAAAATAATCAATTATGCTAAAGTACAAGCATTTATTAAGTGCCTACAATGTCCCAGGTACTACAAAGGGAGAAATGAAACAATATCTGCCCTCAAGGACCTTTCATTCTATTGAGGGATATGATGCATAAGTATATGCAAAATTTGTGCAAAATAAATTTAAAGCAACTTTTTGGGGGGAAGGCACTAGAAAATTGGGAGAGGGAGTCAGGCATGGTTGATAGCCAGGGTCGTGGCAATAAAATGGAAGGTGGAAGAGTGACTTCCATTTTCCAGATCCCATATCATTATGCAGGTCCATACGATTATGAGCCATCAGAGTAAAATATTAATAGAAGAATTATGATGAGTATATGAAATTTAAAAACAAGACAAGTGGGTATGATACCAGATTTAGAGTTGAAGAGGCAGGCTTCAAATGCCTGGTGTCCTTCTTACTACTTGTGAAAATAGGGACTAGTTTTTGCCCTGTTTTGTTTCACTAGCTCTCAGCCCAGTGACTAGCACATAGTAGGTACCTAAAGAATGTTAGGTGATTGACTGACAGACTCTTTGGGTCTCAATTTTCTACTATATAAAATAAAATTAGAGTAGATAATGGTTTCAAATTTAGGAATCTAGAAAGAATTATTCAGTAATAATAATGAAAATTTAGAATTACTGTAATTAATATAGATGGTTTCTTTATTCAAGGTGACTCAAGTTTCAGGATTAGGTGGGGGCAAATTATCTTCCACTCACTTCATATGTATCTTTCATGTACCATTGTATATACATGTTATTCTTCACACACACACACACACACACACATGCACACACACACACAAACACACACACACCATTGAATGTAAGCTCTATGAAAGTAGGAGCTAGTTTTTCCCCTTTTCTTTGTATCCCTAATGCTTAGCACTTTGCCAGTAACATATAGTAAGTACTTAATGAATGCTTATAGATTAATCAGTGGATTGACTGTAAGATAATTTGCACAAAAGAACATGATAAACTCGTTTCTATAGTGAGGCCTTCAGATATCCAACGATTCATTTCCAGAGAAGTCTAGAATTAAAGACAAATCTTATATATTATTTTACCCTGATGTAACAGGCATGTCCAAGCACTGACGTACAAACAACCAACTTAAATTGGCATCAATAGCTAGAGGGAGTTACTATATGGGAACATGCTTTTATTGTGGCAAAATAAGAGTTGGAATACCTTTTCAGAGAGATGTCAGTGGAATAAGCATGAGAGTGTGGGGCCTTGGCTGATTGACTGCTCAAGCTAAAATAACAAAACAGTCTCAGCTATCTCCTGTTCTAAAACATTTTATACTTTGAGTTCCTATTCACTACTGCTACTCCCCTCAAATACAATTCTTTCACTTTATGAAAAATGTGAGTTTTCAAGATAAAGCAGCATCATGCTAACTAAATGATTTCAAAAACTGAAAAGATCTTTGCATTTGATCCTAGGTAAATAAATAAGACACTTTCTTATGATAAAAATTAATGAATCACTCAGTAGATAAATGAATGAATGAAACTGGGCTAAATGCTGAGAAAACATAGAGAAGGATAATCTCTTCCCTCAAGGAGATTGTGTTCTTCTAGATTTTGTTTTCATTTTGGGGGGAGAGAGAGTTTCTCATCTTTTCAACCTCCCATACTTTGTACCAACTGTCTCCCACATTTGGAATGCTCTGCCTTCTTACTCCTGCCTCTCTTTTTTCCTGGTTTCCTTCAAGACTTAGATCAAGTGGCATTTTCTGCAGGGAGTCTTTCCCGGTCCCCCCACATTATTAGTTCTTAAACTCTCTCAGATTATCTTTCATCTACTTTCTCTCTCTCTCTCTCTCTCTCTCTCTCTCTCTCTCTCTCTCTCTCTGTAAGAAGGATTTTTTTAAAAAAATCAATCAATCTAACTATCCCTCCTTGAGAAATTTTTTTAAAAATCTAAAAAAATCCCTCAATACATATCTATGTAGTCCAACAAAACAAATTCTCATATTAACCACGTCCAGAAATATGTTTCTTTCTACATTTTTAGTTCATCAGGAGGTAAACAGTATGTTTTATCTTCATTCTTTTGGACTTGTGATTTGTCATGGCATTGATCAAAGTTCCAAAGTGTTTCAAAGTTGTTTTTCTCTATAATTTTGTTATCATTTTATAAATTGTTTTTTGGAGATCTACTAGTCTCATTCTACATCAGTTCATAAAGGTCTTTCCAGCTTCCTCTGAAAATGTCCATTCTGTGATTTCTTATGGTACAATATTCTAATATATTCTAATATAATATTCTATTATATTCACATACCAGAATTTGTTTTGTCATTCCTCAATATAAGGGCACTCCACTAATTTTCAAATTTTGGCTATTTTGAAAAGCACTGATGTGTGTGTGATATGAGTATTTCTCTTTCTTTCATTTCTTTAGGGTATAGACCTAGTTATGGTATACAGATGGATCAAAGGGTATATATAGTTGGGTGATTTTTTTTGGCTATAGTTCAAATTTCTTTCCAAAATGTCCCTCTGATATATATTATTTATATGACAGCCACTATAATTATAAATTACAAAACATTGGGAGATTTTCATTGATATAGCTACTTTTCTTGTGAGGAGATCCCTACAAAGAATAAATCATGGAACCATAGTAATGATCTAATACAATTAGTTCATTTGGCAAATGAGGAAACTAAAGTCCAACATGGTTAAATGACTTTCCCAAGGTTACTCAGCTTGTATATAGGAGCTAAAATCCAGGCCTCCTGACTCCTAGTTCATTGTTAACTATATTTCACCTTATGTCTGCTTCATAGTGAACTGAAATACAAATGCAAGCTTAATAGCCTCAATATTACTGAATATTAATTTCTTTTTCTGAACTGGAACACCAACCAAAAGAAATATTTCCGTATTCTGACACAACATAAAAAAATAATTATATATAAAACCACGATTCCCCATTTCACACCATTTGCTTGATTTAAATATTCCACATGGTATTTTCAAAACTTTCCTGCTTGTCTTTGCTTCCTTCTGAATATTGTTCTGTTCTCCTTATGTAAATTTTTAAAAATTTCACAGTGGCCCTCATGGTAGGGAGGGCACTACTATTGCTCATACACACTCTTCCCAACTCAAGCCCCTTAAAAACCAAGACAAAGAGAAGAAAAACTTGTAAAAAAAAATAAGTACAGTATAAAATAAAACGAATCCACTCATTGGCTATATCCATCAGCTCTCTGTCAGGAATTTGTCTTATGATTCATCATAGGTTCCCTATGGGCATCGTTGGTCACTGCCTTGATCAGAGTTCTTACCAATTAGTCTTACCAAGCTATTTTTTTCCTTTACTATGTGCTTACTGTGTAACTTGTTCTCCTGGCTCTGCTCACTTTACTATGTATCATTTAATATTCCGTAATTATTTTTTCATCACCCTGGATATGAATTTTAAGATTATTGTGATTTCTTACAGATTACTCCAGGAAGCAAGGCTGCAGCTGCCAACCTGTTTCCTGGAGATATCATTCTGGCCATAGACGGCTATGGAACGGAGAGCATGACTCATGCTGATGCCCAGGACAGAATTAAGGCAGCAGGCCATCAACTGTGTCTCAAAATTGACAGGTATCCATTAATAATGGAATCCATATTTGATCTGTTTCAAGAGAGAATCTGAAATGGAGACATGAATGTATGTGTCAGTGTGCAGAGAGAAAGGGTTGGTAGCCAGCTGAGATGGGTTCAGGAAGGTGCCATCACTCCAACATTCTTATTAGAAACTTGAGGCTGATTTATTGTATAACTTCCTTTCTACTCTGTACTCTCCCTGCGTCATGCTATGGCTAGTGACGTCCTCTGACCCCTGCCCCAGTTTATGTCCCAGCTTTCTGGTCACCACATCATCCCTGTCATTCAAATCATCACACACACACACACACACACACACACACACACCCTAAAACACAGAAACTCTGGGAACATTTCAATATGAAAAAACCAACAAGTATAGGGGGAGAGAAAGGAGTATGCCTAGGTATCTAAACAGAAAAAGGAATAGGGTTTTCTGAGGCAAAGAGAGGAAAAGATGTTCCTCAGCCTTCACTAGGAGTGCAGGGCTGGGGTCCAAGGCTCACCCAGTGAGTTTGCGGTGATACAGATCCTTCTAGATTTGCTCGCGTAGTTTAGGTATGTTTTGCTATGTAAAGGGCAAGGCCAGGCCACTTTCTGTTATTACTTTTTCTTACCCCTACCTGGGAGCCGTCCTTCCCCCAACTCATACCTGTTTTTCTTTTCTCCTACCACTGTAATCTTTAGAAACCTTCAATCAATCAATAAACTCTTATTAATTAATGGCTTACTATGTATCGGTCACTGGGCTAAGCATTGGGGATACAGAAACAAGATAGTCCTTTGCCCTCAAGGTGCTTACAATCCAACACTAAAAACAGAATGCATACAAATATACACAAAGCAAGCTATATACAGGAAAAATAGGAAATAATCAACAAAGGGAAGGCATTAGAGTTAATGCCAACAAACTCCCTTCAATCCTCTTACCCTCCTACTTCTTAGCATCACAGAAACCTGGCTTTTCTTGAATGCCATTTCTTACCAACCTCTCCAATACTCTCATTCTTTTTCTCCCTTCTCCTCCACTCACTGGAGCAAGAGAAAGAGTTGACCTCTTACTCCCCATTGCAACTTCTAGACTAGAATTTCTTAACCTGAGGTCCATGGACCCCCATTGACTCTCAATGGGTCAAAGTCTATGAATAGATTTCAGAGTGCCCATGAACTTTGATGGAAGAAAATTATATCTTTATTTTTTATCAACCTTTAAGAAAAATTTGGCATTTCCTTAAATTATAAATGATTTTTTTAAAAAAGACTATCTTGAGAAGAGATCCATAGGTGTGTTCCCAGACTGTTCTAAAGGACTCTATGACAGTGAAAGTTAAGAACCACTACATTAGACCCTTTCTCTGTCACAATTACCTGCCAAAACTTGCATCTAAAGCCTCAGCTCCACAAGTACAAGATTAGAGAGGCATGGCCAGGTTCATCTATCTGGAAAAGAAGCTATGGTTCTTAGTGAACTACAAGCTCAATGAGTCAATAGTGTTCTTTGGCAGCTAATGTGGATTAAAACTGTATTAATAGAGGCAAAGCTTCCAAGAACTAGTTAACTTTTGTCTTACTGTACACTGCCTAACTCAGACCACATCTGGAATATTGTGTGAAGTTCTAGGTGCAACATTTTAGGCAGGATATTGATAAACTCAAGAGTATCAGAGGAGGGAAATCAGGATGGTAAAATCTCAAGGGCAAATCTCATGAGAATCACTTGAAATAACCAGAGATGTATAACCTGCAAGACTTAAGGGGGGGCAGGAAATCTTTCTCCAAGTATCTGAAGTGCTATTGTAGAGCAGGATTAGATTTGTTCTTTTTGATCCCATAGGGCAGAACTGGGAGCAAGGGGAGGAAGTTGAAAAGGTATAAAATTGAGTTTGATTGAAGGAAAAGCTTCCTTACAATTAAACTGAGGACTGGGTTTGCTCAGGAGGTGGGGAGGTCATCCTCAACCTTTAAGCAAAGGCTGGATGAGAACTTAGTTGAGTATATAATAAAGATTCCTCTTCTGGTAAAGGACGGCTTTAATGATCACTAAGAGTCCTTCTAATCCTGAAATTCTATGTTACTATAACCTCTATTTTGTAGGTGCCTCTAGAATTATTTCCAATTTATCTTGTCTATAGATTGTTTGTACGTAATTGTTTGTATGTTGTCTTCCCCTTTAAACTGTGGTTTTAGTTTGGTTTTGGCTTTAATTGTAGCCCTGGAACTTATCGCGGGGCCTGGCACATAGTAGGTACTTAAGAAAATCTTGTTGACTTGAAGTTCATGTCATCTGATGCTACAGCCCTCTTTGGATGCTGGTGGCTAACATCTGCTGATCTTTTGAACACTCTACTGCCTGGCACAATGGAAGCTTGAAGCTATATATAGGAGATAACTTTGTTGATTCATGCTTTTTTTATATAATTTCCCAAAAGGAAAGAGAAAGAGAGGAGAGAAGAGGTCATACCTTAGATCTCATGATCAGAAACTGCTCAGCCCTTAAGATCTTGAACTTTGACATTCCTCTTTCAGATCATGACTTCCTACCTTTCCATCTCCCCCATATATTCACTCTTCTGAATGTCTCCTTTGCCCTAAATTTGACCTATGGTCCCTTGATCCTTTTTTGTTCCCTGTTTCCTATTATCCATTTTCCAGAATTACTTCCTTCCCCTCACAGTCTTGACCCTCCTCATTTTCAATCTGACTGCCCTACTTTGGGATTTCTCTGACTCTTCTACCATGCCCCAGGAATCTCATCAATGGAAAACTTCATTCTGCAAATTGGCCTTGGTACTCACACTTCATCACTGCTCTCTGCCACTCTGATTGGAAGACAGAGCCACAAACCCCAAAAATCTCCATCCCAGAAGGGGGCTGAGAACAAATATCTTCCTTTCCCACCTGGCTGCTCTACCCTGGGATTTCTCTGACTTTACTACCCTCATAGGTACCTTCTAGCCTCCCATTCCCCATTCTTCAGCTTGTGTGTGTGTGTGTGTGTGTGTGTGTGTGTGTGTGTGTGTGCGTGTGTGTTGGTATTATCTTCTTCCATAAGATTGTAAGCTTGTTGAGAGCAGGGACTTTCTTTTTTCCTATTGCCTAGCATATAGTAAGTGCTTAATAATTGATTAAAGTCAGCCATTTCAATGATGGATTATCATCCATTTTAAAATCCCTCTCCCCTTTGACCTTTTGGTGCTCCTGTCCTGCTAATCCCTAACCTTGAGTCACCCCCACCGTGTTCTTTCTCTACTTCTATACTCAAAAAGTGAAACTTTGGTAGAGAAAATCATGAAACTTCTCTCTGAGGCTCCAATAACTTTATGCTGCCAAATGTGAAATGATAAATAGCAATCCTTTTATTCAGTGCTGATTAACTCCATACCACATTCCCTACTGCAGCTGTTCCAAACCTTCTCAGGTCTCCTGCAGCCCCAAATTCCATCACTACCCTGATCTCTCTCAAATGATGAGCTTACATTCTACCTCAATGAAACAACTGAGGCCATCCTAAATAGGAGGCCTCTTGGAAAAAAGCCCTGGATTTGGAATCAGAAAATGGAGGTTCAAGTCTTGACTTCATTATTTACTAGCTTTGTGACCTTGGGCAAGCAACTTTATGTCTCTAGGAATCTTGTAAAGTGGAGGGTTTGAACTATACCAGAGAATTTAGGGACTCATTTAGCAAATGAGAAAACTGATAACGTCTATAGTCCCCTCTAACTTTAAAGATCTATGATTCTGTGGTCCCAGAGTTCTGACCTTTCCTTCTCCATACTTCAAAACCTCTGGCTTTTCTCATCTTCTTGACCTTCCACCCAGTCTCCAAGGATGATGCAGATTCTTGTCAAAATAACCCTTGCATCTTGACCTCATTCTGTCCTTTTCTTTTAGGACTTTGTTCCTGATCTTTCTCCTCCTCAATTCATTGTCAATCTCTCCCTCTCTAACTGGTTCTTATATTCTACCTACAAATTAAAACCAATCTTTGACCCTTAATTTACTGTCCTGACTAGCATCTTATATTTGTCATCCTGTCACTGACAAATTCTAAAAAGAGTAGCCTATGTCCATTGCCTCCACTTTTTCAATACCCGTTCACCCCTGAGGACTCTGCAATGATTCTGTCCTTACCACTATAGTGAGAATGCTTTCTCTGAAGTCACCAGTGACTTCTTAATTGACAAATAAAGTGACCTATTCTCAATTCTTGTCTTCCTTGGCCTTATTATAGTATTTGATACTGTGGACCACCTTCTCCTTCTTGGTACTGTCTTTGTCCTTAGCTTACAAGTCACCTTCCCTTTCTGATCCTCCTTCTACCTTTCTGACCACTTCCCTTTGTACTTTACTAACTTCATATGTCCATCCCACAAATGTAGGTTCTGCTGCTAGCCTTTTCCTCCTTTTTGTTATCTCTCTACATTTTTCTCATTAATTATCTCATCACTTTTAATGTCCTTCATCACCATTCCTTCTCCAAATCTATATTGGGCTGCAACCTCAGTCTGGCATTTCCAGATGCTTACAGGCTATGACCATGGGATGTTCTGTTGACATCTTAAACTCAACAGGTGCAATTCTGATGATTAATTGACTGAAGGTTTGATTCACCACTATATCTACTTTCCCTCCTTTCTTCTCTATATTATGAAAATTAAAAACCTCAGAATTCATTTTTGAGTCTTTTCTCTTATTCACCTTGTATATCAAATCAGCTGCTAAGTCCTATTTATTCTCTTTCTGCAATACCTCTTGAATCCATACCATCCCTTCCAATCTCACTACTATTACCACAGTGCAGACCCTAGTTACTAATTCTAATACAGGTTGCAATAGCCTACTAACTTCCCTCTATTTCTCTAGTCTCTCCAATTCCTCTTTCACACAGCTGCCATAATATTCTTATGAATGTGTAGGTCTGATTGTGTCTCTTGAGAGAAATGATTATTTGATAACAAACTGTTGAACTGAGACTGGGATTTTTCCCCTCTCTATTTCATCATTTGAACATCAGACATGGTGGGTTGTTCAACAAGTTTTTGAAGGGCAGGGCTGATGATGAGATGAAATTTTGGGAGAGACTTGCCCAAGTGGAAAAGTTTAGATCTGATCAAAAGGTAAAGAGATTTTAGTCTAGGTGAATTCTGGCCCATTGTGTTTTATTCAGACAGGTCTGAGTGGAAGTGGATTCCCCCTTTTGTCTAGATTGCCCTAGAAGGCAATGGTCTGGGTAGAGATAAGTCTATTTGTCCAAGACTGAGTGTTCAGAGTCATGTCCTTCAGGCCCTCATTAGAATATGCCTACCTCTCATTATAATACTCATTCTCTCATTACTTGTTAATCAATCAGAGTTGATTGCAATTCTCAGCTGTACCTCCTCTCTCAAAGGCTTTAAAAGTATTCAGGATCTCCCCGAGAGTTCTCTTTGGTCACCCAGAGGAATAAGTGAGCTCATTTTATTATATGCCAACTGTAATTAATAAAATTGATTAAAATTTACCCAGAAAGTCTGTCTCTCAGAAATTTCCATTTGCCACACCTTTCCTTGTTGAAAACTTTCAGTGACTGCTGACTGGCTACATAAGACAACAAGAAGTCCTTACTGTGTTATTCATAACGACCATCTGAGCTGACCCCATCCTTGCAGCCCTGTTCCACGGCACTGCCCTTCATGCATTCCACAGGCCAGCCAAACTGGGCTGCTAATTATTTCTTGACTTTATCCTTTACGTTCGGACCTTCATACATTCTCACAGGTTATACTGAGCCTTCAGTGGCTACACACCAACCTCTGCCTGCTGGAGTCATTCTTGTCCTTCAAGCTTGAACTCTGCTATGAAGTCTTTCCTAATGCCTTCCAGATAGTAGTGACATCTCCCTCCTCAAGTCTCTCATACTCCTCTGTGTGACCTCTCCTATGCAAATGATAATACAAAATTAGTTACTTGGGGAGATGGTGGCTTAGTGGAGAGAGCATTGGAATTGGAGGGAGGAAGACCAGCCATCTCATTTACTCGTTGAGTGACTCTGGACAAGTCACTTAAACTGTCTCTGTTTCAGTTTCTTCATCTGTAAAATGGAGATAATAATAATTTACTATCTACCTCACAAGGCTGGTATGAGGAAAGTATTTCATATAACCCAAAGTGGATCAGTCATGGTGGCTTACACCTGCAATGCCTGCTTCTGGGGCAGCTGAGGTCGGTGAGTTGCTTGAGCTCAGGAGTTCCAGCTTTCACTGGGCTAAGACATTTGGTTATCTACAGTAAGTCTGGCACCAGGATGGTGCGCTCCCAGGAGCAGGGTGGCACAAGGCTGTCACCTTGGCAAACCAGGCCAGGTCAGAAATAGAGGTCAAAGCTTCCATGCCTCTCAGTAGTAAGCCCATGATGTGTCATCATGCTTTCAAGCCTAGGGGAAATAATGAACTCCCAGTTTCAAAAACTAAAATAAAATTAAACCTATTGATACATAAATATAATGTCTCTTACCCCACCGATCTAGAAATTCTTTGAAGTTAGGAATGGCATTGTTCTTCATCTTCATATTTTGACTGCTTAGCCATGTTTAATTCTAATAGCTTGCGGACAAAAAAAAAGTTTTCCTTCCATCAAATCCTTTATCACCTGAGAAATCAATCTGATGAGATTTAATTCAACCAAGATTTATTAAGCAGGTCTGGGGGAAGTTCAAGGACAAAAACAAAAGAATCCTTCCCTGTTAAAGGATCTCATCATTCTATGGGCACAGATATATTCACAAAGAAATATAGTGCAAGGAAATTTGAGGTGGAAGAAGACATTAAAAACAGAGTGTCAGTGAAGGCTTACCATGGTACATATCACTGGAGCTTAAAGGAAGATAAAGATTCCAAGAGTTAAGAGTCAGAAGAGTATTTCAGGAGTGTGGTGCTAATTATGTGAGTGCATAGAGGTAGGAGATGGGATATAGAATTTAGGGCAAAGCTAGAGATGATTTTGATTGGAACTTGGAGATTCTGAGGAGCAGTAGTATGAAATCAGGCTGGAAACATAGGTAGGAGCTGGATTGTAGAGGGCTTTAACTGCCAAGGCTGAAAGGTTTGATTTTATCCTGTAGGCAACGGGGAGCCACTGAAGGTCTTTCAGCAGGAGTGGGATAATTCCAGAACTGGAATAATGAATGTAATGTAGTCTTGAAGTCATGAAGACCTGAATTCAAATTCTACCTCTGACATTTTTTAGCTGTGTGATCATAGGCAAGTCACTTAACTTTTCTGAGCCTAAGTGGCCTTGAAATTCTCTTCTGGCTGTAAATGTATGATCCTATAACCTTGTCTTAAGAAAATTATTTTGGTAACTTTGCAGAGGATAAATTGGAAAAGGTAGAGGTAGAAGCAAGGAGACCAGTGAAAAAGTTATTAGAGTAGTCCAAGAGAAATTTGATGAGGGCCTAGACTAGAGGGTTGGCCATTTGACTAGAGAAGGTGATATATGAAGTGAATAGCAAGGTTAGGCAATCTCCAGAATGGAGGCCAAACAAATTCCCATAATGCCAAACCACTAAGCAGCAACTCATCTACTCGCAAATGGTTGAGAGCCCTTGCATGGATTCTACTCCAGACCATGAACATACAACAACATGAACAATATGGAGGAAATGTATACATACTATTTCAGTGAATACTCAAGGCTTACTCTTCTAGGCCTTTCTACGTTCCCACGCAACTTAAAATGTACAATTAGGAATTAGTTACCCCAGATTTTACATGAGAGTCTCAAGGCAAATATTGATGCATTCCAGATGACAGAAAACAGACATAGCATTATTTGTATAGGACTAAACAGGGTGAGGATATAGGAAAAATCATTTTTATTCAGTCCTTAGAGATTATACTGTTAGTGTTCAACTGTAGGGAAGAAAAAACTATCTGATCATTGGGCTAGAGGGGGAAATGTAACTTCTAAAAGCTTGGGATTCAATTATTTTATTTTATTAACAGGGCAGAAACTCGCTTATGGTCTCCCCAAGTTTCAGAAGATGGGAAAGCACATCCTTTCAAAATCAACTTAGAATCAGAACCCCAGGTATGAACAATAGAGTAAATGATTCTGGCATCTTGCTAACCTCACCATCCCATATAGTTTTTTTTATACTTTAAAACTGACATTGTTCATTTCCTATTGGTTTTCCATTTATCTTAAGTTCTTTCCTATAAACCACTTCCTACACTAACACCTGATGACTGATTGTGAGTTTTAACCAAAGTTTGCATGCTTAAAAATGGGTTATAAATTAAACATACTATAAGTATTTTGTCTTTAATAGAGTCTATAGGTGAGGTCTACTTTTCCTGAAACTGTATACTTCGTTCATGATACTGAATAAATGAAAATATTTCCCTCAAACCTTTCAAATGTTCCCTTCTGATCATATCTATTCATACTGTGGATTCCTTTGAAGCGAAATAAAACATCAGAACCCACCCCCATGTCCCACAAAAAACTCTTGCTCCAATGTTTGGCCATGACATGGAATTGACCCGGGCTTCTTGAAGGCTATGCCACTAGACTGCAAATTCTGGAAGCTTCAACAAAACTGGAAGGCTTTAAACATGGCACCGGCTATAGACTCCATCTGTTATCCTATGTTCAGGCTGGCTAAGTAGAGAAATGCTCATCACCAGAAGTTCAGCCAACAGTGGTCATGGCAACCCATAGAACACAAAAATATAAATGGCCCAACATTTGCTGTGGGGTCCCTCTACTACTACAAAAGCAAAAGGTAGAAAAGGGGAACACAGAGTGCTAAGAAAACCCATTTTTAAGGTATATATGTGTATATGTATGTGTGAGTATATAGAGAAAGAGAGAATGATAAATAGGTAGAGATAGAGACATAGACAGACAGACAGACAGACAGACAGATAGATAGATAGATAGATAGATAGATAGATAGATAGATAGATAGATAGGATGGATGGTACTCCTCTAAATGTGAGCTTTTTGTCCAATGACCAAGAATTCAACATGAGACTAGAAGAACTACATCAATGTTAATATTCTTACTATAAAGTCAGTCAGAAGACAAAAGGAAGTTTAAGCTTTAGAAAAGAATGGCTTATAAATTCTCCTTGAAAACATCAATAAGAGAGAAGAGTGGAAACAGTCACCATTGTAGAGATGATAATTGGAGCCTCAGAAGCAGATGAGAGCATAATATCATAAATGGAGACTTGGAATATGCTTTAGAAGTCTTCAGTGTACTAAAGGCAAGCGTAGGGAAGAGAGAAGACTCACAACAGAGCCTATAGAGTAAGGTTTCCAATGTGGTTTCCATTAACCTTTTCAAAAACTGCATTTTGATAACTATATTTTAACATAACTGGTTCTTTTCTAAAATATTATGTTTTATTGTATGCATTTAAAAAATTATTCTGAGAAGGGGGGGGGGAATCTGTAGACTTCACCAAAAGGGTCCATGACACACAAAAATAAAAAAATCATGGATTAGTTGGATTTGGTTTAATCATTTGCACAAAGACAACAAGTACGTGGAAGTGTTTGATCATCTGGCCTTACAATGTTTATTTGGGGGATAATCAAAAAGATCACCCTGAAGTCTGAGCACCAACATCTGTTGTAGAGAATGTCAAAGTAGAGAAAGTCTAAAAGAGTCTTCAGGAGATCTTCCAAGTCAGGTCAGAGTGTACTTTGATACTTGTTGGCTATGAGATGAAGGTAGGCATAGAGTAGGAAACTGAAAGAAAAAATGATGGAAATTAGACTCAAGGAATAAAAAAAAAGAGTCCAAAGGTTTATAGACTGCCAGTGCTAGAATATCATGAACACTTTCCTCAATGGCAGAGTTAGAAAGTTCCAGATGTGGCAAACATGAAGCAACACCACAACCAAAAAAGCTAAAATTAAATATATCTTCATGGACAAGAAATGACTAGCTAATGACACAGGAGTGGTTTCAGAATCTTTTATCTATGTTCAGTCAGATTCATTGTCTAGAATCATAGAATCACAGACATAGGACTGAAAGGGATCTCAGTGCAAATCAACACCAAATACAAGGAAGAAGAAAAATGAAAGGACAGTGCATGAAACTATAACAGCCCCAAACCTATATATCCAAGCAAGTCATTGATGGAAAAATGGGAAACAGACAAAGCTAAAAACATTAAGCATTATTATCACCATGTCTTATAGAGGTTTAGACAATGTAAGGAAGAAACCAAAATGAGATTAGAAGGACCGGAAAACCACTTCAGTCAACAAATGCTTGATCTTCTTATCAAGTAGAAAGATATGGCACCCAAAAGCACCACTGATTTATAAAAAAAAACTCATCTGAGAAATATTATAAAGATGAAAAAAAAACAACTCAAGACTTGCATGATTTAGCAATTAAAGACCAATAGAAGGGAATTAAGTGTAGAAAACATGCATAAATCTGAACCACTCCAGATCACTTCAAAAGCATTTATAAATGAAATTTGAAGGAGGCAACAAGTGGGTACAAAATGGAACAACACAGGACTGTTAGCCTCATAATTGAAGTCAATGGAACCACCATGTCTGGACTCAGTACCTCATCCCCATCTAAGAAAGAGGAAATGGCACTTAAAAAGAGAAATTCATGAAGAAAATTGAAACCAAACAAAATAAACAGAGAAGAAACTCATACTGGAAGCAACATCTTTCAAAGCAATGAAATGGGATTTTTTACGCTGAGTGATAGATACCAAAAGACTGAGGAAAAAAGCATAGATGATATTAACAACCCCCCCCCCCAAAAACGGCAAACATGAAAACATAAGCAACCGCCATATCACATACCTTCGCATCTCTCTAAAAGTTTTTAAAGACTGAATCTATCAAAGGCATCCTTGATGAAAATATGATAGTGAAACAGGTTGGTTTTTGCGATGATTTTCTACAACAGAAGACTTCTTCACAATCCCACAATTGGCTGTACAATGTAAAGAATACAAAATCCCATTGCATGCACTGTTTGCTGATTATTTTTTTCAAACCAACCTTTTTGATTCAAGAAAATAAAATGCAGCCTTAAAGGCCTTTTCCAACAGATGTTTCTCATCCATATATTAAGGCTACACAAGATTCCTTGATAGATGCAATCACAGAAATAATTCAACAAAACTCTGATTATAAATATTGCATTGTAAAACATTATCAGAGAATAGTCTGTACAGACTCCAAGCAGAAAGGGAATTCTCTATAGATGATGAGGTCTTCCCGGTACTCCTGTGAATGAATGTTGATTGCGATTAAGTCCCAAGACACTATAAAGGTACTTCAGTGAAAGCCAGGGCCACTTAAAAAAGGATAAATACAGCAATTTATGTAAGAAAAATCAGGGATACCAACAATGCCTGCCTATTGTCTTGATTTTAAGGTACAACTGGGTAGACAGCCTATGGAATTATTCCATTAATTTTTATTCCTTGGACAGGCACCATAGATTAGTTACTTTCAAACATTATATAGATGGACAAGGTGGGCTCAGAGTTGAAGAAGAAACAAAAAAATTATATTTAGGAAATTTGTGGTGTCTTCAGAAATTGCAACTTGCGCACGTCCAAACAAAAACATTTTCTTTCCTTTTTTTTACTTTTGGCTTTTTGGGGAGCAATTGGGGTTAAGTGACTTGCCCAAAGTCACACAGCTAGTAAGTGTGTCAAGCGTCTGAGGCCGAATTTGAATTCAGGTCCTCGTGACTCCAGCGCCAGTGCTCCATTCACTGCGCCACCTAGCCAGTCCAAAACAAAAACATTTTCAATCACAATACTGTCTGAGGGATTCCATCTGGCTACAAAATTTAGAATACCATTATCCCGTAAGAATTAAAATTGTGGGTTATCTAAGGGCAATGGAGAGACACATGGTGAGTGTTAAGTCAGCTGTAGCTTATTATTATTTTTTTTATGCTTTTTTTTGGAGGGCAATTGGAGTTAAGTGACTTGCCCAAGGTCACATGGCTAGTTTTTGTGATAAGTGTCTGAGGCCAGATTTGAACTCAGGTCCACCTGACTCCAGGGCCGGTGCTCTATTCACTGCGCCACCTAGCCTTCTCGTGGCTTATTATTAAGGATTACTTATGCACAAAAGTATTGTTATTGTTCTTCAGTCACATCCAACTCCTCATGACCCCATTTGGGGTTTTTTTGGCAAAGATACTCGAGTGGTTTACCATTTCCTTCTCCAGTTCCTTTGACAGATGAGGAAACTGAGACAAGCAGGGCTAAGTGACTTGTCCACGGTCACACAGCTAGCAAGTATCTAAGATTAGATTTGAACTCAGGAAGGTGAGTCTTTCTGACTACAGGCCTGGCACACTAGCCACTGCATCACCTTATAAAATATATCAGCAAAGAAATACATGATCAGAAAAAGTGTTGGGTTGGTGACATAGTAGGACTGAAGAAGAAGAGAGAGAGACATTTCTAGTTCTGTGCCGGTACCAACAAAATGTTAATAGGCCCCAGCAAGGCCTTCAGTTGGGTAGGGCCTCTTAGGAGGACTTTTAAGAGAATGTGGACAAGAACCATACAGGCATAGGTCACTTTCCATCTGTAAGGTAGGAGGAGGCCCACCAGAGTCACTGAAGTAATAGAGTAAGTTCTAAAAAATATTGGATCACATCATCTAATAGGATCACATCATCTGTCTTTTCTTTCTGACCTAAACTATCTGTATTTCACCATGCCATACCAGAACAGAATTTATAGCCACAAAACTGTTCTGGCTAGGAAGTCATTGTGTCTACATGTGGCTATATTTTTTAAAATTTACCTATTTAAAGTCATTTTTATTTTAAAGTCATTTTTAAATTTTAAAGTCATTTTTAGTTCGATTCAACAAACATTCATTGTTTATGGTACACAAGGCTGCTATCCTAGGTACAAGGTTTACAAAAAGCAAACTGAAGGAATCTGTGACCTGAGTGGGCTTCTATTCTGCCAGTGGCATAAAACACATATAAGCTGTGAATGTTTTAAAGAAAAAAGGAAAAAATATCAACTCTACAATTTCTTTTTGGTGCTTTTTATCAGACAGTTATAGTTCTTGTGACGTGCAAACATGTAGAGACCTCCAACTAGCTTCTCATTTCACTTAATTCTTTGTAACTCTCATTTCTAGGCATTTGTATAGTTACTTAGCTGTAGATGCCAATAAACATAGTTATAAAAATGACATTCTGTCCTTCTCTGTGCAGCTGAGTTATAAAAGGCAAAGAATTTTCATTTAAATCTACTCTTGCTCAATGGGATAAAAGAGTCAATTTGATGCTTACCTGAATATTTCAGTACAGAACTGACATAACCAAGTGGAATCAACCCAAATCTTGCTTGTAGCATTCTATATAAATCACATTAAAAAATATTTTCTGAACCAGCTCTTCTCAAACTAGAAAAAAGGGGATAAATTTTGCATATCCTTTTTTAAAATATGCTCTCAAAAGGCATTAGTTACTTTCAAAAATCATATAGATTAGCATATCAGGTTTAGAGACAGGAAATGTTGGATTGAAATACTACCTTGTCATCTAACAGCCCCGTGACCCTAGGAAAGTCATTTTACTATCCTGAGCTTCTGAAAGCTCCTGCTAAATCAGAGTTCCCTGCAATGACTATAAAAACAAACAAACAAAAAAGCTTTTACTACAAGAAAATTGATATGGGGGGGAGGAGGGGCAAGGAAATATATCCAAACATTCAAGTTCAATCATTTTCTTTGCAGAGCAAATCTCTTATGACTCAATAACTTCCTTTTCTTTAATTGTCAGGCAGAAGCCAGACTTGGCCTTCCTGATTAGAATAGGCAGATTGCTCTCTGTGTTGTGAGATTTGGGGAGGACTAAGGAGATTAGTCTTAATAAGAGGCAGATGCCTCAAACGTCTTTGTTAAATCTTTACTCCTTAGGCTTTAGCCTAGGTTTAAATGCAAATATCCCTGGGAGAGGTAACCCTTGCAGCCAAGTAGTACAATTGATGGAGGTCTGGGCTTGAAGTCAGAAAGACTCATCTTCATGAGTTTAAACCCGGCCTCAGACACCTCCTAATTGTGTGACCCTGGGAAAGTCACTTCACCCTGTTTGCCTCAGTTTCCTCATCTGTAAAATGAGCTGGAGAAGGAAATGGCAAACCATTGTAGTATCTTTGCTCAGAAAACCCCAAATGGAGTAAAAAAGAGTGAGAAATGAAGTAATATTTTTTGCTTAATCATTTATTCCTTAGTGCTAATGGGCCTATCCTATCTTTTCCTAATAACAGGTTTTTAGATAATGGAGAAAGAAACCAGTAAGAGGAGTGCTCCTGAGATGAGGGAGGGGCAGAAAGTAGAACAGACCTCCAAAAGATGGCTGAAAGCACTAACAAGAAACTCTGACCACCTCACAATTTCGGAAGGAGGCTGGTGCTGGCCAGGAAATGCTCTAACCCTCACCTCAACCCACCCCCCAAAATCAGTAATGTTAAGTTTGCTAAAATAGAATAAGTCTCTAAGAATAACCGGCCTATTGTTCCGCACTGATTTTTTTTTCATACTTTTGTTAGACAACGAAGAAAGAACCTTTTCTAAAAGAGCTGCCATGAATAGACGAGTCTTTGTTAAACAAAGGTGTGTCAGCATCAAAAGTGAGGGCCATTAAAATGGGCACCTTAACAGGTCATTGCAGAGCTAGGTTCTCTTGAGTTTTCTGGTCTTGGTCACCTTTCAAGTCAATCACTTAAATGTCTCTGACTTATTTAAATCAAGTGACCTAGGAATAATTTGGTAAAATTCTTAAGCGTGTAGTATGTTGTATTATGCCTAATCAATTTCTATTCCTTGCAATTTTTAAAATCTTACCATTCTCAAATTTTTTGCAGAACATTTGCCTAGACTTCTTTGTTTTCATCTTGTTCTATATATCATTGTATCTGAGTCATTTTTCTCCCTTCTTATTACATTTAGATTTCAAGTTCCTTGAGGTCAGTGGTACCCAATTTGTTCATTGTTGTATCTCTACCACTTGAAACATCATAGATCTAGGGCTAAGAAGGCATTTAGAGGCTGCTTGATCCCTACATTTAGTCATTTTCAGTCATGTCTAGCTCTTTGTGACCCTCATTTGGGTTTTTCTTGGCAAAAATAGTAGAGTGGTTTGCCACTTTCTTCTCCAGTTCATTTTACAGATGAGAAAACTGAGGCAAACAGGGTTAAGTGGCTTGCCCAGGGTCACACAGACAGTAAGTGTCTGAGGCTAGATTTGAACTCAGGAAGATGAGTTTTCCTAACTTCAAGGCCAGCGCTCAATCCACTGGGCCATCTAGTCATCCTTAGTAACCTAGCTGCCCCTAGTTAGACTCAAAGATAACTTGTTAATGGGTGAAAGTCGACATGATGGGAGATCTCTAAGGGAGTCACCCTCCCTAATGTCCAAATAAGTATACTTGGTAAGCCCTGAGAATTGAGCCTTCCTTTTTAACTGAGGTTAAGCCCTGACATGCTTTTGACATGCTTATACCTGAAATGTTCCCACTGCCTCTTCATCCACTGCCATAAACCTAGCCCTAAAAAATTCCATTCTCAGGCCACCTGTGATAAAAGAAACTTTTCAACCAATCAGACAAACGTCAATTAAGCGCCTACTTTGTTCAATCTGTCCTTGGATCTGTGCTGTTTAACATTTTTATCAGTGACTTGGAGAAAGATATTGATGACAGATATGCTCATCAAAGCTACAGACATACAAAGCTGGGGGAAGGAGTTAATGAACACACTGGATGAAAGATTTAGAATCCAAATGGATCTTGACAGGCTGGAGCACTGGGATGAGTCTGATGAACCGGAGTTCATTAGATGTTGTCTGGCTTCACATTCACTAGCATAAGATGGAGAGGCCTTGATGGAAAACAATTGTTCTGAAAAATTTTGGGGATTTCCATGGACTATATGTGTCAGCAACATGAAGTGGCAATCCAAGAAACTACTACAATCTTGAATTGCTTTGAGGAGTCCACCTTCTTGGAATAGAAAGGTGAAAATCCCACTGTATAGCACCCTACCCACACTGCATCTAGAATGTTGTGTTCAGTTCTGGGCACCACAAAATGGTTTAAGGAGGCTATTGATAAGCTAGAAAGCATCAGTAGAAAAGTAACCAGGATGCTGAAAGGTTTGAGTCCAGGACAAGAGAAAGTCTGCTGAAGGAGGTGGACATGTTTAAGGATGAGAAGATTCAAGGGGGGGCGTAATAGCTTTCTTTAATTGTCTGAAGGACTGTCATGTGGAAGACAGGTTGGATTTTTTCTGTTTGAACCAAGATGGTAAATTTAGGCTTGATGTCAGGAAAAACTTTCTAAAAATTAGAGCTGTCCAACAGTGAAATGAACTAGTTCAAGACGTGGTGAGCACTCCCTCTCTGGGAGTCTTCAAGCAAAGGCTGGACAACCCTTGTCAGGTATGTTATTGTGGGAATTCCTTTCATTTATAGGTTGTACTAGATGGCTCCTGAGGTTCTTTTGGATGCTTTCCCTCTGGGGAGATCCAAATCCCTCATTTTACAGGTGAAGAAATTGGGGCCCAGGGAAGATGAGGTCACATCCAAAGAGAGTTAGGTTTCAAAGATGGGATTTAAACTTGGATCTTTAGACCTTAAAATTAATGCTCTTTATACTGTGCCAAACTGCCTCCATATGGCAGACATTTAATAAATAATGTTTGTTTAACAAATTTGAGTTATTATTTAAGATGTCTTACCAATTTACCATGCTTTAGATAAACACATCTGACAAACAGAATTGCTATTTTCCTACTGCTACACTTCACGCTGGTGAATAATAAACTAGGATCCCCAAATCAAGGCTCTAGTCAGTAGACCTTTCTGCCCTTTTATTTTTAAGATACATATTTGCAGTCAAAAGAGTATGAACGATGGTTGTTCAATTTGATTGTCATTGGTTAAAAAATCATCATTATCATCAAGCTAGCAAGTAATTGTATTTTAGACTATGATTTGCATCCTTGTTCCATCCTTCACTACAGGACAAAGCAGGTTACAGCTCCCTGGCTCTGAGACTCCATAGTGAACATTCCATCTTCTCTTTGGTTGGTTCCTCTGCCTAGGTAAACACAAAGTCCACGTATAGGTCAGACCTAGATAGATCCTCCCCAATTTCCAAATCACTGGGCTTGGTAAGCCCTAGGAATTCAGTCTTCCCTTCAACTGGGGCCAAGCCTTGTCTTACTTTTGACATGTTTTATAACTGAGATGTCCCTACTCCATTCCTAACCACTGCCACAAATCTAACACTAAAGAAGTAAATTTCTCCAGACCTCATCATGCTCAGGCCAACTAGAGCAATAGGAGTTTTTCAACTGATTGGACAAACATCAATTAAATGCCTACTTTATACAATATCCCCTGCGGTGAATTTATGGAAAGATGTGTAAGAAGATGAGTAGTCATGGATGGGTTGTTATTATGTGTCACTGGAGATAATATCCAAATTGATGAGATCGAGATCCATTTGAGTATGTACAAGGGACACTAATTAAGGCATTTCTACACAGATAAAAATGCCTGTTTTTTAACACTTCAAATCATATACAATTCTTAATTCTTAAGTGGGAATAAAATGTTCTAGAATGCAACTCTAACCTATCCAGAAATGGTGCCCTAACTTTGGGCTATTAGGTATTAAGCCCTGCTTTTGACATGCTTATACCTGAAATGTTCCCACTGCCTCTTCATCCTAGCCCTACAAAAAACAAAAAATTCCATTCTCAGGCCACCTGTGATAAAAGAAACTTTTCAACCAATCAGACAAACGTCAATTAAGTGACAAAAGTCAATTAAGTGCAGTGGATGGAGCACCAGACCTAAAGTCAGAAAGATTTGAGTTCAAATCCAGCCTCAGACACTATCTATGTGACCTTGGGCAACTCACTTAACACTGCCTTAATTCCTTCATCTGTAAAATGAGCTGGAAGAGAAACAAACCAACTCCAGTATTTTTGCCAAGAAAACCCCAAATGGGGCCACAAAGAGTTAGTCATAACTAAACAATATTGGGCAAGATATAACCCCAATATGATTCAGTTATTTTCTCTAGTTATGACCACTTTTCTTACCCTGTAGATTAACATTATAAAGAGACTCAAATAAAGTATGAATCTTAAAACAGAGAAGTGTATTAATTATCTTTCTTTCATAACATTATTGCCCTACAATAATCAGAGAAATGTAATGTCAAATATATCTAAGACTTAACATCAGTGGTAAAATTGTGTTTTAAGCAGATTCAAAATCTTGAAGTTGTAGGAGACCTTATCAAGTCATCTAATCCAACCTCCAACTTAAAGAGAAATTCTGTCTAGGAATCCTTGAACATAATTTAATGTTCATTTTCTAAAGCAAGACATTCGTGATCCAGCCAAAGAAGTCTTCCCTCTTTCTCCTACACTTACATGTCCTTAAATCAAATGATACTATTGACATTGTTAGATGTCATTTGAGTTTACGGGATGTGTAATTCACAAGTACAGGAAAGACACTTTTCAGGCATTTAACTTTGATCCAAGATCAATGACAAGAGGCCTAAACAGCATCAGGAGGAAAACCTCACCCATTTATTGGAAGACGATTGCTTATTAGAATTCCTGACATGTAATAGGCGCTTAATAAATGCCAGTTAATATACCGACTGAATGAAAAATAAACCCCATTCTATACATGCAAAGTGAAATGAAGAACTAAAGCAGTTCATCTGAAAAACAGGACTTGGGAGAAGATGACTTGGGAACATCCCTAAACATCCAAATGTGCAGTAGGTTCCATAATGCTATTTGAGTCAATATTTCATCAGCCTTCTCTAGTTTAGTTGTTCAAGATCTGCCATCAGGAACCATAATATGCTGTCATAGTCTACCCCAAACCAATTTTCATCATACATGCATCAAGTCAAACAAATTATTTGGATTGGAATTATTGGGTCATGCCAATTAAAAGAAGGTAACAATGGAGGAGTCTTCTGCCAAATTCGCTCTAGGATGCTAATAAAGTGTAACATTCTCTCCAATACCAACAGTCTCCTTTGCTTGGGAAATAAAAGAAAGATTGTGTTTGGGATGGTATTTCAGTAGCTCTCCTTTTTGTTTCATGATTTAGTATTTAGAAATTCCAAAATAAAGTAAAAACTCTTCAGTTCCTACTAGGACATATAAGAACAACTTGAAAAAAGTGGTTTAGGCTGGACAAACACAAGAGCTGGACTGTTTTTCCTGCTGTATGTTTTGCTATCGACATTTTGTGTTACTAATATTTTCCAAGAAAAAAAGGTATTGAAGTGTAACTAACTATTATAATATTATATTACACAATTAGTTTAACTATAGAATGACTTTTTTTTGTGCCTTTTCATTATGAAAGGTGGGGTGTTAGGTAGAAATAGTGCTAGACTTGGATTTAGGAGAGCCGGGTTCAAATCTAGCTGTTTGAACCTTGTCAATTCACTTAAGGTCTCCAGCCTTCATCTGTGACTTGAAGATAGCAACAGTACCTACCTTGCCAAACACTTTAAACTTTATCTAAGGGCAAGTTGTTATTTGTCAACAATAAAGTGAAAAGTAATGGGAATGGTGACCCTCAATGCTAAATTCTTCTGTTTTGCCATGATCTAGATTTCTCAATATGCCTTTTGGATAATTCCAGCCCACTTCTCTCAGGAAGTAATGCTTTTAACTATTTCTTTTCAGCAAATAGTTACTCCTTGGGAAATACCTAATTTTAAATATTGATGTTTCAAGTGCAAATTATTTCATAAATTTTAAGGAACACGTAGGAAGATGACTGACTATAAAACTTCTGTCTTAGCCCTTTGCAGTATATGTGCATACATATATATGTGTGTGTGTGTATGTGTATATACAGAGAAAAGGCTGTTCTCAGAGGGCCAGTCTGGGGCTAGTCAATTTCTGCACCTTAGTTTGTGACTCTCCTTAGGCAGATTATGAAATTATAGACTGGCAGCATTACAAGAAACCCTAGAGATGATCATGTCTAGCACTATCTTACAGATGAGGAAACTGAGGCCCTGAAAGACAAAGTGATTGGGCCAAAGTCACACAGATAATAAGTGGTATGGCAGGACCAGAAAGAACGAACCCTCTCATATTCCATTCTTGTATTACAATGCTCTTTCCTTGAAACTGTTCATATTGTTGAAGCTTTAATCTTTTTTATTAATCAATCTGGCATACTATGGAGAGGGCTGACTTTAGAATCAGAAGGACCTAGGTTCAAGTACTTTTGATATAGACTAGCTATTAGTTTGTGAACTGGTCACTTAATATCCCATTGCCTAGACAGCTCTCTAAGACCTCAAGTTACAGTGGATTGCAAATTTACATTAGTAGAAGGAGTTTCCATACTAGTGAGACCATAGATCCAAGTATTTATGTAATTATAAAATGAATCTTTAATTTTAATTATTTATCATTAATTCTCATACTTTCCTTTTAGAGTCTTCCACATCAATAAATTATTCATCTATCTATGATTTTTAAAAAATTTGTTTGGAGGCAATCTGGTACAATAGAAAGACACAACCCTTGTCTCTAGGAGGCTTTTGATTCAGAGGATCTGGATTCAAATCCCATTGTCACTTCCTTTGTGACCTTGAAAAACTTAACCTCTCTGAGCTTCAATTTCTTCATGAGGGTATGGGAATAGATGGCTTCTGAGGTCTCCTCTAA
>CM053592.1:45780223-45804825 GCA_028646515.1 Pseudochirops corinnae
TCCTTCTTCAGCTCATCTCTAGCTTTAAGGCATTCTTCATGTTTATTGGAGGCCCCTGGTGGGAGCACTCTGGCTGCACTCTCTTCCTCCCTCTCTCTCCCATGATCTTTCTTTTCCCCAAAGAAGGAATCTAGGGTTTGGTTGCTGTTCTTGCTTTGCTTCTTATGCTTATTCTTACTCATGGTTGATCAGTCCATGATTTTTTTTTTTAATCTCTATGGGGCTCTCCTTGCAGAAGGGAAAGCTCTGTCCCAAATCGCTGGGGTCCTCCCGGCTGCTGTAGGTCTCAGGAAGGTGCTGGGACCCTTCCTACTTACTTCTGGCTCACTGGATAGTGAAGACTCCAAGACCGAGGCCCAAGACGGCGATCCAGATCCAGGCCGCTCAATGCAAGAACACTGGCCTCAGAATAATTGCTTAGTCCCCCTGCTGTCTGCAGGCCGCGGGCAGGAAGCTGCAACGCGGAGGGGGGTGCAATGCCTCTGCCTTTTGCTTTTCCTCTCTGGAGGCCTTTCGGCTGGACTGCTTTTCTCTCCCAACTTCACAATCCCACTGACCTAGTTCTCAACACTGCTCGCAGCTGCCGCTAATCCACTCACCGCTCCTCTTGTCTGGCCACCACCGGGGTTCAGCAGCGGCTTCAGGCCAGGCTGATTTCGGTTCACAGTGCTGATATGGTTCCTCATAGCCAAGCTGACTTTAGTGGGAAGTATCTTTGTGTGTGTTTTGGAGTTCTAGGATTGGTTTAGAGTCCTATTCCATGGGTATTTTGGGGTGGCTATGTGAGAGCTGTGATATGTTGCTGCTGCTACGCCACCATCTTGGCTCCGCCCCCATCCACATCCTTCTGAAGGAAAAACAGTGTGAGGTGTGGTGGGAGGAAATGGAGAAAACTCTCAGTGCTGCAAATCTGGAGAAAAGATTTTTCTGCCCAGAAGAAAGTAATGTTAGAAATGGAACTGGGTTGTACAAATATCAAGAGAGCTTTAGTCTGTATTTTATTCAATAAGATAAGCCCAGTGATTCTATCTTGAAGGAGGCTTCGACTCTTTTAGAGATATCCCTGGCCCACCAAGATATTCTGATTGTATTAACTACAGAGAAAAATCTCCCACAGGGACAAACCAGATCTTTGCAGCTTCTAAGACCACAAGGTTAAGACCTTCTCCCCCAAATCACCTGACATATAGTCTCTATTACTCAATTTCCCAAATAAGGAAAGCAACCAAACAAGCTCACCTTATGTCGCTCTCAGGCTCGGCAAAAACCTGCATAGGTGTGCATCTCCTTTCATTCCTTGAAGTTGCCAGCCATGGTCCAGTCCCCATCAACTGGTACTAACTAAACTTTGTATATCCTAACCTTGCCTCTTAATTTATGAACATTATCTCAAATGGATCAAGGTGGGAAGGATTACTCTCAGGAGGACATTAATTCCTTTGGGTTGAGAAACTCCTCCAAAAGCTCACAGAAAAGGGAACTGAAAAGGGTAGAGGAAAGGTGCCCTTGGAGATGAATGGTGGCAAAGTCCAGACAGACAAAAGCAGACCCCGAAGAGCAATAGAGTATTCCTGGGCTGAGATTCTTCCTTAAATTGGAGGTTCCCGGTAGAATTCACCCTTTAGAAGAAAGAGGATGCAGAGGCAAAGGGATGTTGAGCTAGAAAAGTTAAGTACTTTTAATTGAATTCATCTTTATCAAATGCCTTAGCACAGTGCCTAGCACATAATAGGTGCTTAATAAATTGATTGATTGGTTTTAAGTCTTGAAAGGCAGAGTGGTATATTGGGCTGTGTGCAAAATGTGTAATCAAGGACCTGAATTCAATTCTCCCTCTGACTCTGACCATAGATAGCACCATGAGTATGGCCCTAACTTGGGCACCTAGGTGCTACTGAATGTTGGAGCAGAATTCAGGAAGATATGAGGTCAAATCCTCCCACAGACACATATTAGCTGTGTGACCCTATGCAAGTCACTTAACCTCTCTTGGTCTGTTTCCTCATCTGAAAAAAAAGGGGATGATAATAATAGAACCCACCTTACAGGATTGTTGTGAGGATCAAATGAGATAAATTAAAGAAAGCTCTTTGTAAATCCTAAAGCTTTATATAAATGGTAGTCATTATTATGATTAACTTTTCAGAGACTGTCAACTTTCTAAGATCTATAGCCAAGTTGTAGCTTATGTGGGCAGAAAAAGTTACCACCTAAAAAAAGTTAAGAATCTTTGACATGTTGACACAAATTTAAGGCATTGTGTGCTAGATACTGGGGATACAAAAACAGAAACAGCACAGTCCCTGCACTCAAGGTGTTTAGAATCTAATTAAAGGAACAGTTATTCATAAAGTGTCTGGTGTAATCTCTCTTTGATTACCCTCCCCCCAATTCTTAAGACAGTTCTCTTTAAGGATGGCTACTCCAGGTTCAAGGTATTTTGTGGATCTGTAATCCAAAAATATAGTTTGTGAGCTTCCACCAATGTGTTTACCCTTTAATAGTCAGAGGTAATAAAAATGCAAAGAAATTTATTGAAATTGTATAATATGAACAGAAGTAACAAAATGCATCCCACATGAACCTGGAGGAAACTCTCCTGCAAATACACCCAGCTTCAATAGGAGAGTGGACCCATATGTAAAGGTCATCCTAAGTAGAGAAACAAACACCTGGAGTGTGGCCAAGGTGTCTTACAGGAGCAGCTCCTGACTGGGATACTGCTCCTGCTCACGTCAGTCTCATAGTCCCCACTGAGCTCTATTCCATTAGTCACTGCTTGACAAGGCTTGCTTTCAGTCCCCACTACTTCCATTCTCTGGTTCTGCTAAAATCCTAAGTGGCTTTGCCTTAAAAGCAAGATATCATTCAGGAAACCTGTGCATTGTCTTCTTTTTCCCCATGAAGCAAGAAGAAGATTCAGTGCCTGGAACTCAAATTCAAAAACTTCTAGATTCACAGTTACCCATGAAGCAACTCTCAAAGCTTGTGCTGCTGGCCTGGAAACGTCTTTTCTCAGCTAGATTCTGAGATCATGCTCTCTAGGAAATTCAGAAACTCCATTCCCCTTCACAAAAGGCTAGGATTCAGGAAGCAGTTTTCTGAATTCCCTTTTTAGGCTCTTTGCGAACCTTAGGTTTCCTGCTACCCTGAGCTTCAGCTGCTATTATTAACTAGAGAAAATCACTGCAACCTTTGCAAGAGGTACAAAGTAAAGATTAAAAGCACATCCTAAGCTTATTAGAACCTCCCTTCCAGGATTGTTGAGGATCAAATGAGAAAATATATGTAAAAGGAAATGAAATATGCATTTATATAGGGCCTACTTTGTAACCAGGCACTAATTTTATAAATATTATCTCATTTGATCCTCAGGACAACCCTGTAAGGTAGGTGTTATTATAATCTTCATTTTAAAGTTAAGGAAACTGCGGCAAACAAAAGTTAAATGACTTGCCCAGGGTCAAGTAGTCTTAACAGCTAGTGAGTGTCTGATGCCAATTTGAAAAAGAGAAGTTGGAGGAAAGGAGAGGAGATATTTTTAACTAACCATTTAACTGAGTGGGGAAAGAAAGGGACAAAAAAGGTGGGTGCAGAGATAGATAACTAGGGAAAAGATGGTCAAATGTAGAGGGAGGAGAGCAAAGAACCCAGGAAGATGACTAACACCAAATCAATCTGAATAAAACTAATTTCAGGGGGAAGTGCTGACTTAAAAGAGCTAGAGGATTAAAAAAATGAAAAAAAAAACCAGAATCTTAATAATTATAATGTTTAATGTAAATATATTTAACAATCCAATGGAATGAATGAAAATAAGGTGAGAAAATGTAAGAAAACCCAATAATATGGTGTTTGCAAAAAAAAACCCAAACAAACCTAAAAAGTAATGATACATTTGGAATTAAAATGAGAGGCTAGAACAAAATTTACTATACATCAGGTAAATTTCAAAAAGCAAGAGTTGCAATGGTACTACTGGATGAAAAATTATATCAATAAGAGACTAAATCATGCTTAAAAGAACCATAGAAAATAAACCAATTTCAAGACTAAACATATAAATATCAAATAGTAGTATAACATCTAAATTCATAAGAGAAAAGTTAACTTAATTACCATATATCTATAAAAACGTAAAAGTAGTAGAACACTTTAATGTTACTTTTCCAGAGCTGGAAAATCTAATAAATGTTTTTAATATAAACATACAGGTAAATTACTCAATTTGATCAAGGGCTTAAGCCATCATCTGATACCTTTACAAATAATTATGCACACGCACATAAATACATATGTATACGTATGTATGTGTAATAGGGAAAAAGTGTTATATCTGAAGGAAGGGAGAAACCACTTTCAGCTAAGTGGGAGGAAATGGGGAGAAGTAAAAGCCAATGATAACTCTGAGGTCATGAGCCTGAAATATGGCGTAGAGGTAGCAACATCAATAAAGAAGGCTTTACAGAGGAGGCAGCATATGAACTGGGCCTTGAAAGGGAGGGCGCCAAGATTTCCAAAGATGGAAAGAAGGGAGAGGCCAGACCATGCAAGTCATATGGTATGAGCAAAAATGGGTACTAAGTCAGGAGGAGGTGGGATAGTCAGTGTAATTTGGTTTGGCTCAAATATAGAGCATTTAAAGGAAAAAAATAGGATGATGTTAAGGTTGGAAAGATGAGTTGTGCCAGACGGAGGAAGTTTTTGAGAGCTAGGATCAGCAATTCATACTTTAATCAGTAGGGAATGGGAAGCCCCTGAAGGTTTTGTGATTACAGGATTGATACAATTACAGGGACACAGGGTAGAGAAAGAGGAATATTACTTGCGCTGTATTTGAAGGATGGGTTGAAAGAGTTGGTGGTGCCATTAGGAGAAGTAGATGTTGGGAAGAGGAGGAGCTGAAGGTAGGGAGAGATGATGAGTTCAATTTTGAATATTTTGAATGTAAAGTGTTACCAAAATATTATGTGGAGATAAGTGGCAATACAGCCCAGGTGCTTTGGGGACAGATTAGGGGGAAGTTATATATTTGGGAGTCTTTTCAATAGAGGTGATGATGGAAGTCCCTGGAGCATAGGGGATCCACAGAGGACAGCATAGAGGAGAAATCCAAAGACAGAACCTTAGATGCCACCTATATTTAAGGGGCAAGAGAAAGCTATGTGTGTGTGTCTATGCTATTGGGATACACACACTATTGGGGCAGCTAGAGTGCTGGGACTGGAGTCAAGAAAGCCTCATCTTCCTGAGTTCAAATCTGGCCTCATACACTCACTAGTTGCATGACTGTGAGCAAGTCACTTAACCTTCTTTGTCTCAGTTTTGCCTTTTGCAGAATGTGCTGGAGAAGGAAATGGCAAGCCACTCCAGTATCTTTGGCAAGAAAACCCAAAATGCAGTCACAAAGAGTCAGGCATGACTGAAAACAACTGAACAATAAATATAGACTATTAAAGCTAAATACAGCTATCTAAGCTTAAAATGACATTGGTACTTTTAGGACCCCCAATAAATACAAGCCAGTTTTTAGAACAGTAATAATAATAGTAATTGTTAACATTTATTTAGCACTCACCATGTGCCAGAACTTTACAATTATTATTTCATTTCTTAGATGAGTTTGTATGTTTTGATTAATAGTTTGCCCACATTGAGCAGTTCACGGTTCACTTGTTTCTGGTTATCCCAGCCAGCCTATGTCCTGATAAATTCCATATGAGTATGCACCAAGTCACAAAACCCAACTGCACCGATTCCAAAGCCTCTGCTCCAGCCTGGCCTCAGGACTTACAATGCTTGTTAGTCCTTCATTTTCAAAGACTACTAAGGACTTTAGGATGTGATAAGTGTGGCCTTGACTTGCTCCTGAATTGGATTTAAATGAGGCAGCGTTGCCCAAGGTCCTCATCTCTCTCTCTTCCAAAGTCATTTAAGTCCAGTGGCAAGATGGTTATGTGTGCAACGGCGGGGTAAATGAGTTCAGAGACTGCTTAAGAACGTAGAGAAGAGTTTATTTATCTTTCTCCGGAAAGGACACTGCCTTCACAACGCTCAGAATAGCGTAGGAAGGGAGTACGAATTGATCACAGAAGGCAAAGATTATTATACCCTAACACGAGCCACCCCCTCCTAACCCGCAGCCTCCTAATCCCCGTTTGTTGGGTTTCAGAGTTCACATTTTAAACACGAAAATCCTACCGGGAGGCAAGGAGAGTCCCTAATCTAAATTACTTTATTTACTTGGATTCTTTTAGAGTCATAAGATGTTTGTGGAGGGAGCCTCCCAGGCTGGGCTTCGCTAATCTCTTTGATCTGAGCAAAGTTTGGGGGACAAACAATCCGGCAACCAAAAAGAAAAAGACCTTGCGATAACCATGTCACTTAGGCCCGCCCGGTGCCTATTTTACAAATATAAGGTTAATCAATAAGAATCACTAATTCCTGAGGAGACTTCATTCTTTCCAAGGATCTCATTCCTCAGAGTCAGGATGACAATGGCCCAGGCTGTGGCAGATGACCTTGGCATCTTCAGTACCTGACCCCACAGCACCTGTCATGGCCATTGGAGCAAGCTGTTCCCATTGGATCATTCCACTGGGAAGCCTTCACATGGTTGGGGTGGACTTGCCCCTGAATCACCAGCCTAGGAGGCCTGTTGGTGAGCCTTAACCTGATTTAGTCTGAGGCTGAGATGGTGGCCACTTTGAATGTTTCGCTTCCTGGAATCCCAGGAGAGAGGTGAGTGCCAGGTAGACGCCAAAGGCGGATGAGCGCCCCTAAAGGGCTCAGCACCTCAGCCTCACACCATAAGCGCTGTTCCTTCCTGGGCACCTCCCATACACCCCAAAGCTGGCGCAACTGCGCCAGGAGCAGCGAGATGCTTTGGCCAAGATCCCAGCAATGCCAACCACTGCAGACCTGGGATTCAAAGCCATGGCCGCTAACCTTCCAACCACTACACCAGCCCCACCACAAAGTGTGAACCTGAACCTGAGCCCCAATCCTCCCACGCCGGATACCCTTCCTAACGAACTATCCGCAGCACATGGGGAGCATGGGAGGAGGCAGGGGGAGCATGCGCAGACTGGAAGCAAGCCCCATGTCCTCGTGCGCAGCTCTCTCGCGGTCTAGTGCCAGACCAAGTGGCGAAAAGGGCGCATACCCAGCACGCAGTACTCTGCAGCCTCATTCCCTTGGCAACGCGCAGCTTGGGGGGGGGGAAGATACAGAGGGAGGGAATGCGCGGGGATAGGCGGTTGGGGGGTTGGGCCGAGGGAGACAGAGATGGCCCCGGGTGAGAGGGCTGAGAAGGGGCGGCTTCGGGAGAGGTGGGCCGCGGGGCAGCTAGGACTTGGATGAGCAGCTCCCATCCCGTCCCCCTAGTCTCCCAGGGGTTTCCGCGGGAGGAGGCCCGAAAAGGGCGGCGGGCGGGCTGGGTAGGGGGATGATCCTGGGCCGTCTTCGCCCAGCCCCGGGACACACTTGAGGGCAGGCGGCCGGCATCGTCCTGCATATTCCGCCCTCCGGCCCCGCTGCCGCCGAGGTCGCTGCCGCCGGCGGCCCCACATCGCCCTCCAGTGGCAGCTTAGCGCGCTGCCTGCATGGATCCCCTTACTCCTCTCCTCCCTTCTCCTCCCCCCTCCCCGCAGTGAAAGGTGGTCTTGTTGTCCGTAAACCGCTCAGCGGACTGCGGTTCTGTTACAGAAAAGGGAAGGTGCGTCTCTTCTCCTTTCTGTGTCTAGGCTCCTGAGTTACTCTGAGGGGGTAAAGGAGAACAACGGACAAACAAAAGGTAAAAATCACCCACGCCCCCTCCCCTAATGCCTTTGCAGGGGGGCAGGAGCCGCCGTGAGCCTCCCAGCTCCAGGATGGATGCTGTGCGTCCTTTCCACCTGGACTTCTTGGGAATTGCCAGTAAATCCAAGGCAGGTAGGAACGGGCAACGATAGAAGGTTAATATGAGTGCCTCCTCCCCTTTCCGCTTGTCTTTGCCTGCTTAGAATGAGCTTGTCCCGCATCGAGCAGCCCCGTTCCCAGCGCGGGACAAAACAGGTGGCCGCTGAGGGCCAGGACTCGGTGGTTTGGTTTGGGTTTGTGTTGTTTTTACCTTGGGACCCCCACCATCTCCTACACTAGCAGGACTTGCTGGGCGACCAGAGGATTTTTTAGGCTAATTGGGCCACGACTGGGTAGTAATTATTTTCCCTCAAAATAGTAAACTGTAATTGTTTCTCTTTTGGTCAACGGCCTTCCCCTCCCAGTTTGATTTTTTTTCTTTTTTTTAACTTAAAGGCGCTATCCCTTGCCTCACTTGTTAAAGAGCCCTGAATGGGCCTCACCTCGCTCAAAGTGAGAACCTGAAAAGATCTTAGCCTGGAAGGGCCCGTTACATCCTGACCCATCTCCAGTTGTTCTGATGAATGTCTGGCCAATGGACCCAGATGGCTCTAGAGATGAAAGTGAGGCTGGTGACCTCACACAGCCCTGCCTCTCTTAAATCCACATCAATTGCAAGTCAATTGCACGTCATCATCTCCCTGATGTCTTGGTCCTCTTCCAGAAGAAGGACAAATCCAACAATCTTCCCTCTTTGAAATATCCCAATACCTATTAAACTGGTGGGCCAGCACTTGGTCATTTGTTTTGAGGTTTCCTTGTTTGGTGTCCTGTTGTTGTTACCTTGGTAATCCCCAATACTTAATAGACTTGTAGGCCTTTGTAAGTGTATGTTTAAGTGGGTTGAATTAATGACCCACCTCACTCTTGGCATTCTTGTGGGAATCTCTACGACATCTTTCCGGATGTAACTTTCTAAAGCCTTTAGGTAAAGTACAATTTTTTTTCTCCACCTCACCCCACTCCTCCCAGCAAGCATCAGCAGCATTATGCAGCAGTCTTGTCTTTTTCTTTCTTTGTATCCCCGGTAAGTTTTTATAAAAATATGTTTAAGTGAGTTGACTCGAAGTGCCACATCTTTCCAAACATCTTAAGTGAAGTACAACTTACTCTCTGTTCCCACCCTTAATTTGAAAGAAATTTGTCATATGTGGTAAATTAAATGCCTTGAATTGCCTAAGGAGGGATCCTAGAGGTTGGTTACTTTGCAATATTCCAGTCCAAACTGGGAAAGCTTAGTTAGAATCTACAACAGGGGTGGGGAACCTTTGGCTTTGAGGACACATGTCTAGGTCCTCAAGTTTGGCCCATTGATTGAATCTAAACTTCACAGAACAAACCCCCATAATAAAAGGATTTGTTCTGTAAAACTTGGACTTGGTCAAAAGTTCCAATGCAAAGACCTAGAAGGTCACATGTGGACTTGAGGCTGAAGGTTCCCCACCCCTGGCCTACAAAGAGGTCATACATCATACACAAGATTGGCTACAGGCTTCTTATGGGCATATCCCTAAGGGGCTCGAATTCATTTTTCTGGAGTGCTGAGTTAGTAGTTAAAAGAAGAAAGCAGAGATCAGAATTAACTATTTTCAAAAATAAGTCTACCTTCTTGTGCCCAATGAGAAACACAAAGTTCTGAGTATTTCTGTAGGTGTTTTTCTCATCAGTCGCTGCTACTAATATAGTTGGCTTTTGCATTGGGAATCATAGATAATAATAAACACCACTTTCAGTCATGTGTAAAGTCAAACTCCCACATAGGCAAACAGAGCATTCCTGCAGGTAGAAGCCATGACGGTCTTTAATATCATAGTTACAAAGTTGTTTTTTTTAAATATATTCAGTGTCTCTACAACTACCTAACACTTGAAATATTAAGCAGTGATTGAAGAAGCAACCAAGTACGATGAAGAGTGTTGGATTTAGGGTCAGAGCATCGGGGTTTACATTCTGACTGCTGTCTGTTGCTTTGTGATATACTTGGATGAGTCATGTAAGCTCTATGGACCTTAATTTCTTCCTCTATAAAATGAGGGGGATAGACTAGATCAGAGATTCTCAATCTGTAGTCCACAGGTGTGGAAAGCTTTCAAGGGGTCTGTGAATTTGGATGAGGAAACAAAAAAGGTATACACACACGTGTGCACACACATTATATATGTATGTGTGTGTGTATGTGTGTGTATTTCACAAGCCTTTGGTTTCCATTATAACCCTAGGTACTTTATTTTTTTGTAAAAATATTTATTCTAAGAATGGGCCTACAGGCTTCACTAGACTGCTAAAGGGGTCCATGATAAAGATTAAAAGCCCCTGGATTAGATGTTCTTCAATGTCCCTTCCAGCTCTGATTCTATGAAATAGAGATGCTCCTTACCATAAGCAAATCTAAAAGAAACTTTTGAAAATATAATTAATTTATACTTGAATTTATACAGTTATTTACAGTGTGATTAAAAAAAAATTCTGACATATTTAAAATATTATTCAGTTGACCTAACTTTAATTTACACATGATTTTTCAGGAATTTATCGATTTTACAAAGTAAAATTCATTTTTTTCAGACTTAACTAATTTGAATTGGCCTTTCCTAAATTAGTACTTTTAATTTAATATTAAGTATTGAAAGATGAGGCATCTGGTGGATTCAAGAAGACCTGATTTCAAAATCCAGTCAAGTTACTTAATCTCTGTTTGACTTAGTTTGTACAACTTTAAAATAGGATAAAACTGTAAAATTCAACATGATTGTGTGAGGATAAAATGACATGTGTAAAAGCAATTAAACATAGTTGGCACTATATTCATGCTGATTCCCTTCTCTCTGCCCCTTTACCTAAAATAAGATAATATTAAATAAAAACACAGAAGGCTTTCAGCATTCCAGACAGCATTTGTTCAAATTTTCCCTCAAATATTGATAATAAAGGAGAGTGAGAAGGTATAGTGTGTATACATGTATCTCATTTCTCTTACTTTTTCTTTTTCTCTCTTTCCTTCTTTTTTTCCAGTAGAGTAAATGCAGGTAATAGATGGAGAGACATGGCTAGACTGGGCTAGTCTAAACTGGGGAAACTGAATTGGCCTAGGAAAAGTTGAGGTTTGCAGGTTTCCAATACTGCAGTGATCTGTGCTTTTATTCTGCCCTTTGATGATCTAAAGTACACTGTTGTATCATTCAGACAATGTTTTCATTCTGTACTGACCCTAAGAGTGATTTAATTAAATTATCTCATGTCAAGGTGTGTGAGGCTTACCCTTAAAAGGGTGAATTTTATTTCAAAACAGGCTTTTTTTAAAAAACCCCAAAGAATATCTTAGTAGACTGGTAGAATTTTTCTCCCTAAACTTCTTGGGCTGGACAGCTCACTCACTCTTTTTGTTTGCAGGCCACATATAATCCATCTTTCTACCCTTATCCAGTTTAGGAGGGAAAAAAATAAATGGACTCACCAGTGGAAGCATACACCATTCACTATCTACTTCATGTTTCATAGGTGCTATAAATATACCACAAGGGTTAAACAAAAGTTATCTCTAAAAAAAGAAAGTTTGAATCAGTAAAATAAACCTCATGTTTTTGAAACTTAAAATCACAGAGGGTTTTCTGAACACTGTCCTGTATCATTAACTTAAAAACTAATTATATCTTCTGGGTTTATTAGCTACAAGGATTTCATCGCAATATTTTCTGTTAAGGTTTAGAATCCTGGTGAAAGGCAGACATCATACTTAGTCATGGAAGGGTATCAAGATTTTAATGTTGATGATTATTATACAGCATGTTAGTTCACTAGCTGGTCCTTGATATTTGTGAGAAAGTAAGGGCATCTGAGCATGTGTTTTAGGGCTTGGAAAGGGCAGATGTCGTCCCCTGATTTTAACAGCTTCTGGCTGGAAAAATTGCAAGACCCTGGGAGACTGCTGATCTACCAGGTGCAAATTTAGCATGTAGGGACCCTGCTGACAGTCTCTGATATCTTGTGAGAAGAGTGATAGTCTTCTGAATCCCCTGGGGCTCTTCATAGGGGAAAGAGAAAAACCAAAGGGCCAGAGCTTGAGTATAGCTAGTGGCAAGCATCAAGATGCTTGGGAGCATGTGTGAGTGGGTTTTGTCATTTTCTTAAATATTAAATATAAAGCACATGGCTGTGAGTCATGGAATACCACAATCTTTGAAAAAAATTAAAGGGTAAAATCACCTAAAGGGCCACTGAAAGGTACCTGGCAGGGATGAACAGTCTGCATGTAGCCTGTCACAGTTGAAGAATTAAACAGGAGAAACAGTGTTACAGTTATCTGCATGACTGGAACAAAGCCAGGCTGATCTTGTAGGGTGGGCAGAGCCCCAACATAAACTCTGCAGGCTGTGATCTGCAACTCCTGTGGTGATCTCCCTGTCACTGGCACAGAGTTTGTGACTTTGTGAACACTTCAGAATATCTTCTCTTCATTTTCTCAGAATCTTCCCTGTACCAGTCACCCTTCTGTTTCCTGCTTTGTTTTCAGCACATTTAATTTTATTTTTGTTTTACAATGGCATATCTTCTCTCGGTGTGCTTTTCTTAATACCTCCAATTTGTCATTTTATATACGTGTGTGTATGTGTGTATATATGTATATATACACATATATATTTATATCGTACACATATATATGTATATCTTGTGTGTCCATATAAGTCTGTAGATCTCTATCTTGTTTGTGTGTATGTTGTCTTCCCCCATTCACTATGAACTCCACGAGAGCAGAAACTTAGGGGGTTGCCTTGATTCGTATCCCCAGTGTTCAGTGCTATGCCTGGCATATCCACTTGTTGGGTGTGCTCGTTGACAACAAATGCTTGTTGACTTTTTGTTCACTTTTTTTCCATCTACACTGTAAGCTCCTTAAGGATAGAGACTTTGTCCACTACTTCCCAACAGTGCCTAGTTTGGGGCTGTACTTGTGACTGACAATTAAGAATGACTATTGCTTCAATGTGTCCTAGGACCCTTTGAGATACTGTGTAACTCCAAGGGCTGTTAAAGCTTCAAAGGTCTATGATCGTTATCATGTATTACTGAATATAGACACGCTTTCTCTAGGCAGAAGTAGGTGGCTGGTCTTTCTACAACTTGTGAGATAGCTCTTGAAATCAATGAAAGGACTGAAACTTTAGAATATTTTAAATATACCAAAGACATTTTTTAAAAGTTTCAGTTAATTTCCCAATTATTCTAGTTATGTTTTTGTGATGTCTCCAATCTATTATACATGTTAACAGTTTATTGACAAAGTGGAAAATACTACTAAAAACTCAAGTAGTTTTTCCTTGTTATGTTTTTAAAATTGTAATGCATCAAGTATATTATAAATACCTACCCTATACCTACCACAAGGCTTGTTATTCTCTCTTTAAGTTTATTATGATCCTTAAGTCATTTATTAGACTATTCCCTGTCACACATACAATGAAATACAGTATAAGAGCTAGATTACAGTTTGTCATTTTTGCTTTGTAGAACATGCCTCTCTAGCAGAAACAGAAAATCAAAACCAGCCACAGTCGGCATTAAAAGTGAGTCAATTTCACACTATTATTTCAAAACCTAATCCTTTTCAAGCTTTGCATTAGATACATTTGTCAATAGCTTTATTTATATGTAACATTTTTAATTTGTTTTTTGCTTCAGACACATGGAAATCTTGATCTTGCCATCACTCATAAATGTTCTACTTCTATGATCGTGAATACTGAACTTTATTTAATCATCTCTCCTCATTCATTTCCCCCCATTCTTTACTACTAAACTTATTCTGTCACCTTACCATGACCTCTAATCTCTGTACCTCTCAGTTTTTTACAGGCTACTCTGGCTACATTCTTCACTTTTCCTAATCCTGTTTAGTGAATCAGTTCCATTCTATGCTATATTCTGTTCTCAAATCACATGCCCCATTATCCTATTGCCTTTCACAACTCAGTCATCCCCAATCCTGTAATACTTCCACCATCTGCCTTCTATACTCCTATTCACAGGCTGCTGAATGATGCTAGGAGAACGCACGGGGCCACAATCATTAAGTCCACCATAAATTTGTTGTCTGATCTCAAGACTGTGCCTTCATTGTAGCAAAGCAATGCTTTTTTTCTTCTCTAACTGATTCAGTGTCTTACTTTCTTGATGCTCTGCAATCTGGCTTCCGGAATCATTACTGAGCTGAAACAGTTTTCTCCAAAGTCAGCACTGATCTCTTAAGTGCCTTTTACCAGTCTTCCTTGACCTCTGCAACATTTGATACTGTTGTCCACTTTCTCCACTCTTCCCTCTCCAGGTTTTCATGATGCTGTGGTTTCTTTTTTCCTGCATGTCTGTCTATACCTCCTTATTCTTCTTTACTGGATTATTGTCCACAGCACACCTGCTCATCGTAGGTGTTCTCCAAGACTCTATCCTGGCTTCTCTTCCTCTCTTTACACTCTGTTCTCTTTCACACTTGGTGATCTCTTCAGTGTCTGGAGGTTCATTTATTATCTGAGCAGATGGTTCTCAGATTTATATATCCATCACTATATATCCTGAGCTCTAGTCTTGTTTCACAAACTACTTGGAACTGGATGTCCCATATCAAGCATGATCTTTCCTCACAAACCCTCATTTCCAGACTTACCTGTCACTGTCAAAGGTACCATAATTCTTCTCTCTGCCTGTTACACAACCTCGAGGTCATCTTTGAGTCCGTGTTCTCATTCACCTCACTTAGCTCACCAGCCACCAGATCTTGTCATTTATATCACTACAGTCTTTTCTGTCTGCTCACACAGCTACCACCTTCACTTAGCTCCTCACTGTTAGTCTCCTGTTGGGTTATCTCAGCCCTTCAGGCTTCAGTCTGTTCTCCTCCTCACCCCTATCCAGCTTCCACACGTGTAGTTGCCAGGGTGAATGTATTCCAGCTGCTCTCCCCTCCTTCTAGGATTAAATATAAATTGCTCTGGCATTTGAAGCTCCCCACAACCTTTCCCCATCAGATCTTTGCAGTATTTCCCATTACTCCCTTCCATGATCTCTGTGATCTAGCCTCACTGGCACATCTTTGATTGTTCCCCTATAACACTCCATCACCTACCTGTCTCCAAGTGTCTTCATTGACTTTTCTCCATTCTAGGATGTTCTGCTCATTACTCCTGCCTCTTGGAGGCCTTAGTTGTCTTTGAGACTCTGTTTAAGCATCACCTAAGAGTGGGGGGGCCTTTCCTGGTGGCACCTTCCAAAGTTACTTTGCATTATTTTTTTGTGTGATTTAAGTTCCTTAAAGTTATAGGGATGTTTTTGTTTGTGTCTTTATATTTCTGGTACTAACCACAGGGCTCAACATACAGTAAGCCCTTAACAAATGTTTAATTATCAATCAATCATAATTAATGGAGTCTCAGTTGCCTGAGTGTTGTCCCTGACCACCCACAGATAACTTTTTGCCCTGGCTCATTTATCAGTACAAATGATTTGTATAAATACTGTACAAAAATATATGATCAGTGTAAATAAATAGATCACTTCTGGCTCTGGAAAGTACTAGGCTGGGAGTCAGAAGAATGTGGATCCAAATTCCAACTCTGCTTTTCACTCCCACGTGGCCTTGACCTATTCACTCACCCTCAGTGAGACTCAGTCTCCTTGTTAGGTGACGGGCTGGGCTAGATCACCTCAAACTCCCTTCTAGCTCTAAGTCTGTGGTTTATATCTAGAAGAAACTTAATTTTGATCCTCACTTTAATTAATTACAGGCCCTGCAACATCAACTGGAATCATTTCAGGCTCTCCGCATGCAGACTTTACAAAATGTTAGCATGGTACGTTGGTGGTGGTTGTTTTTTTTTTAAACTTTTTTGGAGTGGGGAGGGCAGGGTGATTGGGGTTAAGTGACTTGCCCAAGGTCACAGGGCTAGTAAATGTTAAGTGTCTGAGGCTGGATTTGAACTCAGGTCCTCCTGACTCCAGGGCCAGTGCTCTACTCACAGCACCACCTAGCCACCCCATGGTATGTTGTGTTTTTTTTCTATTTTTTTCCTAATTTTCTAAGTCCTGTATTATTTTGTTCAGATATAAAACGTTGTCAGTGTGGCATAGTGGGAAGAGAGATGGACCTGGTTATAGAGTCCGACTCTCCCCCTCACAGCTTGTACAACCTCGAGCATGTCATGTGGCTCAGTTTTCTTATCTATACAATGGGTGGGGGAGGTTTAGACTAGGTAACCTCTCAGACCCCTTGCAGCTCTAAATATGTCCCTCTTGTTGTCTGAGCACATCAATGGGATAATCATCAAGTTGGAAATGAATGTCCAGAATAAACTGTGCCATCTGGAACCTACACCACAATTCTTGTCTTAAACTTTCTCAGTTATAATGAAATAGCTCTTATGTCACTTTTAAATTGAGAGCACAGATATTCCAGCATTTTAATAAAAATATGTTCATGATGCTATCTGTCATGGTCCTAAGACCTCATTAAAGAGGGCATCAAAGATAGGGGATAGAAGAATGCTTAGTTCAAACCAGTGCTAAATTGTGCCTTTAACATGTTTATTCTAAAGCAATAAAAACATTTTCTAAAAACTGAACATGCAGAAAATATTTGACTTAATAAAAATTTAACATTGCATAAATTAAATGTTTAATTTAATATTAAATACAATTGCACTCATTTTATAAACGAATCATTTAAAACAGCAGTTCTCAACATGTGGGTCGCTACCCTTTTGGGGGTCGAACGGGGTCGCCTAAGACCTTTGGAAAACACATATTACCAATGGTCTTAGGAACCGAGACACGGCTCCTCTATCTGTCTCCAGGTGGGTCCGCCCACATGCAGATACACCCACATATGAGTATTAAAAAGGGTCTTGGCATTAGGAAGGTTGAGAACCACTGATTTAAAATAAAAGTAAGTAACTTGGAATTGCTTTGCAATTTATTTATGTTCTTCCATATGAAAGGAATAATTATTTATGAACTACAATTTTAAAGATGCCATTCAAAATTATAATTATAAAGAGTATTCTTGCATAACTACAATTGTCTGAATCTGGATTAAAATTTAAAAATTTTCTATTGACCTTTTTAAGGTACAATCTGAAATTAGTGAAATATTGAATAAAAGTATTATCGATGTAGAGAGTCCACAAATTGGTACAGAAAAGGCAACCGAGAAACCTGTTGAGAAAGTTACGGTAGGTTTTTACTTCAAATAATTTCTGTATAGTTATTGGAACTTCAGAGAATTGTCTGCCAACATTGCTGGATTGGTCACTTTCATCTTGATTCTCCCCTTCTTAATAGGAAGAACAAACTGTCAGAATATTATATAAGGACAGTCAAGGCCAAAAGACCTTAAAGCAGGTGAGTCTGTTCTTAGGTACAACCTTGCCAGCCCAAAGGACCAGACTTGATTTATATCTGAGTGGATAGAAACCCTAGAATGGATCCTATGATCCAGTGTCCAACAGTCTTGTTGTGTGCAAGGCCTTGTGCTGCATGCTAGGGATGGAAAGAAAAAAGGAGTGTACTGAGGGAACTTATTTAAGTTTTCCCAGTCTGAAGACTTGTTGTTTATAGATCTTCTGTATTCTTTCTGGAGGTCCCTAAGAAGTATGCTGGTAGCATATTCCTGACACCATGGTCTTTGTTATACCTTGGCATATAGGTAGGGAAACAACTTGCCAAAGATGTGACTGAGTCTAATGAGAATTTAGGTCATGGGGAGATACCCAGGACAGTTCCAAACTCACCTGCCCTGATGTGGGAATAATCTATGACTGTGCTATTGTTGTTGAATCATTTCAGTGGTGTCCAACTCTCCATGACCCCATTTGGAGTCCTCTTGGCAAAGATACTGGAGTGATTTGCCATTTCCTTCTCCATCTCATTTTATAGAAGAGGAACTGAAGCAAACAGGGTTAAATGACTTGTCCAGGGTCACACAGCTAGTACGTGTTTGAGACTGGATTTGCACTCAGGTCCTTTTGATTCCAGGATGGACCTCTATCCACTGTACCCTCTAATTGCCCTTCTGTGGCTGTAGTATCCCTCAAGTTCAGCAGCTGGAAGTTTCATGTAACCATTTTCATTAATCTCAGTCACAGATTTGACCAGCTGCTCTTATAGCTAGATATGAAAAAGACCATGACCTATGAAGGCCAAAGTCATATTTCCCAAACTGAAGGGTTGGTGATGGGAATGGCAAACTCTAAGCTCTTCAAAATTAGCTGGCCTCTACTTCCTGGAAACATTCTACTAATGTTCATTTCTTTTATTGCCTTTAATATTGAATATGATGCCAAATGGGAGCAAAGACTGACCATATAGATGCAGAAGGAAAATATTTCCAAGGAGAAATTGTAACAGTTATTTTCAACCAGTTCAGTTTACGTAGTATAGCTAAATGGTGGCATCATCTGAGCAACTAGTACCACCAGGTTTCTCATGATTGCTGTATAGTATAACTAGAATGTTCTGATCTGTCATATATTAAGAGTATATTAAGCAATATTAAGAGTAGTCCTTGGAGCCTTTGTGTATGTATACACAATCAAAATTGATAGCAGTCTTATATAACAATTTTCATTAATCAGTCACAGATATTTTTTTGTCTTTTTTTTTTTTTGGAGGGGGGAAGGCAGGGAAATTGGGGTTAAGTGACTTGCCCAAGTTCACATGGCTAGTAAGTGTTAAGTAGGCCAATTTTGAACTCAGGTCCTCCTGAATCCAGGGCTGGTGCTCTACTCACTGTACCACCTAGCTGCCCTCAGTCACAGATTTGACCAGTAGCTTTTATAACTAGATATAAAAAAATGAGTGTTTTGGTTTGTTGGGTGTGTGTGTGTGTGTTATGAGCATAGCAATCACCTGAATAATCTATGTAAGGTTTAACAAACCCCAAGTGAAAAATCTGGAAGTTACTCCAGAGGCAGCTTTTGATTTACTCTCAACCATTACTAAGTCAATAATAATTACTTTCAGCCTTTGAGACTCCATAAAACATTTCATTTACATAGAAGGCCCACTTCAGTTAAACACAAAGTTGTAGGAATTACCTACTACGAAAGTTCAATCACTCAAATTATTGAGATTTATTTGGCTCTTATCTGTATTGGAAAAATGGAAAAACAAAGTAGATAGATCTGACAAAGTGAGATATTGCCTCTACCCATTTTTTTTGTCTCACTATAAATACATACGTATATACATATGTATATAATTACATATAAATAATATAGTGTAGGCCCAGCATTTTGCTAGCAGCCTCTTTTTCAAATGAAAGATTTGGTTTTCTGATCATTTTACTACTGAACCCAAACCTTTCAGTTATGCTATTATGCAACATTGTTGAGGAATGGGTAATAGATGAAAATATTGAGGATTGCTTTCCTAAATAATACAAATCAGAAATTCAGCATTTATTCAGTGCCTACTACTGTGTTCAAAGCACTCACAGTACTAAAATAAAGTGATAGATTACTTGCCTCTGAGAAAGTTGCATTCTACTTGGGGGAAATGACACATACACAAAAAAGGGTAATAAAGGAAAGATTGAGACAGAATATTTAGGGGCATTATGAGGGAAGAGTGAGAATGTTTACACCTATACAGTCAGGCAGAGCTGCACAGAAGAAGTACTAGGCTCCTGAAAGGAAGAGATGAGTAGGCATTAAATTTCAGGGATAGCTGGCCTGCATGAGCGCATTGAGATGATACATGTAGTACATCAGTTTGGCTGGAGTATCAGGGATTTGGAGGGGAGTAAGGTGAAATAGAGTTGGAAAGATAGGCTGTGAAAAGGTAGATTGTGAAAAAGCTGGAGCTGAGAATTTGTGTTCTATTCTATGGGCAATAGGGAACTACTGAACATTTTTGAGGAGGGAAGTAACATGATCAGTCTTAGGAAGAATATTTTGTCAGCTGTGTGAAAGATTAGAGAGGGAAGAGCCTGGAGGTCGGCTCTTAGGAAGGAAGCTACTATAGGAGTCTAGATAAGAGGTGATGAAGGCCTAGCCTCGAGTAGCAGCATTATTAGTGGTAGAGGGATGTATAAAAGAAACATGGAAAAATGGAATGATTTGATATCTGGTTAAAAAGAGGGCTCAGTGATGGAGAATGAAGTCATCAGATGATTTGGAGATTTCAAGCAAACTATCAACAGAAATGAGGAAGCTGGGAGGTTTAGGGACAAACTAAGTTTAAGGTGCCAGCAGGACATCAAGCAGGTGGAAATGCAAAGCTTTCCAGTTCTGAAAAATTCCACATCCTTTTTCAGATCCCTAATGTTTTAGGCCTTGTAGTGACCAAAAATCTTTCCTCAAACCCAACTCTTTATTACACTTCAAGTTAAATTAGTTTCCTCTTGTTTTAGTTTCAGGTCAAACAGAAATCAGGTAGTCATCATTCTCCTTTAAGAAAATTTTTGTAGATGAAGAAAAAATTCAAGGCATCACTGAAACTTCACTTTTCTATACCAATCCTAAATAATTTTCTCCTTCTTCCTTCTGTTTTCTTCATCACTCACATTTATGTAGTGCATTAAGGTTTGCAAAGCATCCTGGCAACAGCCCTGGGACATGAATATTAATTCTTAACCCTGTTTTTGAAGAGAAAGAAACTGAAACTCAGAAAAATTATGTGACTTGCTCAGGGCTGCACAGCTAATCTAATGCACAAAGTGAGCCCAGCTTTAAAGCAGCACACTGCTTACCATATGCTGTTTCTTGTGATTGTCATCATCATCATCTAGTAGCAAATATCAATTCACATGGTAGACACTAAACATTCCTTTTTTCTAGGCAAGTAATTATTCCCATTGTTCTTCTCTACAGTCACACTCCCCTTGTCTTTCTAAAACGTGGCACCAAAAGCAAACACAATAACAAACACAATTCATTCCGTTAGTGAGAGACAACAAGATTAATCAGGCAACAGCCAATTTATCTTTCTGTGCTTTAGGATTTTCCAAAAAGCCAGGGCAAGGAGAGTTTCTGTTGCTTTAAGGAAATGCTTGACCTTTCCTTGTTTTCTGGTCCCCCTTGTTAGCTGGAGAACATTTTCTAGTGGATAGAGAATTTGCAGGGCGCTTTGAATGAAAGAAAGGGAGATAGTTTTGGCTGATAGGAAGCTATTTGAATCAGAGGGTATACCATGAAGGAAATAATGGTTTCTTGTTTGTCTCTGTCATATCAGTAAACTATTAAGATGTCCACAAAAATTAAGCTTCTATAATATTGTTCCTTACCTTTTATAGATGAGTTTGATCACTTTCCCATTAGGCTTTTATGCTATAGGAAAAGAATTAAGGAATTGGATAAAACAGACCATATTTGTTTTCCACACAAATTCCCCACAAAATATTGTCTAATGTCATCAATAATGCAACGAATGATAGCCCTTTATAGCATGTTCTTTCTATTAGTCTACAGAGAATACAGAAGAGACCCTTTCTAAGGAGAAAATTAATCATTTTGAGGAGTCCAGTATTAGTCATCCTGAGGGGGAAAAATCTAATTCTGTCACTGGCAATAGTGTCTCCCAAGGTGTAACTACTCCATCCCAGGTTACTTCCAAGAATGCATCACCTTTGAAAAATCAAACAAATAGATCGAATTCAAGCCCAAATATGAGCACTTCAGAAAAATCAAACTTACTCAAGAATTTCAGTGACTTTTTTAGTTTTCTACCTTACATAAATCAAAGTCTGTCTTCTGACAAAACAGCTTTTCCAGTTGATTCTAAAAGTACCATGCCTTTTCTCAAAGAAGAATTTGGTGGAAACTTAAAAGATGTTTGCCATTCTATCAAAAAAATGAAAGATGAGCTTCAAAGATCACATGAAAGGGAACTGGCTCTTGCAAATGAACTTCATATGCTAAAGAGTGCTACAGATGCTCAAGGTAATGGTTCAAATATCCCATTTTCTTCAAAATTGGAAAAAATTGAATCTATTAAGAAAGAAAATATAGATGGTGAATTAAATGAGGAGATAAAATCAAGCAGAATTTCAGAATTAGAGGCATTAGTAAACAAATTGATTCCACTAGGGGAAACAATGTCAAAATTTTGTACTAATCATTGTCAGAATTGTCAAAGCTTATCTGAGAATGACACTACAGCAAATTTTAACCATATCACTATACAAAACGAAGTAAAGAGTGAGAAAAATAATAAGGAAATTCCTGACTCTGACATTATTAAATATTTACAGTTGGATTCCAGCAAACTAAAAGATACATCATCATTAATTGACCAAATAGAACGTGAAATGAAAGATAAAGAAAAGCAACTATTTGAGTTATACAAAGAATCACTAAAGCTTGAAAATGAGAAGTCATCAAAAGTCAATCCTATAACTGATCAGTACATTGCAAAAATTCAGTATTTACAGAATTATCTAAAAGAATCTATGGAAGTACAGAAGAAAGTACTAGAACTGGAAAATGAAAATCTTGACCTAAAGACAAAAATAAAACCCATGGTTTATACCGTTCAGTCTCTGATGCAGAAAAATTCAACATATCAAAATCAAGTTAAGGACTTGGTTGAAGACAAGAAAACCATTCAGGCTAAGTTAAGTAAAGCAGAAGAAGATAATAAAGAATGTATTATTGAACTGAAAAGAATAATACAGAAGTATACTGAACTCCAAAATGTAAATAAAATTCTAGAAGAAAATAATGGCCAACTCTCTTTAGAGATACAACGCATGATTGACTTAATAAATCAGTTAAAAATTAAAGAAAAGAAAACTCAAAATGATATGATTCTTGTCAATCATGAAGTGAATCGATTGACAGTGGAGCTAGAATCTCTGAAAGCAAGTAATTCAGTGTTACAAAATGATAAACAGTTGCTGGAAAGAAAAGCATGCCAACTTCAAAAAGAAAATAGCTCACTTGAAAATGAACTAAAAGGAAGTCATTTGGAGATACTGCAACTAAAAGAAAAAGAGAGATCAACAAAATATGATCAAGAGTCTCTTCTTCAAATGATAAAGAGTGCTAAAAATGAAAAGCTTAATCTTGAAGCCACATTACAGGAATCTGCAGCTGCCAGACAAATAATAGAGAAAGAGGTTGAAAAAATCCAATCCTACCAATGTGATGCAAAAGAAAAGTTTCAAGCAGAACTTCAGAATGCAAAATCCAAAGTCAGCTTTTTTAAGAATGGCATGTCTGAAATGGGCAAGGAATGTGACAAATTATCCAAAATGGTCAAGGGTCTTCAGTCAGATAATCAAGTACTAAAAGAAGAACTAAAAAAGCATACTCAAGAAAATCTAAAATTTGCAAAGAACATTAGTAGGCTAACTGAAGACAAGGTGCTTTTAGAAAACTATTTAAGAACAGTAGAAAATGAAAAGGATAGTTTACAGTTTGAGATGCAGCGTCAACGAGATTACTTTACCTCAGGTAAAGTATTTTCAAATAAACGTCGTGAGCTGACTCAACTAGCAAAAAATGAACGTTGTCATTTTGATGACAAGTGATACTTAAGAAAAATTTAATTTCAGGAATAATATTTTAGAGCATGATTTATAAGGTATGTATATTGTATGGGGTTAATATAGTTGCATTTAAGTTTAATTTACAAAATTGAGCATTAATATAGAGCAACAACAATTGCATACTGGATTACAATCTGCTTTATAAACTAAACATTGGATAAACATCATCCATAATGGTCTTAACAACAATCCCATAATGCAGTCAAGGCAGCACGTATTCTTGTTTTGCAGATGAGATAACTGAGGCTGAGATCACATGGCTAATATTTGGCAGAACTCAGACTCTGACCCTGCTGCATTATGTTCCTCCACTAACCAGCATGATAAGAGGACAATTTCTAGATGAGGGCAATTAAATATTTTAAGAATTAGCTTAAGATATAGTACATTAATTTAAGCATTTTACCATTCTGATCAAATCCACGTTACTTTACTTACATCATATACATGCAAAGGATCTTTGGGATGTTGCATTCAGTTTTTTTTCTTTTAATTGTCCTAAAATGTAATTTCTAAAGAACTCCCACTTTCAAAGAAAACTTTTTTTTTCTCCCAGGCATATCACCTAAACTGCATCACTCTCATCCTTCCAAGAAATGTTAATAAATGTTTGTGACCAATAAAAACAAAACTTTTGTCTATGTACTTTGTTCCCCCAATAAATTTAATCAAATTAAATCTGGGGGATTTGGATTATTTTATAGTATTTTATTTTTCCATTATATGTACAGGCAATACTTATTACAAATTTTGAGCTCCAAATTTTTCTCCCTCCTTCCTTGCTGTCCCTTCTTCCATTTGCTCCACTCTAATTTTGATGGAATTATTCTCTTCAGAGTGCTTTTGAGATTCTTTCTCCATCTGGCAAAGTCAACTTTTTAAGGCGTTCTTCTCCTCATTGGCTTTTTGGGCCTCTTTTGTCATTTGAGTTAATCTATTTTTTAGGGTGTTGATTTCTTCATTCAGATTGCTGACTCTTTTTTCATGATTTTCTTGCAACATTCTTATTTCTCTTCCCAATTTTTCTTCCACTTCTCTTATTTGGTTTTCAAAATCCTTCTTCAGCTCATCTCTCACTTTAAGGCATTCTTCATGTTTATTGGAAGCCCCTGGTGGGGGAGCTCTGGCTGCACTCTCCTCCTCCCTCTCTTTGCCATGATCTTTCTTTTCC
>CM053592.1:45805325-45822513 GCA_028646515.1 Pseudochirops corinnae
TTACATTTCCCTCATTAATAGTTAGTGAAGTATTCAGGTAGTTTCTGAGAATTTTCAGTAGCTACGATATGTTTCTCCTTCAGATTACCTCTCAGGTGCATTTTCCCACAAGGGCATACAGTGTCTACAGGATGAGTGGGCACAGCATCGGCAATGAAGCATACATGTTGGGAAATCATGGCCAAGGCTGCTAGACTTCTAATTCTATTTTTGTAGTTTATTGTGTTAATAGAAATAAAAGGTATATCCTTTAATAATTTGGAACCAATATTATCCATTTGGTTTGACTTGAGTTTTAGTACCTCTCAGTGTTGTCCTCATTTACATTTTCGTATCTGCTTTCTAAACTTCACAACAGTTCATACAAACCTTACATTGCTATAATTTTTTAATATTTGTCACTCCTTGCTCAGATGGATCTGTGAGCTCCTTAATTTGTAAGTTCTTTCATAACCCATCTATATTTGCCCCTTCTATGTAACACCCATATTCTTCCATAAATTTATCAAAAGGGGTCTACTCAACATACTGGTGGTCTTCCTTAAGCTATAAAAAACATTCCATTAAATTACTATACTTCATTTTGTTCAGCCATTTCCCAACTACTGGACACACAGTTTGTATCCAGCTTTTTTACTACAGGCATCTAGGGGGCACAGAGCACTGGACCTGGAGCCAGGAAGACCTCAGAACAAATTTGGTCTGAGACACTTTACTAGCCAGAAGAAGTAATTTAATCTCTGTTTGTCTGCATTTCTCCTAGGGTAATATTTGTAAAGTACTTAGTTCCATATCTGGCACATGGTAGGTGCTACATACATGCTGGATATTATTACTGCTACTATTAGAAATAATGCTGTGTAACACCTATCACGGCAGTACACTTCAGGGCTGCTGCTGTGATATACTTTAGGAGTCAGATCGCACAGTATAAGCACTCTATTTATTCAAAACTAAACCTTAAGGCAAGCAACTAAAGCATTCACAATTCATGACAACATAACAACTTATTACCAGGGTGGCCACATGACCTCAAACAGACACAAAACTATAAAACATAACACTATACTCCCAGCCTATATATTCTTTGGGGGGGTCAAAAATCTTTCAGGAGTAAGCAACCAGCTCCTCTTCCTCCTCCCTCAATCCAAACAGAGTGTTCAAGTAAAGTCCTCTTGGGGGTGTGGCCTTCTCCCCACACTGCCCCTGTAGGCTCCCACCTGGCATTCTCAGATGCCTACATGCTCTAATGAGCCCAAGTCCCAACACTGTTCCAGTCCCTTTTTCCTAGTCCTGAGGGTCGACTGGGTGACAAAGCCAAGAGGGTGGATCTCCAAGGGTTATGGCCTTACTCCCCACTCTACCATAGACAACTCCACCCCGGGTCCCAAATTATTCCAGGGGAATTTAACAGGAAAGCACGCTCACTGCTCCTGTGCTGCCACAAAGTTTTCATCTTGACCTGAAATTGAGTTCCGGGCCTGTGGCTTCTCCTGCTGCTAGGGTTCCCATACAGGTAGCTCTCTGCTCTTGCTCCATATCTCACCTCATGGGGGAAGGAAATGCTCCATTCCAAGCTCTTACTGCTCTTGCCTGAATTCAGACACAGCAGGCTCCAGGGGCTCTTGCCCCCAGCTTCTATAAGGCCTGTACCATCCCAACTCTGGGGCAGCTCATCCTCTCCCAGCCTTACATGGGGAGAAGACACTCCAGTCTGGGCAATACAATAATTGGGAAATAACAGACAACTATCACAGTTCCACTAAACCCCTGCTTTCCTTTAGTGTTTTATTCTAATGTTTCTGTGTGTGTGTATATGTAAGGCTCCTCAATGCTGTGTAGTGATGTTTCAATGTTCTCACAAGGGTTGGCATCAGAGGTCTCCTCTCTCTATCAGAGGTCTCCTCTCAAAGCTTTGACGAATGATTCACATTCACATTGGGGGGGAGGGGTGTCCCTTAACAACAGCTAACTGATCTTCTATGAGTAAGCCCCAAGGCAATATCTCACCTCAGAATATATAAACACTTTTGACTAATAGGCTCAGAGCCAGAAGGCACCAAAGCTATGAATTACTAGAGTTCAAAGGAGATTGATCCTTCAGATATTTACAATTTAGCATGAGCCAGAGACTCTAAACTCTAAGAAAAAACAAACAAAAATTCTACCTTGCTTGTACTCACATGCTATTATTAATATTTTTGTACACAATATTTTAGTGTTTTGGCTTGCTGGCATTGTAAAATCCTTGTTGACTGGTTGACTGCAGTAGAAATTCAGTAGTTGGACCAAATGGTATGAATAATTTAGTTTTTTTCCAAATTACATTTTTAATTAGCAAAAACCTGTGTTTTTTTCCCCCCTCCCTTCTCCCCTACCTCCAATCCAAATGGGAAAGAAAAATAAAATCACTGTTATAAAACATCTACAGTCAATTAACATCAATTCCTGCACATGACATGACCAAAAAAATACACCTCAATCTTCAGTTTGAGTTTAACACCTCTCAGGTGGTAAGTACCATTTTTCTTTATAAGTCCTTTGATAGCCACGGTTGGTTATTCTGGTCAAAATTCTAAAATCTTTCAAATTTTTTTAATCTTTATAATACTGTCACTGTATATAAACTATTCTCCTGGTTCTGCTTGCCTCTCTCTGTACCAGTCTTCCCAGGTTTGCCTTAAAAAAAAATCCCTTCATCATTTCTTACATAATAAGAAATATAGTATTCTATTAAACTGACACACAACAACTTGTTCAGACATTCCCCAACTGGTGGACATTCCCTCGGTATCCAATTCTTTGCCACTGCAAAAAAGGTGACATAAATATTTTTGTACCTCCTTAGATTTTCTTTTGCTCAGGACTGATACCTCCTTTAATCTGCTCTTCTTATTCCCTACTTCCTCCTCCTTCTTCCCTTTCCCTCCTATTTCCCTGTTGAGTGAAATTTATTTTTGCATCCAACTTGTGTTTATGTATTCCTCTCCCACTCTGACTAGCTCAGATGAGAGTAAGATTCAAGTTTTACATGCTCCCCTAACCCCTTTCTCTGTTGTTAGATTTCTATTTATGCATCCCAATTTTGAGATATTCCCCATCTTCTCTCTCTTCTACCCCCAAGTGTATTCTTCTTCCCCTCCTTTCCCATTGTTCTTTTAAGATCATCAAGACATAACAGAACTACTCCCAGGCCTTGTCTATTTAGACCCCCTTCATGATCCCTGATGAGAATATGGTTCAGAAAGCACGTATGTCATTCCTGCACGTTAGAATGCAGGCACTTTATGCTTATTTAGTCTTTAGTCTTAGGCTCGCTCATGCATATTTGCCTTTTTGTTCCTCTTGTGGCTGTATTTGTGCCTAAAAGTTTCCATGCAGCTGTAGTTTTTTCATCAGGAAAGCCTGGAAATACTCAATTACATTCTTGGTTATAAAGCTAATATCCTTTGCTTTCTGGAATAACATATTCCAAGTTTTCTGCTCCTTAATCATGGTAGCCACTAACTCTTGTGTGATCCTGACTATGGTACCTTAATACCTGAAAAAATTTTCTTCCTGGCTGTTTGCAGCAATTTCTCTTTGACCCAGAAGCTCTGGATTATTTTGGTTAGTGTGTTCCTGGGAGTTTTAATTTTGGGGTTGTTTCAAGAAATGAGCAGTGGATTTTTCTATTTTTATTTTATCTCTTAAGTTCTAAGAAATGTGGGCACTTTTATAGTTTTTTTGGAAATAGGATGTATAGGCTTTTTCTTCCCTTTTTTTTTGGTGATAGCATACAGGTAGTCTTAATTGAACTTTTCCTCCATATGTTTTCCAGATCAGTTGTTTTTCTATGATACCTTTTCTTCTACTTTTAAAAGTATTTTGACTCTAATATTTCTTGTTTCTCATGGAGTCATTGACTTCTATTGGTCCATTATAATTTTTACAGAGTTTGTAACTAGGTCAAGTTTTTGTACCTCTTGTATCAAGCTGTTAATTCCTTTTCCAATTCTTTGTTCCATAACTCTTATCTTTTCCAATATCTTTTTCTCTAGTACTCTCATTTAACTGATAAAAACACTTAAATCGGAGGTGTCAAATGCAGGCTCATCAGATTAAAATGTAATTGCGATCACCCAACTGATAAATCATCAAAGAATATGAACTGGCAGTTTTCCAATAAAGAAATCAAAATAATTCACTGTCATATGAAAAAATTCCCTAATTAATTATTGATTAGAGAGATGCAAATTAAAACAACCTTGAGATATTATTTTAAACCCATTAGATTAGCTAAAATGACAGAAAGGGAAAGTGACAAATTTTGGAGGGGATGTGGAAAAACTAGGACACATTCACTGTTGGTGGAAGTGAACTAATCCAAACATTTTGGAGAGCAATATGGAATTATGCCCAAGGAGTTATGAAATTTTCTGCCTTTTGGCCCAGCAATGCCATTATTGGGTCTGTTTGCCAAGATGATTAGAGAAAAAGGGAAAGAACCTATATGTTCTTAAATGTTTACACCAGCTCTCTTTGTGGTAGGAAAGAGCTAGAAACTGAAGGGATGCCTGTCAATTAGAGAATAATTGTTATGGAATATTACTGTTATGAGAGTTATTTTATAAAAACATAGAAAGACTTGCATGGAACAATGAAGAGTGAAATGAGAAGAACCAAGAGAATATTGTTTTAAGGACAACTTTGAGAAATGTCATTTTGAGTATTATAAATACTCAAACTAATTACAAAGGATCTATGAAGGAAGATGTTACCTGCCTCAGAGAAAGAACTGATAAACAGAAGTATGTATAATATGGTTTACATACATATACATATGTGTCTAATGGTAGTCATTCCTAGGGTGGGGAGGAGAGGAAAAAAAACCAGAAAAAATGTACAGCAGAAAACAAAATACAGAAGCATAGAAAAAGGAGTAGCTTTGAAAACAATTTGTAGTACTTATACAGTTTTTCAAAAAAGAAAAGTGTAAAATGTAAATTTATGGTTTTATGGTGAATCCTCTTTATGTTGTACTGTGTATATAGAAATATTCTTTTGTCCTTACATATTTAAGTTCAAATTGAATAAAAAATTTTTAATGTAATTGGAAAATGTTTAACAAAATAAAAATGCAATACAACATAGATAATTTTAACTTATTTTCTAAGTCAACATGCATATCAGGGATCTGATTCTATTCGAGTTTGACACCAATGACTTAAATCTTAAAAAAAAAACAAAAACAAAAAACCAACCTTTTCCTTTATCTCTTCCTACAATTCCAGTTGAAGTTGTGCACAGTTTATATTTTTCTTTAAGGCTTTGTTTGTAGATATTTTGGAGTCATGCTCTTCTTCTGGGTTTCTGCCTTGAGTGACCTTATCACTATCAAACCTTTTGATGGTGAGATTTTTTTTGTTTACTCATTCTTCCAACCTACTTCCTAACTTCAAACCTGAAGTTAGGACCAGGCTCTGTGCACTTCTGAAGTGAAGGTCTGAACTCATCCTGCTGCTGCTTTTTGTGGGGTATTGATCTCAGGAACAGCTCAGGTTGGGGACCTGTAAGCTTTCATACCCTCAAAGTGCTCTGTTGTAGGGCAAAATCTGATTGTTACTCCGTAGTCTGAGCAACAACAGACTACAAGAAGCTTTATGGAAAGCTTTGCTGATTCAGAGGGACAGAACTGTATGATTCCCATGGTCTGTGATTCCTGCACTGATTATTCCTCTGTGAACTGCAAACAGGGCTAAAAGCACAATCTTCCCCTTCACTGGAATGTTCCTTGTATCCATGTCTGGTTAAAGCATGTCTCCTTGTCCACAGACCTTTCTGACTCCCTATGCCAATCTGGGCTGGAAAAATATCTCACTGATTTTTATCTTGGATTTCCTGATCAAGACTCAAAACTAATATGTTTTCTAGATCAGTTTGAAAGAGGAATTATGAGGGAAAGATCAACTGCACTTCTTGATACTCTACCATCTCCACCCAAATTAGTAACTTGTCTCACATTGAGTCTTTTTAGACTTTTTAAGCTCCTCTAGCTGTGAATTAGCATGACTGTCTTGAGGCATTCCTCAACAGAATTTACTGTACTAATTATTTTCCTAAAATTGAAAGCCAACCTTAGATTTATGATATAAATCATAGTACATAAAAAAATCATTTTAAAATATATTGATGCACTTGATTTGCATATACTTTATTGACAATTTCCATTAATATTCACTAATGAAATTAAGCTTTTTCCCTTTTATCTTTGTCAGTTTTGAGATTCAGAACAATAATAGTTATAGGCAGCATTTAGTGTTTTGAGGTTTGCAAAGCTGTTTATATAAATTATCTCTACTGTTCATCTCCGCTACCCTATCCTGCCATGTTCCACTGGTTCAGTGTCAAGAGATCCATAAGTATGCCACCAGCATATCTATTGAATTCCTATGGGAAAAGAATGGCAAGAGATGGAAAAGAGTCCTACGGGCTAAGATAGCATGGCAGACACAAGTCTGAAATAAGGGATTGGGGGCAGCTAGGTAGCGCAGTGAACAGAGCACGGGCCCTGGAGTCAAGAGGACCTGAGTTCCAATCTGGCCTCAGACACTTAACAGTTACTAGCTATGTGACCTTGGGCAAGTCACTTAACCCCAATTGCCCTGCCTTCCCCCCTCCAAAAACCAAAAAATAAAAAATAAAAATAAAATAAGGGATAGTTTGTTAACAATAGAATGAGAGTTCCAGCAAGAATTCGCTAGAGATAAGCACAAAAATCACATACACGGGCTCAAAAAATTTACTTCAAGAACCAGAGGAATTAAGAAGCATAGTCAGACAGTCCTTTGAAAAAAAATCTGGGGGTTTTAGTGGGCCACAATCTCAAAATGAGGAAGCCATGTGATGTGGCAGCGAAAGAAGATGCTCTTCAGCCAAACAACTTTGCACAGCTTTTAGGAATAGGGAGATCATAGTCCCTCTTATAATCTGCCCCTATCAGACATCAGAACATTGTGTTCAGCTCAGAGTACCAAAGTTTAGGAAGGGCATTGATAATACAAACAGTGTCCAGAAGAGGGCACCTAACACAGTGAAAGAGCCTGCGAATGTTTACTCTGCTGGAGAAAAGACTTGGGCTGGGTTATTACATAGAAGAGGGATTAGATTTCTTCTGATTGGTCTCTAGAGAACAATCAGGAGCAATAAGGATCGATGGGCAGAAGTTATAATGAGGTAAATTTAGGTTTGATGGCAGGAAAAAAAAACAATGTCCTAACAATTAGAACTGTCCAGAAAGTGGCACGGGCTGCCAAGGGAGATAGTGAGCTCCACCTTCCTGAAGATCTCCAAGTGGAGGCTGACCTATCAGTTGGTGGGCTTGTTATCCTGGGCATCCTTCTGTGGACAGGGATTGGACTCTAGTGGCCACTGCAGGCCCTTTCAATGTCAAGATTCACTGCAGTCTCCAACCAACTCTAATTTTCCAGTTTTGTTTTTCCTTCTCTTTATCAGTAATGGACACAATCAGATCATTCATTATCTTCTCTCATCAATCTTGAAGTCACTGAACCCTTAATCGGAACAACATTAATTCCTGCTTTATGATGACTAGTATCAGTTTTTAATTTCTTTACTGATTAAAGCACTCAGCTTGACAACCCAGGTCATTTCTAGAGGCTCTCAGTTCTCAATGATTTTGGAATTCAAAATCTTCTCTGAGCTGGGCCTTTTCTAGTGAACTGCAACAGAATGCTGCCAATGGCAAGAGTTTTGGAACCTGGAGTTGGGAGAGACTTGCAGTCAAATTCCTCTTCTGTGGCTTCTGAACTATGCGACAGGGGCAAGGTGCTTAACATCTTTCAGGTTTAGTTTCCTCATTTCTAACATGAGTTGGTAACAATGGCAGCTGGGTGGCTCAGTGGATAGAGTGCCAGACCTGGAGTCAGGAAGACCCAAGTTCAAATCGATTCAGCCTCAGACACTTGTTAGCTGGGTGACCCTGGACAAGTCAATGAATCTGTGTTTGACTTAGTTTCCTCATCTGTAAAGTGGAGATAATAGCAACTAATGCTCATGGCTGGTGTGAGGATCAAATGAGACAATATTTGTAAAGCACTTTGCAAACCTTATAATGCTATATAAATTATAATATGCTATATATTATAATAGAATTATGTTATATTATTTATATCATATTACATACATAAACAATTATTATTATTATTATCATTATACATATATTACCTATCTCACAGGGTGTTCTATGAGGACATAATGACTTAATTAATGTATATCAAAGGGAAATAGGTAAGAATAAAACAGCCCCACTCTTTCAAGTCTTAAGTTTAAATAAGATTAGAACATATTCTTTAAAATAGTTGTTGATTTGTGTGAATATTCATTAGAGCTGTAAAAGATGTGGACCACAGGCCACTCCTGAGTGTCCTTACAACCAAATTAAAATATAATTAGAAAATCTTTAACAAAAATAAATAAAAATATAACAGAACATAGATGATGTTAACATGGGGCTTTCTAAGTCAATATGTAACCCACAGGGATTCTTCTTTACGGTTTCATGACCTTCATTTCTGTCTGAATTTGACACTGCTGGTTTAAAACATTTATTATTCCTAAGCTCAACCATTAAATCTGAAACTTTTATGTAAAAAAAAAAAATGCCAGTTATTTAACAATGAATGAAATAAAACATACTTACGATTAAATGGTGACACATATTTGTCCCCAATAGTAATATAGTCCATTTCACTAAACAGGCCAATTCGGTCCATATCTGATTTTCCTGTTTCTCCAGGCATGGTTGCTTCTTATGGTAGTGATGTTCTCTATTCTAGGAAGTTTAAAAGTTTCTTAGGCTTATTTCTGTTATGTAAAATGCCTAGTGTATTGATAAATATCTGAAACAAAATTTAGGGGGGAAATGGTTATTATTTAGTGAAATTCAAATTTGATTAAAAAGATATTTTCATTTTGATAGGCTTGATCACAATAATAATGTACTTTGTTACAAACAATAATCTCCAACTTGTTTTCAAAAGAGGACCTACTTTTAGTTCTTTAAAGTAAAAGTTGAAGGAGAGGGGTACTTGCAGAAAACCATTAGAGAAGGAGTAAGAAATGAAAGTTAATCCATTGCCCCTGCCACTTAACATGCTGATGGGCACAGAGATGTGGCTAAATTTGCTCTCTTAAATTTAGGCTATCAGCGATCCCTATTTTAAAATGTGTAAGTGTATAATAACATAATATAATTATCTTAGCATCACTTGAGCATAATTAGCATCTTATGACAAGCCAAAGGAACATTTCAAAATCATGGATCTAGAGCTGGAAGAGACCTGAGAGAACATCTAGTTTAACTCCCTCATAATACAGATAAGGAAACTGAGGCAGGCAGATGTGGAGTAGTTTATACAGGGCCACACAGCCAGGAAGTGTCAGAGGCAGGATTTGAACCCACATCCTCCTAAGTCTAAGTCCAGTGCTCTCTATCCATTACACCTTGCTGTTTCCTCCAAAATCTTAACCCACATTATCAGCCACCTTAGTAAAGAAATGATTATTTTGACATATATATTAGAATTCAACACAAACTCGTTTATATTGTTTATTGTTTTTTTAGAAACAAAGTCCTCCCCACAAAGACATCTGACACACACATACACATATACAATAAAAATTATGACCAGCTTTGGTCAATGATCAATGCTATCAAGCTAAAAGGATTCAAAACACAGACCAGGAATATAATTCTGTGGCAGGATTTAAACTCAGGTGCTTCTAATCCCAAATCCCACACTCTATTCCCTGTACCTGTAGCTGCCAGGTATTAAGAGTAAATGTCAGAGGTTGATTCACCTCCTAGATCACTGCCTTGTCATGGCAGAGGGGTTTGCATAATACAATGAAACTGAGCTATGCCATGTAGGGTTTCCCAAGATGGACAGATCGCAGTGGAAAGTTCTGACAAAAGTAACCTAATGGAGAAGAAAATGGCAAACCATTCTAGTACCTTTGCCAAGAAAACCTCATGGGCAGTATTAAAATCTAAAAGAGATGACATTGGAAGATGATTCCCTCAGGTTGGAAGGTGCCCAATACGCTAATGGGGAAGAGTAGAGGACAACTATGAGTAGCTCCAGTGCTAATGAAGTGGCTGGGCCAAAGCTGAAAGGGAGCTCAGCTGCAGATTTGTCTAATGACAGAAGGAAAGTGTGCTGCCACAAAGATCAATATTGCATAGGAACCTGGAATGCAAGACCTCTGAACCAAGGTAAACCAAACATGGTCACACAGGACATGGAAAGATTAAATATCAACATCTTGGATGTCAGTGAACTGGAGTGGATGAATTATTTCAGGAGATGACTACATACAATACTGTGGGAATAAATCCTTTAGAAGAAATGGAGTAGCCCTCATGGTCAATAAAAAGGTGAGCAGGGCAGTACTGGGACATAATCTCAAGAATGACAGAATGAAATCTACTCAAATCCAAGGCAAACCACTCAACATCACCAAAAAAAGACTTATCATAGCGGACTGGAATGCTAAAGTAGGAAATCAAAAAATAATTGGAATAATAGCGAGTTTGGTCTTGGAGCACAAAATGAAGCAAAGCAAAAACTAAAAAAGTTTTATCAAGATAACTCACTGGTCATATCAAACACTCTTTTTCAACAACAGAAAAGGGGACTCTACACATGGGCATCACAAGATGATCAATACAGAAACCAGATTGATTATATATATATTGCAGCCAAAGGTAGAGATCATCTATGCTCAGAACAAGACCTGGAGCTAACTATATGGCTCAGATCATGAGTTTCTTATTACGAAATTTAGATTTAAATTGAAGAAAGCAAAGAAAACCATCAAACATAGCTATGACCTAAATAACATCCCTTATGAATAAGAAGTGGAGGTGATGAATAGATTTAAGGGATTAGATCTGGTAAATAGAGTACCTGAAGAACTATGGAGAGAACTTGGCAAAATTGTGCAGGAGGTGGCAACCAAAAATATCCCAAAGAAAAAGAGGAGCAAGAAAGCAAAATGGCTTATGGTGAGGCTTTAAAAATGGCTGAGGAAAGAAGAAAAGCAAAAGGTGAAGGAGAAAGGAAAAGATATACCCAAATGAATGCAGAATTCCAGAGAATAGTAAGGAAAAATAAAAAAAGTTTTCTTAAATGAGCAATGCAACTAAACAGAAGAAAATGATAAAATGGAAAAAAATAAAACGGTATCTCTTCATGAAAAATGTTGTTGTTGAGTCATTTCAGTTGTGTCTGACTCTTGGCAAAGATACTGGAATAGTTTGCTATTTCCTTCTCCAGTTCATTTTATAGAGGAGGAAACAAGAGACAAACAGGGTAAAGTGACTTCTGCAGGGTCACACAGCTGGTGTCTGAGGCCAGAATTGACCTCCAAAAGATAAGTCTTCCTGATGCCAGGCCCAGCACTCTATATATCCAATGCCCCCCCCAAAATCAGAGATATCCAAATATATAGAGAAGTGAGTCAAATTTAAAAGAATACAAGTCATTCCCCAATTGATAAATGGTCAAAACATATGAACAGGCAGTTTTCAGATGAAGAAATCAAAGCTATCTATAGTCATATGAAAAAATGCTCTAAATCACTACTGATTAGAGAAATGCAAATTAAAACAACTCTTGAGGTACCACCTCTCACCTATCAGATTGGCTAATATGACAGAAAAGGAAAATTATACATGTGGGAGAACATGTGGGAAAATTGGGACACTAATAGTTGTGAACTGATCCATCCATTTGAAAGTATACCCAAAAGGCTATTAAGCTATGCATACCCTTTGATCCAGCAATACCACTACTAGGTCTGTATCCCAAAGAGATTTTTAAAAAGGGAAAAGGACCTGCACGTGCAAAAGTATTTATAGCAGCCCTTTTTGTCAGGCGGCAAACTATTAGAAATTGAGGGGATGTCCATCAATTGCAAAATGGCTGAATGAGTTTTGGTATATGATTGTAATGGAATACTCTACTGTGATGATGAGCAGGATGATTTCAGAAAAACCTGCAAAGACGTACATGAACTGATGCAAAGTGAATTGAGTAGAACCAGGAGAACACTGTACACAGTAACCACAATATCATATGATGATCAACTGTGAATGACTTAACTATTCTCAGCAATACAATGATCCAAAATAATTTCCAAGGACTCATGATGGAAAATGCTATCTACCTCCAGAGAAAGAACTGATGGAGGTGAATGAAGATTTAAGTATTTTATTTTTCACTCTATTTTTTTCACTTTATTTCACTTTATTTTGGGGGTCTGTTTTCTTTCACAACATGACCAATATGGAAATGTTTTACATAAGTACACACGTATAACCTACATCAAGTTGCTTACCATCTCAAGGAGAGGTGAAAGGAGAGGGAGAGAGAGAATTTGAAACTCAAAATTTTTTTAAAAACTAAGCTTAAAAATTGTTTTTACGTGTAATTGGGGGAAAATAAAACACTCATTTTAAAAAATAAAGAAAATTAGAGATACCAAGGGAACATTTCATACAAAAAATGGGCGTGATAAAACACAAAAATGGTAGGGACTTAACAGAAAGGGTGGCAAGAATGCATAAAAGAACAATACAAGAAAGATCTTAATATCACCAGTAGCCACAATGGTGCGGTTACTGATATAAAGCCTTCATCCTAGAGAATGAAATCAAATGGGCCTTAGGAAGCATTGCTAACAATAAGGCTAGTGGAGGTGATACAATTCCAGCTGAGCTATTTAAAATCCTAAATGATGATGGTGTTAAAGCCTGGCATTCAATATGCCAGCAAAGTTGGAAACCTCAATAGTGGAAAAAATCTGTTTATACCCCAATCCTAAAGAAGAGCAATGCCAAGAAATGGTCAAATTATCAAACAAATGCACTCATTTCACATACCAGCAATGTTATGCTTAAGATTCTGTAAGCTAAGTTTCAGTAATAAGTGAATCGAGAATTATTGGAACAGGCTGGTTTTTAAAAAGGAATGAGAGATCAAACTGCCAACATTCAATGGATTATGGAAAAAGCAAGAGAGTTCTAGAAAAACAACTAGTTTTGCTTCATTGACTACCCTAAAGCCTTTGACTATATGAATCGCAACAAAATGTGGCAAGCCCTCAAAGAGATTAGAGTGCCAGATCATTTTACTTGTCTCCTCAGGAATCTATACACAGGTCAAGAAGCAACAGTTAAAACAAAACATGGAATGACTGGATTGGAAAAGGAGTACATCCAGGCTGTATGCTGTCATCTTATTTGTTTAACTTAGAGGCAGAGAACATCCTGTGGAATGCCAGACTAGACAAATCAGAAGTCAGAAGAAATATTAACAATTTCAGATATGCAGATGATACCACCCTGATGGCAGAAAGTGAAGAAAGGTTAAGAAGCCTCTCAATGACAGTGAAAGAAGAGAATGTAAAAGCTGGCTTGAAGTTTAACATCAAACAAACTAAGATCTTAGCAACTGGTCTCATCACTTCCTAGTAAAGGGAGAAAAGAAATGGAAGCATTGTCAGATTTTGTATTCTTGGGCTCAAAGATCATTGCAGACAGCTACAGCCATGCAGTTAAAAGATGCTCCTTGGAAGAAAAGCTATGGCAAATCTGTACAGCATACTAAACAACACAGACATCACCTTGCTCACTGCATAATCAAAGCTATGGTTCTTCTAGCAGTACTATATGGCTGTGAGAGTAAGGAAACTGAGCATCACAGAATCAAAGACTTCTGACAGTCCCTTGGACCAGGAGATCACTGGAAGGTAGAACACTGAAACTGAAGCTTAAGTACTTTGGCCACATAATGAAAAGACGGCACTCATGGAAAAGGACCTGATGCTGAAAAAGATGGAAGGCAAAAAAAAAAAATTTTTTTAAAGGGGATGGCAGAGGATTAGATAGATAGTGTCATGGAAATAATGAACATGAACTTTAATATACTTCAAGAGACAGTGGAGGACAGAAGGGCTTGTCATGTGATGGTCCACAGAGTCACAAAGTCAGACATGAATGAATGACTGGACAAAGCCAAAGGTTGGTGCTCTAATTCCAGAAACTGTACTATTAGACCTTAAACCCCATAGGGACAAGGACCACATCTTATCTAAACAACAAAAATGCCCCACCCAGACTACCCTTATATTAATTAGGCTGCATAAACAAGGGTATTCCTTTGTACTGACCTAGTTTACTGAATGCTGAAGAAAAAGTATAGTTCCTCTTAATATGTAGTTGTGTTAAATGAATGAGATTTATATTTTTTCAACTAATAGCAAGGAATTAAAGATTGTGGCTTCATTGTTCCTGATTTTCTATCAACCAACAAATGCATTTATTTATATCAAGTAATCAATAATCCTGCTATGTGCCAGGCATAACACTAGGTTCTGGGAATAAAAATATAAAACTGAGGTACACCCTGCCCTCAAGGAGCTTACAATCTACTGGGGAGAAACAACATACTCACGGATTAGTAAATACAAAATGGGATAGGTATCAGATCTGTGATTTCATTGATAATAGGGAAATTCCAGGTGAGGAAACTCCTTCTACCAATTCAGATAGGCAACTTGTCCCTAGCAACTCAAGTTGCAGATTGAGACATACATTTTTGGACAAGGAAAGAAAGGCCAATATCAACTAGGGAGACTGAAGACTTCCTTGAGGAGGTGCCATTTGACTTGGATTTTAACAGACCAGTAAGATTTTAAAGGGCAGGAAGGACAAAGAAATTGGTTTTCCAGGTTTACTAACAATGTGAGTAAATGCATGGAGGTAGCAAAGTGAAGGAGAAGTTGTTCAAATAGCCTATTTTGGCTGAAATAGTAAGAAGGGGAAAATATCAGATAGGGCTGGAAAGGTAAGATGGCTCCAGATTATAGGTCTTGAATATCTGGTAAGAGGAGTCTGAACTTGACTCAGTTGGCTGTAGGTAGCCACTGCAATAGTTCTGAGAGAATGATCAAATCTTTGAATAAACAAGATTACTCCATCATCAGTATAAACAGCATTAGGTGAAAGAAGAGAGAATGGACTTCAGAAGTCCCACCAAAGGCTATTGTAAGAGTTCAGAGGGGTGCTGATAATGGACTTTACTACAGAGCAGGCAGTGGAAAGAAAATGACATAGATGGCAATGACATCACACGAGGCAGAACCGTTAGGATTTGTTAAAAGAATTTGAACTGAAGTCCAGACAGGAACCAGTCTCTAACCTGTGAACAGCCGGAGCCACACAAAGCAGGTCAGAGACAGGAGTGCCAGGAAACAAGTAGCGCTTTAACTAATTACTCTCAGAGTAGGGGATGCAGTCTGCAGACCTTTTGAAGTTCTCTGAGAAGAGCTCCACATGCTGGAGTAAAGGCACAGTTTACATACATATTTCAGAATGAAAACAGTGGGCAAGGTGATCACAACAATCACTTCCAGAGCCTCAGTGGTTTTCCAAGACAAGCCCATGAGTACAATACAGGTGTTCTGGAATCCTGTGGGAACAGTTCTCAAGCTGATTGTCTCAAGTCTTGGGGGTTGTTACTTGGTGGGGCACAGGACCAGAGTTCTATGACAGGAACAGGTTCTGCATTCTTTGATTTGCTTCAATTAATGAACACAGGCACAGGAATGCAGTGATGGTGAAAACGTTGTCAAAGGTTTGATTGTTCATTCCAAGCTGCACTGTGAGTTTCTGATTTCTAAGTCAGAAAAGGAAGCTCTGAGAAATCTAAATTATTAGTATATTCATTACACATATATCGATTAATATGAAAATCATAATTCCCTTCACAGACTCATGGGAGAGTTGAGGAGGAAAAATTAAGTCTTAAAAACAGGAGACTAGATGAGTAGAACGATGTGAATGTGCCACTGAATGAAGGAATAAACTCAGCTGGGTCAAGTATTGAGGAAATAATGAATTCAGACTAGGAGGTACCAGATTTGAAGTGTCAGTGAGACCTCCAGATTGAAGTATCCGATCAGCAGCCAAAGATGTGGGGTCCAAAGTACAGGTGAGAGGTCAAGGCCAGAGACTTAGAACAGAATCACCTGAAGAGATGTCACATCTCAACTGAGGTTGAGACTCCTCTCAACCTATTCTATACACAGCTGATCACAAGGAAACTTTTCTGAACTCATCATCATTGATGTCCAACTTGAAGGGCTGTATCACATACAATTTAGATCAAAACAAGAACCTTTCTTCTTATTTTCAATTCTTGTTCCTCCATCACAGAAGTTAATTTACAAGACTGTTCATAACAGCACAGATATGCTTTATACTGACCAAGTGAATACTGGACCATATTCTCACAGCCCTTTGGAAGAAGTTGAAGGTAAAGAACCATAACTTTTTTCATGAGTGAACTTTTATTACCTGTGTACAAGGCTGTTTCCTCAAATTTTCTTATATAGCACCATGTCTAAATCTGTCCTTTGTTATTCTACTGGGGGAAGGGGGATTTATTTTAGCCCCCCACCACCACCACTAAACTAGGCTCAAAATTACAAAAGTGAAAAATGAAACAATCCCAGCCTTTGATGTAGGACACACATTTAGTACAAGACTAAATGTGATAATTAGTAAAAGAGAAAAATAGACAAAGAGTTAGATGAGAAAATTTTAGAAAGAGAAAAAGATTATTTTTACCTATGGGGGGATTAGAAATTTTCACGGAGAGATGGCCCCTTGTACAGGGTCTTGAAGAAAAAGAATCCTGAAAGGCACAAATGTGTAGGGAATACATTCCACGAATAAGGGAAAGCCAGCAAGCTGAGTGTGGGACTTCGGAACAAGACTGGGACATAGTCTAGAAATCATAATTGCTACAACTCAGGGTTTGACTGTTTTGGATTTAAAGTGTTAACAATTCAAATTAACTTAAAAGCAGAGAGCCCAATCTTTAACCATTTACCAGCACACCTCTGCATTGTTCTATAAACATTTCTTGAGCTTAGGCAATGAAGTCATTTTTTTTTTTATATTTCAAAGGTTTATTATTTTCTTGGTTTGAATATTTCTCCTATCAATTGCAGATTTTTTTTTAAATTTTATTATAGTTTGCATCATTCATTTCCACAAGATTTTGAGTTACGTATTTTCTCCCCCTCTTTCCCCCCCCCACCACCCCAAAACAGCCAT
>CM053592.1:45823013-45859813 GCA_028646515.1 Pseudochirops corinnae
TTCTGAGCTTGGTTTGCTTCCTTTGCCTGCTCATGTTGCCAGTCAATTAACTTGATTTTTGAGCCACAGTAGATGTCTGCTTCCTGGGGGGAGAGCTTTGTCCCAAATTGCTGGGGTTTTCATAGCTGCTGGAGCTATTAGGAGGCCAGTGTCTCTGCAGCCCCCACCAGCTTTGGCTGACTGGTCACACACCTCAGGACCATCACCCAAGACCACAATCCCGATCCTGGCCGGTTAAGGCAAGAGCACTTAGCCTCTGAATGATCACTTGGCCCCCCTGCAATCAGCATGCCAGGAGCTCTGAAGCAGCCACATGGAGGTGGCTGCAGGTACCTCTTCTGATGCTTTTTTGCCCTCAGGACTGGTGGCTGGACTCACTTCTCTCCCCCAAATTTAGTCAAGTTCCATTTGACCTTTTACTTTGTCCTTTGCTCTTATGGGTTGATAATTCTGGAAACTGCTACAGCTGCTGGTGATCCATTCTCCCAAGTGCTCCAGCTGTGGCTTGTCCTGGACAGCCTGTGGCTAAGCTGTGGTTTCAAGCCAGGCTGGTTTTGGCTGCTGCACTCTGTGATGAGCCCTTCCCATCTGCCTGCTGGGCTGCCTTCAGTGGGAGATGTGTTTTTCTGTAATTTTGTGGGTTCTGGAGCTCTAAAATTTGTTTAGAGTCATATTTTATAGGTATTTGAGGTGGTTATGGGGGGAGCTGTGGAGTTCTACTGCTTCTACCTCCCTCCTACTTTTCTGTAGAATAAGATAGATTTCTATACCCAATTGTGTATGCATTCTCTCTTCTGATGGACGAATAAAATTCACTCACTCCCCCTCATATACTCTCTCTTCCCCTACGGTGTAAAAGCTTTTTCTTGTCACTTTTATATGAGATGATTTACCCCATTCTACCTCTCCCTTTCCCTTTCTCCCAGTACATTCCTATCTTAGCCTTTAATTTATTTTTTAGATATTATCTCCATATTCAACTCACGCTTGTGCCCTGTGTCTATATATACTCCTTTCTCTGCCCTAATAATGAGAAGGTTTTTAGGAGTTACAAGTATCATCTTCCCATGTAGGAATGTAAATGTTTTAACCTTGTTAAGTCCCTTTGATTTCCCTTTCCTGTTTACCTTTTTTTACTTCTCTTGAGTCTTGTATTTGAAAGTCACATTTTCTATTCAGCTGAGGTCTTTTCATCAGGAATTCTCAAAAGTCCTCTATTTCATTGAATTACCATTTTTTCTCCTGAAGGATTATGTTCAGTTTTGCTAGGTAGGTGCTTCTTGGGTGTAATACTGGCTCTTTTGCGTTTTGGAATATCGTATTCCAAATCCTCCAATCCTTTCATGTAGAAGCTGCTAAATCTTGTATTATCCTGACTGTACTTCCACAATACTTGAATTGTTTCTTTCTGACTACTTGCAGCATTAATTTCTTGAACTGGGAGCTCTGAAATTTGGCTATAATATTAGGATCTCTTTCAGGAGGTGATTGGTAGATTCTTTCCATTTCTATTTTACCCTCTGATTCTAGAATATCAAGGCAATTTTCCTTGATAATTTCTTGAACAATGATGTCTAGGCTTTTTTTTTGGTCATAGCTGTCAGATAGTTCAGTCATTTTTAAATTATCTCTCCTGAACCTATTTTCCAGGTCAGTAGTTTCTTCAGTGAGGTATTTCACATTGTCTTCTGTTTTTTCATTCTTTTGGTTTTGTTTCATTGTTTCTCGATTTCTCATAAAATCATTAGCTTCCATTTGGTCAATTCTAATTTTTAAGGAATTATTTTCTTCATTTGGCTTTTGTACCATCTTTTCCATTTGGCCAATTCTACTTTTTAAGGAGTTTTTTTTTTCCAGTGAATTTTTTGTGCCTCTTTTCTTGTTTGGAAGATGATCAAACAGTATATAAACAGGCTCAGGTTGTGAGCCTGGGGGATTCTGAGAGTGGTGGTTCCCTCCTTAGTAATAGAGGATTTGGAAAGAAGTCAAGGTTTGAGGGGAAAGATATTTTGCTTTAGATATGTGGACTTTGTGATGCCTGTAGGGCATCCAATTTCAGATGTTCAAAAAGTATTTGGTGATGGGAGACTGGAACTTGGGAGATAGATTAAGGCTGGGAAGCTAGCTAGCTAGCTAGATACCATATTTCACCACATAATTGTTGCACCCTGTTTTTTCAGTCCAGAAATTGGTTTATAGCTTTTCATCATGTAATCTTTCTGTTTGTCATGCTGCTTAAAAGGTAAACAGAGTGGCAATGTATTCACCAGTGGTATATGCATATTCATTTATCTCTCATGCATTGTGAGCCCTAGAATTCTCAGCGCATATACATTGTCAGTATTCAGTTTTAATGCATATTCACTAGTATTCTGTGCATCCTAATCTTGCACCAAAGACAGTTAAGCACTAAGTGATTTTTAAGTAATACCGGCACAAATTTTTTCCAAAAAAACCGAAAACTATGCATAATGATCTCACCCCACATTTTTGCAAATAAATTTGGCATAAAATGTGTGACAATTATGCGGCAAAATATGGTAGCTGAATGGACAAACCTTCTGTATAGACATGATCATTAAGCCCATGGGAATTGATGAATTATCAGGTGATGCAGTATAGAGGGAAAAAAGAAGGCTCAAGAAAGACCCTTGTGGGATACTTACAATTAAATGAGTATAGTCTGAACAGAGTTCTAGTAAAGAACACCATGAAGGAGTTAGTCAGGGAGGAGAAAACATTAAAAATAGTAAATATAAGCGGACCGGAAGTAGTATTTGCAACAGTAATGAAAAATGTTTTGTTAAGCAAGTTATCAATAAGACAGTCCCTAAAGTCATGAAATTATGCCTGTGGGTATAGAAAATGCCAGTGATAAATCCAGCACCTATTTATGTATTTTTTAAAAAGTGCTAATAGAAGGATTTTTCCTAAATTCAATAAAAGGTGTTTTTTGGGGAAAAAAAACAAAACTAAAAGGTATTTGTGACATGAAATAAGGAAATATGAGAGGCTTTCCTATTAAGAACAAGGCTAAAGTATTCAATTTTAATGCATATTCACTAGTATTCTGTGCATCCTAATCTTGCACCAAAGACAGTGCTGTCTGTGGTTATTATTTTTATTTGACATATTTGGAGGTTAGGCAAGAAAAATAAATGAAGGAAATAAAGTACGTCTAGTAGAAAGGTTAAAGTAACCCTGTTTGCAGGTAATATGATGACATATTTCGTCAGTCAAATATAAATTTTTAGAATTAGGATAAAAGAAAAAAGTCCACAAGTATTAGGAGCATTTCCATATATCACTTGAAGAAAACCTAATAAAAATTGATGACATGCCATTAAAAATCACCAAAGGTTCCCACCAAAGCCTGGGCCTTGGATCACTCCTTTCCTGCCTTTGCTCCTACACATGTGCTACTGAACGAAGCTGGAGAAAAAATGAAATCATGAGTCCACTACAGATTTACATTGCGTAACTCAGCTGGGCCCACATGATGGCAAAGCAGTCCTTTTACATTTTCCTAACTAACTCATTGGGGAGTGGAAGGGCAGCGTAGGACATCTAGGTGGCATGGTGGATAGAGCAGTAGGCCTGGATTCAGGAAGACCTGAGTTCAAATGTGGCCTCAGACGCATTTGTGTGACTCTAGGCCAGTCATTTAGTAATAAGAAACTAGATCAATGAAATAGAATCTATAATTTTAAGCAGAGGCTTTCAGTGTTAGTATGGCTGCAAAGAAACAAGTACATTGTGAATGTATGCAATACTTTTGGGAAGTAATATTGCATTATATAATACTAGTTATAAATTGTGCATTTTGATTCAATAATTTCATTAGAATTCTATTTGGGACATTTTTGACAGGAAAAATGTCATTCTATACGAAGATATTCACAGCAGCTTTATTTGTAAGAAGAAAAAACAAAACAATTCATGTGCCCAGTCATTGCGAAATAGATAAATAAGTTTTGGCACAGAAATGTATTGGAACATATTGTCATGAGAATTAACACATGTAATAATACAAAGAAATAAATGAATATTTTGATAGTAGCAACAACAAAATCTAGGGGAAATATATCAGAGAAAAATAGCTTACAGATGAATAGCACTTTTTCTTTTTGCAACTCTGTCAAAGGCAATAGGAACTACAAACCTAAACAATGGAATTAATAAGTTTATGTATGGTCTTTTACAATTCATATTTGTGTCTTTGAACTTTTTTGTTAATCATTACTAAGTTTAGAATTTTTAAAAAAAGAAATAGGGGAGTGAATAAGAATATCTATCGATGAATGCATACTTAAGAGGTTGTGGAGGGTTCCTGAAGACAGCAAAGAAAATGTACCGAATGTACAACTTGGGCTTGCATTAAAAAAAAAAAATCCCCCAGGACTACTTATTGTAATCAAATCAAGGTCAAAGATTCTATTCTACTCGGAACATATTATGATAAAAATGGAACCTATACCATCCAGAAATCAAATGTCAGAAAAGATAGCCTAGAAAACAAAAACAGAGAGAAATCAGTTTATTTGATGACAGTTTTCCTGGTTTCATCATTCTGAATGGCATCAAGCTCTGATTATGCCCTGATGCTCTTTTAATTGTATAACACTGCCTTGGGAGGCCCCATTCCCTTTTTATATGTAAGAATATAGGGAATTTTATATATACATTTTTATATAAATGGGTCTTATTCTTTTAAATGTCAGTTATGGGTTTGAATGTCAAGTTTTTATCATAAATATTTAAGGCAAAGATTTTATATATGTTTTAATGTAATTTACATAGATTTTGTTTGTGTTTTTATATAAGAATATAGAGAATAATGTAAATTAACTTATCTGAAAAGGGTTGGAAATGTCATTGTGAATGTGGAGTTGTCTAAGAAGCTTGGTGATAGGAGACTAGCTGTCAGGAGAGAGGTTAGGGTTGAATACATATACATATAGATATATGCATATATGTGTATATTTATATGCATTTACATATATATCAAAATATATATTTATATGTACACATAATTGAGTGCATGTTTGTATATGTGTGTGAAAACCTTCTGAATAGAGATAATCATTGAAGCCATGGAGCTGATGAAGTTACTGTTGTGAGTACTGACCTCTTGTGTTAACTGTTGTGAATCACTCTTTTAGTAGACTGATTGTATGCTATTTTGGCTTATTTAAGCTTCTGAGAAGAAATAATACTGAAAATAGAGAAATGGTGCCACTGTCATTTTTTCTTTTTAGAGTTATACAAAAGTGACAAAATTTATGTTATTTAGGACACTGATTCAAGTACAATAAATGAAAATGTATACTTACACAACTGAGTTATGATTCTGCATTTCTACTTCTTTACATTAACTGCAGTCATTCAGACCATGAGGATTCTATGCCTTTCACCATTTTCTTCCATATTAGGAGTTCTTTACCTTTTCCTTTTTTCACTGGGTTTGGAGGTGCACTGGGTTTTGAGTATGAAGCATTTGTAAAATACTAATGGACCCGGATGGTCGAAGATAGAAGCAATATTGCCTTACAAAAATAGCAAAGAGCAGTGGAAGTTGGTATTTTTTGGTCCATTGAAAATTTGGTGTGAATCACATATGAATCCCATCATCCCAAAAGCATTCATACAGGAAAATGGCAGGAAGACAACAAAGAGATGTTAGAGGTAACAAATTTGTCAGCATTTCTGTAATGAATTATGTTCATCATGGTGGACCAAGAAATCATCACATGTGGGCCTTAATGTCAGCCCTTGATGGGCTGTGTATGAAGAAATGGAAATGGCACCAAGGACAAAAAATTTAGAAAAAGCAGCTGGACCAGACCAAGTGTATCCTGAAGAAATCCATGCTCCATGTGATATAATCTTGAAAGCATAGAGTGAAGCTATAAGCGTTCATGCAATAGAATGGGAAAAGACTATATTAATACTAGCCCCCCCAAGTGACAGAACATCAATAATTCCTGTCCTGTATACCTACTTCTCATCTTTATGAAGATGATCCATATGTATGTTGATGGTATCCTTAAAAATATGAAATGGGAAAAGATAGTCTTTCCAAATGATTCTCTACCATTTTTTAGTCATACCATTAACTGAAAGGTACATTAAGGATAGAAGATAGCTATGTTTGACTTAAGAGAGTAAAACACAGCCTCAAAGGCTCTCCTCCAACCAGCAATCTTGCCTGCATGTTAAAGATAGCTTTGTTCAGCGATCTGATTCTGTCAAGTGATAAATAGCGAGATGAGCACTCTCTAAAGATATGTGCCATTGCCATGGAGGATGACTTGTGTCAGGTCCAAATGGGATGAGAAATCTGTAGCAAAGGAGAGAATATCCACATTAATGATGAATTAATAGGTTATTTGGTTAATAGATTAGAATGACTAACTGATCAGTTGAAGTATGATGTGTTTGGATGTGGATACTGAAGATAAACATCCCTCATTAGAGGAATCGAAGACAAGTGGTTCTCTGCTTTGGGTGTTTGTGTGTTTGTTTCGTTTTTGGTCAGAGCTGCCCACCATGTCACGTGTCTGTTGTATTGAAGATATCAGCTCAGACAATTGTTTGGCACCTACCTTGCACTGGGCACTGTGCCCAGTGCTGCAGATACAAATGCTGTCCCTACTCCTGAGTAGTTCAGTCTGTTGGGAGAGATGATGTACAAAGATCTACATACAAACAGGATCTATAAAGGATAAATAATCTCAGAAGGAAGGAAGGCATGAGCATTAAGGAGGACTAGGAATGGCTTCTTGTAGAAGGTAGGAACTTGAAGGAACCTGGGGAATATGAAAATATGAAGCAAGGGATGTGAAAATGAGCTAGAGTGCTGCAGGCTTTAGGGACAGTCAGTGGAAATGCTTAGAGCTGAGAGATAGAGTGTCTTGTGTGAGGAACAGAAAGGAGGCTGGTGTCACTGGACCTCAGAATCTTTGCAGAGGAATAAAGAGGCTCAAAGGTAGGAAGTGCCCAGGTTATGAAAGATTTTAAAGGCCCAATAATTTGATCTGGAGGTTATAGGAGCCACTGGAGTTGAGTAGGAAGAGGGTAGGGGCATGATATGGTAAGACTTACGCTTTAGGAAGACAGCTGAGTAAAGGAGAATGGTTTGGGGTGGGAAGAAGCTTGAAAAACAGAGACCAACCAGAAGGCTGTCACAGTAGTCCATGTGTGAGAAGATGAGAGCCTTTACCAGAATGGGACCAGTGTCAGAAGAGAAGGGGCATGTGTAAGAAAGGTAGCATCTTGGCAACAGATTGGATAAGGGGGTGGGAGAGGGCCTGGATCAATTCCTAGATTGTGAGCTTGGGTGACTGGGAAGTGGCTGTGCCCTCAGTAGTTATGGTAAAGTTAAGAAGAGGGGAGGGATGATGAATTCAGTTTTGGACAAGTTGTGTGTAAGATTTCTACAGGACACCCACTGTGAGATAGACAATGGGTAGTTGTAGATAATACCAATGGTGACAGTAGTTAGCGTTTATACAGTTCCTACTCTGTGCCAGGCACTGTGCTAATTGCTTTATAAATATTCTCATTTGATCCTTACAAGGATCTGGAAAGTAGGTTTTAATATTATCCTCATGTTACACTTTAAGGAACTAAGGCAAATAGAGGTCAAGTGATTTGCCCAGGATCATGTAACTAAATGCCTGGGGCTAGATTTGAACTCAGGCTTTCCTGAGTCCAGGCTCAGCATACTGTCCACCGTGCCACCTCGATTCCTGAAGGTGCAAGTTTGGACGTCAGGAGAGAGGGTAGGAGTGAACAAATAAATCTGTGAGTCATCTGCTTAGATCTGGTAACTGAAACTCTTGGAACTGATAAGATCACCAAGTGAAATGGTAGAGAGGGAGAAGAGAAGAGGGCCCAGGGCAGAGCCTGGAGGATATCCATGTTTAGTGGGCATGACCTGAATCAAGATCCAGCAAAGGGAACTAAGAAAGAGTAGTTAGACAGAAAGAGCCAGAGAGACAAGTGCCACAAAAACTGAAGTATTGAGGAGAAGAAGCTGCAGAGAGGTCAAAGATGACTGAAAAAATGCCATCAGTTGTGGTGATTCCAAGAATAGAGAAAGCACTTAAAGTTGAAAGAGAGGTTGCAAGCTGTACTGCAGAGTTAAGAGAGTGAGAAGAAAGGAGGTTGATGCACCTATTATAGATGCCATTCTCAAGGAATTTATTCACAGAAGGGAAAAGATAGAGGACAGTAGTCTAGTGGGGATGGATGGATCAAGTGAGGGGCTGCTGAGGGTAGGGTGACAGGTATATTTGTAGTAGCCAGGAGACGGGGAGCTATCGACAAGTAGTTTGAGATGTCAAAGGAAGTTAAACCCTAGAACAGAACCTATAATTCTCTATTAGCTTTCATTGAAAGAACTGGTAAGAATTGCTATCCACATTAGAAGTAGGATTTAAAAATTCAGTTTGAGTCTACTCTAGACAAGCCCTGCCTTGCAAACTCTGTTCTTCACTTCTTCTGTTTCTCTCTGTCCTTAAATTCTACAGTATTTTCAGTAGATAACTAAGGGTCAACAGAAGCCTTCCTGTATATGCAGATATCACTTGCATTTGGAGAGGCTCTTTATGTCAGGGACTGGATCTGACTGACCACCTGAAACCTCTTGATGGTTACCCTTTTAGGAAAGCAGCCAAATTGACTGGATCATTCTCATGGCGAGAATGATAAATCCTGTAGTCTACCATCAGTGATGATGATGATGGTGATGATAAAGCTTCCTGGCCTCCGAGCATGGCTGGAACAAGATTTACACCTGTCTCAGCCTGACCCTCACGGACGCTTAATAGACCTGGGGAGTAGTTGAAGATGTATTTGGAACCTTGAAATGTCTTGTAGATTGGTAAGACCAGGGACTTGAAGAATTCACAGAAGTTCCCTCACTTCTAGACCTTGAGGAGGTTTTGGTACCAACTGGTCTAAAAGAATCAGGGCCAAAGTGCTGCCCTTGGAGGAGGGATAGTGTTAAACTTGCCTGTAGGTCACAACTGTACTATTTTAAACAGAAGGATATAGAGAAGAAGCTATGATCATTGCATCCTTCCTGAGAAAAGGACACTGCCATAGGAAAAATACTGCAAGTCAGAGGGTTCTGGTCTGCCTTTCTCTTCTGCCTGAACTCTTTTTCTTCTCCCTTGATGCCATTTCAGTTGCCTGAACAAAGGTGTAATTCCAATAGCTGATTTCAGTTTTTTCCTTCTGGGGCAGTGCTACAATTAATTAAAGGCAGCTAGATGGCTCAGAGGATAGAGGGCTGGGTCTGGAGTCAGGAAGACTTGAGTTTAAATCTGGTGTCAGACATTTACTAGCTTTGTGACCAAATCACTTAAATGTCTGTCTGTTTCAGTGTTCTCACATGTGTTGCTTTTGTTTTTGTCTCACAAAGGAGGGTTCTACAGGAGGGAGCATTCAGAAGTGTCTGTCAGATAAAAAAACAATAGACAAGTTTAAAAGCTTTAAAACTTTTTTTAAAATAAAGATTGGGCAGGAAAGCTAGAGTCCACATTTCAAAGGGCCTTCAAGTGTCATGCAAAGGAGTTTAAACCTTATTTCATGGGCAGTAGGGAGGAGCCCCTAGAGCAGTGGTTCTCAACCTGTGGGTCGTGACCCCTTTGGGGGGTCAAAGAACCCTTTCACAGGGGTCGCCTAAGATCATTGGAAAACACATATTTCCGATGGTCTTAGGAACCGAGACACCGCTCCTCTATCCTTCTCCAGGCGGGTCCGTCCACATGCAGATACGCCCATATACGAGTATTAAGGGGTCGCAGCATTAGGAAGTTTGAGAACCACTGTCATAGAGACTTCTGAGATAAGAAGAGACTTCCCTTTGTATAAATCAGTCTGGCAATGGGGTGAAGGATAGATTAAAGACAATAATGTTCATTGTAATAATCCACTAAGGGTAGTAACAAGAGCCCTCTTTAGGGTAATGTTCATATGAAATAAAGAGGAATGGGCAGATGCAAGAATGTTGTTAACAGAGAATCATTAGGGCTCGGTAACCAAAGCTCAGGACATCTGAAGAGAGGGAGAAGGAAGAGTCAAGGCTGATGCCAAGGTTTCAAACGTGACTGACTGATTTGTTGTCATTGATAAGCACTGTTGAGCAGAAAAGATCAATCTGTTCAACTTTTGCAGATGGCCCTTATATTGGTGAGTGAATGTGCAAAATATTGTGCTAGAAAACAGATTTCAGCTCTTTGTGACTTTTCTGGACTGTTTTGCTTTAAAGACCGTTATGCCAGTCAGCTGTATTAACTTCCTAGGAGATTGTGAGTGTTTTATCTTGTGTGGAATATTTTAAACAAGCACAGTAAAATCCAAATAATATCTAAGACCTGATCATCCTTCACTTACTAAAGGGTAAAACAGAATTAAAGACTTCAGGATTATCAAGGGATTATCCATCTTTTTGAAAGTTAGTAAATTTCCTTGCATATATCTGACTTAATGTTCTTGTTTTGATACATTTAAGATGTGGATTGGGTAGCTACTTTGGAACAATAGGTGGCCCAGTTCCATTCTTCAGTGCCCAAGTAAGACCTAAAGAGAAATATGTTGCTCCTGGAAAGAGTATGTACACAAACCCAGGAAAGAAAGGGACCGGATATGGGTAAGATACTTAATATTCATCCTTAAGCTTTTGCTGTCTATCATGTTCATAAAATTAGAATAACCTTAATTACCATTACTAATTTTTCTTCCGTAGCTATGCAAATATTACCATAGGTAAACAGCTCCCGCACTCCGTTGATGTCTATGACACTGCAAAAGTAAACTTTCAGGTAAATTTTTAAGGAAAATTTCCCTTCTCCCAGGTTCATCTCATATCCCCATAGTATTTTTATACCTTTGTAAATTATATTTTGCTAGATACATTTTGTGTCCATCAGTGTGTTCTTGGACAATAATATACAGATTCTTATTGATTGATGGGCATCCAGTTAAAAAAAAAAACAAACAGACCAAAAAACAACCCCTTTCACTAGTTTTCTGGGCTCATTTTCAGCCGACAGGTAGAATTGGGTGGGAAGATCTGCCTTCCAGTCCTGGCTGCCATTTGCTGCCTGTGTGGCCTTAAAGATCCTTTTCTGGGCCTTCGTCTTCTCATGTGTAAATTGAGAGATTCATCCAGATGATCTTTCAGGTCCTTTTTCTTGCCTCTATGGTCCTTATCAAATCTCCTTTTTTTACCCCGATCCTTTCAAAGGATCAGATTTGAAACTTTCTAACTCCACTCTAAGCACTCTTATCCAGCACTGTTCCTGTCACTTCTGTATCACATCCTCTCCTCCCCCAGTTTGGACCCTACCTATACCCACTTCTATTTAGGAACTGTCAAAAAAGCTCAGGTAGTTGCTACCAGTACTGTATATAGGAGTGACATGGATAGAAGATAGATTATATCCGTGGAAAAGAGAGATGAGAGAAACACTTGTCAGTTTATTTAATGTCTATATGTTAAAAATGCTATAGTTGTGATGTCAGCATATATCCTATTAGAGTCAGTTTTTAAAATATAATGACCACTTGCAGAAATAAGACCACTTACAGATATCCTTCCTATGAATGAAAGGGTGGAGCCTCACCCGGCTTGAGCAAACCATGTAGGGCCATTCAGAATGAACTGCCCTGTCAAAATACTTAGAAAAATTGGTGGTAGTCAAAATGTCAAGTTACCTTTGACCTGAGCTGCACAGAATTAACCAAGCACTGTAGCCACTGTGAGATGTTTAGTGCTACAAGGATACTCCTAGAATGGTGCTGCAAGAACACTGAAAGGCAATGAGATCAGTTTGTATTTGGGAAATGGGAGCAAGGTCATAGGCAGCAGCCCCAAGAAGCTCAGGCAGACCCATTTGGCCATGTGAGGATTATTCACATTTCTTTTTATGCCACTGAACTATGATGTTTATACGAAGTGGGGAAGGAGCTAAGCATTTACTAAGTGCCTAGTATGTGCCAGCCATTGTGCCAAACAATTTACAAATACCAATTCACTTGATTCCATATGAACCCTAGGAGTTAAGTACTATTACCCTCACTTCATACTTAAGGAGACTTGAGTCAGACAGAGGTGAAGTGACCTACCCAGGATCACACAGCTTGCAAGTGTCTGCAGCTGGATTTGAACTCAGGTCTTCTTGACTCTAGGCCCAGAGCTCTAAGCAGTGTATCACCTAGTAGCCTCAAAGTGGTACTTTTCAGATTGGATCATGATAACCTATTATTTCCATAAATGTTATTTTATTAGTGGTTTAATAAATGCTTTTTCATTACCGAATTCAGTGGACTTGGTGTGCATTAGTCTCCCTGTAGTAAGATTTTTATAGTTTTACATTCTGACTTTGCCAAATGGCATACTATCGTCATTCCATTCTGTCTCACTATTCTGATTAATATCATGGTGGAGCCTGAGCTCCCACAGCTATGTTGTTTGCAGTTCAGGCGTTCCATCTTCATCCACTTAGAACCCTTTCATCAAGTTCAGAAACCAGTTAGTCCTGAAGTGGGCATGTTCATTCATTTATTCTCCATGCTAGACATTACGGAGGGATAAAAGAGAAGTATGAAACATACTCTCCCCTACTTTCTTAGAACTAAGAACCTGGTAGGGGAGCTAAGATGTGCAGAAATGGGTACAGTACAAAGCAGAATGTTGATAAGCATGAAGACAAGTATATTTAACCTGGAGTCCACAGGCTACAAGGAGGCCAATGAAAAGATTTCAGGCGGTCTTTGAAGTTGGATAGGAAAAAAATCATCTTTATTTTCACTAACTTTTCTAATGAATTCCTGTACTAGGAAAAGGTACACAGTGCCATGGGGGCTTACAAGAGCAAGGAGTCTAGCTCTCCTCCCGTTCTGCATCTAATTAACCTTCTGTTAACTTCCCGAATCATTCTCTCTCTCCTGAATCCCCTCCCTTCAGTTAGAAGTGTAATGAAAATACCATTTATGCCCTTAACATCCTCAATTTTTACTCCAGGACTTCCCCACATTTAGCAGTGTTTTCCCTGTTCCTTGTAGTAGTATCATTTTTCCCCATATGAGTACCAGGAGTGGGTCGTGGTCTTAAGGTCTGACAAATCTTGAGAGGCTGCCTATCATATCCTCAATATATGTCCCAGCCAAACAGCAGACTTCTCTGTTGTTTATGTCTGGGCTACAGATAACTGTCTCAGGAATCGCTCAGCAGGAAGTCACCAATTGCCACAAAATATCCTACTTTCTAACCATTATTAGATGGTACGTTATCATTCCTTGGAGCAGATGGTATCACTCTCACCTCTTATCAGAAAAGCTTCTAATACTTATCCTCAGATATTGAATGGTCCTTCCTTTCCTTCTTTACGTAACATTCTCCAGTTTCCTGATATAAATTAGGATTCCCTCCTCTTTTTCATATCCATTTTCTTCTCTTTGCCCTTGAGCATTTCTTCCAGTCTTTCAAAGACTACTTCATTCCTTCCAGTGATCTGGAGAATAGACACGTGTTCCTCCAGTACTTTGCTATTTTGTAGACTGGAGAGCAATTTGGTTTTTTTGTTTTGTTTTTTCATTGACTTGTTTATTTACTTTTAGTTTACAAGATTCAGTTCCACAATCCCTTGAGTTTCAAATTTTCTCCCTTCCCTTCCCTCCCTTTCCCCCATGGCAGCGTGCAATCAAGTATAGGATCTGCAAATACTTTCATATTGGACATTAGTCTGGTTATATAAAAGGGTTGTAACCAATTGAGTGAACAATGGGAAAAAAGTTGGAGACCAATTTGTACTTTGTGCGTATGTAACTATTATTTGGTCAGAGCAGCATACTTTCTCTAGATCCCTGCAAAATTCTCCTTGCCTTCCATACCTGCTTAAAGCAAGATCCTTACTCCTTTGTCTTGTTGTTGGTAAGTTTTTGTCAAACCATAGCTAACTGTGTTGGGTTTGTCTGTTTATAGGTTGGTTTTCCAAAAGACACAAGGAAACTATCTGTTCAACTGCCTTTGCAAATTAGTACATTCCTTCTATGTCCTAACCCAATCAGCAGCCATTTTGAAAGCTGGAATCCAGTTATCTAATTAGATTGAATTATGCACCTACTTTCTCCTTGTCCTTTGAACTAATTATCTGTACAATTTATTGATTGCTTAGCTCTCTGCAAAGGATAGAAGCAAAATTTTCAGTGGGTAGTTGAAAGCACTTTCAGTGCAGTTAAGTCACCAGAACAGGCAAAGCTGATTGTGGAGTTGGTGGTGGTGATCTTTAAAAAGACTTTTTAAGAATGGGAAAAGTATAGCAAGACCAGGAAGGACAAGAGATTTTGAAAAATGGAAGAATATAGAGTCATCATCAGCCTTTAATTTACTTAAATTCCTATCAAGATTTTAGAACACATTTAGTAAAAGAATTTTAAAATAAGCCTTTAGAAAGGGAAGCAAGAATCATTAAGAACCTGGCTGGTTCATTAATAACAAGTCATACCAGACTAACCTAATTTCCTTTTTTCTTCCTTTTTTTTTAGTCAGAGTCAAACAAGGGGATGCAGTAGGCATGGTATAACTAGGTTTCAGTGAAGTATTTAACAGATTTTCCATGTTATCCCAGTAGTCAAGATGGAGAAATATGTCTACCTTCAAAAAGGAGGTGGATTCAGAACCAATAGAATGAGCAGCTCCAAAACAGGAGGTTTCTTGGAGAGTTTAAGAAAAAGATATCAGTCCAGATATCCGCCAGTGCTCTAGTGGAGCTATAAGACTTTGTCAGCATTTTTTGTCATTGAATAAGATGAAAGCATGCCTGATATTATTAACTTTGCCAGTGATTCAAAGTTGAGAGGGGTAGTAGCCAATTGCATAACAACATTTAGATCCAAAAAGATCTTGACATGCTAGAATGATGGGTTGAATCTAATTAAGATGAAATTTAAAGGAGAAAAAGGTTGAATCTTAGCATTGGATTTAAAAATACACTGCAGCACAGGATGTGGAAGCCATGTCCAGACAGCATTGCAGCTAAAAGAAATTATGGGTATTTTAGTTCACTGCAAAGCTCAATTTCAGTCAAAAGGGTAGTATGACAGTTAAAAAACTAATGCAATCTTAAACTGCACACATCCAGGAATAAGGAGGGCAATGGTTTTTTTGTATTCTATCCTTATGAGTCACATCTGGAGTGTTGTGGTCGGGTCTGAGTGACATTTGCGGACCGCTGCTATGATAGAGGATGTCTAGAGAAGAATAACCAGGATGGTAAAAAAACCTCAAGTTCATTCCATATGAGGAATGGTTGAAGGAACTGGGGATTTTTAACCTCAAGAAGGGAAGACTTAGGGAGAGATTTGATAGTTGTCTTCAAATATTTGAAGAATTGTCTTGTAGAAGAATGACTGGACTTGTTCTGCTCTGGCTGGAGGACAGACCTAGGAAAAAGGTGCGGAACTTGAAAAGAGGCACAATTAAGCTTGATATAAGGAGAAATTTCTAACAATTAGAACTGTCCAAGAATAGAATGGGTAGCCTCAGGAGGTGGTGGCTTCCCCTTATTTGGAAGTCTTCAAGCAAAGATCGTATGTCCAGAAACAGAAAGTAAAAATTCTTTTTAAGTATGCATTGGACCACATGACCACACTGAGCTTCCTTCCAACTCTGAAATTTTATTAGGTGCTTTAATATGGTAGCTGTCTCCTCAAGTCAGGTGGAAAAGCTAGTGGACATGATTGTCATGCTCTCCCTGGAGGGCAGAACTAGAATGAGTGGATGGAAGCTTTAGGGACACTGAGATCAGCTCTATATATGGGGGGAGGGGGCGGAGAGAGGTTTGGAGAATCATGAGTTTTCAAAGACTACAAAGGACTTCCCTATAACACTATGAGTTTAAACACTTTGAAGGTGTTTGAGTAAAGATTGGATGACCACTTGTCATTGATACTTTTGAGAGAGTTACCGATCAGATAAAAATTAAATTCATTGGACTCTGAGGTCCTTTCAACTACTATAGATCTACTATTTATAGGTAAATTATTTCTAGATCAAGATATCATAGATTATATAAATAGATTGGTAGTTTCCAAACTTTTTGTTTATTTTCTTTACATTCTTAAAAATTACTGAGGACCCCCACCAAAGCATTATTGTTTATGTGTGTATAGGTACTGATATTTTCTGTATTAGAAATTAAAATGTCCTGGCATTATAAAATTATAGCATTTTTGTGAAAATAGTTTTAACATTGTGGATCAAGGGACTTGGTGACCCTGAGAATCTCTGGTCTAGACTTACATGAAGTTTTTAACTAAGTTAACTTTTGAAGGAAAAAAAAAAACCCTTCTACTTAATCTTGAATCCAAGGTCATTTTCTTCTGATTTTAATAATTTGTGAAGGGAAATTCCACATTTATAAACTTTTACCACTAAATTTACAGAAAGAAACTGAAGATCACCATCGGTTAATGAAAGGAACACCTTTCAAGTTAAATCTCTTTCCAAGAGATTATTTTGACAGTAATCCTTATTCCTTTGACAAAACTTTGCCACCCCTTAAGAAACCACAGCAGCCAAAAGCAATTGGGACACCTTTTAAGCCACCTTCTCCTCCTAAAAAGGTAAATGCATAGTTACAGATAAGCCAGTTAAGAAAAATAAGAAATAGGTTGGACACTATTGCAGCAGGGAGAATCCAAAAGAGATGATGGGGGTGAAAGGAATTTATTATAGTTTAAATTACTGTAATAAAATATTGGGGGGTATGGTTATTTCCACTAAGGAGTGAAACAGCAAGAATGTCTAAATTGACATATATATATGTGTGTGTATGTGTATATATATATATATATATATATATATATATATATATAAAAGTGTGTGTGTGTGTATCAGAAAATATTAGGTTCTACTCTCCTGAAGACTTCAGTAAAAAAAAAGACACCTGTTTGGCATGGTTTAGATTCAGTCCTTTTGGAAGCAGGTGAATGAAGTAAATGGTGCCCAGGGTTTCTACCAGCCATACTATTCTATATTTGTAAAAAAAAATTATTTTTATATATTGCAGAGTCCCAAAATCCTTTAGTTTTTATTTTTTCTAAGACTGACAAGAAATTAAAAAACACCCTTCTGGACAAACATTTGTCTTTTCCCCAATTTCCTCAGCTAGAAATGACTGGCTTTCTGAAACCAATCCCTACCAAGTTGTTAATGACTGATTATGGCTTATTGTATTAGTGTCTGTATTCCAGTGGCTAGAGAGCTGGCCTTGAAGCCAAGGACATTCAGTTTCAAGTCCTTCCCTTGACACATATTGGCTGTGTGCTCCTGGGCAAGACCCTTAACTTCTCAGGTCTAGGGGCAAAGACAGGATTTGAACTAAGGTCCTTTGACTACAAATCTAGAGTTTTTCTCCTGGAACACTGGAGAGCTTCCTAAATTAGATAAAAGAATTCAGCCTAATTACATATACACAGGAAAGAAACAACTCAACAAAGAATGCCTAGTGTTCAGACCGTTGTATAACTGGATGGACAGCTCATAGGCACAGTCCATCATCTATGGCACCTATACCTTGGGCTGATAATGTAATTGGACAATAAACTAATTTAAAAATTGAACAGGAGGAGAAAACTGTGCTGCATTTCATTTGGGAAATTGCAAAGTGCTCTTGATGTCTTCAGGCTTCTCTTGGAAAGGAAGACCATTCTTTTTTTTTTTTCCTTTTTTTTTTTTTTAACATCAGTCTGTTAGTTGTGGAATGCCAAGGCCTCCAAAGAATTAAAGATGTGGGTTGCCCATAGGGCAGTGGAATAACTACATGGTAGGTTGTGAGTACACTGCTGCAGTATATTACCAAGAAAGGTAATAAAGAGCATTGTCAGTGATATACATGACCTAAAAAGCAGGGAGCCCAGTTATCTGCTAAGAGAGAAGGATCACAGATGGCACAGTGGATGAGATGACGTTTGTAGAGTGCTCAGCGCAGGGCCTGGCACATAAACAAGCTTAATAAATGCTTATCCCTTTCCCATGTGCTACACTTGTATCCAGGCAAGGTCAAGAGAGCTGGATGAAGGGATCTAGCATGTTGGATTCTGTGGAGGACTGAAGGGAAGACATGGATCAGATTCCCACAGGATGAGAAGGAATTGGGGTTTGCAGTCTCTACCCTTGGAGGTAGAGCTCACATTAGTGAGGTCATAGCCCCTTGGAAGTGTCAGAAAAGTGTTTTAATAGTGGACTTCTGACCTTTCCTTGACCAAAAGGAATGAATGATAAATGAGTGGAGCTGGTGATAAAGTGAGTATTTGAAGTTGTTTGGTGAGGCACCTTAAATCTATTCATGCACCCTGACTATGTATAAAGACAATTGCATTCAGAACATTTGCAAAATGTTTTCATATCTAAAACTTTTATTCATAGGCAGGTGGTATGAAAGCAGGAACATTTGACCCTTTCCCTCCATATACCAATGACCAGTATGGGAGAAAAGTTGCGGGTAAAGTTGTCGCTAAAACAGACAGGATTTTCCATCCAAGCAGTGGACCAAAGACCCGACCAGTTTCAAGTATAATGTCTGCCAATGTCAAAAAGTAAGTATAGCTTTTTATTTTTTGCTTTGGTTTCTTTTGATTCGATCTATGATTTCATTGTTAGAACTCTGGGTAAGGAAACTTACTCTCCTGATGAAATCAGCCCTTCCTCTGCAACTTCTCATTGAAAACATTGTTTGCACTGACGTCAAGCAAATTTACATGGGAATTAGAGGCAGGACTTGAATCTGGGTCTTCCTGACTCCTAGACTAGACTTCTCTGTCTACTATGCCCCAGCTGCCTCTCTAAGGAGAGCTTTTTTACTCATATTCACCTCAGCATTTCCTTGATCTGTAATTTAATTGGTTTGGGTATGCCCACCCATGAAGATTGCAGTCTTTTTAAAAGTTAGTAGAACATCTTTAGAATATACTCAGCCAAACAATTCACCTTGGTGTCACCAGCCTGGTTATGTATGGGCTTCTTCAAACTTATCTAGACTGATGCTCGGACAGCAGGCAACTGCTCAGGTGCCAGGCCCCTTCCCAGCTTGATAGAACCTGTCAGAGCTTACATGCCCATTGCTGTAGTATAGCCTTTGACAACCGAGGGTCCTTCCATGCTGTGATGAAGCAGAAGACTTGAGTGGAAATTTAACTCTAGTTAAACTAGACTAGTTAACTCTAGTCCACACTAAATTACTTTTAAGATTTCCTCAAATTGTTCATGTTGTATACTCTTAAAACATGTATTAATTTATTTTTAGTCTTTAACATTCACTTCCATAAGATTTTGAGTTCCAAATTTTTCTCCCCCACCCCAAGATGGCATGCAACCTGATACAGGCTCTACATATACATACATATACATATTGAACATATTTTCACATTAGTTATGTAAAGAAGAATTAGAATCAAAGAGAGAAACCATGAGAAAGAAGAAACAAAACAAATTTTATCAAATAGTCTGCTTCCATCTGCATTCAGACTCCATAGTTCTTTCTCTGGATGTGGACAGAATTTTCCATCATCAGCCTTTTGGAGTTGTCTTAGAACCTTGCATTGCTGTATCGTTTCTTAATGAGGATTTTCCCTCTCTCATGCTGAAAAGGATGAGTAATAGAACTTTGCCACTTTAAAATCCCCATTCTTGCACCCCACCCCCTACAAAATTTAGACCTATTAAGTGTTTTGGAATCCTTGTTTGGTTGAGATAAAGTTCACTCTGCTAAACTATTCTTACCTAGCTGTGGTTTCAGAGCAAAGCAAAAATATTTTATTGTCATTTGTTAAAGACTCTCTAGCCAAGCAAAGTATAATTGCTATTCAGGGGTTAGCACTGAGCTTTGTTCTAAGAATTCTTATTCATGGATAATATGAAAAGTACAAAATTGCATTTTCTATCTGTACCCCTGTAATAATTTTCCATGAAAACAGCATTAGAAATAGACTGATTAAATCAACTTAATGTGCTGAACATCTAACAAAACAAAGAAGTAGGTTCTTAGGTGTTCAAAATCTAAATGAGATTCAGACAGCTTCTTTCTGAATTTTGTGGAAGCTGCCCCTCAGGAAGTTAGATTATTTATCTTCCTTCTTTCTGCCTGTTTATTTTATAGACTTATAGGATTTAGAGCTGAAAGGGCCCTTAGACAAGAACTTTTTGATTTGATGAAGAAACAGAGTCCTGAGGAGGTTGAAATTTCCCCAAGGTCACAAAAGTCTTGTGACTCCCAATGCAATTCTCTTTCTACTACACCACAAAAATAGCCCTTCTACCATATGGGGGTGGGGGTAGCTAGATGGCATGATAGATAAAGTGCTGGGGCTATAGTCAGGAAGACTCATCTTCATGAGTCCAAATCTGGCCATGGACACTTACTAGCTGTGTCACCCTGGCTGAGTCACGTAACCCTGTTTGCCTCAGTTTCCTTATCTGTAAAATGAACTTGCCAAGAAAACCCTATAAAGGGGTCACAAAGAGTTGGACATGATTTAAACAACTGAGCAACTGAATGAGACTATATGGGACCCATACCCCATTCTTATGCCCCTGGCTCAGTTATAATAAATGCATTATATTTGGTCATAGGATTTGGTCATCTAGCCCAACCGTATCAGTTCACAGATGAGGAAACCAAAGTTCAGAAAGGTAAAGGGACTAACTAGGGGTCTCCCAGTTTGGAAGTGGCAGAACTGGGATCTGAAATTGGGTTCTCTGACCATAAATCCTGTGCTCTCACTACTATGTAGGGTGATGGGTCTTGATTTTAAATTATCTAGAGCTGAGAATAGTTAGTTTTCAAAAATTAGGTTAACATAATAAAAACAATGCTTTCGTATAAAGAAATGGCACAATAAGATAAGCATTTGAATTGTTTGTTGAGGACAGTCCTTATTATTTTGACTGGTCTTTATTATGATCAGATTGCATGTAAATGATGCTGTTCACAACTCTTTATTGAAAGCCAGCAATCAGCTTGGAAGAGCCCATACTTTTTTCAGTATCGCTTCTAGGGCAGTAATTAAGCCATATAGTCTGTGACCACTAACCTAACAATTCCAAAGGAATTCCATATTCTGTGACATTGTTTTCATTGTTACCATGCTGTAACCAAATCAACTTAGTCATTCCATCCTTCCAAAGGTGAACAGTACATCAGAGAGAAAAGCCATTCTGGACCTTCTAGCCAATAAGGAGAAATTTTTTGACAAAACATCGATAGAGTCATCTTGGGAGGAAGTAACCATGCCATATTAGAATTTGTGATAGATTAGAGAAGCAGTGTGGTTGGAAGGGGAGCAATGTATTGGACTTGGAAGTTAGGAGAGATCTGAATTCAAATCTTGCCCCTGATGTGCATCATTAGCCCAGTGGCCATAAACAAATCACTCTCTCTGTGCTCTAGATCAGTGCTTCTTAAAACCGTGGGTCATGGCCACATGGGGGGTGTGAACCAGAGTTTAAGAAGCACTGGAGGGGTTGGGAGTGGAAAAAGTTTAAGAAGCCCTGCTCTAGATTCTTGAGGAACCTGTGACCTCAGGGCCACTTGTTGCCTTCAAGGTCCTTGGGTGCGGCCTTTAGACTGAGCCCAGGTTTTATAGAACAAATCCTTTTATTAAAGGGATTTGTTTTGTGAAGTTTGGAATCAGTCAAAGGATTGCACTTGAGGGCTTGGAGGGCCACATGTGCCTTCAGGCCACAGGTCCCCCCCCACCCCCTACCTACACTTTCCAGGAAAGACGGCTCAGTAGGGAAGGCAGATTTTTCAAAAACAGCATTCTGATAACAGAAGAACAATGAAGTAGAACTATCTAATGAGACTGCTGTGGTGGCAACAAGGCATCAATGAATTTATACTTTTCAAAGATGTCCCCAAGAGAGAATGTGGAAGAAAGGGTAAGGAGCTACATATGAATGCAAAAGAGGACCTGGGTTCAGATCCTCCCTCTGATGCTTAGTACCTGTGTGGTCTCAGATAAATCATTTAATCTCCCTGGGCCTCAGTTTCCCAAACTCTGAAAGGAAGACCATTAGACTACAAGGCTTGTGAGGTTCCTTCCAGCTCTAAATCTGTAGTCCTGCGTGTGGTGTGGCCTTGTAAGTGTAGTGTCAGAACCGATGCCAAAAACAAAGGTGTCACACGGGCTCGCCTTTTCTGGGAGCTTGTTGTTAAGCATTTGCCAGCACACCCGGGGAAGGAACCCAGCCCTTCCCAAGGCAGGTAGCTCATTACAGTCTGACTTTCAGGGTGTTTTGCTTCATACGAAGCTGAAATTTGTGTCTTTTTAACTTTTGCCCAAGGCTTCTAGTGCTTCTCGTTGGGACCTGGCAAGCTGGCTTCCATGGTAACAGCTTTTCAGATATTTGAATAGTTGAGCTCCCTGTGTCAGCTCCTGGTTCTGTTAACAAACTTTCCAAATACAGTCCATTTGTGATTTAGTTACTGTCTCTATAGAAGAGAGACCATGTAACCTTAGTAAGAAACTGAGGAATCCTGGAATTTCACCCAGTAGTTCTTTGATAGGTGACAAATGACAAATACTTGGTCTCCCTCTGCCCAGATTTCCTCCTTCATAAAACAGGATAGCCAGTTAAATTGGTAATGATTTTTCCAAAGCAAAGCAAAGCAAAAACAGGAGTTCTTTCTGCTGTTCTTAAATCTTGAGAGACAAAATAGTATGAAGACACACTGACTATATTTACCAGTGTGGGAAGAGGAAGTTGCTGCCTGCTCCCTGGAAAGTATTTTTCTGTTTTAATTAGCTGTCAGATCAAATAAATAAGCTGTTCACATATGCTATTTATTATATATGTTTACAAAGCACATATATATATGCTTCTGTATATCACATATGCTTACAAAGCACAACTCTGTAAGGCAGGTACTACAAATAGGTACTCTTATTTTAAAAATGAGCAAGTAGGTACTTCCTCATGATACTTTTTAAGCAGCAGCCCAGAGCTCAAACCCAGGTCTCCCAGGTCACTGTGCTCCTTCGGTTAAACCATATTGTTAGAATTTTCAACTCACTGAATTGTTTGATTTCGAGATTTTATGAACATTTTGCCAATCCAGAATTATGTATTATGTATTTTAAAAACCTTTTCAGTTAACAAATCTTGAAACAAATAGCATTAGAATCTGTGGTTCATAATTGGTGTTCTTAAAGCCTAAAATAGGCTTTTATTTTTTCTAATTAATTGGCTTTACATAATGAAGATAAAATAGTTTGTTTTGAATTTGGTAGAATAAATTTGTCATCAAAAAGGTAGAAAATTTGAAAGTAGATTGAAAACTTGAAGATATTTTTTCAAGTAAAAAGGTGTATCTGCTACTATGACCTGCAAGTATTTAAAAATTTTGTTTCTTTCTCCCCAATTTTAGGTCATTAAATTCAAAGAATTACCTGACTGCATCTGTACAGTCCTACTGAGAGAAGAAACTTCCTCTGACCATCTGAGTGTTAGTAATTCTTTCGCAATCATTTTTTAATAAAATTACATTACAGAATGTCTATGGATTCAGATATATAAGACGAATTTTAATCTTTTATTGTCTTGAAGATAATTTTTATAATTAAATAGTATGAATGATTCATTGTGGTTACTATGATTTGTTCTGTTTTTTTTTAAATTTAGACATCTTAGCCCAGCCACATTTATAAAATTTTAAGTTGTTCAGAATTTTCAAGCTTTTACTCTGAGTTGAGAAATTAGTATAAAAAAATTTTTAAGCCCTTATGGGTTTTTTTTGCTTTTTTTTTTTGGAGGGAGGAGGGCAGGGCAATTGGGATTAAGTGACTTGCCCAAGGTCACATGGCTATTGAGTGTTAAGTGTCTAAAGCTAGATTTGAACTCAGGTCCTCCTGACTCCAGAGGTGGTGTTCTATTCACTGCACCACTTAGCCACCCCAAATCCTTATGTTTTGCTCTTTTTTAAAAAAAATGTTCAAGAAAAGAATTTTTAAATGCCTTCTTGAAGGTTAGTGTTTACCAATAGGAAAGATTAGATAATTTCTTGTGATTCCACCCTGTCATGTAATTCCATGACTTTAGGTATTTATTTTTGCGTTTAATTGTGCAAATTACTTGAATTTACACAATTTACATGTGTCTTCTGCTTAATATAAGAGTTATACTTCAATATTATTTTATGACATGGAGGTAATCCTGGGTTCTCAAAAGACTAAACCAGTAGAACACATGTTCTAACAGGCTTCTACCAAGCAGGAAAAAAATTGAGAAGAGCCACAGCTACATTCTGTGCCTGATGCCCCAAATACCAAACTAGCTAAGGATGGAGAGACGCTCATCACCAACTGATTGATCACTAGTTAAGGAAGCTATCGGTTATGATATATAGCTATGTATGAAGCAGGTCTGAGTTATTCTGTTGGGACATGTGTTCCTTTTCTCTCTAGTCTAAATGGTACAGGAATCAGTCTCAATTTGAATAAACCCCCTTATATTAGGCCCAGAAAGATTTGCAGGTTCTAAACAGACAGTTTGGGGAAAAGCTGGGAACTCTGCTGAATCCCTAGACTGGGTGTCTCCCAACTTTTGATCATGAACCCTTATCAATAAAATGTTTTTTCATCAGAATCTTGGAGATAGAAGTAAAATTTTACTCTGCTTAGTTGTGTATATCCATCCCACTCCCCTGAATGGTACAGGAAGAAGTCCCAGGACCAGGAAAAGACCATTCAGTTGGCCATAAAATGACTTGCAGGTCTGTTGCTCTGACTTCTTGGGGGTCTTTTTGAACTTTTCTGAAAAAAGAAGGAATTGGACTTCTGCTTAGGGGAAAGGGGATAATGGTAGAACTACTCAACCTGCATTTTGCTTGGTTTCTCTTTCAAGGAAAATGACCTTCAGGCTGGAAAGGACAAGCTAGAAATGTCTGATCAGAGTTGAAATGGAAGCTGATTAGGGATATATTAAGACAGCATTTTATTGCTCTTCATGAGTTCAAGGCACTAGGCCTGATTTAGTTATATCCCACTGTGCTGAAAGAACTGGTGGATATGATTGCTGAGCCAGCGTCAGTCACCTCAGGAAAGACTGGCACAGAGAGACCAGCTGTGAAGTTGTAGGAGTGGAGAAAGGCAAATAATCTTGTTCAGAACAAGGAAGAATGTAGAAAACAGATGTGGAGAAAACAAGTGAGCTCTACTGTAATTCTTTGGCAGAATTCCAGAATGTATTGTTAAAAGGATGATTATTGAATATTCAGAAAGGGAAACAGGCTATAAAGCCAGCTTGGCTTTACTGAGAGCAAAATATCAATCAGGAAGTCTGTACATAGTTGACCTTCACTTCTGCAGGGCATTGGACGAAGTCTCTCATGTTATTCTTGGAGAGAAGATGGAGACATGAGGGCTGGATAGCTGTGTATTTAGAAGAATTTAGAACTTGGTGAATGGCCACTTCCAAAGAGTAATGGTTCAATGTTCACTTGGAAGGAGGGCTGAAGCAGAGTGATCGAAGCATTTGTACTTGACCCCAGACATTGTATCGTCCACCTAGCTAAAAGTATAGATGGAATGCTTATCAAATTTGCATGACACAAAGCTAGGTAGACTATCTGATGTATGTGAAAAAATCAAGATCCAAAAGGACTTCAGCATCCTGGAACATTGGGCAGAATCTAATCAGATGAATTGTAATAGGTATAAATGTAAAGTTTTAGACTTGGGTTCAAAATATCAACTTCACAAATAAAAGGTGAGGGAGACATGGCTAGATAGTAGTTCATCTGAAAAAGATCTTGGAATTTTAGTAAAACAAGCTCAATACTTATGTAAAAAAATAGGACTTGAGCCTGCAGAAATAATTTTATTTATAATTTTTGCATCAATACACATTAGGGAAATTGGTCTATAGTTTTGTTTTTTTTCTGTTTTTGCTCTCCCTGGTTCAGATGTCAAAATCATCTTTGCGTCATAGGAGTTTGGTAGGATGCCTTTGTCTTCTGTTTTGTGGATATTTCTGTCCCATTCATACTCACATTTATGACCGTGTAGTGTTTTTCCTTCCTACTCTTATGTTTCTTCTAGAGGCAGCTAAATGGTGCAGTGGATGAAACAACAGCCTGGAGTCAGTTCGAATCTGATTTCCTATACTAACTGTGTGACCTCTGAGCAAGTCATTAACTTGTCTGTTTTAATTTCTACAATTATATAAAATGAGGATTATAGTAGCATCAACCATCCTGGGCTGTTGTGAGACTCAAATAAGATAATATTTGTAAAGCACTTTAGCACAGTGCCTGGCACATAGAAGGTACTTAATAAATGCTTTTTCACTTCCCTTCCCCCTCTTTTCTTTTACGTAGAAAAAGGTAAGGATAAAAGGGGATTTGGATTGACTCTATCTACAGGTGGAATGTTTTTTTCCTTTTTTTTTGGAGGGGGGAGGGCAGGGCAGTTGGGGTTAAGTGACTTGCCCAAGGTCACACAGCTAGTAAATGTTAAGCGTCTGAGGCTGAAGGTGGAATGGTTTTATCTTACTCCTTTGGACTTCTCTTCACTTAGCTCTGACCTAAGAGTTTCTTTCCTTTCAGCCCCTTTATACATCATCCCTTGTGGTTGGAATTTCTCTTCCTTACAACAGCTCCCTCCCCAGTTCTACCCTGTCCCCATCTCCACTTATTTCTCCATTGAGCTCTGTGTAGCCAACCTTCATTCTTTCAGTTCAGGTGAGTATGACATCAGACTTGGATGCTGGCTTCTCCCACCCCTACCTCATTGCATTTATACTCCTTTTCTGGTGGACTGCAATTAGGAGAAAAAGTGTGTTATTCCCACTTCCTTTCCCCTCCCCCCCCCAGCCTTAAATCACGTTAAGCAGCTCGCAGGTGTACTTGAGCTTTTGTCTTTTCCTGCTCCCTTTCTGACTCTGGAAAGAGATACTGGAGTTCAGGGGCCTCTTTTCCTGCTAGGATGTGACTGTTATCATTTAGCCCTTCAACTTGCTCCAATAGAATTCCCTCCCAAGTTTTGCATCTCCTGTGTTTGTGTCTCAAGGATCCACTCGGCCCTGGTTTTTTAAGAAGATGGCTTGAAAGTTCTCCATTCTGTGAAATGACTCATTCTTCTGCTGTAGAACAATCCTCATTTTTGCTTGAAAGCCTTTTTTTTAATGTCTTTTGATAAACTACAATATTTCTTTTTCTTTTTAGTAGTTGCTGCTAACACTTAGGTGATTCTTACTGTAATTTCTTAGGATTTAAGGCTGTTTTTTTGCTTTTACCTGAAAATTCTGGATTTTGGTTACTACACTTCTGGATGTGTTCAACTTGGGATCTCTATCAAGAAGGTACCGCCAATGCCTTTCTATTTTTACTTTGCCTTCTCCCTTTAATAATTCTGAATTTGGCAGCAGTGTTTCTTTATGATTTCTTCAAATACGATATCTAGCTTTTTTTTGTTTGATCATGATTTTAAGGGAGCCCAATATCTTTAAGTCACCTCTCCTTCCTGTTTTCCAGGTCAGTTATTTTTTAGATAGTACATATAATACTTGTTCTAATTTTTCATTCTTTTGATCTTGTTCTAATAATTCTTAATTGTCTCATTGAATCATTCAATTCTGTTAGCTCCATTCTATTTTTCAGAGTGATGACTGCTTGGGAAAGGCTGACTACTTTTTTCTATAAGCTATTTATTATCTTTCCAAGTGTTCTAATTTCATTTTTATCTTGTTTCAGCTCATCTTTAATTTCTTGATCCACTCTCAGAATTCTTATTTCTGGGGTGGCTAAGTGGCACAGTGGATAGAGCACCAGCCCTGGAGTTAGGAGGACCTGAGTTCAAATTTGACCTCAGATACTTAACACTTACTAGCAATGTGACCTTGAGCAAGTCACTTAACCCCAACTGCCTCTCCAAAAAGCAAAAAAATAAAATTCTTATTTCCCCTTCCTCCCTCCACCAGGGTCCTACTTATTTCAGTCATTTCTTTCTTCTTAGACCTTGGTTTGGTGTTCTTTTAACTCATAGCATTCAACCCACCCCATTTGTTCATGTCTCCAACTTGAGTTCCTGGATAAGAACATCATTAACTGTCAGATGGGATGGCTAAGCCTAGGTCCTATCTCTCTTTATATCCCTAAAGTATGATGTTATTGTACCATTGCAGCACATTTCTGGAGCTACTTTCCCAAACTTCCATTTGCATTGGCAGCCTAGATCTCTACAGCACAGCTACATCCCCCACTTCAGTGTTCTAGGGGTTAATGCAGAGGGGTGAGGGTGTCTTTTCTATTGCTATGTCTCACCAGCTCCTATCAGTGTCTTTCCCCTGGGCCATTATCATTTGAAATCAATTAGTCAGACTTAATCAGCTTTTAGAAAAAGATATTTTATTATGGTGGTTAAAAATAATTCCCCTTCTTAAAGTCTATAACATACTTTCCCACCAGTACATACAAAGTCCAAGAGAAAGTGAACTTAAGCTTAGAGAGTGCATGTGGCAAAGGGGTAACTCACAGCTCCTGGAAGTCTGGTTTTTGGAATCTACAAGATATTCTCCTTAAGTATGATTTAGCTTTTCTGATGGGCTACTTGTAGAGTCTCAAATTTGTTCTTCCTAATGTAAAGCCAAGCATGAGCTGCTTTCCAGAGAACTGCTGCTGTGAACTGCTTTCAAGGTTCTGATTACATGGTATAATGAGCTCTCTATTTATTCAATAACAAAGCAGAGCAAAACATTCATAGAAAATCAAAATACAGCATTGACAGTGTTACAGCTTATCACAGAAAATCAAAATACAGCATTCACTATGTCACAACTCAACAACTTATTGCTAAAATGGCCTCATAGTTTTGACCAAAGTGGTCAGATAGTTTTAAACAAACAAAATACATTCATTTAGTCAATCACAAAATACTTAATTCAATCACAAAGTACAAAAGTCAAAGTTCTCCATCCCTAGGTCACAGTAAGTCATAATCTTCTCAGTCAGTACACAGTATCCAAGTAAAGTCTTCTTTCAGCTTGACTCAAGGCTGGCTTTCAGCTTCCATGGTTCCTCTTCCATTGTCCCAGCTCCAACTGTCACCTGGGTTCAGAGGCAGGCAGCTCCCAGTTCATTGTCTAGTTCTTCATCCAGTTCCATATTGAAGCTCACAGTGTCCAGTCCACCTCAAGTCCTTCACAGTTCCTGTTTCTGGGAAGACAAAACTTAACAGAGCCACAATAATATTCATGCACATTGCCAGCATCATCATTAATTCACTATCTGCCTGTGAAATCAAGTCAGACCCACCAACAAGGTCTGAGAACTCAACACAGACCATCAACATAGAAATCAACATAGACCCACAAACAAGGTCCAAGAGATCAGCACAAATCATCAACACAGAAATCAACACAAACCCACAAACAAGGTCCAAGAGGTCAGCAAAAATCATCAGTAAGTCCAAGGACCTCCAAAATCCTCTTCCAGTACTTCTGTAAACATAAAACCAGAAAATACTCTTTCAAGGCTTCCAGTAAGGTCCCAGGGCTTCTGTACAAAGTACCACAAACAAACATCAACACAGACAAAGCAGACAAGAGTGCCAGGATGCCACAAGTTTTCTCTTTCTTGACTCTGCCACCACAAGAATCTCCTCTCTCTCTCTTTTTTTTCCTGCATTTTGGAGGGCAATTGGGGTTAAGTGACTTGCCCAAAGTCACATGGCTACTAAGTGTGTCAAGTGTCTGAGGCCGCATTTGACTTCAGGTCCTCCTGACCCCAGGGCCGGTGTGCCGCCTAGCTGCCCCTAAGAATCCTCTTCTCAGTTCTGCTATCTCTAGCCTGGGCCTCTCCTTATATATGGCCATTAGCTCCTCCCCTTCCTGTTGCAGGAGTTCATGAGTTCTAGGGTTCCCAAATTGTGGGGTTCACACATTCTGTTTCTTAACAGACTTGATACAAGGCTCAAAAGAAACCTGAACTGAAACAAGGTGTTAATTCAATAGCTGAAAAAAGGTGTGAACTACTCCCATGCTTGCCATTACACCTTATCATATCTATTCTGTCCTCACTGCTTTCCACTGATGCTGTCTTAAGGACGTTGTTAGGATGTTGAAGAAAAAGTCCAAATCCTCTGGTCTTCCAAAATTTACAAGTTCCCAGGTTTATCTGTGACCATGGGATAAGAAGGGAGGGTACAAATGAGGTCAAGTAAAATAATTTCTCCCCGACCCCAAGCAATCTCTTCTCAAGGGGATGGCTAGAAGTTTCTCCCTTCTGCCAGACACTCAATTTCCTTATTTCTGAACTGGCCCACTCTTCTGTAAATGACTCACCTGGTGTGACTAAGTTTCCTCAACCAATCTGAACACACATGCTATTATGCACTTTCACTATAGTTCATCCAAGTGCTTCCAAAGACATCTAAATTGTTCAGATACTTTTCCCAAACCTTGTCTAAAGAGTATTATTAATTGCATGATTGGTTCATCGAAGTTTCCAGGTTTTATTCACACCTAATGAACAAATGAAATGTGTTCTTCCCCAGTTAAGGTATCAAAGCACGTATCTAGGCTGTACCTCTGCTTTATACCAGGTACTAGGCACTGTGTCAACCACAGTCTGGAAGCTACTGCCCTGTAGCTCCTAGATGGGAAACTGCCTAGGGCCAAGCCTTCTAGCATCTATCACAGCACTGGTCTAGAATCATAGTCCCAGCTTGGGTTAGGGACTGGGCACATATCTCAGCCGCCTATTGAGTCTGCAGCTTCTGAAGCTTCCCCTAAGTCTGGTCCACACTGGTTTTATCTCTCTACTTGTTGTTCCCTACTGATGGCCCAAGCTAGGGTTCTGGTTTCAGTCCGGTTTTTAGGGTGTTGGCTGGTCTTGGCTGATTCATTATCTCTGCCCTGAGATTGGAGCCTGTAGGCTTCGTCACTTGAAGTGGTCCCAAGGAGAAGGCATTGGTTTTAGGCTGGTCTCCTAGTGTCTCCACACTATGGATACATTGGCCATGGTCCACTTTTCTTGCACCTTAACCTCCTGAGAGGCCTCCAGACCTGAGGAGGACCTTAGTTCAGGTCTCATTCTGTGCCATCTTTTATTGCATGGAGGAATTGAGTGGAATTTTTCTGCAGTTCTTCATAAGTGCTCTTCATTGTTAAATGGTATTTCTTGGGGTAGCTGGGTTTGCTTAGAACTTTCCATGTCAACATCTTAGCCAGACATCACAAAATTAGATGTTATTCCTGACCTAGTAGTTTATTCCTTGAGCTAGCTGTTAAGATTAAAGAATGCCCTGTAGTGCAACATTCTATGAGTTGAGCTCACAAAAAGTGTGAAAATAAAAAATACAGAGCCCAGAAGAAAACACTAGATTTGGAGTCAGATTTTGAGTCACATCTCAGCTTTACTGTTTACTAGTGTTGTAACCTTCAACATGTTACTTTCTTTAAGCCTCATCTCATTTATCATCATCTAGTTAAATTAGATGACCCCTAAGGTCCCTTTCAGCTCTAAATCCTAAATTCAGGTTATTCTAGAGTTAGAAGACACTTCAAAGGTCATATGAAAGGGAGAACAGATGTCTCATTCATATTGGTTTCCTAACCAAAATACTACATCTGTTATTGTTATGGACTTAGAATATGGACTTTTGCAGAGACAATTTTTATCAAGCAGGTCATGTGCAGTCCTTTTTTTCATTTATAACAAGGAGATTTAATATACTGGGAAAATACTGAATTTAGATTAGAGTCAGAAAACCTGGATTTGGGTCCTGGTGTTGCTGTTTGAGCTTCGGCAAGTTACTTCTCTCTTAGTCCATTTTGTCTTTAAAATACGGATAACAACACTTACAATACATAAGAATTCTGTGAGGATCAAAAGATAAAATGAATGCAAGGTCATCTGTAAACTATGGTGTGATATCTAATGTAAGCAACTGTTATTATTGACTCATGCTGCTTAAAAGAGATTTCTCTTTAGTTTCCTAGTCAGGAGGGTAGTAACTACAAATCAAGACATTGAAAAACTCTATCTCCAAATTAAGAAGTTTTGCTAACAGGAATAGAAGACTAATAGCTAATGTCACAGAATATAAGAGACTAACAATTAACGTACATCTCCAACTTAAACCTTCCTGAACTTGTATTTAACTGTTATCAATAGCTCTTTCTTAAAATATACAAGTATGCCATTTCCCTAGGATATCTTGAAATAATATTTATATGGGAGGGAACTTTAGACTTGTTCTCTCATATCAAACCTAACTCAGGGTCACCTCTTTTGATTATTTCAAATGAATCCTTAGAAGAAAGATATGAAAAGGTCTATCAAGCATTCATTCCTTGAATGAATATATATCACATATAAAATATATACAGAACATGTGTATATACACATGTACATATTTATGTGTGTATGTGTGTGCATATATATGTACATATATATATTTCATTGTTATTACATTAACTTACTACAAACTCTTTGGGTATTTTATTTGGAAAATCAAAGACCAGAATAAGCTAATATAGATGAGGGGAACACAGGTATGATGAAATGATAATAGATTCAGCACTGGGAGCTTAGAAGTCATCTAGTCCAACTGTCTCGTTCTACAGAGGAGTAAACTGAGGCCAGAGAGGTGAAGTGACTTGTCCAAAGTCACATAGCTTCTAAGTGACTGAGACTCAAATGCAGGTCCTCTAAATCCAAACAGCACCCTCTCTGCTGCTTCCATGCTTAATATTGTTAAATGGTTCTATAAAAACAAGATGTTAAACAAACAAACAAAAAGATACCAAGGGGCAGTTACAGTAGGATTTTGCAAATTTATGGTGGGATTTGGCTAAAATATTTTAATGATGTTGCTATAAAACAGTGCTGGCTAGGACAAACTCATATAAGATATGCATGTAAACAGTTTTTCTTTACAAAACTAACTTTTAGGCAAGGTTTGAACACATTGCTTCAACCTGTTATTGCCTGCCAGGTTAACATCCTACCTCATCTTTAATATTGTCAGTAATACAAAAAAGAAAAAAATATGTGGTTTACACAATATAGTAGTGTTCAGAAATGCTTACTTACTGTGGGTATGAGTGTGGGTGTATATGAATGTATATATAGCAAAGTCCCATTGAGAAGCATTTATAAACATCTCCGTGTTTAGTTATCTATACCAACCTCTCTCTATACAAATGCTAATGAAATAATCTAAAGATTGGTGGGAGCCTCAGAAACTATCTACTCTAACTTGTACCTGACCAAGAATTCCTTCTACAGCATTGTTGGCAAATAGTCATTTTGTTCCTACTTGAGGATATCCATTGAGAGAAAGATCTTGCTGTCTCCAGAGGTAACCTGTTCAACTTCTGAACAGCTTTAATTATTAGGAAGTTTCCCAATATATTAAGCCTAAATTTGTCTCTCTGCAATGTGTATTCATTGCTAATAATTCTCTCTGGAGTCAAAGAAAACACATCTGATCCCTCCACCATGTAATAGTCTTTAAAATGTTTTAAGACTGCTATCATGTTCCTGCTTAATAATAATCTCTTCCTTAGGCTAAACATCAATTTAAAGTGTCCTCATCTTTTCTCATAATCCTGATGCCCCCTTCTGGATGCTTTCCAGAGGATCTTTATTATATTCTTTCTAAAATGTAGCACCCATTACTCCAGATGCAGTCTGAGCAGGGCAGGAGACAGCAAAACTGCTCCCTTCTTCATTCTGAATACTAACCATCTTCACTAGCACTGAGGAGCAGTGTAGTGCAGTGGATTAAAGAACCAATTTGGTTCAAGTCCTACCCCTGCCTGACACACAGTGGCTGTGCCAGCCTGCATTGGTCATTTAAACTTTTTCGCTTCCAAATAACTAAGAATCTAAGAGGCAGAGCAACAGTTGCAATCTGAATAGGTAGACAGTGTCCACACAGAGTTCCTTGCTGAAATAAAGGTTCATACCTCTCCAACTACAGATATCCCCTTCTTTCGCACAACAGCATTAGGCAACATGTTGCCATGTCATATTGACTGATATTACCCCTGAAGCCCACATGGAATTGAAAATTGATACCCCACTTTATTTTGTATTCTTTTCAATTTATTATGTATTAATGATTAATTCACTTTGTATTAATTGGCCTCCTCATTATGTGAGTTTGAGCTCTCTTAAGCCTGTAATTTCAGTTGCTTGTTGTGAAATTTAAAAATTGATATTCTGTGATTAATTATTGAGAATTGTATCATGTCAGTTTACCTAATCAGAATCATATTTGTGAACCAAATTCAGACTTGATTGTATAGGTCCTATAAGTAGAATTTGTAGGAGTATAACTTCCCTATTTCTATGGGCTAAAGTCCAACCAAAAAAATTCTAATCTCTGAACTTTTGCTGACCATGGCAGGAGGTGAGTCAATGTGGTGATAAGATGAGACTTTCCAGAGGATGCTAGACATAGGATCTATCTGGTCCATCTGGTGAGGAGCTGATGTAAGCAGCATCAATCAATCAGGAGTGAAATAGGTCTGTATGGTCACAGTGTAAATGCCATAAAAGAATTGCTCTGCTTGTCAGTCTGATCCTTGACTACTGAGGAGTCTTAGATCCAATTTATTGGTATTTGCTAGTTATACTAATAAATTGATCATGCCTGCAACTTTGTGCCTCAGTTTCTTGTTGCTGTAGATTTTGATCGTGACACCCACTAAACACTTCTGGTGATTTTTCTTCCCAAAAACCTACTAGCACTTTTTCTCATCCTATACTTGTAAAGTTGAATTTTTGAACTCAAGTGTAGAATTTTACATTTATTAAATTTTATCTTATTAGATTTGACCCTTTGTTCTACACTGTCACAATTCTTTGGATCTTGATTTTCCAATATGATAAGCTATACCTTCTAACTTCATATCATTTGCAAATCTAACTAGAATTCCTTGTATTTCTTCATCAAGTCACTGCTAAAAATGTTATAAGGGACAAGGCTAAGGGCAGATCCTTAGGCACTCTTATCAGTGATCACTCTCCAAGGTGACTTTGACATTACAGACTACCCTTATGTTGGGTTATAGACATATACACACACACAGTTGCTACCCCTACTGCTTATAATTGTCATTAAAAAAAAAAAACCCCACTAATCTCCTAATGGTTTTTTAGGATACATTTAAAAAAAGAAATAAAAACTGACTTTTGGGAGCCAAGATGGCAGAGTAAGCAGGAAATCATCTGAATTCTCCCATATTCACCTCCAAAATAGAAAATAGCACCCCAAAACAAATTCTGGAGTGGCAGAACAAGCAAAAAGACATGGTAAAATCATCTTCTAGCCTAAGCAAACTCTAAGGTCAGCAGGAAAGGTCTGTCTTGCTTGTGCAAAAGGGGAGTGCAGTCAAGGATAGGAAGCATCCTGGCAAGCCAGCAGCGGGCCCTGACCAAGCATGCCAGTGGGAGGCCTGGGGCTCCAGTGCAGCACCATGTGAGCAGGCAAATGCCAACATACAGGACCCCTGTGTGCCTCAGCACAGTGCTAAGACTCCCTATGCATTACACCTCCTGGTGAGCCTCCAGACCCCCTGTGGTACTGCACAGTACCAGCCACCTGCTACTTCCACTTCAGTACAGCATCAGGCCAGACCCCTGCAGCTCCAAGAAGCACCAGAGCCCTCCAACCCCACCCCCTCAGCAGACCACCAGGCAAACCCCTGGACCCCTGCAATGCCACAGCATGAGAATTCAGCATGGGCCTCAGGGAAGCACCAGTGCAGCACTAAGCAAATGGCCAGGGCCTGGAGCCCCAGGCACTAGAAATTTGGAACACTCTTCCACCCCAGGAGCAGAGCTCAAATTTAAAAGTAGGTGAAAAGTCTGTAAAAGATAAGCAAAAAACAAAACCCAACTCTGACCATAGAAAGTTATGGTGACAGGGAAGATCAAGACACAAACTCAGGACAACAATGTCAAAACACCTAAGTCCCAAGAAAAATGTGAATTGGACTCAAGCCCAAAAAGAACTCCCAGAAGAGCTCAGAAAAGAGTTTAAAAATTAAATAAGAGAAGTAGAAGAAACAATGGGAAAAGAAAAGAGAGTGATATCAGAGAAATGGAAAATAAGTCAATTTTCATGACAATAAGTCACAGAAAAGTAAGTCAACAGCTTGATAAAAGAAGGAAAAAGATGGGGGGGGAAGGAAAGGTACAAAAATTTGCTAAAGAAAACAACTCCCTAAATAATACAATTAACTAAATGGAAAAAGAAGTAAAAAAAGCTAAGTGAAGAAAATAATTCCTTAAAAATTAAAATGGAATAAATGGAAGCTAATTTCATTTATTATTAGACATCAAGAATCAATAAAACAAAATAAAAAGAATGAAAAAAATGTAAAATACATCACTGGGAAAACAACTTGAATTGAAAAATAGAATTAGGAAAGACAGTTTAAGAATCACTGGTGTACCTGAAAGCCATAATCAAAAGGAAGACCTGACATCATACCTCAAGAAATTATCAAAGAAAACTGCCCTGATATCCTACAACTGGGAGGTAAAATATATATTGAAAGAATCCACTTATTACCTCCGGAAAGAGATCTCAAAATGAAAACTCCCAGAAGCATTATAGTCAAATTCCAGAACTCCCAGGTAAAGGAAGAAAAATATATTTTTTTTTAAATTTATTTTTTATTTACTCATTTACTTTTAATTTACAAGATTCAGTTCCACAATCACTTGGGTTTCAGATTTTCTCCCCTCCCTTCCCCCCCCCCCCCCATGGTG
>CM053592.1:45860313-45880398 GCA_028646515.1 Pseudochirops corinnae
AAAAGTAAATGAGTAAATAAAAAATAAATTAAAAAAAAATAAATAAATGTATTACATGCATGGATAAAAAAATAAATAAATAAATATGGTTAATAGCTGAACGTGTTTTACTATAGTAAAGACAATGTTTCAAAAAAGATGTTCTCTTTATACAATTTGAGATTATTGTATTCACATATCTCATCCCAAGTCTTTTGTTATTTGTTATTAAGTATCTTAAAACAAAATCATTTGTGTAATGTTGAATTTAGAAATGAAAACAAATCTTCTTAGCTTGAATACCAGTTATAGCAAGGTAAGTTGTGATTTTATGTAATGAATCTCTTACTGTTATTGTTACTGTGAGATTATAGTCGATATTTGTTATCTAGGATATGTGATCTTTGAGAGCTTGAACCCACTCAAAGCTCTGATTATTGGAATTTGCTATTTAAGACCTTATGGGACTGTTAACTTATATTATTCTGAGTTTGGCTCTAAGTATGATCATCAAGGAATGCTACCGAGCCAATGATGTCAGAAACCCTAGGGAAACGGTTTTGCCTGCATAAAGTGCAGATGTAGTTTTCATGGGAAAGGCTGGGAAAATAACTATTGGCATGGGCTGAGGTAGTTATATCCTGATTCAATTTCCCCAACATGACATTTCTTAGATGGACAATATCCCAGCTGGCTGACTTTAAGCCTGGTTCAATGCAATTTGCCATCTATATAACTTTTGCCTGGAACTGACATCAAAATAAGGGAACAACTTCTCTTATGTCCCTATTCTTTTATGGCAAATTTCTATAAACATGCCAGATAATAAGTGTGAACACTCTATTAAATCTTTACCTTATAGGTTAACATTGGAGCACATCTGAATTACTATAATAAGATGGAGGTATAAGATTTGAGCTCTTTAGCCTAGAGTCCTTTCTACATTCTAAACAACTAAATAGTTAAGCATTTAGCTTTGACATCTGTTACTCACTATATATTCCTATATAAGTTAAGATCCTTCACAATGGTATGGAGATACTTAGATTTGTGAAACCAGAAGATAATTCTGCTATTTAGTGAATAACTGTTTTGGGTCTGTGTTAAGGAAAGGAATATCAGTACAATTAGTTATCTGCTTTTGTTAGGGGTTATTGATTTGTACATGGCTCGAAGGTAAAAATGTTTTTGTTAGGAATAACTTATTTGATATGCACTGTTTTGAAACTGATTACTCAATGTACTTATCTTTTGTTGCAATTTAAGTTAATCTGGCAGGTTTTAAATGAATTCATTTTAATATTAGAGTCTGTCTTATAAAAAGTGCTCTGTTATTAATTTCTTAGCAGAATCTTTTCCAGAAGGGGGATAAATAGTGCCAAGCACAAAAACTGGCTTCTAATTTTCCTGTTTGTATTTGAGTCTCATATGTATACATATATATGTGTGTATATATATTATATATGTATATATGTGTGTGTTTATGACAACTGGATAACCTAAACTTGTAAATTCCCTGGTCTGAAAGGTTCCAAATTTGACTTTCTAATAATAAAGACATGAGGTTTGAGCTAACTAAAGAATTAAGTGATTTTACAATGAAATTTACAGTGGAATTCTAGTATTCAGAATTCCAAATTTATTTTCTAAAGAAACAATATTATAAAATAATGTTTTCCCAGGCTAATCTTATACAACTAATAATATGACTGAAATCATGAGTTGCTCTCAATCCTAAGTCTGAGAAAGATCAGTATAATCCTCACTGCTCTATGAGGACAGTATATATATCCCTTTAGGATATGTTTGTTACTGTGAGATTATAGTCGATATTTGTTTTAGTAAACATAAAAACATATAAAAACATAAAATGTATGTTTTAGTATATATCCCTTTAGGATGGGAGTCTCCAGAACTAGCTGGTTGGGGGTTGAATGTAGGGATTAGAAAGGACTCTGGTACTGACAGACCCCACGGAAATTCAAGGATTCAACACAGAAAACAATGATTAAGGGCCCATGAGATGAAGAATATTGTGTTTGGCCTGGGGGCCAAGTTTAGAGAAGACACGAAGGAGTCTGAGGGATGCTAGGTATAGTTAGGTCTAATACAAAGGTCATGATGTGGCTAAGGGAGAATCTTCCACAGGTACAAATTTTTCACAATTTAAGTGCCTTCTTCGAGCACTTATGAAATGCTAGAGGATGGCGTAAATCATAGGGATCATCAGAGGGAGTATGATATTGAGGAAAAAGTATGGTTTCATTGACATGTAATAGGTGCTTAATCCCTACTCTTGAGAGTGGGGATCACTTTATTCTTTGTATCTTTATCCCATCCCAGTGGATTTAAAACCAGTGTAACAGCAAGCACCCTAGCATACCCAGGATGGCTGCTAGCACAGGTTCTTTGATCTACTTTTCTAAAGGATAGCAACTCAAAAGGGGTTAACAATCTTACTTTAATAAAAAAATACAATTATATATACATATGTATACACATACATACACACATACGTGTGTGTGTGTATGTGTGTAAAATTCACTTAGTTCAGGGGAAAAAGTTAGCACCCTGAACTTCAGAAAATAGAAACAGAAATTACAAGCAGACAAAAAATACCGACAGAGAAAATAACAGACCAAAAGACAGGGCTTCCAGCTGTCTGACCATTACATACATACAGTTAGCTACCAGAGAGAGACGCACCAACATCTGGGTTTTCAAAGCCAGGGGCTCAATGGCTGACCATAGTCTCATCTGGCCAAATCACACATCTCTTCCCCAAGTGAGCCCCAAAGCAAAACCTCACATCAGGGTACAAATAGCCTTCTCCAGGGTCAGAAGATATCACAACCTTCGTGACTCACTGCCCAATTACAAAGTAACAAAAGGTAGACCTTCCTGAAAAACAAACGTTCCCTAAGCAAGCTTCTCCTGCAGCGGTCCAAGTGAGGCCCATTAAGGGGCAGGAAAAATCTTCAAATTCACTTACCATTACAACCAGGGAGGGGCCTGGGTTCAACTTTAGTAAACAATTTCCCAGTTTTGTCATCTTTATTACATTTGGAGTAAAGCACCTCTAAGGTCCCTCTTACCTGTAAATTCTATGATCTTATAACAGAGACGATTGGTCTCTTTTAATGGAGATTGATTTTTTTTTTTTTTTAACATGGAGACATCACAAGATTCCTTTGTCCTCAGAGCTTACAAACCAGTAATGAAAAAAATCACAGCAAAGATTACTATGGTATGAGTAAAAGTCAGTGTGTTTATTAGGGCTCTAGACTCTTAATGCTGATTGACTGATCTCTTGTTTGGTAGATACATTTCCCAAACAAGCTTGTTTGTACTCTGGGGAAAATGAAATTCAGCTTCAGAAGATTTTAGGAAATACAAAGAGAAAATCTTCCAATCCACACTATGGTCACATCGCCATTTATGTTTTCTTGTATCCAACTGACTCAAATGCACTTTATGTTCCCTTTTGGGTTCAATTAAATGAACAGATTCCAAAAACACTCCACAACTCAGAACAGCATGAGAATATGAGCTAAAAGTCTTGGGATTTTTAATGTCTCACTTCAGGACAACTTTAGCACATGTTATATATCACTGACCTTTATTCAATCACATTGAAAACAAGTATTTCTGTTATAGCCAATTTATTTAGAAAGGCCATTCCTTAATTCTTTTGCCCATTCTGTGAGGTTGGAATTGTGAAGTCACACTGTTGATAACAGAACTGCAATTGCACCTTGTGGAGTTTTTTTTTTTTTGCTTAAATTTTCTTTTTTGTGTGATTGTACACTGCTAGTTCTATACCCCAAAAAGATCAAAGAAAGAGAAAAAGGTCCATTGTGTACAAAAACAGCACTTTTTGTGATGGCAAAAAACTGGAAACTAAGCAGACTGTGCTGTGGCATATGAATGTAAAACGATGCTATAAGAAATGAGAAAATAGGTGATTTCAAAAAGACATGAAAAAACTTATATGAATTGATGCAACCTAATTCAGTAAGTTGAACCAGCACAACAATTCATACTACAACATTAATGTAATAAAAAAAATTTTTCCAAACTTTTATAAATGATGAAGAGTGAAATTGGCAGAACCAGGAGAACAATTTATACAATGACAACAACACTGTAAAAACCAACAACTTTGTAACCTGAATGATGAGCATTTATGATGACAAAACACACCATTCATGATGGAGATGGATTTAATCATTGATAGAAATTTTTCATTTTTAGAAATAAAATCTGACCAAAGAGGTAATAATAAGATGTAGAATTTAGGATTTCTATGTTTCTATTTTATTTAATCCTCACAGCATGAAATTGTTGGGGACACAGTTGGCTTGTGTCCTCTTCTTAATGTTTGCGTTTTCTTCTGTGTCTTTTTAATGCTGATACTCTTTCCTTTTTTTTCCTCCAACACCCCCACCTCCACAACAGAAGCTCTAAAACTAAACTTCACTTTAAATATCCACATCTGATCACAATTTTAGTACTTAGTCATCAACAGTGTGATTTCACAATCCCAATCTCATAGATGTGTCTCATTTCAGCTTCGCTCCGTTATCTCTCAACCAAGAGGCAGGAGGGAAGCTTTTCATCCATCTTCTAAATCAGGATCGGTTTGGATCAATTAACTAAATTCCTGCTTTTGGCCAATTAGTCCTTCCCCATCTACTGAAAGTCAACTCTCCCAAACTAGTGCATAATAATTCATTTCTTCAAAAGATGAAAAATTCCTCAAGAGGGAGGAAAAGCAATACTAAATTTTAAGGCACTCAAAAAAGTAATCTGTAGAGACTCTTTGTCCTCCTCAAAGGAAAAGGGGCAACCTGGCTGCTTTAACACTGAAATGAAAATATTTGGAGACATTTGTTTGATTTTGCTCAGGCCTGCAGAGGTAATAGTGTTGCTGGAATAATTGGGAACAAAGAAACTTAACAGTAAGTTGTAGTCCTTATCAAATTTTCATGCAATTGTCCTGATATAAAGAGGAAATAAACTGTTTAACAGTTGAACCTTCTTCAAATTTCAGAGAACATTTAGCCAGGTAACTTCTAACCTGCTTTTAAAAAAAACACCTTAAGTAATTTCATATTTTTTAAAATCTCATTTTGTCATAGTAGATTTTTATTTAAAAGGATTTGAAAGATTCTTACAGATGACACTGAACGTTGAATATTATTTGGAAAAGCCAGCATTTTTTATTTTTCTTCTATAATTCCAATGAGGATGCAGAAATAAGATTTTTAAAATCTAGGGTCTGAATCTAAATTTAGATACAAATGTGGTGAGGATACATCTCTACCAAGTAAAACTAACAACTCCTACCTATAGCTCTTGGAGTTTATGAAGACTTTCCTTCCAATAGCCCTGTGAAGGAGGTGGTGAGAGTACTGTTTTCCCCATTTCACAGAGGCTTAGGTTTTAGAAACAAAAACTGTTTGAGAGACAGAATAAATTAAGTTCTAATACATCTTATTTATGATTTTGTGATAAGTACAGTACAGCTTGAATGAGAATCAGAGGCTTTCTTTCAACTGAGGTAAGGTGAGATTTTATATAGCATCAGAGACTGGGTTCAAAGACCATCTCTGCCACTTCCTACCTATATGTCAAATCACCTAACCTTGGGCAATTCGGTGGCCTAGTGCATACAGTGCTGGACCTAGAGCAGGTATACCTGAGTTCAAATCCACAGCGTCAGATGCAGAATAGTTGTGTGACACTTCATGTCTGTTTGTTTCGGTTTCCTCAATTGCAAAATGCAGATAAAAACAATATTCTCCCAGGGTTGTTGAGTGAAGAGTAAATCAAGCCTGAATGGCCCATGGTATTTTGGCCCTAGGAATAGAGAGGAATCTGAAATATGCACTGAGATATTATTTTAAGCCACAGGTAGCCAGCAAGTCTGATCAGGTTAAAGTATATATTTCTGTTACCTTAACGGCTTCAAAATTTTTATGAGGGAAGGGTCTTTTACCCAATTTACAGACTAAAAATTCATTCACCAGACTGGACTGCATCCCATTGAATGGGGCCAGGAGACTTGGCTCTGGAGACATCCCACACATCCTCTGCCACTGTGGTCCTCAGATGAATGAAGCTATTATACAACAGCATGATGTTATTTTCAATAGACTTGTTAAAATTATCAAAGTGCCAGAAAAATCTGAGATTTAGGGAAATTAAGGACTGGGAAAGGCTTTAAGACCAGACATTGTAATCTTGGACTGTACCACTACTATCAGAGATGCTACCTTACCCTTTGAAAATAGATATTCTGTCTTCGAATCAGCAGGGCCTGGTAAGATTAAGAAATTATCAGCTAGTCTGTCAAGAGTTACGGGATATACTGTAGTTCAAAAGCCCCCATAGATTTGTGTTCCCCATTGATATCAATTGACAGACAGACTTAGCTTTTTTAAATGGGTAATTACAAAGAATGACTGGTACAAACATACCCCCAAGCCACAAAGTCCAGGGAAATTTGGGCTTGAATTTAGAGCACATGTGACAAAGAGGGTAATTCATATCTTCTGGAATTGCTAAAAATTCTTTTCTCTTCTTTGGGAGGCCATCTTAGGGATGTTATAGCTTTCTTCTGGGCTCCTTACAGAATCCTAAAGTTGTCTAGAAGACCCTACCATCAGTTATTCCAGGGACACTGGGAGGATATGATGAGAAGTGCAAATCCTCTAAAGCAGTGGTTCTCAACCTTCCTAATACCGCAAGCCTTTGACCCTTTAATACTCATATGTGGGTGTATCTGCATATGGACGGACCCGCCTGGAGACGGATAGAGGAGCAGTGTCTCGGTTCCTAAGACCATCAGAAATATGTGTTTGCCCATGGTCTTAGGCGACCCCTGTGACCCCAGGAAAGGGTCATTTGACCCCCAAAGGGGTCACAACCCACAGGTTGAGAACTGCTGCTCTAAAGTATGGAAGTTTGCAAGATCTTCTTTTGGTCGAGATGGGCAGGGGGAGGTAGAGGAGGGGACAAAACAGATGCTCTTCTCTCTCTCCAAGTGATTCCCTTTCACTTGCCTTAAGCCTAAGTCTGAACTGGCTTGTGTATTTTATGCACAACACCCATAGGGAATGATTAAATTTCCTCAGCCAACCTCAATATACTTTTCATGTAGCATCTCATTTCATCCAATGGCTAAAAGCATTATGTTGTTATTGTTAAGTCATTTTTCAGTTGGGTCCAACTCTTCATGACCTCATTTAGGGTTTTCTTGGCAAAGATACTAGAGTAGTTTCCCACTTCCTTCTCCAATTCATTTGACAGATGAGGAAACTGAGGCAAGCAGGGTTAAGTGACTTGCCCAGGGTCACACAGCTAGTGAGGATTTGAGGCCACATTTGAACTCGGGTCCTTCTGACTCCAGGCCTGGTACTCAGCTGCCTGAAAAGCACCCTATTCTTTCCCAGCTTGGTTTGGCTGTTCAGTGACCTTGACTGATTAATTAATTCAATAGCCCCATTCTTTTTTTTTTCTATTTTATAGTATTTTATTTTCTTCCCAATTATATGTAAAGGCAATTTTTAGCATTAATTTTTATGTGATTTTGAGTTCTAAATTTTTCTCTCTTTCTTCCTCCTCTCCCATTTTCCTAAAATGGTAAGCAACTTGATATATTGCCATGGTCTCTTATGAAGGTTTAGGGTCACATTGCCAGCATATATCAGATATAGAACTCAAACCCTTTTTTCCCCGACTCCAAGTCCAACTCCCTATGCCTATGCCAATAGATCCAATCCAAAAGAAAAAAAGTTGTCATGACCAAAAAATTTATCCTTGCTGATGAATGAGACCCTCCTGGTGATGAGATGCCCCAAGCTTAGCTCCACTGGTCCTCTGATAGCAGATGTATGGCTGGCTTGGTAGCCCTTAATCATCATATCTATCCTGATGATTCCAAAATTGTGTGTGTGTGTGTGTGTGTGTGTATGTGTGTGTGTGTGTATACTCCCTTCACTTTTATGCCACCTTACTTCTCTAAGCATGTATACGTGTATAGATGTAAATAACTATGTTCTACAAAAGGATAGATAATGAACATTGCTCGGGTAAAGGGAAACTTAGCACTGATTTTAACCAAAAACACTCCTGCCTCCACACCAGGACTAGAACCATAGACTCCTAATTCTTAATTTAATCAGGTCTTTCTCACTATAAGATGAAACATTGAAGGAGAGATATAAAACTTTGGAGGAGAAAAAACTAATTCAAATAAGTTTACTCTTTAACAATGGAAAATATTTTCATTCTAAGAGGTTAGGAAAATATTTCTTAACCAATTGCCTTCTTTCTCAAAATTGCCTCTCCCTTGCCAATCGCCTACAAAAATGTACTTTACAATTTATCAGCCCTATTGTTTAGAGTGCATATCAGCTGTTTGTTGAAGAGGTTTTTTAAAAAAAAAACATTACATATAAATTTACATATAAATGAGCTTGAATCATAATGGTACATGTAATCCAACAAATTTCAACAAAAAATAGAGATAGTAAAAAATGAATTTTGCATGTGATCTTAGAAACATAGTATCTCAAATGAGAAATGATCCTTAAAGGTCAGCAAATACAATACTTACCTGCCCGAGAATTCATTCTAAATGAGCCCCAAATGATGGTCATTCAGGCTCTATTTAAAACCTACTGTGTTGGGGAAAGGATTGCCTCCTGAGGCCTCCTGTTCCACTTTTGGACAGCTCTAGTCCTTAGGTATGGTTTTCTTATGCCAAGCTTCACCCTTTTTCCAACTTCTGCCCTCCTGACCACAAATAAACCCAATCTTCATTTCCCATGACAGCCTTCTCAATACCTGAAGACAGTGATCATGTGCCGCTTCTCCAGACTAGACAGACGAAGTTCTTTTAACAAATTTTCATAATGCATAATTTTGAGTCCCCCATTACCCTGGCTGCTCTCTGCTGGATATGTTCCAAGCTACTAATTATGTATCCTAAAACGTGGGACCCAGAAATAAATACAAGATGGAATGTGGTCTCTAGCTATGGCAGAGTTTTGTTGTTATTCATTCATTTCAGTCTTATCTGATTCTTTGTGACTCCGTTTGGGTTTTTTTTTTTTGGCAAAGTTACTGGAATGGTTTGTCATTTCCTTCTCCAGCTCATTTGATGGATGAGGAAACTGAGGCAAACAGGGTTAAGTGACTTGCATAGGGTCCCACAATTAGTAAGTTTCTGAGGCTAGATTTGAACTCAGGGCTTACTGACTCCAAACCCAGCATTCTATACACTGCACCACCTTGTTACCCTAGGGCAGAGTACAAGTAGGCTATTGTCTACTTTGTTTTCTAGATACTAATATTAATAATTGGTATTTATATCTTTTAAGGATTGGAAAGGGATTTACATAACAATAGCTCATACAACTTATATACAGTATCATTCGATCTTTAGAGCATCCCAGTAAGGTAACTGCTATTGTTAGCTTCCTTTTATATTTAATAAAATTTCTTTCTAGAAAAAAATATTTCTTAGCTAACCTTTTTTTCTTGAAATTTCTTCTCCCCTGCCAATCACCAATAAAATTATACTTTATAATTTATCATCCCTATTGCTTGTAATTAGAGTGCACATCAGTTGTTCATTGAAAAGTTGTTTTGCTTTGTTTTGTTTTGATTGTGTTATTAACATAAATGGGCATGTGGGGTTGCTAGAAGGTACAGTGGAAAGAACACAGCCTGGAGTCAGGAAAACTCATCTTTCTGCGTTCAAATCTGGCTTCAGACACTTAGTAGTTTATGTTAACCTGGGCAAGTCACTTAACCTGGTTTGCCTCAATTTCCTCATCTGTCAAATGAGCTGGAGAAGGAAATGGCAAACCACTCCAGTATCTGTGCCAAGAAAACCCCAATGGGATCATGGAGAATCGGACATGACTGAAACAACTCAACAAGTTCACATTAGTTTTCTCACATCCCATGTCACACAGCTGACTCAGTTTAAGCTTGCAGTCCATTAAAACTGTCTTTTTATCTCAAACTATTGTGTAGTTCATTATTTTTTAGACCCATAGGTAGGGTTTCACATTTATGTCTATTTCATCTTTGAGTTGGCTAGTGTCCTAGGCTTCAAGGTCTGTTCTGATCCCAAAAGTACTGCCTAACATACCAGCTTTCTCTCTCAACTGCGGGTCAAATAAAATGGTCCAGAATATCAGCAACTCAATTAATTCAAAAAGAAATCATTTTTTTCTAAATAATTCAATGAACTTAGGGGACGTGTGAAAATACCAGAGTAGAGACCTCCCATCAATCTCCTGGTTTAGGAAAAAACTGAATAAAAGGCCCTCGGCCAATGAATCAGGAATTTTTAGGTTTCCCTCAATGATTCCCTTCAACCCACCACACTCATTCTTCCCTAATCATTAAAACCCAAGAATAAGCAACAGCATAGCACTTTGTTGATCTGAGGAAAAGCTCAATCTGTATCTCTCCAAAACTATGTCCTCAAGCATCCATTCATTAAATATGCTGGACTGTCATGGGCATCTGAGCTTCACAGAAAAATTAATATTGAGTGAAAAATGCCCAGTGACCTCTGCTTCATTTGCCCCTTCCCAGAGGTCTGTCTGCCCTCATCATGCCAAGACAACTCATATTTCCTGTTTTTATTTACTCCTATTTCTATTTAGGTCTGCATATAATTATGATTCAACCTAACTATGGTTTTTAACAAAATCTGTCATGCTAAGTGAACATGTAAAATTAATTGCCACAAGAACGGTAATATGAGAAGTTGGTTTAGGTAATTTACGTCAAGAAAATACTTGTAGAAGCATTTGGTTCAGTGGAGAGTGTGCTGGGTTTGGAGTCAAAAAGACATGAGGTCATATCCTCTCTGTAATACTTGATAGCTATTTTGGGCAAGATTATGAACGGAGAATATGATGGAATGGACATCACAAATGTTACCATCTACAGGGCTTGTCAACTGGTAGAATGTAGAAGTTCAGGGATAAGGTCTTGTCAAAGATAACTTTGACATTTCGACTATGGGTAACTAGGAAGATGGGAGTACAATGAACAGAAAGCAGGAAGCCAGAAGGGGGCTGAAGAAGAAGGAGAGAATGGAAAATCCAGTTTTGAGATTTACAGGAAGTAGTTGGAGATGAAGGCCTGGAGCTAAGAAGAGAGAGAAAAAAAAAGGGGAGCGAAAGAGAGAGGGAGAAGGACAGAGGGAGAAGGACAGGGAGCCAAGTTTACTCCCCTCTCTATGCTCTCATGAAAAATGAACCACCTCCATTCTGACCCTGACTCAGGGTCAGAGTGAAAGTGATGACTTAGGAAATGTCATCTGCCTCCCCAAGAAAGTAATAGAGAAAGAATTGTTCCACCCACTCATAGGAAGACGGTGAGATCCAACTCCTTAGCTGGAGCAGTTCGTTTTCCTATTGGACTAACTGCATGAAACCACACATCCACACTACCATATGTATCTTTGTAGCTCCTTCAGCAATGCCAAAGTACTGCTAGGGCAGGGCTAGTCATCTGCATGACTGGAATGAGTGTGCACACCAATGAAATTTTAGTTCTTTTTACTGAAAGATATTAAAGCATTAAAATGTTTTTCCCCGTGCATAGAACAGGACATTGTAAATATCTAGACTTTAATAAATGCTTGTTGGATGAACAGCATTTATCTATTTGGTACATGGGATTTTTGTGGTTACCATTTCAACTATAATTAATTACAGTTTCAGCTTCCCATCCGTTTGGATGGAGTTTTATTTCTCACTCTAATTTCTACTCTGGATTAATTTAGAAAAGTCTAACAGTACCAAAATTAGACTGGACTCGGAAAAAGTCATGTAATCTCTTTTAATATACTCATATGACCTACCACAAATGGGAATTTTGAGGACTTTTATTTTAAAAAGCTACAAAGCAACACTGTAAACCTATGTAGCATGATGGAATGTAGTTTTGAACCGTACTTAAAACCAGAATCTCTTCAATTAAGGCAAATAAGTTATTTTCAGTTAATCTGAGGATGCCCCAAAGCACATACTGTTTGAATAGATTTGCATGTTAAATTATAGAGACTATACAAGCATGAATAGCTAGATGGGATAGTGAATAGAGCATCTGGCCCAGAGTCAGAAAAGATCTGAGTTCAAATCGGGCCTCAGACATTTACTATCTGGGTGACTCTGCGCAAGTCACTTAACTCTCTTTGCCTCAGTTTCCTCATCTGTCAAATGAGCTGGAGAAGGAAGTGGCAAACCACTCCACTATCTCTGCGAAGAAAACCCCAAATGGGGCCATGGACTGCCAGACACAACTGAATAAAAACAAAATCCAAGCATGTAAATGAAAATAAAATGAGCTTTAATAATGTGTTGTGTCAGGATATGCCTAAGACAATTTGACATACTCAGTTCTGCTGAATTTGTTATCAGGAAGGCCCGAGGAATCTGCTAGCTGGATAGTCCTGGGCACATCACTTAACTTCTCTGATCATCAGGCAACCTTTTAAGGGTTAATTGTAGATTCATTGCCACCCCACATAAAAGGAATTATGCTTGAAATACACTGGCTTCTTAAACCAAGGATAAGAAGATAGAAGAGGAAACTAGTCAAGGTTATTCAAAGTTAGTATTCATGGTTATTCAGAGGCTCCTTACGCCAGCTCTAACCCTAACTCCTTACACCAAGTTAAAAGACCTCAACCCCAGGCCAAAAACACCATCCCAGTTCACCAAAAGTGTTTACTGAGCAACTTGTCTACCAAGTGTTAGTTGAAAGAAGTGGGGGCCAGTTTACAGAGCAACTCTGAGAACTTACAACTGGAAGGGAGGTAGGCTGCTTTGATAGCTCTGAGCTTCCTCCAGTGAAGGAAAACCCCCACCATCCATGTCTGCCCAACCTGGGAAACTCTTATCAATGTCCTTCTGTAAACCCACCACAATGATGGGGGCCTTTCTTTTGAAAGCACACCAATGGAGCATATGGACTATCCATCAGTTATCCCTCCTTTTAGCCCCTCGACCTGCCCATGTCAGTTGGGGATATGGGGAAGCAGTCAGAAATCGTGTCTTGAAAGTGAGACGAATTAGTCCCATAATCTCAATTCAACTCAATTCAAATACCTCCTGTGCTAGAAACTAGACAAACTGAAAATCTTACTGTTAAGAGTAGTTAAAGTTTGCACAGTCTGTACTCTAAAAATTGTAGGCTGAGGAAAATTTTCCTTCCAACCAGAAAAATTGAAATATGGATAAATTTCCTGTGAGCTAATACTGGTAATCAGGTTGACAAAGCTCTCCAGAGACATTAAACATGATTACATCTTTGTTCGTTTCAAAGGTACACCCATAATCAAGGCCCAAAGATAGAGTCACATGTGGGTTGCCCCACTAAAGTTGTACAAAAGAATGTGTTCTATAATTTGGACAAGAATCATAACCCAGAAGGAAAGTTTAAAAGGAGTGGATAGAGTGCTGGGCCTGGAGTCAGGAAGATTCATCTTCCTGAGTTTAAATCTGGTCTCAGATACTTACTAGCTGTGTGACCCTGGGCAAGTCACTTAACCCTATTTGCATCAGTTCTTCACTTATAAAATGAACTGGAGAAGGAAATGGCAAACCATTCTACTATCTTTTCCAAGAAACTCCAAATGGTATCATGAAGAGTCAAACACAACTTAACACCACCACCAAAAAGAAAAATTAAAAATTATAGGAAGCAAAAAGATAATAATAATAAAGTCACAGATATAAATTGATAGTTTTTTAAAATCTGCCAAGTATTTTACATATATTATCATTTGATCCTCACAACAACCCTGTGAGGTCATTCCCACAATATTATTTCCACTTTACTGATAAAGAAACTGAGTCCAAGAGAGGTTAAGTGATATACCTAAAGTCACACATCTAGTAAATATTTAAGATCAGATCTGAACTCAGGTCTTCTTGATCCCAGGTCTCAATCCCTTTACAGAAGAAGGAGAGGGAAAAAAACCTGACAATATCTGTTCAATTAATGATTTTTATAACTATAGTCATGCCCACCCCACTCTAATTCTGGCCTTTCATTTTCCAGACCTGTAATTTCTTTCATGTAGGGAACTTCTCCAGAGGCAAACTCGAATCGTAGCAATGCAAGTCAGTACCTGTTCTGCAAGTGAAAGTTTCAGGAAGTTGCCCCGGGCACTGAAAGGTTAGGTGACTTGTCTTTACACAGCCAGGAGTGTCAGAGGCAGGACAGGAACAGTGACCACACATCCCGGATTTCCTGGGATTTTCAATTATTCTGTTCCAGTGTTCTCATAAAGTATCAAAAATGTCCTGGCAGCTTCCTTATTTCAGCAAACAGTAGCTGAATGAATCAAGTCAATAAGCATTTCAGTAATGAGGCACATCAGTCGCAGAAGAATGAAAGCCAAGAAAGACAGAAAGTAACAGACTGAAGAAAGAGCGGGACTGCTTTCTAAACTGGGGCAGGGTGTGTGTGATGTGGTACAGAGGTGCAGGGAGCATCAGGACAACCGGTTTCTACATTTTCAGTTGTAAAGCCAATGGATGTCATTTTCTGTGCCTGTAGGGGCACCCGTGCAAATTTCCTGATTTGGAGGGAGAGAAGACACTGCAAAGAAAATGCAGCTTTTCGAAAGATGAAGCCCCATATTTTCAGCCAACAGAATCATGAGAGAATGAAAAGAACATGAAGTTAACTGGGTGATCACAGGAGGCTCGTATACACTTCAACTTCCTATGTTCTAAGACCATGGAAGCTGGAATTTAAAATGCTCTTTGAAAGGGTATGAACCTCAGGTGGCGAGGTGGTACAGTGAATGGAGCATGGCCCTGGAGTCAGGAGGACCTGAGTTCAAATCTGACCTCAGACACGTAACACTTACTGGCCATGTGATCTTAGGCAAGTCACTTAACCCCAATTGCCCTGCTTTCCTCCCTCCAAAAAGAAAAAGGGTATGAAACTGATCCTGTGAAATTAAGGAAAGCAGAGTGGTCAGGTCACCAGGACATTTTTGTTGTCAATTTTTGATGGCTCAAACCAGAGCCTTTGAAACACAAAATGTATTAAAATATTATGTTAATATAATATTATGTTAAAATAAGTATATTAAAATAAAATTATTTCTTACCTTTGTGCCTCTTCAGCTGGGGGAAGCTGCTGATTGTTGTTGCTTGAATGATTTCTACTACAATTTGATATCTGATTTAAGGGAAGAAAAGAGAGAAAGGTTGACTAGGAAGGAAAGGACCTTTCTTCAGCAGCACTTTTAGCTGATATTTCTGTAAGTCACAAATAGTACAGGGTATTGGAATATTGTAAAAATGTCATCTCTTAGAACCTTGTCAAAGACCCTCAGCCACAGGGTACTTGGGATCACTACCATTCATAAAACGAGAACAGGACATCAAAGAGGTCCGAATAAAATGAAACAGTAATGACAACTGTATATTCTAAGTTAAATGGGGGTATTCCCTAAGAAATTGTTTCTTTCCTGGATATCACAAGTAAGAATTTCAAAGAGATAAGTTTTTGGAGATAGAGTTCCATAAAAAGAGGGCTGGGAATCAGAGCAGTGTTGTAATCTGGGGTCTGCCAAAAATGAGCTAGCTATCTAACCCTTTCTAGCAAATCATTTAATTTTCTATGCTTCAGTGTTCTTATCTATCAAACTGGGGGTGGGAGTGAATTGGACTAAGACAAACTCTAAGGTGTCACCTAAAACATTCTCTGGCTTCATAACCTGCGACTTCAATATTCTTCAGCTCCAGTACCAGCAGATAAGCTAACATTCTTTCTTATGTTTTTCCTTGTCAATGTTTATCAATTGGCTGACTGACTGGGCATTCTGACTGACCGGACATTCTATCCTTCCTATTCCTCCCCTGGAGCAGGGCTGGTATTATGGGGATATGCCACAAAAGATGGATTTTATATGGCAAGAAGTTGGTGCGGTGCATAGAGCACTGGGCTTAGAATCAGGAAGATTCATCTTCCCGAATTCAAATATGGCTGCAGATATTTAACTAGCTTGTGGTCCCCGGCAAGTTATTTACCCCGTTTGCCTCAGTTTCCACATCTGCCAAACAAGCTGGAGAAGGAAATGGCAAACCACTCTAGTATCTTTGCCAAGAAAACCCCAGAAGGAGAAGGAAGGGTCACAGAGTCAAATTCAGTCAGACTGAAACAACAGTAACAAAGTTGCCTATCTGTTGCCTATCTTAGTAGAATACAAGCTCCTTAGGGCAGGGATACTTGTTACTTTTCTTTGTATCCCAATTTAACACCACATTGGTACATAATCAGCACTTGATTAAAGCTTGTTACTGGGTTGACAGATTCTCCTTTCAGTGTAATAGGGGACGTTATGGTATCTTGTTTTGCTCCCACACAAGTTATTGGGAGATAATCAATAGCTGTGGGGAAGCTCCCCAATCTTATTTTACTGAGACAATGGCCATCTTGGCCACAGGAGGATTTGGAAAGGTGACAAACAGTTCAGATCCTAACGGTCACAAGCATCCTCATGACAAAGAGAGAATATAGATATATCTATATAGGAGGGTATATATGTGTATGAATACATACGTGAGTATGTGTATATATATGTACATAGACAGAGGGTACAGGATCAATTGAATAGGAAGGGATGATATTTTAAAAGGTGAAATTGAGAGCTGAGAGAGGAATATAATGAGAGGAGGCAGGGAGAGACAGAATGGGGTTAATTATCTCATATAAAAGAGGCAAGGGATAACTGTTACAATGGAGGGGAAGAACAGGAAGGCAAAAGGGAATGGGTCAACCTTACTCTCATTGAATTTGGCCTAGGGAGGGAATGACATACACTCTAAACTGGGTTATCTTGCCCTACAGGAGAGTAGGGGGGAATGGGATGAGAGGGAGGATGATGGAGGGGAGGGCAGGTTGGGGGGAGGGTTGTTAGAAGCACACACTTCTGTAAAGGGACAGAGACAAAGTAGAGAATAGAACAAGTGAGTGGCGGGATAGGATGGAGGGAAACATAGTCTTTCATAATATGTCCATTGTGGAGATGTTTTGCATGATTACACATATATGGCCTGTATTGAATTGCTTGTCTTCCCAGTGGGGGTGAGTGGTAAGGGAGGAAGGGAAAAAATCTAGAATTTAAAATTTTAAAATCAAATGTTAAAAAAATATTAATTATTATTGTTGTTGTTGTTATTTACATGCAACTGGGAAATAAGAGGCACTGGGGTAGGGAGATCCATCTTGCCCTACTGGAAAATCAGAGGGGTGATTGGGGAGGATATAGGAGAGAGCAGATTGGGGGAGGGGCTATACAGTGAGATCGCTGTTTTGGGGGGTGGGTAGGGGAAAGATGAAGAGAAAATTTGTAACTCAAAATCTTGTGGAAATGATGTAAACTAAAAATAAACAAAAGTTAATTCTTTTTTAAAAAGAGGGAATATAGAGAAATAAAGTGAGGAATTTGAGGGATTTCAACTAACCCTAACTCTTCCAGTTAGGACAGACCTATATAACCTCACTCCAGATGCTGTATCAGGTTGGGTGTTCCTAGTGAGCACAACATTCACTTCCTGCTGGAAGCATAATCAATGCCTTCCTCTGCCCACTCTGTTCTTTCAATGAGAAGGGGTTTGCTGCTTTATGGGGCATCTCATGTGGCTCTTCCTAAGGACCTCCAGGGAAGCAGTGGACAGTGGAGGCTCATTCTTGCTAACTCCCTGACCTTGCCTGGGAAGACCTGTGATCCCCACAAGCATGTTTCTCACAATTGGATCATACAATTAGAGACAGAAGAGACCTTAGTGGCCATCAAGTCTAGCCCTCTCACTTTACATATGAGGAAACTGAGGCAGAGAGAGGTTATATGGCTTGCACAGGGTCACACACCTTGTTAAGTGAATTTTCCTAAGACACAGACTTGATTGTGTCATTCCTCTATTTGAGAAACTTTAGCCCTAAACCCCAGTGATTGCTATGCAAGCTCTTTCATATTACATTTATCACCAAATGAGTTAAGAGCACCCTGTACCTGGCCCTCTCCTCCCTTTCCAGCTTTATTTCCCATTATTCCTCTGTCCTAAGCTCAATCTCAGCCAGACCAGACTAGCTGCTCTCTACCCTCCACGTGCTCTGCCCCGTCTCTGAGTGGGGACCAGCTCCCGCACACTCAACACCCACTTACACTCTGCAGCTCTGCTTCTCAGGTTCCCTGCCTTCATTTAGGTTCCAAGTAAAATCCCATCTTTCACAAGCAGCCCTTCCCAATTCTTCTCAATTCCGGTGTCCTCCTGCTTTTAATTACCTCCTATTCATCCTGTCTGTATACAGTTTCTTTGTATATATTTGTTTGCTCGCTGTCTCCCCCATTAGAATGTAAGTTCTCCGAAGGGAGAGATCATCTTTTGCCTCTTTTTGTATTTTCTCACTTAGCACCATGGTTGGCATACAGTAGGCACTTAAAAATGTTTATTGACTAGCTAGCTGACTGTTCTCACATTTCTCTCCCTTCAGAGCCCTGCTAAGATACCATCTCCTCCAAGAACACTGAGCTGACTCTTCTCCCTTTGCCTGTCACCTCCCTCCGCCCCCACCCCAGGTGAAAGTTTTCTCTCTTTCTGATGGGGCATAGGCTCTGTGAACCCCCTTGAACTCTCCTGAATTTTTCTGCTTAATCTGGCTTTTTCATGTCTAAATCTGATACTCTTAACCTAGCCTAGCCCTCTACTGTCTGTTACCTTCAAGATGGTCTCCACATGCTTCCCACCCTTGATCCCATCAAAATCCCATTCTCTTGGTTGCAGGGAATCTGACCTCTGGTTACCCCAGTCTCATCAAGATCCTCCTTAGACCCCTCCTTTAGTCACCCCAGACTACTAGATCACCCCTAGATCTCTCCCACAGTTTTTCTGTATATAATGGTAATGGGAATTTGAAGGTCTTCCCTGCCCCCAATAGGCCAAATGTAATCTCATGGAGCCTTGGGTGGGAGGAGTTTGCTGAACGGTGGAGCAGAGCCCACAGAAAGCTGGGAGTTGGAGCAGTTAGAGCTGGTGGGAGGACAGGAGACACCCAAGGAGACAGCTAGGCTTGTGAATGTTTGTTTGTCCCCTGCTGTGACAGCTAGGCTTGAGAGCGTCTGTGGGAAGGCTAACGGATTGTGTGGATCTCTGCTGTGCTATGGTGTATTAACTTTTTTGTTGCTATGATGGATTCAGTTTCCTGGTGTTCAGATTTGACTTTCTGGTGTCTGAATAAAGGTTTTTGCTTCTGTCTTCTACATGGAGCGTCTGTTATATTTTGTGATTAAGAACTATGCTGGCATATTCACAGTTGCTGTAGGTGCTGTGAATATTGTGTTGGCACTACACTATATATAAGGTACATCTTGCCTGCATGAAGGTGCTCAGATTCTAACTGGCCCGCTGGCATTAGTGATACAAATGCTCAGGCTCCTTAAGAGTCTTCTAAATATGGCAAATCTTCAATAAACTTTGTTTTACTTTGGCTGAAAGAAGACTTGGGTCAAATTCATTTGGGCAGGACCAGGTATGTTGGTATTTTGGGGTCCTGAGCACCCCTAAACCCCAACATTTTAAACCTTAACACTTCCACAAATTTTCCTGCAGCCTCTTGTCCGGCTCCTTCCATTGTCCTCAGCACACACCACCTGTGTTGCATCAAGTCAATTCAACAAACCCAAGTCAGGCCAGTCTATAATTCACAGACTAGAACTTGTCACAACAAATTCCAGAAAACATTTCCCACAGAGTGCTCCTCGATCCCTTTTGCTGAGAGTTTTTCTGGTTCTTGAAGAGGACCCTGAACTAATCAAGTCACTACTTGATCATTATCTTTTGTGAAGTCACCTAACTTGTTGTTTAATCCTTCATTTTTAAAGAAGACCAATTAACATAACTTGCTTATGTAGGAAAGTAGAAAATACTTCCAAGATCACTATAGACACACAAAAAGTATAACAGAAAGAATATATAACACTTCTAATGCTCCTTTACCAATGGAGGGTAAGGGGTATCAATATATTTAAATATTGGGTAGTTT
>CM053592.1:45880498-45927525 GCA_028646515.1 Pseudochirops corinnae
CATATATATATACATATATCTAATTTAAGGTTTTATATATGTAATATAGTATATAATAATACAATTAAAATAAGATTATGTATATTTAATTCAAGAAAATGCTAAGCTGGGAGTCAGAGCAGTTAGAGCTGGAGTGAGGAGAGGAGATACCCAAGGAGACAGCTAGGATAAGCCACATATATAAGAGTCACCACAATATGTATATGTGTGTGTGTGTGTGTGTGTGTGTGTGTGTGTGTGTGTGTACTATATAGGTAAATAGGTGTATGTGCGTATGTACATATATATATAAATACATGTATGTGCGTATATCTATCTATATAGAGAGAGAGAGAAAGAGAGAGAAAATATATGTATATGTGTGTATGTATACACACACACACACATAAACATCATCCTCCAGAGTTCAGTCTAAGAAAGACAAACAGAAATAATCTGTATGCATGTTTATTTCCCTCGAAGCAGCAGGCATACATCTAGACATGTGTTAGAATCAAACACAGATAATCTTGTCCATAATATATAAGTACTAACCCTGACACCTGATTTTTAAGTCAACCAAAATGTCTTGTTTGTTAAACATACTACAAAGTGGCATGGAAACGAACGTGGCTGATCCTATCTTTTTTTTTTAATTGTTCATTTTAAACTCAAATACAAAGTGAGAAAATTAAAAAAGGAACATTTCTATGTATACAGCAGAACATGAAAGGATTCAATATAAAATTATTTTTTTATTTCAAGAAAACCTATGTAATAACTAGTATACATTGTTTTCAAAGCTACTCAGCTTTTCTGTGCTTCCTTCTAGGTTTTCTTTTGTTCTCTGCTATACGCTTTTTGTTTTTCCTCCCCAGAAGGCTATAATTAAATGCAGATATATGTGTGTATGCATGCATATAAATATACACATATAGCATATGTATACACGTGTATATGCATACATACATGGCATTGTAATATACATATATGTACATGCATACCTATGGAAACATACATATATTGTGCACATGTGCCTATATGTAAGGCCATACTATACATATTTCTATTTGTCAGTTCTTCCTCTGGTAGTGGATAGGTACCTTCATAGGTACAAGACTTTCCATGTTTTTCTAAACCACAGGAGTATTCAATCATAATCATATACCACAACTTGTTTAGCCATTCCCCAGCTGAAGGGCATCTATCATTTTAAACAATCTGATGGGTTGAACCTATCTTTAAAAGAAGAAATTTCAAAAGAATGTACACAGACATAGGGGTGCCTAAGATACGGTTGAGGATGAAAATTGTTTATTTTCTGTCCTGTCCACTAAACATAGAGAATATAAGAGCTACAAAATGTACAGAGAACAGCCAGGACAAGTTAAGGCTGAGTTCACTATGTGTAAGTTTATAATCTTGTTTTCAGAGAAGGATCTTTACGAGCATGAGCTGTTTGACCCAATGTGCCAAGGCATGCTATTGCCAAAGCTAAAACATCTTAAATTCACAGGATGGTTGAACTATGTGCAAAAGAAGCACATTATACAACCAGACCAATGTCCAGTGTGAAAGTATTTGCAGATCCTATATTTGATTGTGTGCCGCCATGGTGGGGGGAGTGGAAGAGGAGAAAACTTGAAACTCAAGGGATTCTGGAACTGAATCTTGTAAACTAAAAGTAAATAAACAAATCAAATATCAAAAAAAAAAAAAAAGAAGAAGAAGCACATGGCTCTAGAAGGAAGCTCGTAAGTAGGTATTCTCAAGTATCATTAATAACTTACAGACATTTAAAGAGACCCTTGGCTTAAACTGCACCATCAGGTCAAATCCATAGACTAATAGATTCTTAGTGTTGAAAGAGACCTTGAAGGTCATTTGATTCAGCCTTTGCCCAAATCATTAATTCTGTCTATAATATTCCTTACATTTTGTTTCAATTTGAATTCAATTCCATTCATTAACTATGTGTTAGGTCTTTACTAAGTGGAAGGCACTATGCTATCTATATGTTAAGGAATCAAAGACAAAAAAAGAACTATGCTCTACTAGGAAGAAGGCAACATATACCCAGATAAATAAATAATATATAATTATATACATATATATGCATGTGATTACTTTGAGAAAAACAATTATTTCTTATATTAATAACCAATTACTGAATTCGGATTAAAGGGTCTTCTACTTGCTTATCCAGAAATCAGCCATTATAAGAAATGTTTTGAAAAACTTACCAAACCAGGCTGAGAGAATTAGTAAATTCCTCTTCATTGGGTTTGGTCAGACAGGCCCAGGTAGGAGTGAATTGATAAGTATATTTATAAGTCTCTTTGACCAAGACTTGGGTGATCCAACTCACATATTCCCAAGACCCTCATTAGAATGAGCCCATATCTTATTAATTAGCCCATATTCTCATTAATTGTTAACCAATTAGAGTTGATTGCCACCCACAGGAACAACCACTTTTCGAAGGGCATATAAATTGTGAGCCCAACATCATGAGGGTGCTTGGCATTCGAGAGTGTCACTGACCTTTTTTATTAATAACATGCTAGCATTGTTAATAAAATGATTAATTACCCAGAAATTATGTCTCTTGAACTTTTCAAACATCACAATATGTATATGTGTGTGCATACTATATAGATAAATACTATGTGTATGTCTCTCTCTCTCTCTCTCTCTCTCTCTCTCTATATATATATATATATATATATAAACATATACACACATACGTATATGTGTGTATGTATATATACACACACACACACACACACATACATCATCCTCCAGAGTTCAGTCTAAGAAAGACAAACAGAAATAATCTGTATGCATGTTTATTTCCCTCAAAGCAGCAGGCATACATGCATGGGAGCTGCCATCAGAACTGAGCTTGCTTTAGGGTTAGGCTGCATAGATTATAAAGATTATAAAGTCATGAAACTTTATAAGGATGAACGCTTTACTTGGGATGTCTGGCCTTCTGTCAGCTAATAATATAGTTCTGAATAAGCAAGGAAGTACCCCAACTCAGGATGTCTGTGCAAACTTAATCTGGATTATGGTTGTTGTTACAGCAGGAGGATTTGAGGTTCACTCAGAGAGTAAAGGATTATTAATATGCCAGTCCAGAAAGACGCAAATCATCCTCTTGATTGGCTAGTCCAGGTTTTTGGCCTTCTTCAGATGATGAGGGGCTTAAGTGTGTGTCTCTCTCTCTATACATACATATACATATACATATACACATACACATACACATAAAAGTGTGTGTGCATGTATACACATGCACACATGTACACATGTATACACCTATACATATATACATACTTATATACACATATATATAAGTATGTACATGTGTATATATACACACATTCTGTGTGTGTGTATATATATGAGTGTATCTGAATTAATTTTGAAAGTAATTGTGAGAGAGAGTAAAATAACTGGGAGAGAGGGAAATAGTATAGATGGCTCCAGATCTAAACCTTGAAGGGAGCTAGGGATTCCAAGAAGCAGAAATAGAGAGAGAGAATTCCAGGCATGAAGAATGACCTACGTAAGGCATGGGAAGTGGGATAGCATGAAATGTCATATACAGGGAATAGCAAGGAGAAGAGTTTGGTTGTAATGTATCAAGCATGATGAGTAGGAATGGAAAATCAGTATGGAAACAGGTTAGAGCCAGATTGTGAAGGGTTTTAAATGGCAAACATAGAAGTTTATTGTTGGTTTTTAACATAGTGATAATAGAGTGCCTCAGTGATGGGAAGAATGTTAGCCCCCACCCCAGCTCTTATCCTCCCCTCCAAAAAAAACAAGCTTATTCTCTTTTCGGATTGTTTACTGTTCTCTATTCACCGTTCGGAATTATTTTTTCTTCTGTTGAGCTGAGATTGCCTCAGAACAAGCAACTTACACAAATTGGAACTAGTTCAGAACTCCAAGGACTCATACTCCCACATGAGAGCTCTTCAAACACTTGAAGACTACTTTTGTGGCTGCCACCCCCCAAATCTTCTCTTCTCAGGCTAAACAACTTGAGTTCTTTCAACTGCTCCTTGGGCATGGTCAAGGAAACTGGGATTGCTTCCCTACCCTAGCCCTTGGCATCCTCTGGATGTACTCTGCCTTGTTAGCATACTGCTTAAAAATTAGACCTCAGCAATGAGAAACTGTATTCCTGGACTTTCTCTCCCATGCCCCTAACCCTCTTCATCTTGAAGCCTTCTCCAGCCCTGGAATCCACACATAGGACTCAAGGGCTGTGCTGGCAAATGTTTAACAACCAACTCTCCAGGGGGAAAAACGTGTGACACATTTTTAATAACCTGCATTATCATTAACATTTTCCCCATCATTTTCTTACATCCAGACAACAAAATGATAAATGAAGCCCTGATTTGTAGTTGGCTGGTTTCAATGTAAATGCTCCCCTGAGCTTTTAGAAGTGACTTCAATACACCCCAGCCTCTCCTTCTGATTGAATGGCTCCTCCACAGACCTTCCATTGAAGGGGGCTGGCCCAAGCCTGCCACAGCTTCATTTTTCTCCAGGCTTTATGGGGGTGTTCTCCCCTGCTTTTACAAGCTGTCTTCCTTCATTTGAACATTAACTCCTTGAGGGCAGTGATGGTCATTCTTTCTCCTTATACTGACACAGAAAACACTTAATATAAATGCTAGGAATGAAAAAAAGAAAGCCCTGTGAGCAAAATCTCTTTTATTCTGGACACAAGGCATATCAAAGCAACCTAAGATCAGTTTAACTTCTTGGGTTGATTATGTTGTAACCCTGCCTACACATTTATCTGACCTATCTCTCTTGAAAAAGGTATAACCCTCCCATTGCCATGTCTTAGTTATAAATCTGATCCATCCAAGTTTCAGATACATTTGAGTTCACTTTATTAGTAACAGTCCATGACCTGGTACATAAAGGCCCATCACCGCCCATTCTGCCCCTCTCCTCCATCACTATTGCCCGTAGATGGCTAAGTATGTCTCCTATTCTTCTTTCCTATTTCACGGCTGTTGCCTTCTATGGTATCTGGTTTAGCATCTGGATCTGGGCATTTTTCTCCTTCCTTCTCCATTTTAGTTAAAAGCTCTTTCAATCAGATAAGCCGGAGTCCAGGAGAATGCATTCTTCCAGCTTTCATTAGGTGGACTCTGTCCCCTGGATCAAAGTCCACTGTTATTCCTGTATCTTTAAATTATAGGGTCTAGAAAACCGAGTACTGATCTGTAACTTCATTTTCTTGGAGAGCTATTTAATTCCCTTACGATGAATAGTTACGGAAACTAAAAACAGAATCAGATCATATCATCAAACACACATTAATGCCCTGGCTCCCGTTAACATAGCTCAAACGCCATCTCTCACACAGGCCCTTTCTTAACGTATTAGCTCTCTTTCTTCCTCTTGAAATCACTTTGCACACACTTTCTTTCATACTTCCATCTCCACAGCGGAAAGTGAATTCCTTCGAGGGCAGCAACTGTTTGGGGCTTTGCCTTTATTTGCCCAGCACAGAATATGAATTTAACTAAATGAATTCAGTGTTCCCTGGAGGCATAGCACACCCCCCCCCAGCTACAAATGTAGATATGACATGGTTCCTACCCTCAAGGCGCTGTGGTTGTAAAAGATGAAATGACTGAGAAAACAAAGGTTAGATCATCTGAGCATATCTATTTATTAAGCAAAGCATGCAATTGCTTAACAAAGAGGGACCAGAGCTTCTCAGCTTAAGCCTGGATCTCAAACGTAGGAGAAGACAGATATTAAAAATAATTAATCAAACAAGGCCAATTAATTAAAAGGAAACAAAACAACAGTAAGTAATCTGATTTCTAACTAGACGAAAGATTAGGGACTTTCCAAGTTGGGAGGGGGAGAGCCAACAGGTACAATTCCCTGAATTTAGAAAAAAAGGTGTCCCATTCCCCCAAGGATCTGTAATAATCAAAGGAACATGGAAATAACTAACTGATCAGTATGGGGCCAGTTTTCAGATAAGGCACAAAAGCTGCTTGAGATGTACAATTGTGAGAAAACCCCTTGCACCCCTCTTTGGATTTGACTGAGTTTCTGGTCAGCATAACCTAGGGGTCCTTGGTTAAGGGTCTCTAGACAGCAAGGACAAGTGGCCCAGTTTCCCAGCCATACAAGGGTAGGTTCAAATGATGCAATAAGGTTTTCTCTCAATTCCCACAACTGAATAAAGCTTTCTCACAAAACAAAAATTGGACTAGACTTATAATTGAATAGAAACTAAGCTAGCTTCAGAATTGAGTCACAAAATGGAGTCAGTGTGGTTCCCGAGGTTCCTATAATTAAACACTTGCTGTCCTAATCCCCTCAATTTCCTCAGATTTTTCATTCTAGTAAGAGGATAATATACCAGTAACAAAAAAGAAATTAAACTAAAAATGACACTTTTCCAGTAGCATCTTTTATACAAGAATTCCTAATCAATTGTGAGATCATTACATGACCATAAATTTAGATTTTAAAGGGATGTTAGCAGTCATAAAGTCCAACCTCCTCATTTAAAGATGAGGAAAGCCCAATTTGCCCAGGGTTATACTATTAGTCTGAGGTGGAATAGAACCCAGGTTTCCCCAAATCCAAATTCAGCATTCTAATATGTCACACATCTTTGGACAATGACCTGATACCATGGAGGTAATCTGTGATGGATCTTAGAAGATTGGTTTGTAATCAGTGACTGATTGATCTTATTAGTTTGGATTCTAAAGTCCTCACCTATATAATGAAATGAAATTAAAAACAGGCAGCAACATCACGAATGTTTATAGTCACCATTTGATTCTCCAGCATCATACAAGAGAAAAACAGGACAGATTAACAAACACAAGGACAATCCTTCCCAGCTCCCAGTTTCATTTTATCCATGAATGCTACAAGAGTTGCTTGGAAATAGCAGGTCACTACCTGAAGCAATAGCCAGGCACAGTCAGAAAGGCAGAAAAACCACCAACAACAACAACTTAAAGGATTTACTGGAGCACCACTTTTAAAAACAGAACAAAGTCACAGAAATTAAAAAGAAAAATGGCACAGTATCTCAAGAACAGAAACTGTCTCCTAGTGCTTCCCACTTGCAGGACCTTGGACAAGTCACCAGATGTCTGTGAGCTTTGTTTTCCTCTTATATAAAATGAAGGGGGTCATATCAGGTGATGAACTTACACCCACAAACCTCCATCTTTCATAATCTCTCTTCCTCTCCAAGCTATACACAGTAAGTGGAAGAGGTGAAATGGGAGTCAAGAAACCTGGACTTTATATCTCCCTCTGACATTAATTAATGATGTGATCTTGTTGTTGTTCAGTTGTTTTTAGTTGTGTCCAATTCTTTGTGAATTTGGGGTTTTCTTGCCAGAGATACTGGAGTGATTTGCCACTTCTTCCTCCAACTCATTTTATAGATGAGCAAACAGGGTTAAGTGACTTGCCCAGGGTCACACAGCTAGTAAGTCTCTGAGGTCAGATTTGAACTCACAAAGATGAGTCTTCCTGCTCCAGGTGCAGCATTCTATCCCTTGTACCAATTATCTGCCCTTCTAGATGCAATCTTGAGCAAGTCACAAACTCTTTCCTTTAGTTTCCTCATCAGCAAAAGTGGGAGAACTTTGCCTATTCTAACAGAGTCAATACAATATAGCAAATCAAGAGCTGGCCTTAGAAAGACCTGAGTTCAAATAGTGCCTGTGACCCAGGCAAGACACGATCAGTGCTCTGGAAGCCTCTTTGTAAGATTACATGTGCCAGGGAAGTTGCTAAGCTATGTTGGTAGAGGAAATGTCCTTTTCCAGGGATTGCTAGATCAATTCAATCATAGTTCTGGTCCCTCCCTAAACTACCTTCACATGGTAATGAGAACAATAAATGTAAAAGGACCATGAAAAGTAAAAGGTTCCACATAAGCTGTTACTAATAATAGAGATTTAGTAACTTTTTTTCTAATGCCAGTATCGATGGAACATCTGATCTGGAGCAAACTGAAACTGACTCCAGAACTGTCCAGGCCTCCTATGTCTAACACAACTGATTAAGAAGGAAATATGATGGCTATATGGTTGCTACATGATTATGCTTTTAGACTGGTGCTCCAAAGAGATCAAAGAAAGAAGAAAAGGGTGTGTCTGTGCAAAAAACATTTGTAACAACTCTTTTTTCATGACAACAAAGAGTTAGAAGGTAAAAAAATGCCTATCAGGAAAAAGCTGAACAAATGTATGAATACAAAGGAATATTACTGGCTGTAAGAGATGACAAAAAGGGAGTCAGCTAGGTGGTGAACTGCAGTCAGCCCTGAAGTCAGGAGGACCTGAGTTCAAATCCGACCTCAGACATTTATTAGCTATGTGACCCTGGACAAGTCATTTAAATGCAACTGCTTTAAAAAAATAACAAAAAGGGATGGTGTCAGAGAAACCTGCAAAGATCTATAAAAAATGATGTGTAATGAAGTGAGCAGAACCAGAAGGACAATTTATACAACAATATTCATCGTAAAGGCAAAAGACTCTGAAAGACTTATGGATTCTGACCAACCATGACTCAAGAAGACTAATGATGAAATAACACTATTAACTTTCTTCCAGTAAGTGACAAAGGTACAAAATGAGGCATATGTAGAGACACAGTTAATGTGAGACTTTGTTTTGCTTGACTAGGTATTTTGATGCATGAATTTTGTCTTTCAAATTGTAATGGGGTAAGAGTGGAAGGTGTAGGGAGGCAGCTAATGATAGTTATTGAAATGGGGGAGGAAAGTAAGAAAAGAGGGGCACAGAGGCATTTTTTAAAATGTACAGAAGAGAATGGAAAGAAAGTCAACAGGAAACACAAACAAATAAGGCAGTTATGAAAATGAGGTGTTAAATGTGTTATAAATTGGAAGGGAGAAAAAAGCAAATTCACAATTGCAAGTGCAATCTCTTTTTCTCTGGTGTGCTTTGTATGTGAACATGTTCACTTTATTTAGGGTTTGTCAAGTTCAGAATAAAAAAAAATTTTTTAAGTACACAGTTGCTTCAAAAGACTCTTGGACAGCGACACTGCATGAGACCATTGTTTTGTTGATGCTTACAGCAGTTCACCTGCATGCTCCATACTGACCTCCCTCAAGACTTGACCCAGAGTTTAGAACTCCTTTATGACTCCGGCATCACCTCTTGGGTTTGTATAGGTCAAGATCTTTGGACTGACCTGTCCTGTTGACAAAAAAGGAACATTTTCTCCCAGGAGGCTTCATGAGAAAATGAAGAAGGAACCTTAGAGACCAAGTAAACTGAGGCACAATAAGATTATATAATTTGACCATGGTCATACAGCTATTAAATAATCTAAAGCAGGACTTGAACCATCTGAGTTCACTATGAAGCACTGCCTCTCTCTCCTCTAGGCTATGCTGACAACCCTAACTATGGGATAAGGGTGAGGGAAAGGATTAAGCATTTATACAACACTACCGTGTGCCAGACACTACGCTAAGAACTTTACAAATAGACCTCATTTGACCCTTGCAACAGCCCTGTAAGGTAGGTACTGGTCTTCCTCATGAGGAAACTGAGGCAAACAGGTTAAGTGACTTGCCCAAGGTCACACAACTAGTAAGCTTCTGAGGCTGCATCTGAACTTAGGTCTTTCTAACCCTACACCCAGCACTCTATCCACTGCACCACCAAGCTCCTATCTATAAATTTGCCCCATCCCTTTAAGGGACAGCAATCCCTGCCCTGAAACCAAAGGCTGCCTTTAAATCTAAGACACAAATCCCCAAAAGGCAGGTTAGACGAATGGTCTAGGAAAGAGTACATAAGCATCACAGGCATTTCTAGTCACTTCCACAGATGGTGATGAGAATCATAATAAGGCATCATGGTGTAGGGTTCAAATGTTCACAGTGTGGTCCAATCCTGCCTCAGACACTTTACTTCCTGTGACTAGATAAATCACCTAACCTCTTTGGGCCTCAGTTTCTTAGCTGTTAAATGGGAATATTAGATTGGGTGACCTTTAAGAAACCTCCTACCTAAAAATCTACAATCCTATGATCCCTTAAGATCAGAAACAAAGAACTATAGCTCTTCTCCAATTAGATCAGAGCCAATAAGTACCAAAGCTATCTGACCTGTTGTTATTTAGTCATTTCAGTCATGTCCAATTCTTTGGAAACCCTTTTGGGGTTATCTTGGCAAAGGTACTGGTGTGTGGTTTGCATTCTCCAGCTCATTTTACAGATGAGGAAACTGGGGCAAATAGGGTTAAGTGACTAAAGTATCTGAGGCTGAATTTGAACTCAGGTCTTCCTGACTCCAGGCCCGGCATTCTATCCCCTGCACTACCTAGATGCCCACCTAGCATCTGACCCAAGTTACCTTTAATAGCTAACTCAGAGTTACCTAAGTCAGAAGGCAAACAGCCAGAGGGCAAAGGGACCCAGTCTCTTGATGATAAAACATTGAGATCAGGTTCAAAGCCCTAATAAAGAGGATATATGTTTCCAAATGGTCACACTGTTTTCTCTTATAGTTTGCTCACCTACCAAATATAAGTGATGGGTTCCTTACCCATTTGGCCCTCCCTCCTCTCACCATCTCACACCATTAGCTACTATTTATCTACTCTAAAAATGTTAAATTTTCAGTGTCAGCATTTACACCTTGAAAATCAGTGAATGATAAAAATCAGAGCTTGACTTGTTTTGTTGATTCTCTAGACTTAAGAAAGTGACAGAGAAAATATAAGTAATATAGAGGAAACTCCAAAGTGTGACAACATCCCTTCCCCCCAGAGACCCACTTATTAAACATTTGCTAGCATACTCCATATCCCTCCCCCCCCCCAAAAAAAACAAAGGAGGATAACTATCAGCCAATGGTAGATAAGAGGGATTTGGAAGTAATGACCAGATATGTGTTATGTACTTGACATTATAAGAAACACTAAAGAAGCGGTTCTCAACCTGTGGATTGTGTTCAATTTGTAACAATGAAAATACATCCTGTGTATCAGATATTTACATGACGATTCATAGCAGTAGAAAAATTACAGTTATGAAGTAGCAACGAAAATAATTTTATGGTTGGGGGTCACCACAACATGAGGAACTGTATTAAAGGGTGGTGGCCTTAGGAAGGTTGAGAACCACTGGGCTAAAGTATAAAAGCAAGCTCTCCACCATCATGGAATTTATGATGAGATCAGGGATCAAAACTAATAAACAAGGAGCAACAGGAAACAAAATGAGACAAACACAATTACTTGCTCAATTCTGGGGCCTAGATTTCCCCACAGCCCAGGTAATAAGGACTGTCAGAGTTCAAAACAACGGAAGATAAAGCATGGAGTGACCATGGGAAGCTTCCTCAAGGCAAAGTAACATAAGCCGGTTTTACTGGATGAGGTGAAGGAGAGAAAACAGAGCATTCTGGATAAGGAAGGGGCTACCTCGAAAACTAGCACAGTAAATTCACTGGTTGTCAAAGGCAGTGTCCTGATTGGAATGACGCATGTACATTAGGTAGTGGAGTTTTCTTGTGTCGCGGACCCCTTGGCAGTCTGGGAAGCCCAGAACCCTTTCTCAGAAGAATGTTTCTAAACACATAAAATACACGGGATTACAAAAGGAACCAATTATATTAAAATATAGTTATCAAATTTTTTAAAGTAAGTTTACAGACCCCAAGTTAAAAATCCCTGGAGTAGAAGAAAGTAAAGTTGACTGGATAGAATGTGGACGTGACTTTGGAGGGTCTTGAAAGTCAGAAAGAACAGTTCAGATGAAACACATTGGTACAGTTAATACAATACTGAATTTGGAGTCAAAATCTTGGTCAGAGGGTCACAAGATCTCATTGGACCTCAGTCTCTTCATGTGTAAAAGGAGAGTTTAAATTAAATTATCTTCAAAATAACATTCTATGATAAACCACCTTTCAGAGGTGGGGGGGGGGGGGGGGTCCACAGGTGTGGAACATTGCCTATTGTAACTTGGCTCCAACCTCTAGCAGACAGGACAGCAATGAAGAGATGACAAGGGATTAATTTACTTTATTTTTCCGGTGGCAGCCCGATGAGACAGGGTGGGAGCATCTGCTCCTACAGCATCCCCCTAATTACTCTTCTTCTTGATGGCAACAGGTTGAAACAAGTACAGCTTTCTGCTTTCACTTCCTCACTTACATTCCATACTTACTGACTGGTGCTCCTTTGATTTACAGAGAAACAGACAAAGAAGGCAACACGCCACCAGTAGGCTCACAAGTTTACATTAACCTTGGCTATATCATGGTGATTTAGCATAGAGCAGGCGCAGTGTTTACAGTTAAGCTCAAATGTTTATATTTTTTATGGTTATGTATAATGATGGGCAAGTACAGTGAGATTGTTTATGACCATAAATCCTTGGAACTTGCATCAAATTGGATCCATTCCACCTTACATATATATTCAGACTCTTCAATATATTAGTCAGTTTTTCTGACTTTTTTCTCTTTTCTTTCTTTTTTCCTTAATGTTACTTATTTGTGATAATGGAAGAGGTATTTACAAAATGTTGGTGACAGTAAAAAGCAGAAGATACTAGTAAAAATCTATTTTTAAAAAATTTTGTGATGTTTCTTTTTCTTTAAAAAATTAATTCATTCCTTGGGAAAGATAGGATGAGTATACTTTTGGTGGGGATATGAACTGCTCAAACCATTCTAAAAAGCATTCTGGAATTATACTTTTTTTTTTAAGTGACTAAAATGTTCATATTATTTAACCAACAGATCTCGCAGCTAGGCAGATATAAACCAAGGAGTTAAAGACAGAAAGTCCCATATACACCAATATATACACAGCAACATTTTTTTGTGTGGTAGCAAAATATTGGAAAGATAAAAGCATATGCCTATAGATCAGAAAAAATATAGTTTCCAGTATTTTCTATATCCAGATTCTGTTTAGGATAAAAATTAACCTGAGAAAATCTCAGATCTTTCCTAAGTATTTCATAATCCACCCTCTCAGATTTAATACCAAAGCAACGTTTCTCTAATAGGAGAATTCCCAGCTTAGTTCTCCAGGGTTTTTGAAGATTAAGCTCTGATCTGGAAGTGAGGGCTTTCTCAGTCATGGAACAGCTCTCCACTTTGAGTAGCCACTCCAAACGTCCTCCCCCTATGCCCCTCCCAGCTCCTTCTACTGACCGCCTTGCTCCTCAGTGTGAATGTCACAGTCTCCTCCTCCTGGCTCTTGAAATGCTCCACCCTTGCCTAGGGACAAAATGAGAGAAAGGAGCTACTAAATCTCTTCTCTAGCATGGTTGTGGGAGGCTTGGGTTTTATTTTTGCCTTTATTTGTTGTGACTAATTTCCTCAGAGTACATGCCAAGTCCTCAAATGTTTAAATCTTAGTTTCCTAAGATTGTTGTTAATTTTTTTTTAATTCCTTTTTTTGTTCTAAAAATAAGCTCTGTGAATCACTCCTTTGTCACTAATTACTGAGGGATTAATTGACCTGACTTAATGGTAACCTGTTAACCCTTACTATTAAATCATTATTTAATTCATTCAGAAACTTTTAACCTCAGAATTATTTTCTATTTCAGATATTAATTTTAAAAATATGTTCCCTGACACAGTTTATGCTTTGGTTGGTTTTACAGAATTGCTTTTTTTTCTCTTTCTTTTTTTATTCTTTGTTATATGGAAATGGCTCTATATGGGGGGGGGGGGTGCAAAGTATATAATCTTAAATTAAGATGATACAGAAACAAAAGATATCCATAAAATTAATATCAAAAGAAATCTTTAATATGTTTTTTAATGGATAGCAAGACAATCTTTTCTAAAACTTGAGTCACATGCAGCCAAAAGGAAAACTAGAATCCATAAGCCTCTCCATTTCATTTTGTTGGGTATTTTTTTCTTTGGTGGAGGCTTAAAACCTGTGTGTAGGATTCCTGAGGATAAAAACTTTATCTACTGCTATAGTTCAGCAAATCATCAGAGAACTAGGTAATACAAGGTCACACAAGAAAGCGTCAAAGGAAGGACTTGAACCAAGGTCTTCTTGGCTCCACAGGCATTCCTCTATCAACTCCCAATCCTGTGGTGCTTTGCTCTTTTCTTCTCTCTTTCCTACACTCCTCTTCCAGTGTGGCTCTAGTCCAGTGGTTCTCAACCTTCCTAATGCCTCGACCCTTTAACACAGTTCCTCACATGGTGGTGACCCCCAACCATAAAATTATTTTCGTTGCTACTTCATAACTGTAATTTTGCTGGTGTTATGAATCGTAATGTAAATATCTGATATGCAGGATGTATTTTCATTGCTACAAACTGAACACAACCCACCTGTTGAGAACTGCTGCTCTAGCCTCCCTGGGCTTCTTTCTCCACCTTGACTTGCTGAGGGCACCTTTTCTTCCTTTTATGTGTGGTTGCCTTCCCTCATTAGAACGTAAGCTCTTTGGAGGCAGGGACAATTTTCCTTTGTGCTCGAATTTACATCTGCAGCCCTTAACACAATGCTTGACACATAATGAATGCTTAATGAAAAATGCTAGACTTGACTTGTTATCATGCGAGTATGACTGTCATCGAAAAACTATTATGTCTGGAGGGTTCTTTGCTTTAAAAATGAATACTTGTATGCCACGGTACTCTAATAGACCTAAAAATCAGATACTCAGAAAGGTCACTCAAAATTACTCCCGAAGATTTTCATGAGTGATTTAGGGTACATTTCAGTGAACCACCATTTCACTTCAATAGTAAGTACGTTTGTGGCTTCAACAACTGGTGAGTATAAACTCAAGTCTATTATTAAAACTTGCAGTGCCAAATATCTTCTATGTTTCTTCTGTGGGTTACCTAGTGCTACCCTAGATGCAACTTCCCAGGTTAGAAAACAAACATTCTAATCCTGAATTTGTTCAGGGTGATTTCATACTGTAACATTCAATGAACAGCTCAAATTGGTTTGTGCCTCACAAATCTTCTACTTAGGCTCTGATCCTGAGGCTCCAAGTTTCTAGTAATAGTTGCAACTGGAGCACAGGCTAACATTAGCTGAAATTCAATGGATTTTAATTTAATTCAACTGAAATTTGAGTGTCTATTACATGCCCCATAGTCCACAAGGATGGGGAACCTGCAGCCCTTTGAAGCCATACTTGAGGACCTAGAGGGCCACCTTCCCCAGCCCTATGGCCCATACTAGTGCTATGGGAGACAGGAAAGTAATGTAAGACATTCCTACCTGCAAGAGGTTTATAGTCACTACAAAGGCAAGGAACACATTCCTAACCCAACCCAGAATTCTATGATTCTCTGATCAAATGATAAAAATTGTGGTATGAATAATATGTGCTAAAGAAATAATTCTTGGATTAAACATAAAGCTGGAAGCTCTTTCTCCTTCTCATCTCCTAGACTTTGTACCTTTCTTGACACATTGATATTGTATTATATTCTCATAAATAACTTAGACCAGAAGTTTCAAACACACGGCCCAAGGGCCAAATTCTCTGACCACAATGTTGTTCCTTTCTGATTTTAATGTGTTGATGTATTCATAAAAAAAGAAATATATATAAACAAGTACAGTGTGCTATGGTTTTCTAAGTTACTAAGGTACATTTAGAGGACCCAGGTTCTATTTGAGTTTGACATCACCATCTTAGATCCTTTATGAGATTAGGAGGCCCTTAAGGACAGTGACTGCATCTTATTAAGATCTGTTGAGGATTGTAGCCTCTGCAGCACTGACCACACTGTCTTACATGCAGCAGGTACCCACTTATTTGCTGAATGAATAAACAATATTTCTAAACCACTTAGCACATTGCTCAGCACACAGTAGGCACTTAATAAATGCTTGTTTGGGGGCAGGTAGGTGACCTAGTGAATAGAGCACCAGCCCTGGAGTCAGGTGGACCTGAGTTCAAATCTAACCTCAGACACTTAAGGCTTACTAACCATGTGACCTTGGGCAAGTCACTTAACCCCAATTGCCCTGCATTCCCCCCTCCAAAAAGCAAACATAAAATAAAATAAAATAAATGCTTGTTTCTTTCCTTTCCCCTCTTTTCTTTTTTTGTTTATTGACATCTCCTTCCTCTGAACCTCCAAAGTACTTTATTTACAATTTTCTCATAATAGTTACCATAGTCTACCTTTTATTTTGATGACAAGTGCATGATTCTTATAAGATTATAGTATCATAGAGGTGAAGGATCATAGATTTGGAGCTAGAAGAGACAGTGGAGGCCACTGAGCTCAGGTCCTTTAAGGATAAGGAATCTATGATGGAGCGATTCAACAATGTGCTAGAGGTCACCAAGGAAGCGAAGTGTCTGAGGCAGGATTCGAACCTGGGTCTTCCTCGCTCCAAATCTAGGGCCTTTCCACCATGCTTTATTCCCCTATCAATTTGAAGTTCCTTGATTCCTATAAGTACAGTAGTTACCAAAATGCCTTGTACATAGCAGGAACCACATAAATACCTGATGAATGAATGAAATGTGAAGGGAATTATGATTTTCATATTAACCGATATAGTCTAAGGAATATATGAATAATTTAGATTTTTCAGAACTGCCTCATCTGGCTTGTGAGTGAGTCAGAAGCTCACAATGCAGCTTGAAATGATCAATCAAACCTCACAATCACTGCATTCTTGTGTTTGTGTACCTTAAGTGAAGTGAATCAAAGATTGTAGCTTCTGTTTCCATCACAGAGATCAATTCCTGCACCCCACTAAGTAACGACCCCCAAAGACTTGACCAGAATTATCACATTGTCTTCCACTTTGACACAGAAAACCACTCAAGCCCTGGTTTATAATGCACCTTCTCCTCTCCCTTCCCACTTGTGACTCATGTACGTAATCTCTGTCTTCACTTCAGCAAGGTGGAATTCTGATCAGGAGAATTCCCAATTTGCAAATCTGTTTCTCAAAATGAAACTAATTAATTAAACTGCCACCTTATTCCTGGCACTTTGTCTCTGGCCTGCTGTTTTGTCATTCTCAGGTTAGAGACTGTTTCAGTAAAATCCTGCACGGACATAATGTTTGTTGTTGGTCAGTTGCTTTTCAGTCAAGTCTGACTCTTCATGATGACATTTAGGGTTTTCTTGGCAAAGATGCTAGAGTGGTTTGCCATTTCCTTTTCCAGCTCATTTTAGAGATGAGGAAACTGAGGTAAACAGAGTCAAATGATTTGCCCGGGGTCATAGTACCAGCAAATATAAAAGGCCAGTTTTGAACTCAGGTCTTCCTGACTCCAAGCTCAGCATTCTATCCGTTGCAGGATTAACTGCCGTTGAATGAATATGGTACCCGTTGTTAAATATCTTTTATACAAACCTGTTTTTTTAAATCGAATAATTCTATTCCAGTGTAAAACCAGCACGAACATGCACAAAATAGTTTCGTCATGCGTTACACTTGTATTCTATTCCCATTATATAATATTACAACATAACACATTCACGTTACATAACAACTATTATTGTACTGATATTTTTGAGGGGAGATGGCAAATAGAAATGCATTCCTCTAACGGTACTAAACATTCTTTAGAAAGTCACCGGGGAAGAAGACATATAGCGGGCACCTGATTTAACTTCATTTACCTGCGCTTATTTTGTGATGGTTATTGTCCGGGTCAAAAACAACAGTCAGCCCAACACCTCTACGCCAAGCAGTGGGCTAACTGTGCTTCTGCTGGTTTAACAATGATCAAAGAGTCAGAGGCTAGACCTTTATCAGTGATCCATGCCCTCTGTAACCTTGTGGCTTTCCAGATCAGATTGTAAACCTTCCTGGAAAAAGTCCTTGGTCTTGGATTTGATTTCCCCACCACAGACGGTTTGCTGGAGGAGTGCAATGAAACAAAAAACAGTACCAGGAGAAGAGTCAGGAGACATTTGAGCTCTCGCCTGGTTCTACCTGTCAGACCTCAGGAAAGTTACTCAAACTTTTTTGTGCCCTGGTGCTAGACTGTGCTCATCAACTAAAGGAGAAGGGAGGTGATTTTTAAGGTCCTTTGCGTGCAGTAGATAAAGCAAAGGTTGTGGAATCAGAAAAACACGAGTTCAGATTGGGCCTCAGATACTAGCTGTGTGACCCTGGGCAAGTCACTTAACCCTTAATCAGTTTCTTCTTCTGTAAAATGAGTTGGAGAAGGAAATAGCAAACTAATGCAGTATCTTTGCCAAGAAAACCCCAAAAAGGGATCATGAAGAGTCAGACATGACTGAAAATCCCTAAAGAGTAACAACTAAACAATTCTTACATCCTATGGTTTTAGAGGCATGGGAGTTAAAGGGGAATTTACCTAACCAGAACCATCAAATGAGAATACCTGTAAAGCCACTGACATTACGTCATCATCCTAGAGAGGATTATAGACACTCATAAAAAATAGCACATTTACAGGGCACTTAAAACGTTCCATAGAGCTTTCCTCATCATAACCCAGGCGAAGGAAAATGATTGTTTTTCATCAGTATAGGGAGATCTAGGTGAACAAAATCCCTTCACCAACGACAATCAGCTACTATTCTATAACGTACAGTCCTGGAGAGCACATGTGTCAAGGTGGGACTCTGAACCTCAGTCATCTTACCTCTGAAGCAGTCCAGGCTGCCCATTTGGCAGATAAGGAAATAGCTTCAGGAAAGTGAAGGGATTTGCCTGAAAGTATCAGGGCAATCCAACCATTCTGGAGAGCAGTTTAGAACTATGCCCAAAGGGCAATCGAACTCTGCATACCCTTTGATCCAGCAATACCACTACTAGGGCTGTATCCCTAAGAGATCACAAAAAAGGGGAAAGGACCTATATGAACAAAAATATTTACAGCAGCTCTTTTTGTGGTGGCAAAGAATTGGAAATCAAGAGTGATGCCCGTTAATTGGGAAACGGCTGAACAAACTGTGGAACAACTATTGTTCTATAAGAAATGATAAACAGGTAGATTTAAGAAAATCCTTGAAAGACTTATATGAAGTAATGCTGAGTGAACAGAACCAGGAGAACATTGTGCACAGTTACAGCAATGTTGTATGACGATCAACTATGATTGTTGTGTAGATCAAAGCACACTATTTTCACTTTCTTTGTTTTGTGTTTTTTTCTTTTGTTCGGTTTCTTCTTTCACAACATGACTAAGGTGAAAATATGTTTTACATGATCACACATGTATAATCGATATAAGATTGCTCACTGTCTTGGGGAAGGGGAAGGGAAGGAAGGGAGAAAAATTTGGATCTCAAAATCTTATAAAAATTGAATGTTGAAAATTGTCTTTACATGCAATTTGAAAAAAATAAAATACTGTTTACATTTTAAAAAAAGATGTCACTTCAGTGATTTGAATCCAGGCCTTCTGATTCTAAGAGGGAGGCTCATACCATGCAGCCTCCCACTTAAAAAGTTTAAAGAGAAAGGATACTACAGTCAATCCCAAGTATAACAGATGGATGCTTATGAAACGAGCTTCTTATTTTGCAAGCTCAAATCTCCTTGTAAGTCTTCCTTTTAAGAAACAGACCCTTATGTGTTCAAAATACTGACCAAAAGGTTTATACAAACACACATGGAATTTCATTTCAGCCTCGAACAATAAAGGATTAGATCACTGTCTATCTACATCAGTGATGTGGAACAGCTTGGGACAATAAAGAAAACTAGGTCTAGAAATTGAACCAAAGTTATAATTTCAGTTCTGAGGATAAATCAAGAGTCAACAGACTGAATCACAGAAAAAAAAGTACATTTATTTATATATATATATATATATATATATATATATATATATATACATACACATATATGTATATATGTTTATATATATATATATATACACACATATATACATATACACATAATATATATGTATGTGTGTATATCTATATCTATCTATCCATCTATCTATCCATCCATCCATCCATCATCCATCTATCTGTCTATCTATCTATCTGAATCAACTTCCTTCCTGAGCAGTGAGGATTGTCAAACACTGGAATTAGCTCTATAGACACCTATTACTTCTCACCAAATTTAAATCCCTCCTTTGCTTAGCTCTTTTCTTTGCATGTTTTTTTAAACTTTTAATGTTCGTTTTTAATTTTTAAATTCTGAGTTCCAAATTTTCTCTTTCCCATTGACAAGGCAAGCAATGTATCGATTATATGTGTGAAATTAGGTAAATGCTTGGTTCTTCTCTGCCTCTGTCTCATTAACTCATTTCTCATGGCTTCCCAACACAGACCAATATGGATTCAACAGCCTAGCAAATTGGCTAGTTGTATTACAAGCACAAAACTTCCTGTGTCCAGGTTTCAATTTACATCATTCTCCCCTTATCATAATAAGAGGCAGCTGGGTGATACAGTGGGTAGAACATTGGATTTGGAATCAAAAAGACCTGAGTTCAAATTGGGCCTCACAACCTTATTAGCTGCATGAATCTACAATTTCCTCATATGTAAACTGGAAATAATAATGGCACCTCCCACCCAGGGTTGTTATGAGAATTAAATAAGTTAATATTTGTAAAGCACTTTGTAACTTTAAATGCCATATAACTGCTACCTGTTTATTATAATTATCTCCCTCTCCCCCATACCAGAAGCTCCTAACATGTGAGCTTTGAAAGCCTGGGATACACAGCTACTATCATGTGGAAGTCCATGGACGTTTTGAATTTTAAAAAGGCTTGGTGTTATGGTCAAGAAATAGTTAAGAAATATTTTCTGAAATTAGTAATCAGCCTAGTGAAACTCTATGGTATACAGCCAAGTGAAACTTTATGATAATTAGCCTAGTGAAACTCTATGAACCTGGGAAGCCTCCCTAGAGTGATTTTGCTTTACCTGGGAGGCCGGCCTAGGGTAATCTATCTTTTCCTTGCTCAATCGTCATCCCCTATACCCCTCCACTTACCTTGCAGACCCCCTCCGCTCACCCCCTCCACTTGCCTTAGTAACCGCTTGTTTGTATCTATATGACAATCTGCTTAGTAACCAATTGTATTAGTTAGATACGTAAACCAAAGAATGTATAAGAGGTTCTCCACCCCCGAACTCAGGGCTGCTCCCCCTTTAATTGGCATGGAGTAGCCCCAGCTGGTAAATTAAAGCTCCTTAAAACTTTTAATTCGGACTCTGTGGCCATTTTGTTAAGACTCGTCAAGTCATGTCATTTCATTGGAAAGGTGGGGAACCACTATCTGCTCCCATCCCTGCCCCTCCTCTTCTTCAAAGCCTCCTTTCCAGCTCATCTCCAAGAAGCCTCTCTTAGCCAAATCCTACCAACACCAATCGCTCCCTCCCTTAGCTGCACCCCATCTAACACTAACAGGTCCCCACCTGAATGTTCTGGGTTCTTCTGCCCCAACCAGACAACAGGGCAACAACGATGTCTTTTCTTTCCGCTTCACCTCCTCCCCCTCCATTTCCCCTCCAAGAAAGGAAGATAAATGATTGAATGAGAGACAAGAGAAGCTGCCGAGCTCACATCTCTGGAGCTTTTCACAGTAGATGAGATTGTCAACTCCACATTCCTAGGCTTTACCTGAGAAAAAAAATGCCAGGATAGGTTCTTGAACATTCTGGGTCTCAGTTTTCTCCTCTATTAAAAAACAACACCAACAACAGGGGTGGCTAGGTGACACAGTGAATAGAGCACCGGCCCTGAAGTCAAGATGACCTGAGTTCAAATCTGGCCTCAGACACTTAACACAAAAACTACCTGTGTGACCTTGGGCAAGTCACTTAATCCCAATTGCCCTACCTTCCCCCCTTCAAAAAGAAAAAAAAAACTGAGGTGTTAGACAGGAGCTCCTCAGTTCTCTGGATCTAGGCAGAGTTCAGAAGGGTGACAGAGATCACAGATGGGAGTGTGTGGGCCATATTAATTTATTCTCTTTTCTCACAGTGCTTGGAGAGAAAATGGGGTGGGGGCACCTGCCCCTATACATCACCTCCAGCATTCCACATTCCTCAGTCCTCAAATCCATGTTTACTGATCAGATTTATAGAGGAGCAGACAAAGAAGGCAACATGCTGACAATAAGCTCAGAAGTTCATTAACATTAACTTCAGCATAGAGCAGGTACAGTGTGTTGTTTGCAGGTTAAACACAAATGTTTATATTATCTCTGGTTATGTAATGATGCACAAGCTATGATCTTAGGAACTTGTATCTTAAAAAAAACAGATCCACATCACCTTGCACACATGAGGTCTACCTGAACACATAATTTTAAATGGAAATTTGAAATCCTTTTTGGTCAAACTTTTAATGAAACTCTTGCAGTTTACTATTTCCAGACTACGATAAGTGAAATGGTCAGTCCATTGGGTTAACCCAATGGTACATACCGTTAGGGTAGGTTATGCCAATGGACAATGGGTTGTGTCCAGAGTCCTACATTATCTTATGCCATCGGTGTCAAACCCCCACCAACGCTGCCTGAACCAGATTAAAATATAACTGGGAAATGTTTAGCAAAATGAATAAAAATACAAAACAATGTAGATGTCAATTTGCAATTTTCTAAGTCAACATACCTCCCAAGACCCACTTCTATGAATTTGATGCCACCATCTTACATTATGTGCCACAATAAACTCTAATGGAATACCTGACTTAAAAATAAAAGGTCACACAGAAAATTAAAGGGTTAACAGAAGAGAGTATTATTTAGAACTATGGTTAGAGGAGAAATTCTTAAACAAACAAGGGACAGAGGAGATTGTAAAAGATGAAAGAAAGAATTTTGATTATATAAAATCAAAAATATTTTAAAGAACAAATTCAATGAAACTAGAGGAAGAGATTGGACTAGATGACCACAAAAGTCCCTTCTAGATTTATGATTCTATCAGAAGAAAAACTGTAGAATTTAAAAAAAAAGATCTCTGATAAAAGCCTGATATTCAAGATACTTAGAGATTTGTCACTAATATAGAAAATCAAGGGATAACAAGGTGACAAAATGGATAGAATGCCAGGCCTGCAGTTAGGAAGTCTCATCTCCCTGAGTTCAAATCTGGCCTAAGACCTTAACTAGCTGTGTGATCCTGGGCAAGTCACTTCACCCACTTTGCCTCAGTTTCCTCATCTGTAAAATGAGCTGGAGAAGGAAATGGCAAACCATTTTAGTATCTTTGCCAAGAAAACCCCAAACGGGGTCACAAGAAGTCAGACATCACTGAAAACAACAAAAACAGCAGAAAAACAAGAGCCATTCCCCAAGAGATACATAATTAAAAGGATATGAATTCAGAAATCACTGTAATGTTAGAACAAAAAGGCATCAATAAACCTTTTTTCAGACAATGATTTTTTTTTTTGCTTTTTTTTTGGAGGGGGGAAGGCAGGGCAATTTGGGTTAAGTGACTTGCCCAAGGTCACACAGCTTGTAAGTGGTAGGTGTCTGAGGCTGGATTTGAACTCAGGCCCTCCTGACTCCTGGCCTGGTGCTCTATTCACTGAGCTACCTAGCCTTCCCCAGACAATGATTTTAATAGAAAGAGAAAAGCACCCAGGATTATATTTGAGAGCTTGCACAATGCTTTCAACACTCCCAAGCTGTTCCCTGACACACACACATAAAAAGCCCATCTTGTTAATACTAACATTCTCTCATGGCACTATATGTCTGGGAATTATAGAACAGTATAATCTTTAAAAAATGAAAATTGAAGGTGACCCAAATGGCAGTGGAGAAATATACAATGCATGTAAAAAGTGGTAGAAAATATATCATTGGGGCGGCTAGGTGATGCAGTGAATAGAGCATTGGCCCTGGAATCAGGAGGACCTGAGTTCAAATCTGGCCTCAGACACGTAACACTTACTAGCTGTGTGACACTTACAAGCCACTTAACCCCAACTGCCTTGCCTTCTCCCCTCCAAAAAGCAAAAGAAAAGAAAATATATCATCTAAAATATACATGACTGGAAGAACAGGTGGGTCATGTAGTAAGAATCAAACAGACCAACAACACCTGAGTCTTGCTGGTGCCCATGGAATGTTCAAAGACATAGAGTAAGATCATCTCCAAACCTCCTAGGAAAAAGGTAGGGGAGGCTCTGGACAAGAATGGCAAGGGGTAAGGAAGCATGAGTGGTCCATGTTCTACCTCACCAGAGGAGTACCTGTATGAACGAGATCACGAATGAAGGAAAATGCTGAAAAAATATCCTGTTTTGCTACAAACCATTAATGTACAATACAATTTAGTAGAGGAATAGCAAACCACGTCTCTGCTGGGTCAACTAACCCACAAGGCTTTGTGACCCTGGGCAAGTCACTTCACTCTGTTTCACACAGCCAGCTAAATATCTTCATCTATAAAATGAGTTAGAGAAGGAAATGGCAAACCACTCCAGCATCTTTGCCAAGAAAACTCCAAAATGGTGTCACGCAGAGTCTGAAATGACTGAACAACATTAATAAAGCCTGGCTGTTGATTTCTAAGTATGACTCTTGGTATTGCCTTGATCAAACTGGATAAGCCTGTGTTGTTCAACATTTAATCATCTGCATTTAATGAATGTGTATGACACCTTAATGGACTAAGGCTGCTTCACAGTGATTTGAAGTCCAAATTCTAAACCTTTGATTTTGTATCTTCCTCCTCCTGCTCCCAAACCAGAGATTTACTGATTAAATTCAGCTCAAAAAAAAATTTTAAAACAACTTCATTGTCAGCCTGGTTAGCTGCTGCAAGGGATTTTTAGAGCCTGACATGACACAGAACCTTTTGTCTTTCAGCTTATACAATAGACCCAGAGATGATGAGAAGGGAGAGTATTTAGGAGGAACATGGGCAGAATTAATCACAGTGATGCCTATTCATAGCCACCTTTCACTCAGCTTTGTTCTCTCCATTTCCTCATTTGTATAATGGAAATATAAAGGCCTACCCCTTGCTACCTCCAGAGATAAGGAGAATTAATGAAGTAGTGTCAGAATGTCATTTGGAGTGCTCTGAAAAATGATATCCCACAAAAAAAGATATTTTTAGAAAGAAGATACACCAGGGAAAGATGTCTTCTTCAAACAGGGAGGAGAAGGAGGGGTAGGAAAGAGGCCCCATGAAACCATACATTAAAACCCACTAAAACCATGAGCAGATGTTGAATGAACTGTTTTTTTAATTTTTTTTTAAAGAATCTCGTTAGTACAGAGTTGAGTAGATAACCCATGGGAAAACTCTCTGGCAAACCTAGCGCTGACTTTTTTTTTTAAGAGTAATGAAATAGATTAGAAATAGCATTCTGCCTCCTAAACTACTCAAGGTGAAATCCGTGTGACTTTGCCCAAGTCTACACACACCAAGAGGCAGCCTCTGCCAGCTGGGTCATGCTAGGTATGGATGAGTTTACTTAGACCTCATACAGCAACTGGGAGATTCTTGCAAGCTACAAATGCACTGCAGTCAGAAGAATGCCCATGCATCCCCGGAAGCTTGGGCAGAGCACTCAGGTAAGTGCTGGGGGTGAGAAGATGTAGGCCTGCTCTGAAGGTGGGACAAATGAAGGCAAAGAATGCTGGGTGAAGAGTCAGGAGATCCGGCTTGGAATCTTGGCCCTGCTGCCTTTCATAATGAAGATAACAGTAGCCAGTCTATAGAGAGCACTTGAAGAACTACAAAGTACTTTAAAATCTTAACTCTTCTCATCCTCACTACTGTGAGACACCCTGAGAGGGAGGCGCTGCCAGGCCCTTCTATCCTCCCCCAACTAACTCCCAAAGTCTGTCCAACATCATGCTCATTGCTTCCATGATACTATCTATCCATCTCATCATCCTCCATCCCCTTTTCCTTTTGCCTTTAATCTTTCCCAACTCCTCCACCCAATTTGCAGATGAGAAAACTGAGAGAAACAGCTGGTAAGCGACTTCTACAGCCAGTAAACATCTAACACCAGATCTGAATTCAGATCTTTCAGAATCCAGGTCCAGTGCTCTATCCATGTGGCATCTAGCTGGGTTATAAACTGGGTTGTGTAAGTGGGAGTCATACAAGGAAAGGCTTGAAAAGCAGTTTTCACAAACATTGCACACATATCTGATGTTTGTTACATTGCCAAGTTTCTTTAAGGGGAAAAAATACCAATGCGATAAGTAATCCTTAGGAAGTCATAATGAAAAAGAATACCCAATGGATATCTGATTTAATTTTATTTAAGTAGCAATCATGGAAATCCCAGTGTATGGGCACTGTGTTATCTTGTTTTGTAATGATTATTGCCTAATTCCAAGGGGGGAAAACCCTGTCTATCAAGTAATGACATCCAGAATTGGCTCCTGTTGTCATGTAAATGGCAAAAAAAAACCAATAACAAAATACTGAAACGGAATATAGTGTCATTATAGATGACCAAGTTTGTCCCTGAAAAAGAAATTAGGAAACTGACCTCCTTCAGCCATTTACAAAAGTAAAGAATTATGGGTATAAAACACTGCTCATAAACTCATACTAATACATATTGTTTAGCTTTACCAAACCCTTTTATTTTTCTCTTTCTGCTTTGTTATAAGGGACGGGTCTCTGAGTGAAGGGCAGGATATATTGAGAAATAAAGTTCATGTAAAAGCAAAGGATAGCAATTTTTTTTTTAAAGAAATGTAGACTGGAGTCAGATTGTGGAGGGCCTTGAATACCAAGATCAGGACTTTATGTTTTATTCAGTAGGTAACAGAAGAAACATTAATTAGAATAATTAAGCAGCCAGGGGGACCTTCAGTCGGGAAGACCTGAGTTCAAGTATTGCCTTAGACACCTACTAGCTTTGCGACCCAGCTTATTTGCTGGCTGCCTGTATCCTTAATGGTTTTTGCAGCTGCTGTGGAGGTAAAAGACCACTAACACCAGCACACAGAAGGGCTGCCGGCACAGGTTCTTTGATCTGCTTTTCTTAAGGAAAGACAGCTTCAAAGGGGTCAACAACCTTACTCTAATTAAACAATGCAGATAGATAAGTAGAAAGAAGTGAGTGTCCAAGAAAGCATCCAATAGAAAGGACGCCAACTGTCTAAACAAAGTAAGAGATACGAAATCACCAGACCAGGGAGCACCAACAACTGGCTTCACAAAGCCAGGGGTCTCCTTAACAATGGCTACCCAGAGTCTCATCTGGCCAAATCACAAAGAAACATTCTTCCCATGAGTGAGCCCCAAAATAAAACACCAGCCTCCTAGTATATATAGATTTCAATTAATAGTTTCAGAGCCAGAAGGCATCACAACCCACTTGACTCAGTGCCTAACTAGCTCAGTATCAAAAGGTGTGAAAGCCTTCCTGCAAGCAAGCCTCCCCCTAAGCAAGCTCCTCCTCCAAGGCAACATAAATCTCCCTGAATGTATATATGTGCTCTATGTGACTCAGGATGTGTCACAGCTGTGAACTGGGCCTGAGTTCAAAGCAGCAAGACACCCGTGATTGAAATACCTGTGTACCTTTAGACCTGCAAACATGGTCCCTATTCCAACACAAGGTCACCTAGGCCTATTAATGGACGGGGAAGATTTTATATTCCATTAGCCCTACACTGCCTCAGTTTCCTCAACTGCAAAGTGGGGATAAAAACAGAACCTACTTCCCAAGGATGCCACGAGGATCAAATTAGGTAATATTTGTAAAGCTCTTTGTAAACCTTAAAGTCCTAGATAAATGCTAGTGATGATGAAGATGATGATACTGATGTCAAACTCAAACAGAAAGAGATCCCTACAGTCTCAGGAAACCACAAATTAACATTATCTTTGTTGTATTATATTTTTAGGGGCAACGAGGTGGCTCAGCAGATAAAACACTAGGCCTGTAGTCAGGAAGACGTGAGTTCAAATCCAGCCTAAGACACTCACTAGTTGTGTGGCCCTGGGCAAGTCACTTACCTCTGTTTGCCTTGGTTTCATCATCTGTAAAATGAACTGGAATAGGAAATGGCAAACCATTCTGGTATCTTTGCCAAGATTGCCTTATATGGGGTCACAAAAAATCAGACACAACTGAAACAACTGAACAACAACGTGTTTTTATTCATTGTGTTAAACATTTGCCAATGACATGTGGATCCAGTCCCTGGCACTCGGGGGAGTTTTGCAGACCTCCTTGAGTCTGACCTCTCTGATGTAGAGGACCAACACAAGAGAGACACTTGGCTCCCCTATGGGGGCCATTTTTTTTACCTCCCACCACTTATATAGCCTTCCCTGCTTTCCACCTCTTTCTTTGATAATTGTCAACCAAATTACTGTTCCCCCTGCTTCTGGAAAGAGTACACTAATGGACCACTCTGCAGTTCACTCCCTGCCTTTGTGACTACCTTCCTTTGGAATTCCCTTCCCTAGCAGGTCCTTCGGGCTATGTGTTATCTTCCTCATCAGAAGGTAAGCTCCAGGAGGGCAGGGCCTTCTGTAGCAATAACCCCAGAGGTAGCACAGTGCTTCACAGAGAATGAGAACTTAATAAATACTCTCTATTCATTCATCGAGGGTGGAGAGAATGTGGGTATTGAGAGTAATAAAAACCCTCACCACTAACTGGAAAAACAAATCTAACATGGGGGCTATGGAGCTATTAAGAGTTGCCCAGGGCACTCAAAGGTAAACCACTTGGCCAGGCTTCCTACCAGTCCTAACTAAAATCCCACCTTCCACAGGACACCTTTCCCAGTCCTTCTTAATTCCAGTGCCTTCCCCCTGTTAATTATTTCCTATTTATCCTGGATATAGCTCGTTATCTCTTCCATGGGATGTGACCTCCATGAGGGCAGGGACTGTCTTTTTGCCTTTCTTGGTACTCTAAATACTTAGCACTCATATCCCAGGTAGATGCTTAAAAAACATGTTTACTGGCTAAATAACTGATGTAGGAAGTCTTCCTGAGTCTAGGCCAACTCTCTTTTCATTAGACTGCTCTTTATAAATCTTTACCTACCATAAAAATATGAGTTACTATTGAATAAATTCCAGTGCATTCTTTATTTGGTAAGCAGGTACATTTGTATGCCAGTCACTGCTTTCTGTGCAGTAAGCTTGGAGCAGCTCTGACTAATGACAAGCAAGCAATCATGCAGTGATTTGCAAGGTAAATTGAGTGTTGTTCTTGGGTAAGTTTAGAGACGAGAAAGAGCAGAAGTACAGGCCAAAACCTGGAATCATACAACTGGCTAAAAAAAACTGGGGCAGGAGAGAACAGAATCTCTGCTGCTTAGATTCCCATGTCCTATAGTCCTTTGGGAATCTGAAAGGGCAAGTCTTATGGAAGTAGAGCAACAAAAGCAATGTCACCAGGGTCTGTTGGGTGTTACCTCTTGCTAATTCTATCACAAAAGCAACTAGCTTTAAGCTGCTTCTAGGAGATCCCCTGTGGGCTCTTCCATATTTGTTTTTTCAACCCTCAGGGCAGCTAGGTGGCAAGGTGGATACAGTGTCAGTCAGGTCTGGAGTCAGGAGGACCTGAGTTAAAACCAGCCTCAGACACTTACTAGCTGTGTGACCCTGGGCAAGTCACTTAACACTGTTTACCTTGGTTTTCTCATCTGAAAAATGAGCTGGAGAAGGAAATGGCAAAAAACCACTCCAGCATCTTCACTAAAAAAACCCAAAATGAGCACACAACTGGAAAAAACAGACTCAACAACAAATGATTTTTAGCCCTGATTGAAAGTTTTAGGTTGTATCTAACCACAACTAAGATGTTTCCCCATCCATGTTTTTTATTTAGAATTTTGTTCAGTGTTTGCATAGAGGATGAATTCTCTGGTTTCATCTCCTACATTGAAAAAGCTGCTGGAAGAATTCTCTAATTTTTAAGTGAAGATTTGTAAAAGTAGCCTAACTCAGAGAGGAAGGGAGAGATGGAGAAACAGAGAGTAAGAGGGAAAGATGGAGAGAAGGATGGAAAAGGAAAAGAAGAAAGCAAGAAGGTGAGAGAGAGAGAGAAGGGGGAAGGTGAGAGGGAAGGAAGGAAGGAAAGAGGGAAGGAAGGAAGGAAAGAAAGAAGGACACATTTATTAAGTGCCTGCTATATGGCAGGTATGGTGGTATTTACAAATATTATCTCATTTGATCCACAAAATAACCTTGGGAAGCAGGTGCTATTACTACCTTCATTTATACATATATACACACACATACATGTATAATGTATTATATATGTATATAAATGTATATATGATATGCTATATATTATCTTCATTATATTATATATACATATATATATATATATAATTGAGGAAACTGAGGCAAACAGAGTTTAAGTGACTGGCCCAGGTCACACAGCTACTAAACATCTAAGTCTAGATTTGAACTCAGATCTTCCTGACATCAATGCTCTATCCACTGCACAACCTAGCAACCTCTCTGTCCTATCTTTACATAGAAACATAGAATATCAAAGCTAGAAAAGATATTGGAAGTCACTCAGTCCAATATCTCATTTTATAGAGGTAAATACTAAGGCATAGAAAAATTAAGAGACTTTTAAAAACACACAGGAAGTTGGTATCACAGCCATGCTGAGAACCCAATTTTTCTGTCTCTGAGTGCAGTGTTCTTCCCATGAACCAGTCTCTATCTAAGCATTTTGGTGACATGTTTATAGGTCTGTGTTTAGGTTTTTCGTTCATCATCATCAAGAAATTGTGTAATAGGAAGAGAAAATGGGCTAGTCATATAGCATTGCTGGTTTGTGGCAAGAACAAGGGATCACAGGGGATGGCCAGATGCCCCACTGGTAGGTTCCCTCTCACTTCAGGAGAAAACAAAGAAGAACGTTTGGTAGGAACTCCTGGGGTGAACTTTGGGGAGGATATCTACAAGAGTGGGATGGGCTCAGGTATGGGCAAGCATGGGATGGGCTTAATTCTGAACTGTTAAAGACAACTCCCAAATCATGAGATCACAGATTCATTTGAGTGAACCGATTTAGCCTGACTTCAAATTCATGACCTTCAAGCATTGGGGGAGGGAGGAGTTGTACATCTATAAAGAAGTTGTTCAACACCTGATACCTGCCATTTCTAAATGAGGCATGGATTACTGGCAGTCTTGGGGCCTTCTTGATGGAGTAAACAATCATCTGGAATTTCAGAGAGCTCTTAAATTTCCTTAGCATCTTTCCTCCTCTGGGAAATACATCGTATGTTTCTACCATTAGTCCATTATCTTTCCTATCAAATGAAAATAATTTGTTTGCCCTGTAATCTCCAACAAATCTATTCATCTCCTCTGCTGATTCTCAGACAAAAATATCAGATAGTATTATTTCTGAAGTCAGTGCTCTTTTATTTCTCATAAAATACAGATTTCATTTTTACTATGTTTTAACCTTTGAGGCTCTTTCTCATTTTATTTTATTTTTCTTATTTCCAATGACAATATTCCTTTCCTCCCATAAAAGCCTCCTTGAATGCCTCATCATGATGTGGAAGTGACTGAGTGCTCTGAGGTTATATTAGCTTGGGACAAAATGGCAGTTCCCCTAAAGAATTTCTTGGCTACAGAAATTCATAACTCAGTTTACTAAGTCATGAAGTGCTTGTGATTGCCTTCTGTAGATGAAATGCACACAATGGCTAAATCATCAATCTTTTAAATTGAGTATATTCATTTATTCCTTTCATAAAAATCTTGCTAGACTTCTCTTTGTTTTATGCTTCATGATTTCCTATCTCCTTGTCCGCCCACACTAAACCTTCTCCTTAGAAGCATCTGTGTACAAACTGAGTACCAGTTTGTCTAGGAACCTGATGTTTCTTCCTTCATTGCTTAATTCTAGTTCATTTCACATAGCAGCTCAATGGATTTTTCCAAAAAATTCTCTACAATAATGACATTTCCAATCATTTTTCTTTTTTAAAAATATGAATAGGGTTTTAAGAAACCTTAGGAGGTTTTATCTATTTTATCCCCTTATTTATAGGCAGAACCATCCCTAAATCTTCCTATACAGACAAAAGTCCATGATCTTTTTAATCCTATCTGAAGAAGATTCCACAAATCCCCTTGATAAAATATCACATTCATTCTAATCTATAAAATAAATCATCCCTAGCACCTGCCCATCTCCACCTCCCTTTTCAGCATCCTTAAAGAAGTCACTACTCAAATTAATATTCCTTTTATTACCCTAACCAAAGAATTCTTTAACATCCTCATCTCTCAACATGTCTTTCTGAATCTCCTTTCCTTGACATTGTCCTCACCCCAATATGGTCACAGTTTATACCTCACTGTCTCACAAAACAACCACTTACAAGATGATAAGCTCAAAAATTCTACTCTCTGGGACATCTAGGTGTACAGTGAGTAGAGCACCCAACCTGGAGTCTGGAGGACCTAAGTTCAAATCTGGCCCCAGACACTTAACACTTACTAGCTATGTGACCTTGGGCAAGTCACTTAACCCCAAATGCCTGTCTTCCCCCCTCCAAAAAGCAAAAAAAAAAAATTTTTTTTACTTTTCAAACACAACTTTCTATTCTTCTCTCTCCCCTCTCCCTCCCTCATAATAAACCTGCTCTTTGACCGCCAGTATCTCAGATAATTTTCATAGCCCAATCTGGCTTCACTTCTAAACCAATCTTGACCCAACTGTACATATTTGATTGTGTGTCATCTCTCCCATTATAAAAACAAGCTCCCTGAATTCATGTATTTTCCTTTAGCATTTTTCTTAGCAAAATGCCTGGAACATACTATTTTGTGGTTGTTGTTGTTCAGTTATGTTCGATGCTTCATGACCCCATTTTGGGCGTTTTCTTGGCAGAAAAATTGGAGTGGTTTGCCATTTCCTTCTCTAGCTCATTTTACAGATGAGAAAACTGAAGCAAACAGGGTGAAGTGACTTACCCACGGACACACAGCTAGTAAGCGTCTGAAGTCAGGTTTGAACTCAGGAAGATGAGTCTTCCTGACTCTAGGCTCAGCTCTATCTAATGCGCCACCTAGCTGCCCCAGAACACATTAAGCACTTAATAAATACTTGTGGAATGGCTTAACAAATTGTGGTACATGAATGTAATGGAATATTACTGTGCTGAAAGAAATTATAAATGTGATGAATAGGGAGAAATATTTACATGAACAGATGCAGAGTGAAGTAAGAACAACCAAGAAAATAATAATACACAGTGACTATAACAATGTAAATAGAAAGAACGCACCCTATTTAATTTTGAAGACTAATCTTTAGCTCTAAGAACTGTCCTGGGTGAACACTGTATAATAACTGCATTTTAATGAAATGAAGGAATCATAATTTCAATGGCGTTAAGTATTCCTTCATTATATGTAGATTACAATCCCTTGTATTCATGAATTGCTATGATCCCCTCCTCCCCCCCAAAAGAAATCCAATTGATTACTGGCCAACCTTCTGACCTCTCCAAATTTAGCTAAATTGGTCACTGGATGACAGATACACAATCTCTTGCTGGTCTTGGGTCAGCAGCTTTTCCCATTTGTTTAAGAACTTGTGTTAGCATAACTTTCACTAATTCAGAGTCACCTCCAGACCATTATGGGACATGAATTTTAGCAGATTCATAATAATGAGATTAAAAATATTTAATATTGAACAGATTCAAAATATTCTTAACATTACTAATGACATACCTAGCAATGCAAATTTAGGGATAAATATTAATATAGTGAGAAAGTTCATTTTTTCCCAGCTCTGTCCTTGTCTACAGGAGACTATTAAAATTTTAGTAAGTGAAGTCAACCTTTATTAAACACCTACTAAGTGGGGGGCATTATGCTAAGTCCTGGGGATACAAAGAAAAGCAAAGCATGGTCCCTGACCTTAGGGAGCCCACAATCTAATGGAGTACGCAAGATGAAAACAACTATGCACCAAAAACACACACACACAAACTGGAGATATTCTCAGAGGGAAGGTGCTAGTATGAAGGGAGAGCAGAAACATCTCTTTGAAACGGGTAGGATTTTAATTGAGACTTGAAGGAAAACAGAGAGGGCAGGAAACAGAGTACAGCAAGACTGTCTAAATATCTGATGAAAACATTCATGCCTTTATGATGAAAAATACAATCGACCTCTAGAGAAAGAACTGACTGGAGTGTGAATAGATACTGAAGCAGGCTTTTAAAAAAATTTTCTTTATTTTTCTTTATTTTTGTCTGTTTTCTTTCACAACATGACTAATAAGGAAATGTTTTGCATGACTGCACATGTATAGCTTAGGTCAAATTCCTTGATTTCTCATTGAGGGGGAAGAAGAAGGAGGAGGAGGGAAGAGAATTTGGAACTCAAAATTTTTAAAAATTAATGTTAAAAAAAATTTACATGTAACTGGAAAAAAAATAAAATACCCATACCCTTTGGAGTTCTACCCAAGAAAGTCATCAATAAGAAAAAAGTCTCCATGTACTCCAAAACATTTAGAGCAGCACTTTTTGTGATAGCCAAAAGTAGGAATTCCTTAGGGCAGCTACGCAGTGCTACACACAGCTACATAGAGCATGGGGCTTTGAAATGGGAAGATTCATCTTCATGAGTTCAAATCTGAACTCAGACACTTAGCAAGTTGTACAACCCTGGATAAGTTTCTGTTTGCCTCAGTTTCTTCATCTGTAAAATGAGGAAAAGCCCTGGCATCCTTCACAGTGCCCTTTTACTAGTCTGTACGGTAAGGGTCTCAGCTACACGACAATGAAATGTTCCTTTGAGATTCCAGCTCACAAAGAAAAATATCAGCCATTTCTAGCATAGACCCATAGACCACAAGAGAAACCAAACTCTTAATAGATTTTTGCAGCCAAAGCTATAGTTGAATGGAATTGTAGTCATTATTGTAACAGGAAGGCCCATAATAATAGCCTTAAGTTTATTTGCAGTTGAGCAATGCATGACCTAGGAATTCTGAATTTAGTTTTTATGTACACAGGTACATGCTGTTCTCACTGACACTATTATTCAAATCACTCGAGCATTTGATAAAATATCTTGACTTCACTATCACAGGGAGAACAAATCTGGTTATCCAATTGGATGAGAAAAGAACCCCGTGGCCGTTATGCAGCTTGGTAGAATGTAAGAATGGATCATCTCATCAAGCAGAGCATAGCTATAAAATTTGGGCTCCATGAGTGGAATGGGATATTATTGTGCCATAACCTAAATAGGAAGAATACAGGGAAGACCTAAATGAATTGTGATAAAGTAAAGCAGAACCAGAAAAATAGTATCTGCAACCACTATGAAGACGATGCAAATGGAGAGAAAGAGGAACAGAAAATGAAAGATAAACAATTATAATGACTGTGCATGAGGAAGAGATGAATCTCCCTCCCTCCTTTGTGAAGGTAGGGAATTATGGATGGGTGCACTGTCAGAAGGTCTGATGTGTTGATTAGTTTTGTTTTTTTTTTCTCTTTCTTTTTTGTTCTTTATGAAAAATGATGGCTATCTGGGTAGGGGAGGTGGAATATATCCTCTGGGAAAAGAAAGTGATATAAAAACAAAAGATATAGAAATATACATATTCACACATGTGTGTTTGTGGGTATGTAGATATGTGTATACACATGTCTACACATACATGTGCACTGTGTGAATATACATATTTATGTGTGGCCCTATATGCATGTACATATATATGTAATGCAAATACACATACACACAGATATGTAGGTATAGATATAAGGAGAGAGAGAAACAGAGAGAGAGACACAGAGAGAGAGATACATATGAATGAATATGTCATCCAAGGAAAGCTGACTTCTTAAAATTAATTCACCTAAATGGAAAAGGGTAGGACCAGGGCTAGAAATATTCTCTAGTATTAGCATTAGTCAATTAATCCAACCTGAAGGCCAGTCCAAAAAAAAATTAAAATCTTCAAACTTACGGCTTAATCGAGCTGTCAGTATGCTATGATGAAAACCTCTTCTAGATACATTAGGCTTGCGCATAAGACTCTCACCACATAATAGAAGATGGTTGTGTCAACACAGTTTCAATGAAATTGATAAATAGCATCTTTGGGCACAGTTCATTTGTTTCCTGGTTTGTGGAAGGAAGAAGATGGAGACAAATGGAATTTGAGAGACATCTTAGTCTTAAACCAGCACAAGACAGACGATTCAGCAGCTGGCACAATACTTAAGTGATACAGCTGTTTGGAAATCTGGGAACTTTACTTTTCAGTAAAAGTAAGAAAAACATGATGTGTCTCTTAGGATCAAGAAACTTGACTTCTTTTCTCAAAATCACCCCAATACGATAAATCCTATGTCATCCCCTATGATGTTATTGTTGCTGATTATCAGGGTTGAAACAGAAGAGAAGTTTGTGAGGTACAGCAAGGTAAGAAGGAAGTAACAACACAATCATTTACTTTCCAAATATTACTTCTATTTTTTAAAAGTTTCGACAACATCCTTGAGAGGTAGATGCTATCATTAGCCCTACTTTACAGTAGAGGAGACCGAGGCAGGCAGAAGTTAAGTGAGTTGCCCAGGGTCACACAGCTAGATTTGAACTGGGTCTTCCTGACCCCAGGCCCACACTCTGTCCTCAACCCTATCTAACTGCCTCAAGTAGAATTAAAAAAAAACAGGGACTTTTCTTAGCAGCCTTTTCCCTAAGGTCATTTAAAAACACACATGATTTGATCACACCATGGCACACAGCTTCCCAACCTCTTAGATTCCACTGCCTCTCATGGATTTCCTACCAGGATGGATATTCTTTGAACCCTGATTGCCCTCTTCCTTGACCAGCTAAGTCATGGGTCTACCAGAATGGGTCAGGATGGAATTCTCTCCTGTTATCTTACCAATTCAAGGCAAGTGTAGGGCCTGAGAAAGCCTACTTATCTTTATTAGCCATGAATAATTAGTTCAACTATGGAAATGAATGAGAGATATGTTAAGTAAACCTTTCAGGTGCCATTATTCTCACTGTCATTTCTAGAGAAAAGGTAGGAGGAGCATGACCAAAGGGAAGTAAGGGAAGTGGAAGACGAGGAAAGGTACCTCTTACTATCCAAGAAGACAGGGCGTGTCAAATGCTAAAGACAAGGGTCACACAAGTGGGAAAACTGAAAATTCCCTTCACCTATTGATCGCTAAATGTTCTGCTGCCTTCCTATGATTTCTGGTGACGAGGTTGCTTCAGAAAAGAGCTGTCTGATACAAAAACTACAAATATAAATGCATGTCAATGAGCCACATGCAAAAACAAAGGTCATAGCAATAGCAGTGATATTTATGAAAGCAACCTGAATGTGGACTTCGGTGAGGGGGGCAGGGGGAAGGCTTCTAGAATATTAAATGGGTCCTCTATGAAGGCTCTTTGAGATAACTTGGAAAAGAGTCACACAGGATAAGTAGAATTCAGTTCCACAAGTATTTATTAAGTGCCTACTGTATGCCTAGTCTGGGCTGGATGTCAACTGGCACCAACAAAGAAAACAGCCACATTAATAAGATTAGGGAATTACTTTACTTTTGTTTTTTTTTTTTATTATTCATTCAGTAATATAATAATATATGCTTCCATAGCAATGAAATCCTAGCTAATTTCAAACCCCTATTTTGAGATTTTGCCAGGTCAAATGACTCTCATGCATCTGAAAGAATTAGTTGTGACCTTTAAAATATAAAAAAATAAAGTGTCCTTTTATTGGGAGAAAGCAATCAACTGTTATCCTGCATGATCTAGTAATGGGATGTTCTGTTAATCAAATATTCTGGTTAATAGAAAAACCATCAGTTATGTCAGACTTGGATTCCCAATTTTCAACCATCCGGAGGGGGAAAAAAGAAGGGAAGATAAAGTGTTGGGCCTGGAGTAAGGAAGATTCATTTTCGTGAGTTCAAATCTGGCTTCAGACATTAGCTGTGTGACTGGGCAAGTCACTTAACCCTGCTTGCCTCAGTTTCTTCATCTGTAAAATGAGCCAGAGAAGGAAATGGCAAAATACTCCAGTATCTTTGTTAAGAAAACACCAGATGGGGTCCAAAGAGTTAGACATGACTGACATGACTGAACAACACATGACTGTCACTATGATAAACACTTCACAAATATCTCATTTGGTCCTCACAAGCAACCCCTGTGAAGCAGATGCTATAATTGTTCCTATTTTATAGTTGAAGAAATTGAAGCAAACAAAAGTTAAGTGACTTTCCCATGGTCACACAATCATTGAGGCCAAATTTGAACTCAGGTCTTCCTGACTCCAGCCAGGGTAGAGACCCACTGTGCTACCTAATGCCTCAGAAAATTCTAGGACTGCATACTCCTGTGCCTCAGTTTAGTGTGGAGAATTCTCAAAGGCTACATCAGCAAAGGACAAAGTCTAGCAGGTCTTATCCAAGTGGGAAGGCTAAGAATATGACCCTGGAAGTAACTCCATGAAGTCTGGAGCCATGTCTTGCCTAAACCCTGTACCTCTCCCAGGGTCTGGAAGATTACTCTACACAAAGCAAATGTTGTGTTGAATCCAATTAAATTGTATGAGGCAGGAGAGAAATTATCATTTGTTTTGGTGGAGAGAGTATCCATGCCAATTAAATCACAGAAGTCTCAAAGAAGAATAAAACAAAGTAGACTCAATATGAAAACTTTTTTTGACCTACATCTGTAATTCCATCTGAGTGGAGCACTCCCAGTATGGAAAAGCCTCCCTTCCCCTCCCCCAGTAATTCATTTGTATCCATAGTCTGTTAAGCATCTTGCCAACAATAATAGTCCATTTCAGAGGCCAGATTTGAACTGACGTCTTTGCGACTCCAAGGATAGCCCTCAATCCACTATGTTACTTTCCAGAAAAATTATATGGAATATAATTCATTGTTTCTTTTATGAACTAGCAAGGAGAAGAACAACATGGTAACTACCTCTGACACCTGCTATCTAGACAATCCAGTCTCTCATCCATCTCTCAGTTTCCTAGGCAGCTTTTGACTATAAGTTGCAGAGAGGATGCCAACCTGCATTGGCAGAATGGGTGTCCTCATCTGGGAATTCCCTATTCCAATGAAGGCACAGGTCTGATCCCTAGCCCTAGCCCTATTCCTTTATGATTTAGAGGGCATTCCTTCATCTTGTAGTACCACTTGTTCAGTCATGTCCATCTCTGTGTGACCCCATTAGGGTTTTCTTGCCAAAGATACTGCCATTACTTTCTCCAACTCATTTTACAGATGAGGAAACTGAGGCAAACAGGGTTAAATGACTTGCCCAGGGTCACACAGCTAGTAAGTGTCTGAGGCCAGATTTGAACTCAGGAAGATGAGTCTTCCTGACTCTAGGCATGATGCTCTATTCACTGCACCACCCAGCTGCCTTGGAGCACCATAGACCAGCATTACACACATCACATCCCAGCAAACATCCCATCTTTTACAGGAAGCCCTTCTCAACTCACCTTAATACTAGTGCCTTCCCTCTGTTGATTTTCTCCAATTTATTCTGTATAGAGCTCATTTGTATATAGTTTTTTGTCTGAGACTGTCAGCCTCTTGAGAACAGAGACTGCCTTTCACGTTTCTTTGTTTAGTCATTCAGTCATGTCCAACTATCCACAACCCCTTTGGGGATTGTCTTGGCAAAGATACTGGAACGGTTTGCCATTGCCTTCTCCAACTCATTTGACAGATGAGGAAACTAAGGCAAAGCTGGGTTAAGTGGGATTTGCTAAGGGTCACAAAGCTAGTAAGTGTCTGAGGCCAGATTTGAACTCAAATCTTCCTGACTCCAGGCCTGGCATTCTGTCCATTGTGCCACCTTGTTGCCTCCTGGGCCTGAGTAGGTGCTCAATAAATATTTACTGATTGACTGACATCAGTTATCCCTTATAGTAGCAAAGCCTGGAAATGTCAGCTAATAGAGACTCCAGATATCTGGAATGTTGAATGACCTACAGATAACTTAGGACCTTGGAAAGCTCTATAATCTTAGAGCATAACCACCTAATCCTGACTCAGGATAGGGGAGAGCCATCTGACAACCTGCAAGTATCCAAAGTCTTCCTTGGAAAGGTCCCAGTCAAGCACTAACTTAAATGACCTTGCTAAGCTCCCAGCACATGCTTATTTCCCAGGTGAGCATGCTTGAAGAGTGGATTGTTTCAGCATCTCCAAATGACCATACAAATTTAATTAAAAAGACACACACCTTCTCATGCCTAGTCAGCCTGTCCCTTTAATTTTATAAGTAGCAATTTAAAGATATCCAGGGAATCAATAATGCCAGGCAACAGTGTACACTAGCAATTACAGATGAAAAAGACCCCAGCAAGGACAAGTCCAATTGTACCTGAAGCAAGCAATGTCATTGGTGCTACGAGGACGATTAACCTCACATCAATTTAGGCTTTAGACAGGAATCTAATAAAAAGTAATTTTGTCTGTTTGTTACAGTGATCAGTCCTGGCCCGTGAGTAGGGAGTAATTTTTTATTTCAGATGAACAGTAAGTAGCCAAGCAACAGAAGAATTTTACATACCATCACCTATTTCTTTTTAGAGCCAAAGATCCATCTGTGTGATTGCTTGAGTGGGTCATTGGGTTTCTTTTTATACTCACTTTGGAAACAAGGAGAAACCCAAGTGGAGCTCCCAGTGTCCCCCTAGGAGATGATGAATGGAGATGGTGCATGAGGAAAGACATCCCAGGGGCAGGGTAAAAAGAAGGCTTTGAAATTCTTTGATGGCAAAAGGAAAGAGAAAAGGGCAGTGTGTGCCTGTAGCATTACTTGTGAAGGGTAGGTGCCATAATGGGAGGGAGGGGATAGCAAGGGGCCTGAAGTCTGGAGAAGCTCTGTGCTATAAGATCAGAGGGGGTTATAACTGAGGGATGACGTTACCTCGCTGGCCGGTGAGAAGACAGTGGCTGAGTCACTTCCCTGCCGGCTTGGGCTTTCTCATCTATTAAAATGAGAAGGCTGAATGCAGTGATCTCTAAATTTCCTGTCTTGCCCTAATGGTCAATGATTCCATATTCTAATGGCAGAGTTAATCATTCTTTAAAAAGAAAAATATTTGTAGGATTTCTGGTGGGTTTTAGAATAATAATTAAAGGTGTTTTAGAAGACATTTTCCACTTTCACCTACTCCAAGGGTGTAAAATTGAGCGGGCTCATTGGATCACAGAATCACAGAGTTGGGAAGGATCTGAGATACCCTCTGTACCCCCCACTTTCCATTACCCCCTTCACCGCTTCCCAATACCTTCCCCCCACCCTTCCACAAGTCTGAAATGCCTTGTCTCTCCTTAATTACCCAAAGAATTCTTTTCATGACTTTTAAAGTTCTATTCAAATGCTACTTCCTCCAAGAACATAAGTGATGCAGTGAACAGAGGGCTGGGCCTGGAGTCAGGACCAGCTGATTTCAAATCCAACCTCAAAACGCTTCCTCCCTGTAGGCAAGGCACAACCTCTGGTTGCTTCAGGGTCCTCAACAGTGAAATAGGGCTAATAATGGCGCCACCTCCTAGAGCTGTTGTGAGGGTCAAGTAGGATAATACTTATAAAGTGCTTGTTAGAGTGCCCAGAACACAGCAGGTGCTTAATAATTGCAAGTTCTCTGCCCCTACCCTGTTCTCTCCAGTTAATAAGGACCTTTTTCTTCTTTGGCCCTCACACAGCTACACAGCTTTTTTTGCATCACTATTTTGCAGAATGTGTGTCTATGTGTCTGTGTGTGTGTGTGTGTGTGTATGTGTGTGTGTCTGTGTAAAATAACCCCCTACTCAACTATAAGTTACATGAGGGCAGGGATCACATCTTGATAAAATTTTGTACTTCATACAGTTTCTAGCACAGTTATCTGTACATAGAAAGCGTTTCACAGCGTTTCTTGAATTGAACCCGAGGAAATAAGCTAAGTTTAACCACCACCACAAAAAATCATTATGCATTATGGCAAGAACATAGGGCTTGAAGTAACATAACCTGAGTTTGAGCCCTGGATCTGTCACCTATGACCTTGTAGACCAGAGCCAATTCACTTTACCTGTTTGGCCTCCATTTGCCCATCTGCAAAATGAAAAGTTTGAACTAAGTCAAGGCTAACTTAGGGTCTGTAAACTACCTTTTACTCTACCATCTTGGCTCCGCCTCCTGTAAACTTCTTTTTAAAAAGTATTTTGGGTGAGATCTAGGACTCTCTCTTGGTTGAGCTGAGTTACCTCTCTCCCACTGAGAGCAACCCTTCACTCTGTATTGTCTGCTACATATTCTCATATGTATACTTTCTCTGAGTTCTGTTTTTCTATGATTTGGATAAACTATACACACATATGCACATACATATGTGTGTATGTATATATGCATATATACACACATATACGTACATATATACACACATACTTTATATATACACATACACATATGTATATAGCTAATATATACAATTGATATATACAGTTTATATATACAGCTAATATATACATACACATATGCATAAACATACACATACATATATAATGTGTATATATACACGTGTATATACACACACAAATGCATACATACATGCACGTGTGTATACACATGTGTGCACATACATGTATATATAGACATGCATGTGTGTATAGATGCACATGCATATATGTGTTTTAATACAGATTTTCTTTGAAATCTCGTGTACTTTATGCATTTAAAATATTTCCTTGGGGGGGGAAGCAAAGCAATTAGGGTTAAGTGACTTGCCCAAGGTCACACAATTAGTAAGTGTGTCAAGTGTCTGAGGCTGCATTTGAACTCAGGTCCTCCTGACTCCAGGGCCAGTGCCCTATTCACTGTGCACCTAGCCACCCCCTTAAAAACATTTTCTTGAGAAAGGGCTCCAAAGGCTGCACCAAACTGCCCTAGAGATCCAGGACACAAAACAAGGTGGTTTAGTTGATTTCTAAGTTTCCATCCAAATCTGGCCCTTCACTGATTCTCTGAACTAAGCTGCCTTAGCTCCTGAGAAGGAAGCCAACAAGAATCTGAATCCTAATATCTAACCCTGTGACCCAAAGACAGGGAACTCGCAGTGCCTGGGGTCAATGGAAACCCTCAGTACGAGCTCTAGCTGCTCCCACAAGCATCTCAATAGTAGCAGGTCCAGAAAGAGCAGCAGTAGCCACAGCACCCAGAGTCAGAGCATTTCTGCCTCTGGCCAGCAAAGAAGAGAAAGAAAGCCATTAGGCAGCATGTGTTCAAGCTACTTTTGTGAGAGCACGTAATCAGTTTATAGCCTTGGCATTTAAAGCTCTCAGCAATCTGATTATGGCCTCTCTTCCCAGGCTCATTACATATTTGTCTCTTTCACACAGTCTAGGTCTGGCCAAACTGGACCTCCTCACTATTTCTTGTAAACAACATTCCAAGTCCTGTCTAAATGCTTTTGTACAGGCAATCTTCCCCATGCCTGGAATGCAACTGCTCCCTCCCATCACCTTTTTGTAATAACAGAAAGATGGATTAGATAGATATACATAGACAGAGACATACATACTTACATACATTGGTAGATAGATACATAGAAAGATAGATCTATACATACATAGGTAGGTAGATGGATGGATGGATGGATAGATAGATAAATAGATAGACGAATGAATGAATGAATGAATACATAAACATTTATTAATCATCTATTAGATGATTAAGAGGCAAATGACAGTCCCTGCTTGCAAGAATCTTAAAATCCAATGAATCCCTTGGCTCCTGCAAAGTTTGGCTCATTGAGGCTCTTCTTGACACCTCCCCAAAATTATTAGTGTGCCTCAAAATTACTTCAGATTTAATATCTTGTATATACTTTGTAGGAGTATGGAACAGGGGAAACATCATAGGCTCTGGAATCAAAGAACCAGATTTAAATCCCCAATCAGACATATATTATACGTGTGACCTTGAACAGGTAAGTCACTTAATTTCCTCAAGCTTCAATTTCCTCAAAGAATAAAAACAGGGGGTAAATTCAGAGTTGTCAGATGATGGACCTCAGACCATAAACAGCCTCAAAAATAGACTAAAATATAACCAGGAAATATTTAACAAAATAGGCAAAAATTACAATATAAATAAATACTGATGCCCAGTTGTGGTTTTCTAAGAATATTTGGTTGCCGAGGATCCTTCTATCTGAGTTTGACACCAATGAATTAAATGACCTCTGAAGCTTCTTTGAAGTCCAGAGCTATAATCGTACGAGTTACTTGTGTTCTTTTCCTTGACAGAATGGAAGCTCCAAGGGAAGGAACGGTTTTTCTTTTACTTTAATACTTCCAATGTATGGCACATAGCTCACTGATTGACTAATTAATCAGTTTCAACATCATTTTCCCTTCCATACATTGCAATCCAGTCAAACTAACTTTCTTTCTGGTCCTCACATATAACATTCTTTTTCTGGTCTTCAATCTTTTGCACTCTCTGTTTTCCATGCTTGGGATGAATTCTCTCCTCACCTATACCTCATTACGTATCTTAAATATGTAATTCAAATACCACCTTCCCCATAAAGCCCTAACTCTAGTGACTTCACTCCATATTTAGTTTCCTTGGAATTATTCTGTATGTAGTTATACACATAATTGTCTCTCTCATTTGAATACAAGCTCTCTAAGGACAAAAATAGTGTCATTCATTGTCTTTGTAGCTTGGGCCCTGACCCAGTGCCTAAGTACCGTGTCTGGCACATAGCAAATCCTCAATAAAAGTAGTAGGTCCTTAATAAATTATCACCCCCTACTCCAACGATTCCCTATTGCCCCCAAGATCAAATACAAAATCCTCCATTTGGTACAACTCGGTCATTTTCTTTAACTTAACTTAATTAATTAAACTAAATTAATTTAACTTAATTTCTCTACCCTAGATCATAGTGGGGAGTCCTGACAAAAGGTGATCCTCCAGAGAAGGAAAAGGCTCCACTCCAATATTTTTGCCAAGAAAACTCCACAGACAGCCTACAGGGTCGTGAATTGTCTGAAACCAGTAAACAACAAAAAATAGACCTATTGATCATTTGGAGAGAAAACAATGAAATTAAGCTGATTCCAATCACTATAACTATACAGTACCCAATCTCTGTCATTCCCTCACTTCTACTTAGCAGTTAATTTTTCTCCTGTATTCTTTGTTGACTCCCCACAACAATTAAAAAACAAAAACCAAAACCAATTTTTTGAGACTTCTCTAAAGACATCAACTCCCATCCCCAACACACAGAGCTTAAGTCCTGGTTACCTGCTTCGCTATGAAAAGTCATGAGATTTCTCTCAACAACTCAGTTGCACTTTGCCTCATCATCCATTCTCTCCTCTTTCCTTCCAGTCCTGGAGAAAGAGATATCCTGACTTCTTGCTATAGCCAATTCTTCTGATGACTGATATGGATACCTCTTCCACCAAAAAGATTATAACCCCCTCCACACCTGTAGCACCAATGCAATATTCACAGTGCCCACGGTCACTATATACCTGCATGTGCTCAATCACAAATATATAACAGACTCTCCATAAAGAAGACAGAAACAAAACATTTATTCAGATACCACAAAAACAAATCCCCAAAGCAATAAGCTGATTCCCTTGTAGTAACAAAGAAGTTAATAAGCCACATAGCCCAGAGAGTCACAGCATCCTTTAGCCTTCCCACAAACCAACAAAAGACCAATATATACTCACAAGCCTATCTGTCTCCCTTGGAAGCGTGCTCTCCTCCCAACAATCTAGCTGGCTCTGACTCCCAGCTTCCTGTGGGTTCTGCTCCACCCTTCAGCAAATTCCTCCCACCACAGGCTCCATATGATTACATTCAGCCTATTTGGGGGCAGAGTTTATTTTCAAAGAAGAGGTCTTCAAATTCCCTTAGGCTTATTAAGGGACAGGGAAGATCTTCAAATTCCCATTCCCATTACAATACCTCATCAGGAAGATGATGACATGACTTGCAATTGACTTTGATTTAAGTGAGGGAGGGCTGTGCAAGGTCACCAGCCTCACTTTCTCCTCCAGAGCCATCTGGGTCCAGTGGCCAGATATTCATCAGGACAACTGGAGATGGCCCAGGATGCTTCCCTGACTCCATTCTTATCCATATTTTCCCTCATAGGTCCATAAACATTAATTAAGCACCTATCATGTAAGCACTGGATATTAAAAAAGGAGAGAGACAAAAGACAGCTCTTGTTCTCAAGTTGCTCACAATCTAATGGGGGAGACAGAAAGCAAATGTATACAGGCAAACAAGCTATTTGCAGGATAAATAGGAAATAATTAGGAGAGGGAAGCCCTAAAATTAAGAAAGTCTGGGGAAGGCTTCCTGTAGAAGATGGGATTTAAACTGGGGCTTAAAGAAAGCCAGAGAGGTCAGTAGGCTGAGATGAGCAGAGAGAGTATTCCAGGCATAGGGGGACAGGCAGAGAAAAGGCCAAGAGATGAAGTGTCTTGTTTATGTGGCAGCCAGGAGGCCAGCATGACTGAATCAAAGGGGACCTGATAGAGAATAAGGTGTGAGAGTCCTGGAGAGGCAGAAGGGGGTAGGTTATTAAGGGCTGAGTTAAGAAATATCTAAGCTACAATGGTAAAAGTGGGGAGGGGGGGTAGGTTAGAAGTAGGAAGAGGGGAGGAATTCTAAGGTGCTAGTTGGAATCACTGAAGCAAGCAGCCCATGGAAATGGGTCTGGGTATGAAAGCAAGGGAATTCAGATGGAGGCACATGTGATGGGAGAATTTTTAGGGATCAAGGTAATAGAGGTTATCATAAGGTTAAGGGCAGATTTGGTGAGAGTAAGTAGCACAAAAACAGGAGTGGAAAAATCACCCAGGGTTGCAATTTGGCAAGGTACGATCAGCAGCAGGACAGAGAGGCAAGGGATTTAAGGAAAGAGGACAATATACAATTTTTTTTTATTTTTTATTTTTTATTTTTTTAAATTTTATTATAGTTTGCATCATTCATTTCCACAAGATTTTGAGTTACATATTTTCTCCCCCT
>CM053592.1:45928025-45956407 GCA_028646515.1 Pseudochirops corinnae
AAGATATCTTTAATTTCTGCCTCTGAAAATTGCCTGTTCATATCCTTTGACCATTTATCAATTGGGGAATGATTTGTATTCTTGTAAATTTGACTTAATTCCCTGTAAATTTTGGAAATGAGGTCTTTATCAGAGACAAGGTATCAACTATTTAGAGCTAAAAGGCCCTCAGAGGACACGCAAACCCACAGCTTTAATTTTACAACTGAGAAAACTGAGACCTAAAGAGACCTAAGGACTTTACCCCAAATCTCACTGGCTCTGGTCCTCTGGCACCAAATTCTGCACAATGCCCACTGTACCGTGCTCAATGCTTTATTTTAAGGAGAAAGCAAAGTCACCCCACCATCACCATCTCTTCAAACAATCCATCACCTCTGGGCACCCGAGAAAGCAAGCAGGTGCCCTTAACAACCAACTAGCTTTCAATCTGCACTAATCAGATATAATGGGAAAATTAACCATTCCAGCTGCCTCAAGGAAGAGTTGATTTAATTTAGACTTCATTAAACGACAAGATTTATAGACTTCCTCTCTTGTCAATTCCCTCAAATCACATAGCTGTACCCAGGCTAGTAATGGGTCACGGTCACGAGCAAGCTGGGCATCAAACATGCTATGAGCAAATGTCGGGTACCTTAGCTGCTTCAGGAACTCAACGTCAGAGCTGCTGTTAATGAGTTTGATGAAGTCCTCGTAAGAAGGAGCGTACGTGTAGGCTTTCTTGTGATGCTCATTCATCTGTTCTCTGTACTCCAGCTGAGCCAGCAGCATCTGGTTAATATAATCAGGGTCACTCAGCAACTCCACCACAGGCTGTAAGACTGAAGGAAATAGAAGAAGACATTGAACAGCTATCCCCCCCCCTTTTTTTTCAGTTTGTTTTGTTTCTTAATAGACACATAAACCAGCATGAAATTTCAGGCTGTATTTTGGACACATGTGTAACCTAAAGTTTATTTTTTGGCAGGGACTAGACCTGTGATTTCATTAGTTTAGAGCAAACTCCCCCTACCAGTGCAAGCTTGGCGCCTATTCTGCAAGTTATGTGGGTCATTGAGAATTTAAATGACTTTCCCAAGGTCCCACGGCCAGTATGTATCAGAGGCAGTACCTGAACCTGGGTCTTTCTGACTGACTCTATCCACTGCACCAGGCTGCCTCTTCTAAAATAGCTACGCAAAGCAATCTCTTTATTCATCTAAAATTAATAGATGCTATTTTAAAATAGATTAATTAACAGCATCTAAAATGAATAGATGTTGTTTTAAAATAGGTTAATTAATAGCATCTAAAATGAATAGAAGCAGTTTTGAAAAATCTCCACAGACTCCCACCCATCCAATGAAATGGTCCAAGGTCCATCTCTAGATGTGCTGCCAAACACTGACATATCACTTTCTCCATTAAGAAACAAAGATAAGGGTGGGGGAGTGAGGAAAAGGAAGTCACCAGAATCCCATGCTTCTCTGCTAAAATGATCCTCCTCTAAAATCCATAAATTATGCCTTAAAGCAGTGGTTCTCAACCTTCCTAATGCCTCGATCCTTTAATACTATATGTGGGCATATCTGCATGTGGGCAGACCCGCCTGGAGATGGATAAAGGAGCGGGGTCTCGGTTCCTAAGACCATCGGAAATATGTGTTTTCTGATGGTCTTCAGTGACCCCCAAAGGGGTCGCAACCCACAGGTTGAGAACCGCTGCCTTAAAGGAAAGTTCCAGATATCTTAACCAGTCTAGTGTGCTGAAATAAAAGGGCCAGCACTCTTATGACACACCGGCAGAGACTCCAGGCTAATTTTGTTTGTGACTCCAGAATAAGAGAAAAGATCAAATATTACTTGGTTACTGTTAATCATTCTGCTATTCTCAGATCCAGAAATGTCCCTTACTTTTTAAAGGTGCTGTTGGTTGATTACCAGAAATCAAGAGAAAATGATGCACCTTAAACCAAACTGTCTGTAAATGCATAGTTAAACATTTCTTTTATCTGCAAAGTTCCAGGTTGGTCACTGGCTGGTTTTTCAACCATCTGGCTGTGTGTCACTGATCCTGGCAGAGATCGAAGTATACCATGGGAAAACACTGCATGCAAAAACACTTGACCAAGTGGGACTCCACAAGTCTGACTCCCTCCCTGAGGGCACAACAAGTAGTGTAATGTAGGCATGAGAAAGTTTACTGTCAGAAGCAGTTAGTTTTACTTAGATGTGCTTCTGCTAGGGGGTAGAGAAGGGTGGATAATGTATTATTTATTTGTTTGTTTGTTTTTAAAGAGAAAGGGCATTGGCTGAAAAAAAGAAAAACAAAAAGTTTTCCTTCTAATTAGTTGTGTGACCATTTCTCTGAGACTCAGTTTCCTCATTTGTAAAAATTAGAGGACTACATGCTTGTTCCCACTTCAAAATGCTAACATAACATAACTGGAATCTTTTGGAATTGTATCCAAAGACCATAGACTGGGATCTGTCTTCTCAAAGACTCCTGCCTTTTAGTACAAAATCTTTTCTCACCTAAAAGTGAATTTAAGCAAACGACAATTTAGCTGTCTACTGAAATTCTGGGTTAGGATATGTTTTTCTTATGTCACATACTTTAAGGTTTTGCTTTTTTTTTTTTCCTTCAGGCTGAGCATTTTGCTGTGCATAGCTATTCATTCTATTTCTTTTAAGAGCATACTCAAAGGGCTATAATGTTCTTGCTCTTTAAATTTGTATAAACCATGAAAACAAATCAAGAAGTTTCAAGATCCACCACCACTAATGAAATTCTAAATCTCACAGTACTTAAATCCTCCATCAGGATTTGACTCACATGGATTTCCTTACCCTGACATTTATGTCTATATGACCTAGGGCAAATCACTCAACTTCTGTAGGCCTTAGTTTCCTCTTCTGTAAAATGGGGAATTAGATTGGACGTCCTCTGAGGTCCCTTCCAGCTTCAAGTCTATGATTCTGTGTTAATTAATGCCCCAGCAGACACAAAGGCTATCAAAGAGTGGCTGTTTCCCTATGGAGGGCAGAAGGAACAGCTCTCTCATTTCAAAATAAATAAAAGGATGGATTGTTCATTTGGCTATTTTTATGTTTCTCAGGGATGTCCAAAGGATGCTCTCTTTGCTGCTCTATTTCCACGTGAAATTTTCTTGAAATTTGATTTTTACACTTCCAAAACAAGAGTACAAAGTGAGTGTATGTGCCATAAAAAGTGTTATCAACACATTAGTACGCACAGAAATCTAGTCATCTAAAAGCAATCTCAACTTTATAAGTCTACCTTTTGTTGTGAGAATTTCTGCAAGGACTATGCGCAAGCTGAGAGATTGGACATCCTTTGAGGGGAGAAGACAAAACACCAGAACCCGAGAACATGTTTGTAGGAACCTTACTTCTTCATCCGAGTTCCTTAAGCACGCATGTAATAAAAAGGGCCTCGGCTGCTCTTCTTGTCTAAAAATAGAAGGAAAGGGGGAGTGGGTGGGAGAAAATTGTGGAAGTGAGTCATCTAAAAGGACAATTTATTATTTGTGCATCATTAAATAGAAGCTGCCCAAGTGAGCAAAACAGGAACACATTTGAAAAAATATTTTTCAACATGTGACATTTCACCAACACCCACAATTTCCTTAGGTTAAAATTCCACTTCTGTCACTTACCACCTGTATGACCTTGGGTAAGTAGTCTAACTTTCCTGAAATTCAGTTTCCTATTCTGTAAAATGAGGGGATTAGATTAGAGAGCCTCATGGGAAACTTATCTAAGGATAGACTCGCTCAGATAATCTAGTCTAAAGCAACTTTAAATTTTATTTTTAGTTCTAAATTCTCTCCCTCCCACCTCCACCTCCCCAACTTATTCATAAGGCAAGAAAAATAAAACCCATTATACATATATATATATACATATATATATATAGTCAAACAAAATAAATTTCTGCATAAGGAAAGGGAAGGAAAGAGGAAAGGGGAGAAAAGAGGGAAAGAATATGAAAGGGAAAGGAAAGAAAGAAAGAGAGAGAGAGAAGGAGAGGAAGAGAGAGAGAAAGAAAGAAAGAAACAAAGAAAGAAAGAAAGAAGAAGGAAGGGAAAGGAAGGAGAGAAAAGATAAGCTTCAGTCTACACTCCTGAGTTCATCACCCTCTTCCATTATTAGGTGGGGAGCATGTTTTATCATGAGACTTTTGGAATTAAAGTTGTTGATCAGAGTTCCTAAGTTGTTCAAAACTGTTTTACAAAATCTCTGGGGTTTTTTTTGTCATTTTTTGTTTCTTGGAGGAGGGAAGGCAGGGCAATTGGGGTTAAATGACTTGCCCACTAGTAAGTGTTAAGTGTCTGAGGCCACATTTGAACTCAGGTCCTCCTGATTCCACAGCTGGTGCTCTATTCACTGCACCACCTAGCCACCCCCTTTTTTGTTTTTGTTTTTTTTTCAAAATCTTTACAATATTGTTGCTATTATATAAATTATTCTCCTGGTTCTACTCACTCCATTTTGGATCAGTTCATAAAGTCTTCCCAGGATTTTCTGAAACTATATCCTTCCTATCATTCCTTTTATAGCACAATAGTATTCATCATATTTATATACCATGAATATAATGATTTATTTAATCATTCCTCAAATGATGGGTACTCCCTCAATTTCCAATTCTTTGCTACCAGAAAAAGAGCTGCTACAAATATTTTTGTACAAATGGGCCCTTTTCTTCTTTCTTTGGTCTCTGGGTCATAGGACTAGTTGTAGTATCACTGAGTCAAAGGATATGTCTAGTTTAATAAATAGCTTTTGAAGCATCATTACAAAATCTCCTAAAGCATGACCATGTTCAATTACTAAGCTCAAAGGTTTTTCCTCAGTCCTATTCTCTCTGACCTCATGGAAGGAAGACTTTTTGAAATTCTCTGCTGCCTTAGTTTTGGTGAGATGACACCTATTTCTCTATCCCCTCTTCTTCTCCTTCCCTCTTTCCCTTATATATTTGGGCAATCCCAAGGCTGGGCTCTGGATCTCTTTCTCTTCACTCTGCATTTTCTCTCTTAGTGATCTCATCTACTACCACATCTTTGATTCTCATCACTCTGTGGATGATTCCCAAGGGTATCTCTCCAGTCCTGATCTAACTTACTTCCTGAGCTCTAGATCCACATTCCTCTAGAGACCCAGCTCTTCTGCCAGCACAGCAAATTCCAAAGATGTTTGATAGTTCATAAAACTTCATTCCTCACCTTCTCTCCTAAACCATCCCATCTCCCGGTGTTCCTATTTCTGTTACCATCCCTACAATTTTCTCATTTCCCCTCCTTTTTTACATACTTGGTTCTAAACGTAGTAACAATCAACAAAAAGAAATATTGAAACGCATAAACAAGGATAAAAAAGATGAGACACAAAACCACAAACTCCATTATTTACATGTTGGTTTTGAAAAGTGTACATTAACTTCATTTTTTCCCACTTAAGAGTATCTTATTTTTTTTTCCAATATCATGTAAAGATAGTTTTCAACATTCAATTTTGTAAGATTCTGAGTTCCAAATTTTTCTCCTCCCCTTCCCCCTCCCCAACACAGCAAACACTCTGATATAGGTTATACATATACAAGAACTTTAACTAAAGATTAACTTCGTGTTTGCTTCCACATCTCCTTCTGATCATGTATGTTTCCCCCAGATACTTCTGTTGCTACCATTCTAATCATTTTTTTACATCCTTGGAGTCAGGAAATGGATTGTTCTGATTCTGCTTGCTTCGTTTTACTTCATTTTCTATGTATTTTTTAAGTCTCTCTACTTTTAATTTCTCATAGAAATTTCTCATAGCCTGTAATGTTTATATTCCAATATATTCCAATATTTATATTGTAATTTGTTCAGCTATTCTCTAATTGCTTGCTAACATAAACAGCATGACTATGAAAGCTTAAGTCTTCTTTTCCTTTTAATAACATCTTTAGAGTATAACAGCTGGCTTTGCTAGGAGGCAGTTAGGTGGCTCAGTGAATAGAGTGCTGGGCCTGGAGTCAGGAAGACCCAAGTTAAAATGTGGCCTCATTAGCTGTGTGACCCTGGGCAAGTAACTTAACCTCTGTTTGCTTTAATCTACTGGAGAAAAATGACACAAACCACTCCAGTATCTTTGCTACGAAAACCCCATGGACAGTATGGCCCACAGGATCATGATGAGTCAGACACAACTTAACATCAACAAACTGGGTTTGCTGGGTCAAAGTTTGTGAACAGCTTAGGAGCTCCTGTGTCTTGCTATGCTGCTAGACAAGAAAATCTACCAATTTACAGTGTCCCTCCCTCCCACCCCTAACAAGGCCTGTTTCTTCATACACCTGCCAAACATAGGATGTTCTTATTCTTAACTGTTTTTCACAATTTAATGGGCACAAGGTGGTATCTTCAAATTGTTTTCATTTGGATTCCTCGGATTATTACAGAGTTTAAACATTTTTTTTCCAGGTGGTTAATGATATCGGTGTATCTTCTTTCGAGAACAATGTGTTCATAGCTCATCCTCAACCACCAGGAAACTAGAACCTAACCTAAGCATCTTGCCATCTGCGCTCTTTTCCTCACAACGGCCCTCCATATTGGCCATCCAGACAGCTTCCTTTGTTCCCACATTCCTTGTTCCACTCAGCTTTGGAACTCCGAATTCTGTCCTAGGGCTGAGCTCTCTTGATTGGTGTGGAGGAATGAATGTAAATTCATCTAACCTACTAGATCTTTGGATTGACCCAGACCATACTTCGAATCCCATGCAGTCACTCACTGGGAAACCAGAGCCTTTACAAGCATCTTGCTATCTGCCCTGCTGCCATATACACACACATATATACACACATAAACATATGTGTACATGTGTCACATATATACACACACAAACATATGTGTACATGTGTGTGTGTGTGTGTGTGTGTGTGTTCCACCCCTCTTCCCTCTTTCATCTCTTGCTCTGGGAACAATTATCCCAAGTCAATGCCACCATCACTGCAGGAAAGGGCTTGACAATCTACTGCTCTATGCCTCTACTCTTTTTTTTTTTTTTTTTGCTTCTTGGAGCGGGGAGGGCAGGGCAATTGAGGCTAAGTGACTTGCCCAATATCATAGGGCTAGCAAGTATTAAGTGTCTGAGGCTAGATTTGAACTCAGGTCCTCCTGATTCTAGGGCCGGTGCTCTATTCACTGCACCACCTATGCACTCCAATATGACTCTACTCTTAATCCCCATGACTCCTCAGAACAAAACTCCCTCCCCTGACCATCACTGTCCTCCTATTTCCCCTTACTAGAAATATAATATAAGGTGCCTGAGGACAGGCCCAGCCTCACATTTGTGTTTGTAACCTTACTGCTCAGCACCGGACCTGGAATGTAACAGGTGCTTAATGAATGCCATTAACCGTGATTTAAATTTTTGATGTCATATTCATATTAGAAATATTCATAGCTAAAATTTTTCCCTAATGTGCTCCTTGTCTTTTGTAATTTTTGATGTACATTGCTTTTTGTTAAACACAATTTTTATAAAATGAAATCCATCTGTTTTTGTCACCTATAATTTCTAATTGTTGAAGTTAGGAATTCTTGTTCCACATCTATGATAGATGTTATTCTGATTCCTTCTTTTTTTACATCTCAACTATTGATCCACTTAAAATTTAATGTAGTATGTAGAGTGAAATGTAGATTTAGTCTCATTTTTATCATATTGCCATGTAATTTTTCCAAAGGTTTTTATTTAATAATGATATATTTATATCTATCTATCTATATCTATATATTCTTATATTGGATTTCTCAGTTACTACCCTGTTATATACCATTGGTTCTAACTTCTCTATCATTGATCTATTTTTTCTTAAATATCATATAATTCCTCAAAATGAGTGCTTTGCTCTGGTAGAAAAATAGGTGTAGATCAGAAATAATGAACATAAGAAATTCAGAGAATAAACTAAAAGTAAATAAACAAATCAATTTAGTTTAAAAAATAAAAATAAAGAAAATAAAGAGATTCAGAGAAAGAAGAGAAAACACATATGAACTGACATAAGAGTCAACATTTAGACAAAGCAGCTACACGGCACCCTGGATAGAGTGCCAGGATCTGGAGTCAGGAAGATGTGCATCTCAAATAATCATTAGCTGTGTGACCTTGGGCAAGTCACTTAGCCTCAGTTTCCTATGCACTAAAATGAAGATGATATTAATAGCACCTGCTTCATAGAATTGTTGTAAGGATCAAATGAGACCATAATGGTAAAGCACTTAGCATAGTGCCCAGCAGATAATAAGCCCTGTATAAATAGTAGATATTAAATTTGATAACATTTTGTCATTATTGAAAAACTGTATTTCTCTTTATGCATTTTGCACAGAAATGCTAGTGGTTTTCCTGGACTTATCTTATGCCTTGATCTTACTGAAGTCATTATATCAAACTTTTTTGCATGTATTTCTTGGATACTCTAAACATGTGATCATACCTTCAGCTAATACAAATGTTTTAACTTCTTCTTTGCTGGTGAATATTCATTTTTCATTCCATTTATTGCTGGTATTTCTAAGTGCTAAAAACCAATTAATTACATTTCCATTTTGAGGCTGTAGGTTGATAAACGGACTCCTTCCCTTCCAGAGATGTCAACTTATCAATAGGAGTAGTCGTCCCACTAACGCAGATCATAACTCGACCACGTCTTAGCAGACGGTTTTCTGAGTCATCATGGCCACACCTGGTGACCAACCTTCTGGTGACGAGGCTCAGCCAAGTTCAGCTAAGCCCATCCTCAGATGACAGAAACACTACCTATTCCTGGGTCAGTAAATGAAGCATTTTGAGTTTTGGGGAATATTTAAAAGTTTACACTCCACAGGCACAGATTTTTGAGAACTCACAGCCCCATGAGGCATGGGGAAATGACTTTAGTAGAGGCCAATAAATATTTTCAAAACTGGAAATTAACTTAGTATCCTGAAATTCCAACATGCTTAGATACAGTCCTTCGAGCTGAAGCCTTTTAACAATAGTTGAACAAACACTATTTGCTCCAAATGATGCAGCTGGAAGGCATATACCCAGACAAGTAAGTGGTACAGGATGGCCTTGATTTTCAAAAAAAAAAAATTCTTCTCATTTCTAGAGGGAAAGAATTTTTCCCAGGAGTTCAATGAATAAGAGAGAAAACGTTAAACTTCCATTTCTCTATGCTTCATTGCTCAAAAAAAACCCAAAACTATAAAGGCTTTTTTTCCCCTGGAAATATATCCAAGAGTAAAATTTTCTCATATTTGAAACAAGTGGGCTAGACTACATGCTCTCTGAAGTTCTCTCCATAACTAGCAGCCTCTGACTCATGTGCGTGGGATGCTTCTGAGTGGGAGTGGGTGAGCAAACACTATCAAGAGGATTTCCATGGCCCCCCTCTACCTGAAACACCTGAAAACCAGCCCTGCAGAAAGCCAATTAAGCCAACAGTGAACGTTTATTAAGGTCACATTATGCATCAGGCACTATACTAGTCACTGTGCCCTTTATAAGCTTATAAAACATCTTGGCAGTACAGCAAATTGAAGATCGCTTCACCATTTGAAAGTACATGGAAAACAGAAGTAAAGAAAAATTATATTGATTTTTTTTTTTGCCAGATTCATTAATTAAAAAGTAATTATGTAGTGAGAGACAATGCAAAACATTTACCAAATTTGTTTTCAGGTATATTGAAAACATCTGCACTCTAAATTCTAGTGAAGTTGTTGGTTAATTATCCACTTGCTGGAAAAGTTTATAAATTTGTGATTGGTTTGCACAAAATTTTTTAGAAATTCAAAAATGTTGGCCTCTCAGAGCAGCATGGGGGTAGTTTAAAAAGAGCAATGGATTTGGAGTCAGAAGTTGTTGTTTAATCATATCTGACTCTTTGTAGTCCCTTTTGGAGTTTTCTTGGCAGAGATACTGGAGTGGTTTGCCATTTCCTTCTCTAGCTCATTTTACAGATGAGGAAATTGAGGCAAATAGGGTTAAGTGACTTGACCAGAGTCACACAGCTACTAAGTGTCTCAGGCAGATATGAGCTAAGGAAGAGAAATCTTCCTGACTCCAGGCCTGGTGCTCTATGCACTGTGGCACCACATAGCTGTCCAAGTCAAGAGATCTGGGTTCAAATTTCTGTTTACTGCCTATACAATGATGGGCAATTCATTTAATTCACTGAGCCTAGAGTTCCTCATCTGTAAAATGAAAAAAGTAATATACTACCTTGTTAATGAGGAAAGGACATTAAACATGTAAGTCACATATACACAGATCCCTATGTTGTGGTAAAGATTTAGAACTGGAAGGAACATCAGAAATCATCTTGGCATAGATTCATAAAGATGACAAGATCATAGGTCTACAAGTGGAAGAAACCTTAGCAGTAATCTTGTCCAATACTCTTCATTTTACAGGAAAGGAAACTGAGGCCCAGAGAGATTATGTGACTTCCCCAAGGTCACACTGGTAATAACTAGCAAAGATAAGATTTGAACTCAGGAGCCATGACTCCAATCATTATCCTTTCCACTGTACTATCTTATATCCCTGAACCATATATGTGTGTGTGTGTATATATAAGTATATTTATATATGTATATATATATAAAATAATATATATACACACACACCTATATGGCTTTTTGGAGGAGGGGGGAGGGCAGGGCAATTGGGGTTAAGTGACTTGCCCAAGGTCACACGGCTAGCAAGTGTTAAATGTGTAGGCTGGATTTGAACTCAGGTCCTCTTGACTCCAGGGCTAGTGCTCTATTGACTGTGCCACCTAGCCACCCCACGAACCTTATTTTAAAATGAGGAAATCAAGGCACTGAAAATTGTAATGACTGGTCCAAGTCACATATAATAGCAGCAACAGAATTTGAATAGTACTTACGACAAATCCGTAACTTTACATTTCACCAAATGACCAACTGCTACCCTTCTTTACCTATTAATTTTGTATTCATCCTTTAAAACTTAGATGCTATCTTCTCTCCTCCAGGAAGCCTTCTCTGAAACCTCTAAATCAAGAACAACTTTTCCCCCTTTGTGTCATACAAAGCACTGTTTTTCACATTCCTGGTGCTTTTATTATTTTGCATAATAGTTATCAGTTCCTGTGGGATGAGCCCCCTACTGATCCTATCATGAATAATGTTGCCTATGGAAACTTGGTATCTTCCCCAGTATCTAGGCCAGTGCTCGGCAAGTGGTATGTGTTTAATGAATGTTTGTTAAATTAAAGTGAAGTCAGGACAGCTGAACTGTGGCGGGGAGGCAACAAGCAATGTATTAATAGCCCTGCTGTCTGCAGCACTCTGTCCCATGCCAAGGCTGGCTTACTGTAGGTGACTCATAAAAGTGCACAGGTAGAAACAGACACCTTAGCTTGGTGCTCTAGAATGACCCATTACACCACTCCTTTTGAAGCTGGTTTTTCCAAAATGAAGGAAAAGTAAGAGAGATTCAGGTGAGACTTCTTTACAGTCGAACACCCACATTTCTTAGGTGGCTAACCCTGTATGCCTGGTTTGGTGTGTCTTCTAAATGGAGTCTTAAACATTGGACCAACATGCCCTAGGTCTTAGGCACAAAGAACACTGAAGGGCTGAGCACTGATGACTATGCATGGTTCCTCAGCAATACCTTCTGAAACTCCTTCTTTCTTTCCAGCGTATCTGTGTAATAGGTAAAACAGAATCTTGCAGCAAAAGGCTACTGGACTCTGACATCTAGAAAACATTGGAAGTAGACCCAAGAAAGAATGAACTTCATAGTGTGATGTTTAAAAAGTTTGAGAGAGATATGGTTTCTGGGTAATTACTCATTTTATATATAATGCTAGCAATTCATTAATAAAAGAGGTCAGTGGCACTCTTGAATGCCAAAGACCCTCATGGTGGTGGGTTCGCAACTTATATGCACTTGGAAAAGCGGGTGTTCCTGAGGGTGGCAGTCAATACTAACCGGTTAACAATTAATGAGAAAAATGAATATTACAATGAGGGGCTGGGCTATAACACAATGAGAGTCTTGGGGCACCTGACACCGAGCACCCAAATCTTAGTCAAAGAGATTTTTCAACTTCTATATCACCAATCTGACAAAAAGGGAGAACCCACATTTTCCCAGACCAGTCTGAGTAAACACAATGAGCAGAAATCCACCCATTAGCCTAAACCAGGGGTGTGAAACTTGCAGCCTCAAGACCACATGTGACCTTCTAGGTCCTTGGGGGCAGCCTTTTGACTGAGTCTAAGTTGTACAGAATAAATCCTTTTGTTAAAGGGATTTGTTCTGTGAAGTTTGGATTCAGTCAGGGTCACACTTGAGAACCTAGAAGCCCTTGAGGCCACAGGTTCCCCACCCCTGGCCTAAACTTAGAATTTTTTTACTGTCTTTCATTAGATCTTAGCCTAGGTAAGTCTTTGAGCAAGACTTCCCACATTGGTTGATTTCTAGGTGAGGAAATAGAAAAGGGGAAAAGCCTTGTTCCCAATTCAATAATTAGTTATTAATATAAGAAGGAAATAATCACCTTTCTCAATAGGAAGTACGCCAGCATGAGCTCCCTTCTCCAAAATGCACATTCATTTATGCAGGCACAAACCCACCCAAGGAAATTCTATTACACTAGCAAAAGGTTCATTTTTTTACTATGTGCCCAAACAGTAGTTCTTGGTATCTTTTTTATATTCTCACATTCAAATACCATCTCTAAATATCACACACAGTTTCTCTAAAATCAGTTTTCAAGGTGTTATAATGCTAAGCAGTTCTTAATATGGTATTCTATAAGAAGAAACATGAACTATATTTAACTAAAAATTGCAAAGTGTTCAACGATGCTCAAGATAGTTGTAAGAACTGATTTTTTCCATAACTATGATGCTGAGAATATTTTCATGCGAAAAGCATCTGCTATAGAAAAATAATCCCTTTTTAAAAACTGATTTGGAAACTGTCATAAAATTAGAAACAAAACACACCCATACAACTGTGCACCCACCCCCCCAGACCAACAAGCATTCTTATTCTGAACCCAAGTACAAATGAGAGACACTGTGACTGTTTGAACGTTTTGTTTCCCAACTCAACAAGAAGAAATGGAAAACCAAGACACTGGGTAATTTTTTTTTTCCAGCTCAAAGGTATTACCTGGCATGGGCAGCTTTGAGATCACAGAAATGGGTGAGCAAAGTCTTGACAACATCACTACATACAACTTTCACCACATCCACATGACTCAGTCTGTGGCGCAGCTGTTTGGCGACTTCCCAGAAATCTTCCGAGAGCAGGTGGTACAGCTGCCCCTCATCTCTGCTGAGGTTCCCATACCAGGACAGAATGTAATCCCTATAACTGTAGTCAAACACTACCGAAGGAAAAAAAACAGAAGCATAAATGAAACTTGGATGATGAAGCTTGGCAATGCAGACACAGCAGAAACACAATGACCATTTCTAGAGATGTCCTATCACCTCCCGTAGAATAGTTGCTGCTTACAATACACAGATAGTCTATCTAAAACAATAATCCTTCACCTTTTTCTGTGTTCTGGACCCCTATGTAGTCTGGGGAAGCCTATGCGCTCCTTTCTTAGAATGTTTTTTAAAAGCATTAATAGGGGGCAGCTAAGTGGCGCAGTGAATTGAACACCAGTCCTAGTGTCAGGAGGATCTAAGTTCAAATCCGGCCTCAGACACTTAACACTTACTAGCTGTGTGACCTTGGGCAAGTCACTTAACCCCAATTGCCCAGCCTTCCTCCCTCCAAAAAGCAAAAAAAAAAAAAAAATTAATAAAATCCATAGAATTACAAAAGAAACATTATATGGAGATATAGTTGCCAAAACATTTTTAAATATTTTTAAAAAATTCACAGATCCATCCTGCCCTACCAGAAAGTCAGAAAGGCGAGGGGGAGGACATAAAAGAGAGCAGATTGGGGGAGGGATTATACAGTGGGATGGCCGTTTTGAGGTACTGGGTAGGGGAAAAATGGGGAGAAAATTTGTAACTCAAAATCTCGTGGAAATGAATGATGTAAACAAGAAAATAAATAAATTAATTTATAAAAAAAAATTCACAGATCCTAGGTTAAGAATTCCTGATCTGAAATCATACTGGAGGAAAAACTCAAGTTGTTCCCTTATAGCAGTGGTTCTCAACGTTCCTAATGCAATGACCCTTTAATACAGTTTCTCATGTTGTGGTGACCCTCAACCACAAAATCATTTTCGTTGCTACTTCATAACTGTAATTTTGCTACTGTTATGAATCTATCTGATATGCAGGATATATTTTCATTGTTACAAATTGAACATAACCCACAGGTTGAGAACTGCTGCCTTATAGATTTTTCAAAATAAGAGAGTTTGGGGGTCAGCTAGGTAGCACAGTGAGTAGAGCACCAGTCCTGGAATCAGGAGGACCTGAGTTCAAATCTGACCTCAGACATTTGACACACTTCCTAGCTGTGTGACATTGGGCAAGTCACTTAACCCCAATTGCCCCCTCCAAAAGAAAGACCAAAAGAAAAAACAAAATAAGAGAGTTCGGGGAAGCCTGGTGGTATAATGGGAGTCAAGATGTCTGATTCTCTCAGGAGAAACTAATTAGATCTGTTACCTTAGACAAGTTTCAGCTTCTCTTTGGGCCTCAGTTTCTCTATCTCAGAAATAAAGGATTGGCATCATAGGACTATAGGATCATGGATTTATCGCTGGAAGGGATCTTTGAGGCCATCTTGTCCAATCTTCTTACTTTACAAATTAGGAAATTAAGGCCCTGAGAGATTAGGTGACTTCCCCACGGTTACCTAGTGGGCAAGCGGCAAAATTGAGACATGAATTCAAGTGCCTGATTCTAAATCTCGCACACTTTTCAACTGAAGAAGAAGAAGAAATGGCTAACCTTTACATGGTACCTACTATGGACTTGGCACTGTGCTAAGTGCTTTATCGATATCACATCATTTGATCCTCACAGCAGCCCTGGAAGGTGGGTGTTGTTATTATCCCCATTTTGCAGATAAGGCAAATAAAGGCTAAGGGACTTGACCAGGGTCACATAGCTGAAGAGTTTCAATGCATGAGGAAGTATGATGAGCCTGTACGAAAGGACCATGCCCATTAAAACTTTTATCTTCTCCAGCATTTAACACAATGCTCAACAGAGACCCCCTTCGCTACAACATTCCATGCCTTGCCTAGGGAAGGATGCTGCTGGTGAAGACCATAGTCTCAGGATGTCACAGATGACTCCCTCCTCCCCATTTCCTCTTATCTTTCTAGAGGTTCCACATCAGCTTCTCTGCTACAATGTCAGTCAACTAACAAATATTTTTAAGTACCTTCTATGTGCCAAGCACTATGCCAAAAGACAGTCCTTGCCCTCAAGGAACTAGTGGGGGTGACGACATGCAAAGAACCATACATACAAACAAGATAGATACAGGCTAAATTGAATGCCAGGGAATGGCATTAGAACTCAGGGAGATCAGGAAAGGCTTCCTGTAGAAGGTGGGACTTTATACGGGATTTGAAGGCAGTCAGGGAAGCTATACATAGATGGAGAAAAGGGCGTTATTGACACCCTGTCTCCTGAAGGCTACCAGCTCTATCAATAGCTGGCCCAAGAGGCTGTGTGTGTGAACAAACCAGAGAAGTGAATGGAAGGGTGAAATTCAAGACTGAATGTTACAGTGTACTGTTCTGTTAGAGCTCAGAAATACATCAAGGCACAAGCCAGCATGGAGCACAAGACAAGCCATCTGGCTTATTATTCTAGTCCCAGGAATTGTGGAACACCAGGGACTGACTGAAGTCACCGAAAAGGAAACTTCGTGATTCAGAATTCTGCTGGTGTCTGCGTGTCTCAGCTGTAGCTTCGCAGAGCTCACACTGCAAAATGGAATCAGGGTCTTTTCTAAGCCCAACACCAAGTGGAGCCTGGATACCAAAGCCCTCTGCTCTGAGGCTCCCAGAAGAAGAGTCAATGAGACAACTGGGGGGTTCCCTTCTTGCCTGCTCAATGGACAGAGCTGGACAGGATCTAATATAGGCTGGGGGTAGGGAAAGGCCACTGGTAAGGAGTGGGGGTAAGAGGAAGAGAAGATCCTCACTCAGAACCATCAAACTGGTTTTCAGAGACCATTGCCCTCACCTCACACACCCAGGAAAGCAACTTCGCTTCCAACAGAGAGCTCTTTATTTTGGAGCCCCTGCATTTCCATTCCCGAGTCTTTAACGGACTCTGTGGGCTCTGAACTCTGGCCATTGGCCAAGTCTCTCCCCTTAGTCTTAGCCTCTTGGATTTTAGCTGGATATTGGTGAGCTGCAGACTGTTTAATGATGGACTGGCCTGACCTTGGGATGCTGGCTTCTCTCCTCCTGTCTCCAGGCTTGTCTCACTAGGTACCTGTCCAGAGGTTTTCCTAATTACTGGTATTAACCAGTCCTGCATTATCTCATCACTTTTATTGCTCCAAACTCCAGAAAGGGAGCTTACAGTGGCCATGACAAGGCTACCTGACCCTAGCAGAAAACTCCAAAGATCTTAGAGCTGTAGCTCATCCTTTCAAAAAACTAACCTCCCCATAGGAAGCACGGATGATACTAAAAGGCACAAATTTCTGGGCGAGACTCTGCTTGGAAAGGAGGCACAGAAACTCAGGTGGCATCTGGATGCCCCAGATTTTTTCTCCAGGCAAATGAAGACACCTCCCTCTCCAGCCCTGGGGATCCTGGCACAGTAAAAGTTGTTTATGGTTCTCTGTCCACCAGGATTTCCCACAGACTGAGGCCCTGCCTCATGGATCATGGTCCCTATTGGAACTACAGGAAGACTTCAAGCAATCTCCTCCCCAGAATCCAACTGGTTAGCCAGCAGATCAATGGGTTCCAGCATTGGAATGTGGCTACAACAGATCAGCTTCTTCTGTATTTGACATGGAATCCACTTGTGGTAAATTCATTTTTGGAAGACTTATTTACACCCAGTTGGAATGAATTAGTCTGAATGAAAAAATGACACTAACCTTCCCACATTTATTTGACAAGAGATGCACATTGACTAGTACCTCAGGTCAGAGCCAGGATTGTGGACTTTTCTATCACTTTCCCACCCATCAAGTGGACAGTGCTCCCTTCCTCTGCCATCGCCAATGAGCAGCAGACTACTGTCATGACCCATGTTCATCCATGACTTCTGGCACACAAGACCGAAACATGGAATGGCAAAGATATGCCCATGTCAAGTACCCAAGGCTTGCAAGAAAACTCTTGCCAAACCTATCCCATCATTTGGAAGAACAAGAGATCAAGAATTACAAAGAAATTGGGGGGAAAAGATGTAAAGGAAGCAGATTCAGCAGTATCAGACCTCCAACTATATTATAAGATGAAAGCATTGTTGAAGTATAAAATGGATAATTTTATTATATTAAAATAAAATTTTCTTGTATAAATAAAACCTATGTAGCCAAGAATAGAAGGAATACAGAAAACTTGGTGGGAAGTTTTCCATAGACAATCTCTGAGATAGGATGTGATTAGGTTGGAATATTGTTGTGGTGCAGGAAATGATGAGCTGGTTGATTTAGAAAAACATGAAAAGACTTGGAATTATGAAGGGAGAGGCTATCCACCTTCAGAGAAAGAGATGACCAGTGGAAATAAGCTTAGTACAGTCTCACATATGTGTATGTTTATAGATATCTCTGTATATGTACATATCCATAGTTAATTGTAGCCTTGTTTAGAGTGAGAGGAAGGGAAAAATAAAGCAAAAAGTGCAGAGCAGAGAACAAAAGAAAACCTACAAAGAAACAAAGAAAAGCTGGGTAGCTTGGAAAATAATTTGCAGTATTTATTATGTTGATTTTCTTGAAATGGAAAGTTATTGTTTTATACTGAATTCTCTCATGTTCTGCTGTGCACATGACAATTTTTTTTCTTTTCTCATTTTGTATTTGTTTAAAGATAAATTTAAAAATTGTCAAAAATACTGCATAGTTTATATAACATAACTCCTTCTCCTCCTCCTCCATCTTCTTCTCTTCCATCTTCTTCTCCATCTTCTCTTTCATCTTCTTCTCCTCCTCCATCTTCTTCTCCATCTCCTCCTCCTCCTTCTTCTTCTTCTCCTTCTTCTCTATCTCTTTCTCCTCTATCTCCTTCTCCTCCATCTCCTTCTTCTTCATCTTCTTCTTCTTCTCCTCCTCCTCTTCCTCTTCCTCCTCCTTCTTCTGCATTTACACTGTATCAGTTCATACAAGTCATTCCATGTCCTTTTGATATCATCTATTCCCTCACTTCTTATAGCACAATAGTACTGTTCATCATATTCATAGACCACAACTTATTCAGCCATTCTTTTATTGCTGTACATCCTCTTAGTTTGTGGAAGGTTTGGGGTTTGAGAGTTTTTTCCCCACCACAAAAGAGCTGCTCTAAATATTTGTATGTGATCTACCTCTAATCTTAGCTCTTATCTTCTGATCATTACTATTTCTATGGTCTATTGTTTCATCTTCTTCTTTTCTTCAATTTCCCTTTTTCTCATCCTAGCCTCTTCTATTTCCTTCACTTGACCAATAAAGAAAACGAACAACATATCAGTTTTAATCACTGAGTCTTTAGGCTCTTTTCAGCTACGTTTTTCCTCCCATTGCTTCTTGCTCAAAGATTATTTGTTCTTTAATTTCTTTGTTTCGTCCCTGCTTGGATTCTTAAGGTGATAGCAAAGCTGACTTCTGGATTACTGAAATGTTACTGAATATTGTTTGTTACTATTAACGAATAGGCATTTATAAGTTTGTTTTTATTTCTATGCAGTTTTTAATCTCTAGGAATCCTGAAGAAAAAAGAGGCTTATGTTTATCACACACTTAGCATTTAAGTGATAAATCCAACTGAACTGTGGATTCAAAACCATTTGTTGATCATAAACCAAAGAATGTTAGAGCCAGAAGGAATGTAGGGATAACCTAACCCAACAACCTCATTTAACAGATGAGCAAATATTCTCCACCTACAAATCTAAGTTTATGTCAATTGGTCCTTTAGTCACTGGTTCAGAAGCTTAAGAGGAAGGGTAATTTCAGGTTTAAAAGGATGGTGAGGAAATGCTAGGGAATCAAAGAGGTTAAGCCACTACTCAAGATTTAAGCTAAACTTAAGAAGAATTCACATCTCTAGTATGAAGCAAGCATTAGTCTTGCTTTAATATTCTGTAGTTTTTTTTTTCTCACCCATATCAACAATCCAGGTAAATACAGGGAGTCTGTAACTTCCTAGAATTTCCAAAGGGACAGTCATACATCCTCAACATCCATTGACAAATTAATATCTCAGAGCCTGATCTCACAGCTTACAACATATTTTTTTCATTGTCATTGAGTCATTTCAGTCATGTCTAACTCTCCACAACCCCATTTGGGGTTTTCTTGGCACATAGTATCAAATTAATAGTCATACACATAGAGAATTCTGGAAGGATTAATACTTTTCCTGTCAGGAGAAATGCATAGAGAAAAATAAGAAACCCTACTAGCTCAGAGTACCTCTTACCAAAGACACTAGATAACCACACACTCAAGAATAACTGGACAGAGCTGACACTTCAACTATGATTTCATTCATTTAACCACTATTTATTGAGATCCTGTTAGCAAACTGATCCTATACTTTACACAGTTCATGTGCAAAGTGTCAACCTCACTATTCACTGGACAAAGGTAGAATATGAAGCTCAACAATAACAAAAGTAAAGATGAAAATGAGATTAATAATGATGAGAATGGTCAATTTTTGTAATATAGAACAAAATCTCTTAAAAAGTCTTCTAACTACAAGCCCTATATAATCTGGCTCTCCCTTACTTTTTATATTGCTTATAGCACATAACTCTCTGTTCTAGTCAAATTAGCCTGTTGGTGGTTTCCTCATACATAACAGTATATCTCCCACCTCCATATCCTTGGTATACTCAATCTCTCACTTCTAAAATCTACTTCCTTCTCAACTCTGCCTTATAGAATCCCTGACTTCCTTCAAAGCATAGCTCAGGTTCCAATTCCTGCTTAAAATCTTTCCTCATTGTCCCATGTGACATATGAAAAGGTCAAAAGACATAGTTTGGGGGTAATTTCATTAATCATCATCAATTTATTAATCATAATTAATAAAAGCAGCCAGTGGCACTCTTCAATACCAAAGACCCCTCATGAACCCACTCTATACATACACCCTTGGAAGAGTGGGTGTTCCAGAGGGTGGCAATCAATTCTGGTAACAAATAATGAAAAGAATTAATAGTATAATGAGAGGTGGACCCATTTTAATGAGGGACTGGGGTACTGGAATTTGATCACTTCTCCCGCCTAAGACACCTTTTAGCCTTGGGCAATCTAGACAAAGGATTTACTTCTACTCAGAACTGGGTGAGTGGAACACAGTGTGCCAGAATTCACTTTAGATTAAATTCTTTGTAACATTCTTTTAGTTGGATGGGGTAACATTTCCAAGATTTCATCTCATCAAACACTGCCCTTTTCTGAAGTTTTGACTAAACTTTGACCTCATCTCCAAATGAGGAAGAGAAGAAATCCTGGATCTCCCCAATATTTGGTTATTTAGTAATCATTTCTCTCACTGATACATTAAAATTCTCTTTGTCTTGAAATTCCTATGCATTCTTTTGCATTTACTTAATTGTGTACATGTCATATTCAACTTTTCTTCCTCAATAGAAGGGAAGATCCTTGAGAGCTGATTTTGCTCTCCCATCCTCATCCTCAGTACTTAGCAGTATAGATACTTAATAAATGTTTCTTGAATTTAATTCAATAGATTCATCATGGCTTCCATATAGACCCCAATGTGAATGGGATATATAAGTTGTCTAAGTTTTATGTAGGGTTGCCAAACCCTGAATGTGCAGTCTGGATAGAAGTTGAAAGGATTATACCTGGGGACGTGTAAGAGTGATAGGAAGCACTAGGAATAGGTTTTTCCCCCCTGTATTCTGTTTAGATAAGCACAGTAAGGAAAAAGTGCTCCAAACATAAATAACACAAACATAGTCTTCAATGTGGGGAGTGCAGACACGGGCGTGCCGACTGCTCTAAGATTTATGGCACCTTAAACTATTCTTCAAATGACTTTGATAAAACTGAATCAAGTTACACTTTAAAATGAGCTTTCTTCCCAGTATCTGTGTCTCTTTCTGATAACCGGTAAGTTAAATACACAAAAAGAATTCCTAACTCTTTGAGAACATTAGGATACCAAATGTGACCTTGGGAAAGTCTCAGGCTCCCTGGACCTCAGTTTCCACATTTATAAAATGAAGGAGATAGAAAATTCAACTCAATTCAAACATTTTTAAAAATACCTACTGTGTGCAAGTCATAGGTCTGAGTGCTTGAAACACTGCTAAAAATGAAATAGTGGTTGGCCTCAAGGAGCTTACCTATTCTACTGGGGTGAGCATAGGATGGACAAAGTGAACAAGAACATGCAAAAAGTACATGATACAAAGCACACAAGATTATCCCTTGTGGATCCAAACCTATGGTTCTACATTCCTAATTGGTACATTTATTTTAATCTTTCTAAAGGTTTAATGTTTTAATTAGTTCAATTTAATTTAATTCTTAAATTTCTTCAACTTATTAACTGATAATTGCAATACAAATTAAGCAATGATACAGAAGTTTATTTTTTTTAAATACTTTACATACATATCTGATTTACTCTGCATAACAATTCAAGGAAATATAGATAGGTCCTGCATAGATCCTGTATTCTGACACAAAGATATGTTTAGTGTAATTAATCATTGTGGTATGCTGAAGAAGGGGTAGCTAGGTGGCATAGTGGATAGAGTACTGGACCGGGAGTCAGGAAGACTCATCTTCCTGAGTTCAAATCTTGCCTTAGACACTTACTAGCTGTGTGATCCTGGGTAAGTTACCTAACCCTGTTTGCCTCAGTTTCCTCATCTGTCAAGTGAGCTGGACAAGGAAATGGCAAACTACTCTAGTATCTTTGCAAAAACAAACAAACAAACCAAAAAAAACCCAAATGGAGTCTCAAAGAGTTGGACACGAGTGAAACTACTAAACAACAACATACTGGATGGAGAGCCTAGGAGGCCTGGGTTCAAATCCTGAATCTGACAAATACTGCCTGTGTGAACCTGGACAAGGCAGTAAACCCCTCAGTGCCCCCAGGCAGCTCTCTAACAAGGAACTGATCTACATAGTAGAGTTCCCCATACCAATGAAATAACAGGTCTAGAACCTATCCCTATCCCATAATCACATCTTTCAAACGAAAGATTTGGGAGCATGTCCAGATATTATTGGTATGTGCATGCATATACTTGAAGGCTATAAACACACCAATACTAGAAAAGTAATGGAAAGTGGCTTCTTAGAGACCTTTCCTAAAAGACACCTTTCCCTGATAAAACTTCCCAAATGGGGAACTGAGTCTGGGCACCCAGATTTCAGTGAGTAGTGATAGTCATCTCTTCTTTAAATTAGAAAAATACATCACATGACTAATTGAGAGACTGCATGTGTAAACTACTCAAAGACATGTAGGGTACCCATGTACAATCTACAAATATAACATATCTTAGTGAGACACTTAGGTTATGTGTATGGTCAGTCATCAGTGACAAGTCCTTTCATAAAATCCTAGCATCTGACAGTCGGAAGAGATATCAATGGGCATCAAATACTACCTGCACAGAAATGGGAATCTCTATATATTATCCATGTTCTTCCTAACCAGCTTTTGGAATAATGAGCTTATTACTTCATGGAGTAGCACATCACTTTGGGACAGTTGCCATTATTAGGAAATTTTTCATGGAACAAAGTCCAAATTTGACAGTCTGTAACTTCTACTCATGTTGCCCCTGGTTTTGCCTTCTAAGGGTCAAACAAAAGAAATCTATTTCCTCTCCCATGGGACACATGGACTGGAATGTAAATATTAAAAGTCTCACCTGGTTATAGGATCTCTTTATACAGACATAATGACATTAGCTCAGTTGAGTTCAGCGTCTTATTCTCCAAAGATTCTATTTGAAATCTACATGTCATGATCCCACTTGCTATTAAACTAAAACAATTATCATCCAGTAGCATTTATAATAAGCAGGAAATCAAATAACCCTCAAAAACATTTTGAAAATCAAAGGATCATTCTATCTATCTGTCTCTGTCCATCTTGCTCTCTTCCTCCCTTTCTCCCTAAGATGATAAAACCTATTATCCATTATATAGAAATAATGGATTTAGGGTATAGAATTTAGATAGATAGATAGGTAGACAGATAGATGGATGGATGGATGGATAGATAGAGATATATGTATGTATAGATACATTTACCAGTTCCCCTTTTTGCCATTAAGAGTCCTTCTCAATCTGCTTCTGCCTATCTTTCCAGGTTTACTGCTCATTATTCCCTTTCATGTATCTTCCATTAAATAGTCTCCTTAATCGTTTCCAGAGTCCACATTCAATCTCTTGACTTCTATCTCTGTACAGGTTCTGCCCTTGTGCCTGGAATGCACTCCCTCCTCAAGTCTGCCTCTTAAAACCCCTTAGTTGCCTTCAAGATTTAGTTCATGTGTTAAGGGAATCTCTGCCTTTCCTGAATCCCTGAATTATTCTGATTTAAGGCCTTCTCAATTTATTGTACACACAAGTATCTGCTTACATGTTGTATCTTATGAATAGAATATAAGCCCTTTGAAGGCAAGGACTACTTTTCATTCTATCTTTATATCTCCATGTCTTGTATACAGTGTCTCCTAACAATACTTGTTGTATTCCAAAGCAATCATTATCTTGGTAACATCCTCCCTTCCCCCTCAAAGCAATTCACATTCTGAATGGCTTCAATATAAAAGAAAACAGAAAGAAGTCTTGATTCTGAAGATGCATTATGTAAATAAGCCCAGAAACACAAACACATCTGTGAGTGACAAATTTAAAATAAAAAATCTAACCCCCTTGGGTCAATACTTGGAGACTGCAATAGAATTTCATAATCCCAAATGATTTTATAGTCCTTTCTTTGCTAAATGAAATACATATGACCATACAAAAACACACACACAATGCAAAGTAGGACCTAAAATAAATAAAGGACCACTTATCATCCAAGGGAAGCAATGGATCTTTCTTCTAAAGCCACAATAACCGGCTGTGGATAGACACCCAAGTGATGCTGCCACTCAAACAAGCCTATGTTCTCCGGCCTTGCTCCCAGAAATACTGAGAGGTCATCCAGGGCACAACCACAAGTACCCCAGTATGAAATGCTGAATCACTTTCTCTTTTGGAAAACACACATCTCACATCTGCGCCCTGAAAAAGCAAATGCCAGCCAAACTCTACTATTCATATGCAGATCTCAATGAATTTCTGTCTCTGGGGATAGGGATTTTTACAGTCTCTGGGATCCTATTCCCTTGTCATCTGCTCTTCTTATTCTATACTGACTTTTGGATGCAGATGGAAATCAGTAAGATGAAATGCAATCTGAAAAGGGAATGAGGTTCTGCCCATAAATGCCAGTAATCAGTCACAATCACGAAACCTGGAGGTAGGGAGGTGTCACATAAAAAAGTTTGAGAGACATGTTTTCTGGATAATTAATCATTTTATTAATTATTGCTAGCAGATAATTAATAAAAGGGGTCAGTGACACTCTCCCATGCCAAAGACCCCTCATGGAACCCCCTCAATGTTTATATGCCTTTAGAAGAGTAGGTGTTCCTGAAGGTGGGAATCAACTCTGATTGATTAACAAGTAATAAGAGAATGAATATTATGATGAGAAAGATGGGCTTATTCTAACGAGTGTCTGGAGGAGGTAACTCTGATTACTCAGTGTTTATCCATACCCACACCACCCTGTCTAGGGTTGTCTACACAAAAGGGGGAATCCACTTCCACCCAGTCCTGATTAAAACCTAATGGGCTTTTATCTACCAATTCACCTAACCTAGAATTTTTCTTACCTTTTGATCAGATCTAAGTTTTCCCGGTTTTGCCCAAGATTTCATCTCATTATCAGCCCTATACTTCAAAGGTTTGTCTACGGGGGTAGATTTCTGAATGAGGAAGGAGGGAAACCTTAGTCCTAATTCAATAATTGGTTATTAAAAGAGAAATAATCATTTCTCTCAGATAAAGGAGGACTCAAGAGGAAAGGAAAAGAGAGTGAGAGGTATGGTCCAAGAAAATCCAACCAAGTAAACAAAAAGTCAAGAGCTTCCAAAGAAAACTCAGCCTGTGTGCCAGGTAGAAAATTGTTAACTAAATGTTAAAGCAAAGGATCCAAAGTCAGGAAAAGTCTCCACAGATCAGGGAAATACAATGGGGAGAAAACACAAGTCATCTACTACTGACAGTTTGTCTCAAGTTAAACAAATCCATCTGTGGATTCAGGCAAGGAGTATAAGAGAGAAAAGTGATCAAGACAATTGATTATACTAGCTGTGTGACCCTGGGTAAGTCACTTAACCCCCACTGCCTTGTCCAAAACACAAACCTACAAACAAAAAAAGACAATTGATTATAATGCCCATGACTTAGATCCCAATTTAGAGAAGGAAATCTCTTACTATGCATACTTGGGGAAGAATACAAACCAGAGTAATGATGGTAACATTTTGTTACTACTGTTCTTACACACTACCTCAGCAAATGCTTTTATTTTTAGTTGACTGTCTGGATCCCATGAATAACAAGGAAGCAAGGACTCCAATTCTCCCAAACTCTTAAAATTCTGCCAAATAAAAATTATGCACAAGGGGTAACTACATCTATATCCACAGACCAAGGCATTAAGAAGTCTGCTTATTAACACCAGAAAAGGCAGATCCCTAAATCCTATTCCCTCTGTTGAATAGTCCCTTCCCAACCAGTCCTCTTGACATAGTACAAACTGAATTTAAACCTGTGCTCTGGAATAAAGTCAGTACTCTCTTTGCTGCTGCTGTAGACTTTGACAGAAACCTTACCTGACCTACCACTGTGTGGCAACAAGCAACAAAACTCAACACTTTGATTGCCCTTCCCAATCCTCCGATGCAGAAGAGGTAAAGATATAGGAAAGAGTATACAGAGCAGAGTGGTGGCATACTACACTGCAGCAGTATTCAGCCAGAGAACTAAATAAGACGGAATAAAGGCAGGGTGCCAAAGCTGATGTAGAGCTGCGAAGGAAAGAGAATTGGCATCCACCTAGGACCAATTCTGTCCTCCAAGAAGTCACTTAGGGCAAGGACTGAGGTCAGTGAAAAGTGGATTCTCTAACATGGAAAGAGGTTGAGATAGCTTTGAGGTCCACGAGTTATCTGCAATCAAAGAGGAGGGAGTTAGAAAGAGAAATAAGGGGGGAAAGACTGAATTACCAAATATCTCAGAAGCAAAAAAAAAAAAACTCATTTAAAAAGCAGATTATAAAGCAGAAGATGGCCTCCAGGACATCCAAATTAGTCCAAATATCTCTGAAAAAATACTGAGAAACAAAGAATATTTAACACATGATGAGAAAGAAGACCCTGTGAAATTCCAAGAGAACAAGGAATAACAGCAGGACACTCTTGATTCGTTCAAGAGAGAAATAAGAATTGTCAGAGCAGAATTTTTTGACATGCACAGCAAAAATAAACGGCAGAACACCAAAATATGAATTCATTGTGGCGAGTCTTTCTACAAAAACAAAAGAAAGAACTGTTTGGGAATACAAGTACACAGAAGTAAAAGACAATTTGGAAGAAAAAAAGCAAAAAGCAATTATGTAAAAAAGAAATGTTCTCTATACAAACAAAACATTTATCTCAAAGACAGGATACTTTTAGCTAATTGTGTTTACTACTACGTCCCACTTAGGGCTCCTTAGCTGAAGTTTTAGGAATACAGATCCAAAGAGTATCTTAAACCTGGATGTAGTTTTTCTGAAAGGGCCCAAACTTGGAGTGTGGAATGGGGGTGTAACCTGGAGGGGTCCTACATGCCATTTTGGTTACATTATTGAAATATTAAAGTAGGAAAATTTGACAAATTTGAAAAAATTTCTGGCTAAAAAAAAACCACGTGACCATTTTACAGGTAGGTGGTAGAGGAAAAGTCAAATATAGTAACTATAAAGCTAAATTAAACGGATTCACTTTGTCCATAAAAGGAAAGTGGAAAAGGATTATGACTATTTCAATATTTTATATATTATAATGTAAAGGGTTAAAAAACAGAATTTAACAATATACTATATACAGGAAATCTAGCAAGAAAAGAGGTAGGAAGATTTCAATTGAATTAGATGAATTAAATTTATCATGATAGAAACAACTCAGAAAATGCCAGGCATCTTCAGTGCAATTCCACAGTTGAATTCAAACTGTGAATTATGAAAAGAGATAACCAAGTAATTATATCATGTTTAAAGTCATGATAGATAATAAAATCATATCAACTTTAAATATGCATATGCCCAATAACACAGCAATTAAGTTTATGATGACAAAGTTAACATTTGTCCATAAAGGATTAGACAATAATAAAAGATAACACACTACTATTGATATAGAATAAAAATATAAATAAGAAAGAAGTTACAGATTTAAATAGCGTTTTGAACATACTTTTGATAGCCATATAGAGAGCATTTAGTGGGAAAAAAAAATCAAGGAACATATTTTAAGTGCAAAGGAAGGTCATGCAAATTTATCATGTTCTTAATCACCAAGAAATTCAAAGAAATTTATAATGGCAGAACTAACATATATTATATTTCTAGAAATAACAATAAAATAATATTTTTATTGGCAAATGTTAATAAAATTAAGAATTGCACATCTACATGGAATTTTTAAAATTATAAAACCAAAAGAATAAAAAAAATTCTTCAACGTTGGACAACACAAATGCAAATAAAAGTCTACATACTGAAGTCACTGTACTACTCAGAGGCAAAAACAGCCTTTGAATGATTATATTAATAATAGAAAACTAGAAAACTTAAATAAGTTGAATCTACAAAAGGAATAAAGCAATATGGCAAAAGAAAGCATTAGAAGTAATGAGTAATAAGGTAAAATAATACAGAAAAAATAATAATACAGAAAAAATATAATATTTTAATAGTATATATCATATATTGTATATAATATATAACAATATTATACATGTATAATAATACAGAAAAAAGAATAAAAATTGATAATTTTATTTTAAAATTTAATAAAATTAATTCATAAAATAAATTAATTAAAATTAATAAGAAATTAGCAAGTTTGG
>CM053592.1:45965168-45985310 GCA_028646515.1 Pseudochirops corinnae
TGGTTATATCTTCAACACCTAATGCAGTGCCCTAGACACAACAGCAGACACCACTTAGCATGTAGTAGGGGTTCCATAGATGTTTATTGAGTGGTCTTGAATAAAGCAGTTAGAAGCTATTGAAGGAAGAAGTGCCCAGTCTGGTGAGGAGAGTGACATGTATGTGGACAGCTCAAAAGTGGCAAAACAGATGGTGGTTACATGGGTACAATTAGACTGGTGTGGTAGTTCAGAAGAGGGATCTTATTTAATTTGCCACCAGCCAGTTACTGACTTAGCTTGATACTCTAGGCAAGTTATTTTTCTCATTGGCAAAATGAGAATATTGAATTAGAGCGGGGCTTCTTAACCTTTTTTATGTCTCAGGTTTTGTTAGTAGTCTGAGGAGACCAAGGGACCCTGTTTTCAAATGCATAAAATAAAATACATAGGATCCCAAAGGAAACCAGAATTTAGTGAAAATAAAGATGCATCTTTTTTCCATTCAAGTTTGTGGGCCCTTGATATGACTTCATGAAAAGGGTTCCTGAACCCCAGATTAAGAACTGTTGGATTAAAGGATCACCAATGTCAGTCTCGAAGATCTTTACCAGGTCTACCGTTCTCTGATTCTGTGAATGCTTGCAGAATGGGATTACATATTGAATTCAGTAGACAATGGGGAGCTGTCTACTTGTGTTATTTCATCCTCACAACAACCTTGGGGAGGGTCTATTCCTCTTTTACAGATGAGTAAACTGAGTCACCGAGTCTCTTGAGTCAATAAATAATAATAATAGCATCTACTCTGTGCCAGGCCTTCTTCTTCCTTTTTTGGAGGGGGGTTATTGGGGTTAAATGACTTGCCCAAGGTCACATGGCTAGTAAGTGTCTGAGGTAGGATTTGAACTCAGGTCCTCCTGATTCTAGGGATGGTGTTCTATTCACTGAGCCACCCCAAAATATTTATTTTCTAAGTACTTTTTGTGTGTAAGACACTGTAATAGACAGTGGTAGAATTGCAAAGATTAACTACAACACCTGATCTTGGCCAAGGTGTATTACATAAAATGTTGAACTTGGAGTCAGGAAGAGCTGAGTTCAAATTCAGCCTTAGACTCTTACTAGCTTTATGACTTTTGTCAGGAAGCTAGGTGATGGAGCCTTGGGCCTGGGGTCAGGAAAACCTGAGACACTTACTAGCTCTGTAATTTTGGACAAGTCACTGTGCGCTCTGCCTTGGTTTCCCCAACTGTAAAATTGGGATCATAATAGCACCTACCTCTCTGGTTTGTTGTAAAGATCCAAAGAGGTAATACTTGTAAGGTTTGCTTAGCACAGTGCTTGGCACATTGAAAGTGCTTAATAAAGTTTATTATTATTATGACTCAAGAGCCACTTTACTTGTCTGTGCATCAGTCTGCTCATCTGTAAAATAGGGGAAATAATAGTGCCTACATAGCTTCCAGGGTTTTTGTGAGGATGCGATAAGGTAATGTTTGTAAAGTGCCTGGCACAGCGTGGATACTCAATAGACACTGGCTGTTATTATTGTTTTTATTTACTTATTAACTCAAGAGTCACTTAATCTTTCCGTGACTCAGTTTATTCATCTGTAAACAAGGAATAATAATAGAACCTTCCCCAGGATGAAGTAACACCAGTAAGATATCAAATTTTTAAAGTTCTCTATAAATGCTAGCTAATTAGCTTAAAGCCTTTGGAGATAGATGACACAAAAAAATGAGAGCAATAGGTTAGAATGAGCTCTGCTTTCCAAGTCTGGGCAGCCAGGATTTGGCAGGTGGGGAGGTGTGGGTCTTGGACGTTGAGAGGCCTACACCCACCACTCCAGGTCTGGTTCAGCACTAGAGCTGAGGGTAAGGACTGGTCTAACATGGCTAACCTGACCTATTGTATGGTGGTCTAGCCTCTGACAATGCTCAGTCATGGTCCTACTAGAAGGTACTGTCTCTGAGCCTAAATGTCCCATGCCCTTGATTGGTTAGTGATTTCTGAATCTGGAGATGGAGGTGGATACTGGGTGAGCCAGGTCTTGAAGGACCATTGCCAGAGACAGATGCCAACCTGGAATAGTCTGGATGCTCAGTGAGCCAAGGGGCAAGGACTTGATGGAGGGAGCTCCCTGCTAGGACCATGTAATGCCATGCATGAGCAGCTTCCCAAAAGAATGCTACTGTGAACAGCTTTTAAAGTTCTGATTACATAGTATAGTAAACACTCCATTTATTCTATAACAAATCAAGGCAAACATTCACAACAAATCACAGTATAAGATTCATAACATTACATCTTATCACAGAAAATCACAATAGAGTGTTCACAACAGCTTAACATTAAAATGGCCACATAGTTTTCACCAAAGTGGTCCCAGTATTTAGAAAAAAGAACAAAAGAATAACCATCTGGTATCCCTAAGGAGGTTTGCCTCCTTACTTAATCATTCAATCATTTCACAATACAAGTCCGTCTTCCACTCTTGGGGCAATCATAGGTTAACTTAATCAGTCACTTATCCAGCAATCAGTCACTAAGTATTATTAATCACTAAATACAATCATTAGAAAATTATACAAACCCCCTGCCCCTCAGTGTCTAATAAACTTCAACTTCATCACGAATTCAATATCCAAGGAGAGACCTTTTCTTCATCTTGACCCGGGGTGGTTTCTCAGATGCCCTGGATCCCCTTCCATGGTCCCAGCTCCTACCTGAATCCACCAGTCACCTGGATTCAGAGACTGACAGCTCCCAGGTCCTTGTCCAGTCCTCCAGGCAGTCGTTGCTACACACTGAAGTTCACAGGGTCCAGCACATCTCAAAACCTTCACAACTTCCGTTGCTGGGAACTCAAGGATCAGCCAAGCCACAAACAAAGTATTATCCTGGGCATGCTTCTTCAGTCCTTCAGCAGTTCAGCTAGCCCTAGATCCCAGAAGAAATCTCAGCCTTCCGGGTGGTCTTCTCAGCAGCAACTTCAGCCTTCACCAGATTCTGGTCTCAAGAAAATCCTCTCTCAATTCTCAGTCAGCTTCCAGATGCTCACTGAGAGAAACTCCTCTCTCGCTCTCTCTCTCTCTCTCTCTCTCTCTCTCTCTCTCTCTTCTTCCCTCCCTCCCTCTCTCCCTCTCTCTCTGTCTCTCCAGCAGAATAGTTTCTTCCACCAGTAGCTTGTCTAAAGGAAATTCTGCTTCCTCCACCAGGAGCTGCCAGGAGAAAAATTCTAATTCTGACTGTCTCTCTCTGGGCTTTTCTTATATACACACCAAGCATTGGCTTCCAGTTTCAGCCAAACCCTTCCTGTTATGTCAGCTACAGGAGACAGAGTTCATACCCTCTGCCTCTTAGCCACAAAGGTTTGATTACTTACTAAGGGCTGAGTACCTGCTTACTTGACATAACAAAAAGGGGTCTTCAAATTTAAATTAACTACCATTACAGATGAGGAACCGGGAAATGCCCAGCTCTGCCTTCATGGTCTTGGGCAAGACCATTTCTGTCAATCAACAAGCATTTGTTAAAGCTTACTGTGTGGTAACCAGTCATGGTTCGAGGTGCTGAGGATACAAAGAAATCAGTCTGGTTTCAAGAAACTCACACTTTAATTGGGGAGACACCATGAAAAAAAGTACACATGAGATATATACAGTATAAAATGAAAATGATCTCAGAAGGAAGGTAGCAGCAGTAGAGCTGGTGCTGGGCAGTGGCGAGGACTTCCTATAAAACCTAAGGGTGAGATTGTCTGTTTTTCATTGTATGGTGGTCTAGCCTCTGGCAATGCTCAGTCATAGTCCTATTAGAAGGTACTGTCTCTGAGCCTAAATGTCCCATGCTCTTGATTGGTTAGTGATTTCTGAATCTGGAGATGGATATGGATACTGGGTGAGCCAGGTCTGGAAGGACCATTGCCAGAGACAGATGCCAACTTGGAATAGTCTGGATGCTCAGTGAGCCAACTTTTCAGTACTCCAGCAACTCTTTGTGACCTCATTTAGGGTTTTCCTGGCAAAGATTCTGGAGTGGTTTGTCATTTCTTTCTCTAACTCATTTTATAGATGGGGAAACTGAGGCAAACAGGACTAAGTGACTTGCCCAGGGTCACACATCTAGTAAATGTCTGAGGTCAGATTTGAACTCAGGAAGATGAGTCTTCCTGACTCCAGGCCTGGTACTTGATCTACTGCAATACTTGATCTACTTACCTACAGGTGAGATGAGATGATTTCTAAGGCCCCTTCTCACATCCAGTTGCTTTGTGGCACAGGGCCCACCCCTTACCTTTGGCTATCTCTTTTGATTATTTTTCCTTGGGATAATCTGTTAACTCCTTTGTTTTATTTCTAGAATTCGGGCCACTTAGGAGATGCTAATAATAGCTAGCGTTTATACAATGCTTTACAGTTGCAAATCTCTACAAATATTATCTCATTTGATTCCTTACAACAGCCCTGGGAGGCAGGTGCTATTATTATTCCAATCTTACAGATGAAGAAACTGAGGCAGAGGGAAAGTGACTTGCCCAGGGTCACACATTAGTAAATGTCTGAGGCAGATTTGAACTCAGATCTTTCTGACTCCAGGTGCAGTGCTCTATACTTCACTCTACCTAGGTCAGTGGTTCTCAACTTTCCTAATGCCCCCAACCTTTTAATACTTGTATGTGGGTGTATCTGCATGTGGGCGGACCTGCCTGGGGACAGATAGAGGAGCGGTGTCTCCTTTCCTAAGACCATCAGAAATGTGTTTTCCTATGGTCTTAGGCGACCCCTGTGACCCCTGTGAAAGGGTTGTTCAGCCCCCAAAGGGGTCACGACCCACAGGTTGAGAACTGCTGACCTAGCTGATAGTGCAGGGTGGAAGCATTAAAGAGCAGGGTTTCTTTTTTTTTTTTAATTTATTTTTAGTTTTCAACATTTACTTTTATAAGATTTTGAGTTCTAACATTTTTCTCTTCCCTCTTCTTCCCCCTCCCTAAGATGGCATGTAATCTGGTATAGGCTATATATGTATAATCTTATTAAACATATTTCCACATTAGTATGTTGTGAAAGAGGAATCAGAACAAAAAGGAAAAACTATGAGAAAGAAAAAAAAGAGAAAATAGTATGCTTCCATCTGCATTCAGACTCCATAGTTTTTTCTCTGGAGGTGGATAGCATTTTCCATCAGAAGTCTTTTAGCATTGTCTTAGATCGTTGTATTGCTGAGAAGACCTACGTCCATCAAAGTAGGTCATGGTACCATGTTACTTGTTACTGTGTATAATGTTCTCCTCGTTTTGCATCAGTTCATGTAAGTCTTTCTGGGTTTTTCTGAAATCTGCCTGCTCATCATTTCTTATGAAACAATAGTATTCCATCACATTCATGTACCACAATTTGTTCCTCAGTTGATGGGCATCCCCCCAATTTCTTTCTTTTTTTTTTCATTTTTGGAGGGGGAAGGTAGGGAAATTGAGGTTAAGTGACTTGCCCAGTTTTGTTTTTTTTTTGGCTAGTTTTTGTATTAAGTGTCTGAGGTCGGATTTGAACTCAGGTCCTCCTAACTCCCAGGGCCAGTGCTCTATTCACTGCGCCACCTAGCCTCCCCCATTCCCACAATTTCTAATTCTTTGTCTCCACAAAAAAAGCTGCTGTAAATATTTTTGTACATGTAGATCCTTTCCCCTTTTTTTATCATGTCTTTGGGATACAGACCTAGTAGTGGTATTGCTGCATCAAAGGGTATGCACAGGTTTATAGCCCCTTGAGTGTAGTTCCAAATTTTTCTTTAGAACGGTTGGATCAGTTTACAACTTCACGAACAATGCATTAGTGTTCCAGTTTTCCCACATCTTCTCCAACATTTATCATTTTCTTGTTTTGTCATGTTAGCTAATCTGATAGGTATGATGTGGTACCTCAGAGTTGTTTTACTTTGCATTTCTCTGCTCAGTAGTGATTTAGAGAATTTTTTTATATCAATATGAATAGCTTTAATGTCTTCCTCTAAAAACTGTCTTTGATTAGTTGTCAATTGGGGAATGACTTGTATTCTTATAGATTTGACTCAGTTCTCCATATGTTTTAGAAATGAGGTCTTTCTCAGAGACACTGGCTGTAAAAATTGTTTCCCAGCTTTCTGCTTCCTTTCTAATCTTGATTGCATTGGTTTTGTTTGTGCAAACCCTTTCTAATTTAATGTAATCAAAATTATCCATTTCGCATTTCCTAATGTTCTCTATCTCTTGTTTGGTCATAAATTATTCTGTTCTCCATAGATCTGATAGGTCAAGTATTACTTGCTTACAGAACCACCCTTTATGTCTAAATCGTAGACTCATTTTGACCTTATCTTGGTATATGGGGTAAGATGTGGTCTGTGTCTAGTTTCTACCATAATATTTTCCAGGAGCAGGGGTTCTTAATCTGGGGCCCTTGGTCTCCCAAAGAATCTGTAGATAGACTTTAGGGCGTCTGTGAACTTGGATGGCAAAAAAAAAGACGTATCTTTATTTTCACTATCCTCTAAGTGAAAATTTGCATTTCCTTCAATTATAAATGTAGAAAATCTCATAGACCATTTAGTTCAAAAGACTAACAAAAGGTCTGTGGTACAAGAAAGTATAAGGATTCTGTCTTCCAGACTTCTCAGGTCACTAGAAAAGATGTTGGTATGTTTAAAATGTACAAATTGCTGGCTCTGCCCACACATTTATTTTGTTCCCCAAATCACTGTAGTAACATTTGGTACTGAGCAGGTAGGGACAGATTGTGCCATGAAGAGTACCTGGATGGCTGCTGAGTGAACCCTCTGGCCTAGAATTCAGCTTGGCTGATTAGATGAATTGGTGAATTTGCTTTTATAAGCTAATAGCATGAAAAGAAATTTTAATTCTGTGCCATTAAAAGAAAACTGCTTGCCAAAAACCAAATAATGTTAATACAAAATATTATGCAGTAAGTGCACAAAAGGTACAAGTAAAATGTTACATGAGGTCTGAGGAGGGAAAGCCCAGTACTAGCTGGGAAACTCAGAAAAGGCTGAGTGGAGGAGTTAGCGTGTGAAATGGGCCTTAAAAGACAGGGGATCTGGGGTGGCTAGGTGGTGTAGTGAAGAGGGCACCAACCCTGGAGTCAAGAGGACCTGAGTTCAAATTTGACCTCAGACACTTGACACACTAGCTGTGTGACCTTGGGCAAGTCACTTAACCCCAATTGCCTTGCCTTCCCCCCTCCAAAAAAAAAAAAGATGGGGGACCAGATGACTGGTAGTGCCACCAACAGAATCTGTAAGAAAGCCAGATGAAATAGTGGATAGTTTCCTAGACTTGGATTCAGGAAGACCTGAGTTTAAATCTGGTTTCAGACACTCACTAGCTGTGTGACCTTGGGTAAGTCATTTAATCCTACCTCAGTTTACTCATCTGTAAAATGAACTGGGCAAGGAAATGGGAAACCACTCCAGTGTTTCTGCCAAGAAAACCCCAAATGGGTCACAGAAAGTCAGAAATGACTGAATGATGAAAAATAGCATTTACCTCTCAGGGCTGTTGTAAGGATCATAGAAGATAAATGAAGAGAGAAAATCAGTCTATATCCAAACCATTTCTAGCTGAGAGAGACAGCCAGATAGATAGATAATGAGATGTCCAAATTACCATAGCCCTTCTTGCCCTCCAAGATGACTCTGACCCAAAAAGAATCTTGAAAAAGGAAAAGATAACTTAAAATACAGCCTGGGTTACTTTTCCAGAACTGTGCTACCAAATCACTCTCCCATTCTTCCTGTACAACTCCCCTCACTTTTCAGATTAAATCAAAGGACTTTCTCTTCCTTTTCTAATGATATCTTCATTTTTTCTGTGGAGAAGGCTAGTCCACGAGTATGTCTTTCACCCATATCGTATCAGAACTCTTCCAGTGGATAGAGAGGTAGTGAATAAGGCAAGGTAAGTTTGGTCATTACTCTTAATCTCTTCACCTGATGAAGAGCCCTTTTACCCTTTCATCCTGACCTGTCACCGAAAGGGCTTTTCCCAAGAACCTGGAAAATGTTTTAGAGAAAGATTTTGTTCCTTAATATTTTCAGTTTTCCTATAAATGAGCTTTTAAATATGCTGCCACAATATAGTCATTTGTCTTCTGTAAGTTTAGGAAGGATAGCAAGTTTTGGGTGTATAATGGCAACTGTCTCTCTAAATGTTTGATAGGTGTTAAGTTTTTGCCACATGTAATGACATGCAGTTATATGACCTGGATGGTTTCTAATGCTTCTGCAAGGCCTGCATTGGTACATAAGGCCAGACTCCTTAAGAACAAACTTTCTAGGGACAGCTAGGTAGTGTAGTGAATAGAGTCCCAGCTCTGGAGTCAGAAAGTCTTGAGTTCAAATATGGCCTTAGATACTTGACATTTACTAGTTGTGTGACCTTGGGCAAGTCACTTAACCCCTTTTACCTTGCCTCCCCTATTCACCCACTCAAAAAAAGAGAAAGGCATGTACTAACAGAAAAGGAATAGACATTTAAGAGCAGCTAGATGGCAGATGGCCTCAGATCCTTGACACACTTGCTAGTTATGTGACCTTGGGCAAGTCACTTAACCCCTATTGACTTCCTTTCACCCCTCTAAAAAAAAAAGAGAGAGAGAATGTTCTATACTGTTTTTTTGGAAGTAATGGCCTGTTCTTGTATCTAAAGTATGAACTCCTATGTTTCTGTAAACAGATGCACTTGACTTCTGTCAAGTTTTTGTTTGTCACTTCTTTGTTGACATACCAGTTGAGTTTGTGTGGATGTTACCCTTTGGATCCATTCTTTGGTTTTGGTCATTTCATGTGTTCTCCTATTTATTATTTTTTATTCTTATTTAACATGTAGAGAGGGAAGCTGTTTAACACTAAGTCAGATGGAAAAATTAGCAGGATGGTGAATAGTTACCCCAAATTCTTAGGCTCAGTATGAAAAGCCAAATTCTGTTGGCAGAAGTAGTCAGAGGGATTATGGGATCATAGATCTGGAAGTGGATGTAGCCGCATGTAGTCATGTAACCCACCCTCTCATTTTACACATGGGAAATCTGAGACCCTGAAAGGTTAGCACTTATTCCAAGATGGGAAAGTTACCTTGTCTCCCTCACAGATTCTAACAATTGAAGATTTTTAGTTCTGCCCTTGTGTAAACTGGACAATTGGATGCTTGCATTATTTTTAGCAATTTTCCTCTTGGTTTTGTGAGAAGCGTGCTTGCTCTAGAAAGAAAATACTCTTTGTGAAGCCAGAAAAGTTCCAAGGAACTTCTTGAGCTTTTAAAATGAACCTTGGCTGAACCTTGATTAAGGCCTTCTTCCATTCCTCAATGTCCCCTCTTGCAATGAGGCTAACTTTGAGTTTTCCCTAAGCTAAGTATCTTCCAATTCTCCTGTTGTTGTTGAGTCATTTCAGTTATGTCTAACACCTCATGACCCCAGAAGCTTGTGTGCATGGTTTAGGAGCAGTTTAATGTTGTCCAACACACCCCCAGGGCAGAGCAAGCTAATTCTAATGCACCCCAACTCTATGCCCAGAATTGTGATCCTGACAGGTAATTTCATTCTCTTATTTCTCTTAATAGTATTTTGGCACTAGGTGAGTATTTCCTCAGAAAGAAACAAATCTAAGTCTCCAACTGATTTCCTCAGACCTTCAATTTCAAGTGTGGGTCCTTAAGATAAAGAAGGATCAGATCTTCCAATTGCTATAATGAATTAGCAACTAGCATAAGGAACAGATGGCCCAGATAATGTTCTAATCTTCTTTTAGAGGGACAGTCTGGATAAGATGGTTGATGCTTAGGGACAGAAAAAAATGAATGAATAAAGAGAATTAAGAATAAAATACTATACTTGAATTAGATCAGATCTTTATAGCACCCAAAAGGAGTTCTTTTTTTTTTTTAATGCAAAACTACCTAGGATAATATAGACTGAGACTTGTAACATGGGATCTAGAGAGGGGAGAAAGGGCTATGGGAATTAGAAGGAAGAAAACATATTTAAAAAAACGACGTGATGGGATTAAAAACTGTTTGCTCTTGTCTGTGGCTTTCTCTTAGTTTTTGCTTGAAACGTAAGCTAATCTTTGATAGAGCACGTTACGAAATGTGTGGTTATTATCAACAACATAATAATTGGCAATTCCTTTTTTCTGGAGGGGAGAAGGCAAGGCAATTGGGGTTAAGTGACTTGCCCAAGGTCACACAGCTAGTGTGTCGAGTGTCTGAGATCGGATTTGAACTCAGGTCCTTCTGACTCTAGGGCCAGGGCTCTATTTACTGTGCCACCTAGCTGCTCCTCATTTACCTTTTAAGGAGGGCTCTCTTCTTAGAAAGGCAAATAGGAAAACGAGTTTTGGTCAGCGTGGATTTTGGGAACCACATTAATCTCGCCACTGTAGACTAGCCTTGGCATTCCTCCATAGCTCTTCATCGGTGTTTAGGGGGTTGATTTGGCTTAAATGATCTTACTTTCATGTTTCAGTTTTTGGGCATCTCTGAGTAAAATTTCTTGAAAGCTCTCATGTCTTGATATAGTTATGTCCAGAAGTGTGTTTAGGATGGCTATTCACCCTCGCTCTCCTTCCCCCAAAGACCCATACCTTACAGCAAAGTTTTTTTTTAAAGAAAAAGTAAAAAGAGTAAAAGGAAAAAAAAATCAGCAGACCTGATCATTGCATAGAAAAAAAAAAATCTGACAATATATGCACTAACATCTTATATTTACTAAAGACATGGTGAATTTTTTTTTCCAATGATAACAACCAAATCAAAATAACAAGAAACGACATACTCTAAATGCATAAAAAAACTTATAAATAAAACAGTAATGGTAAACACAGCAACTGTAGCACAATTTATGAGGGAAAACTTGCAGTTGGCTTTGGCAATGCTTTTTTTCCAACGGAAGGCGCACATGTACACAAATCTGTCTGTGAAGCTGTGTTTCTGTTCTCAGTATCTGGGGTATTATTTTTGTCTTGAGAAGACAGTAAATACTGCTGAATACTTTTATTTTACCACAGCGGCCACAACATAAAAGGGGCTCACGTGCTCCCCTTGATCTAGCCAAGCCCAAATTAAGTTGAACCTGGAACCAAATAGTCTTTAAACAAGGAAGTAACTTTCATAGAAATGAAAACTTTGCATGGACCACAGTTGGGCTGCCTTGTACTGGGGTAATATCTGTTCCTGGCTACAGGAGAAATTTCTCTTGCTGGGCTAATGAAAGGGGAATCTTTTGTGTCTCCAACTTTACCCAGGCCTGGGTACTAACTAGCAAAGAGGAGAAAAGAGGAGAAAAGTAGATGTACCTTGTTTATTGTCCTAACTTCTAACTCAAAATTCATTTTCCTATGAAAATGATGTTTATAAAATGGTGGCTAGCCTATGAACACATATTGTATCAGAAATGGTCCCCAGTTCTAAGTAGAAAGATTGACTACAGGTCTACTTAGCTGGTCTGCCATCAGCAACTATTGCAGCAATGTGGAATGTTTTGGGGGCAAGCTCTTTCTAACTCTGGTCCTCATCACACACTTTCCTATATACCCTGTTTCATTTGGGCAGGTAGAAGGTAACCTTTGACCTTGAAGTCATAACCTCTTCCGTGGTGCTGTCTTTAACTTGTTTGTGTACAATTCTGCTGGCTGCCTGGTCTATCTTCTTCCATTTTTGTCTTGGGCACTTGACTTGTCCTTTGCTGGCTAACTTACCCTTTGATTCAGAATCTTATTATTATAATATTTACATCTGGAGGGAATCTTAGAGATCATCTCAGCCAAACAACCCCTTCATTTTACAGATGAGTAAACTACGTCTCAGGGAAGTGAACTTGCAACTATCACTCAGAGCCAGTATTTGAACTTGGGTCTTTTGACTTGAAATTTATGGCTCTTCTTATTGTGATGTGGTAATTATTATAGAAGCCAAGTGAAAGTCATTGTGGGTTGATAGGTTCAAGAAACAGTCTTTCCAGATATCAAGGAATCAACCACTCACTATATATTAATGTTACTTTTGATTTTTAAAAAAGATAGCTGTAAAGCCAAGCACAAGCAGCTTTTCAAAAGAATGCTGCTGTGAACAGCTTTTAAGGTTCTGATTACACAGTATAGTGAAGACTCTATTTATTTCGTAACAAATCAAAGCAAAACATTCACAATAAATCAAAGTACAGCGTCTACAATGTTACAGTTTATCACAGAAAATCAAAATATAGCATTCACAACAGCTTATCACAGAAAATGGCGACATAGTTTCCACCACAGTGGTCACAAAGTTTTCAACAAAGAACAATCATTTAGTAATTCAATCATTCAATCATTCTTAAGGAGGTTTGCCTCCTCAAGGAACACAAAATACAACAGTCAAAGCTCACCACTCATGGGACACACTAAGTTAACTCAATCAGTCACTTATTCAGTCATCAATCACTAAATATAACAAATCAATCATTCAATCAACTCATTCAATCATCTTTCATCATTCACTATTTAATCATCAGAAAATACACAGACCCTCCACCCCTAGGTCACTAGTAAATATACAGTTCCTCAGTCAGTACAAAGTATCCAAGCAAAGTCTTTTTTCAGCTTGATTCGGGGTGGTTTCTCAGATTCCCTGGATCCCCTTCCATGGTCCCAGATCCTACCTGGATTCGCCAAACTGTCACCTGGGTACAGACAGCTCCCAGATCCTTGTCCAGCTCTCCGTGCAGTCTCTGTTCCATGCTGAAGCTCACAGTATCCACTCCACCTCAAATCCTTCACAGTCTCTGTTCCCAGGAAGTCAAGGCTTAACAAAGCCACAGACAAAGTCTTAAATCCTTCACAGTCTCTGTTCCCAGGAAGTCAAGGCTCAACAAAGCCACAAACAAGTTCATGAAAAGTACCAGTATCACAGTCATGTTTCCTGTCTTTTGGCAGCTTTGGCTGGCCCTTAGACTCAGCAGAAGTTTCAGCTGGTTTCCAGAATCAAAATCACTTCATCCAGGTTCTCAAAATCAAAATCATTCTCTTAAGCCTTGGGTGGGTGGGGGAGTAGCTTTCCTATTCAGCCTCCCTGGAGGCAGCAGCTTCTGCCTCTACGGGGCTTGCTCCAAGAAGATCCGTCTTGGTTACTAGTTCTCATTTTTTTCCTCAATTCTCAGTCCAGCAGTAGCAGCCCAGGCTCCAGATGCTGCTGAGAGATATTCTCTCTTTCTCCAGTGGCAGCAGCTTCTGCCTCCAGATGCTTGTCCTAAGAAATTCTGACTCTCCCTCTCTGGATTTTTCCTTATAAACAGTATTGCCCCTTCCTGTTCAGCCCCTCCTGTTACATCAGCAACAGGAGACAGGAGTTCATACCTTCTGTTTCTTTAACAGAGGTTTAATCTGAACTAGGTGCTAAGTACCTCTTAGTTTAGCAATACAAAAGGAACTTCAAATCTCATTACTGTTACAATAGCTTAGTGGCTGAGTGGATAGGGCACTAGACCTGGATTTAGGAAGATCTTAGTTCAAATTTAATCTCAGATACTTACTAGCTGTGTGACCCTAGGTGAGTCACTTAATATAGGTCTGCCTCCATTTCTTCTTCTGTGAAATAGGGATAATAGTACCCCCTGCTTCCCAGGGTTGTCATGAAGATGAAATGAGATAGTATTTGTCAAGTGCTTTATGAATCTTAGAGCCCTACATAAATGCTAGATATTATTAATAATTAATATTAATTATTTATATTGTGTTATTATTAATAAAGCATCCTGACATTGCAGTGTTCTACTCTTTAGCCAAGAGTTATACACCAACACTTACAAGCTTAAATATGCCCTGTAAGGAGCAGACTTAATTCTGATCCCAAACATTAATCCATTTCTTCCTCTCTCACTTTTTGTGTTACCTTAGGCATGAGAAACGTGCCAGATGCTATTCTAGGGATCGTTACCTCATTCTCATTCTCTCTCTCCCTCCTTCCCTTCCTCCATCTCTCTCCCTCTCTCTTCTTCCATCTCATTTCATTAAGACTCCCTAGTTAGATTGATCTCTGTTAACTAAATGTGTGGAAATAGCAAAAAGATGAATCCCTTTCAATGTCACTGTACTTTCAAGAACTGCAATTGTTCACACAGTTGTTTGCAAGTGTCCTGAACTTTATTCCCTCACCCCTTTATCCCTCTAGCTTTATTTTGCTTCTAAATCTCTTTCAGGATATGCACAATTGGAACTTAATTTTTCTTTTTTCAACTCTCGTCAGTCCAAATTCCTAATTGGAATGATTAGAGGTAGGAGAACTTCTCTTCAACATTTGTTAAGCACCTACTACATAACCATGCTAAGTGTTGGATCTGTACAGGTAAGGGTCTCCAAGGATGGAGGATTCACAGTCCTGTCCCTTGTCTTAGCCTGTGATGGAAACCATCTCACTCTGTTCCTTCAACCTGTTCAAATCTCTTCTGGAACAGGCACCCAGGACCTTTAGAGCTAGAATTTAATAGAGCCTCTATGAGATAGAATCTGATCTTACAGCCCTTTTTCTGGTCACATCTTGCTCTGTTACAGTTATCCCTTCCACAACATGGGACTTAGGGGCGAGTGCTCCCTCAATCTGGAAAATCCTTGTAAATTTTTTTGGCCCTCCCTTCATACCAGAGAAGAAGTCTGAATTTTTTCTTTCTCTTTTATGGGGTGTTTACAGCACCTCATTGTAAAATTTGGGTTAAGTATTTGATCATGGATTCTGTATCATCTTCTGGCCTTTGCATGCTCTCTGTGGCTTCTGCAAACTTCCCAAAAAAGTCATATTTAATTTCTTATGTTGACCCACAATATATTGAAACCTTGATGGGAAAAGTCGAGATGTAGAAGGGATAATAACTGTATACTCAAAGCCTGCTGAGAATGAGCAATCAGGGTCCATCCCTATATTCTACAGCCTTTCTCACACCCCAGGCCCAATGCAGAGCAAGAAGTTCCAAGGTTCACTGTTTTCCTAACAGGATAACACTCATTCTCACTCTCCTACATGTAGCCACTGAAAACATTACTCTGAACTCTATTTGGTCTTATCCTTCAAACTCATTGCAACCTAATACTAGAACATGCTTCTACCACAGCAATTGACTTTCCTTCCCTGGTCCTGAGACACTATTCCCAGACCTACAAATTGACCAACACTAAGTTGAGGCTAGCTTCTTAAGGCTCTTAACTAGCCCCATGGAATTGTAGGCACCAGCATTTCTCTGGCTGGGACTTTTTTCCTTTTTCCTTCTCAACCCCACAGTTGCCTCAAACACTCCCTGAAGGAGTGTCCAATCTAATAAGCCTGTCTTGACCTGTGGCCAGATAAATATAATACAAGGTAGTATAGTATTGAAAATGGATTTAAATTCTATTTTTAAGACTAAGTCAAGCTAGCATAGCTTTTTAAATACTCTCTAGTACCTTTATAATGTCAACCTTCATCTACATTTTAGAACTTGCCTAAAAACTAAGCTTTTGTCTTGTATAATTACCTCTGCTCTAGATTCAATTCTATTGTGAAGTGAATCTCTACCTTGGATCATCTAACTTTGTAGACACCCACCACCCACTTAACTCAAATTTAAGACTACACTCTAGTCTATAGATCCTGTCACTAAGGATTACTCCCATCTCCCAACTGTGAATTAATGGGGAGGCTGAGGTGACTCTTAACTCACCTCCTCATTAAAATTTCTACTAATTGGGATTGTTTTGCCTATGCCTGGGGTGGTCCAAATGATATACTGTTAGGCCAATCAGAAGGAAGACACCTAGTTGTAAAAGATTCTGGCAGCCCTCATTTAGGGTCTTTAGTCATTGGGAGAGGCTGCTACCCAATTTGTTGGTTACCTCTAGCCTAACAAATTGATCACTCTGGGAATCTTGTCTCTCAGTTTACCTTAATTTCTAATGCAATAGTAGTGACTAAGAGAGGTAAAGGAGAGACTGAGACATAGTGCCTTAGGAAAATTTGAGGAAGGAGGTCATTATCTGATGAGTGGATCAAGGAAGAATTTATGAAGGATGAGAAAAAGGATATCTGGTGGAGAGGTGGAAAGAGTGACATGGGGGACACACATTCTGAGAAAGTGCATGGATCAAGGCAGGAGAATGCAGAATAAAATGAGAGAAACAACTTGTAGTCCCACTTAGCTAGAGAGCAGAGTACTTGAAGAGAAGAGTGTAATCTGGTTGTTTTCCGTCAGGGACAAGAGGGGAGGGATAAAGGTACCCTCAGCTCAGGTGAGAGCAGGGAGCCAGAAACCATTGGACAAATGGGGTGGGGAGCAAAGAGACCATCTGGTAGCTTCTTATTTTTATTTTAATTATTTACTTTTGCTAAGTAGGTGCTAATTAGGTCTTGAATTCATGGTCCAGGGTCCTTGGAATGGAGGTCATAGTGGTGGGGAGAACCAGCATTTTTTTCTACCTATGATTCTCTCTACTGTGGCAACCCCGCCCTAGTTTGAAAACCAATTTGGACATCTCTTCTTATTTTTAGTGGGTGAGCCTTGGCCATAAGCAAGTGGTGGACTGTGTGTGTGTGTGTGTGTGTGTGTGTGTGTGTGTGTGTGTGTGACTCCTTGTAGTTTTTTCTGCCCCTCCCCACCATGTGTGGGGATATCATGAATTGAAAGAGTATATGGAAGGTGACAGTCATTCTTACCTTGAGTTACTCATTTAGAATAAAGTATAGAGGTCTCTGTGAAAATATAAAACATGATTGGAGAAAAGGTAGCAGATTAACTTTTTGCCACTCATTGTTACATTGTTGAGAAGGGGAGGAGAGAGGAAGAAAATGAAAGAAGATAGGAGTATTGTTTTGCACAAGGTCAGCCCTGGCCAAGGGCACAGAGACTTTCATTTCCTGGAATTTATTTTCCGAAACCAATATGGTGTGTACCCTGAACAATTCTGCTGACACATGGAGTCAAAGGTGGCAAAAGCAAAGTTAAAAACCCCTATTATTTTTGTTTTCTGCAGTAAAGTATATTTTCTTCACCATATGAGACCTTGCAAGAGTGATATCAGCATGTGGCTACATAGAACAGAGAACTCACCATTTATACGTGCCTTGAAAAACTTTAGCACTGTATTTAAAATTGTCTGACTCCTTGATTTAGGAGAAACCTGTCATCTTTTAAAGAAATCCAAGATTTGTTAATAACACTGGAATAGAAATCCTACAGAGAAAGCCTCTTATGACTTATACATTAATACAGCATGTCTTCTTTCATTTGGGAAAAAAAAGCACAAATAAAATATAATTATGTTATATTTAAGCAACTCACCAAAATCTCCTGGATGATTGTTGAGCCTTTTGGCTTCCAGCATTGCCTGCCCTTCTTTCTGCTTCACATTCATAGGAGCGGGGAGAGGAAAGGGAAAAGAATATAAGCTTAAAATGATTGTGTGCATGCTTCTGTCTTTCCTCACAACAAATCATCCATTGGTTTTGCCCATACTTTTTGGAATCATGCTTTTTCTTCTTAGAGAACTTAGTGGATTCTGATCATTGCTGAAATGGACAAACACTTGTCATTCAAGGATGAATCTTTAGAATTGAGTATACATAGCACAGTGAAGTGATGTATACCAGTTTCCCTGGTTTGGAGGGAATGTGGGGATAATCCCCTTTCCATCAGTTCTGTGATCATATACTTTAAATTTGTCTAAGGAAATAAATCACTTTAAATAAAAGTCCTCAGGATTATAGATTTAGAGCTGAAAGAGACCTCAGCAGTTGTCTTTCCAACCCTGCCTCACTTTACCAATAAGGAAGCTGAGCTTCAGGGAGGTGACATGGACACACAGATTTATAAAACTCAGAACTATGTTTCAAACCCTTGCCCTCTAGTTCCAGATCCAGAATGTTGTCCTTCCATCATGCTTCCTCTTTCCTCTGAAGTGTTTTAGGGATAGTTAGATAGTGCAGTGATTAGAGCACCAGCCCTAGAGTCAGGAGGACCTGAGTTCAAATCCTGCCTCAGACACTTAATACTTTGTAGCTCTGTGACCTTGGGCAAGTCACTTAACCTCAATTGCCCTGCCTTCCCTCCTCCAAAAAGCAATAAGAAAAAGAAAACGTTTTAGGGGCTGCTAGCTGGCACAGTGGACAGATCACTGACCCTGGAGTCAGAAGGACTTTAGTTCAGATCCAGACTCAGACACTTACTAGTTATGTGACATTGGGCAAGTCACTTAACCTTGATTGTCTCCAAAAAAGAAAGAAAGAAAACATTTTGTTCTATAGGCATAGCTTTATCCTTACAGTTCATTTTCTCATTTGTATTAATATAATATAATTTACATCATATATTTATATTATATAATATATTACATATGTTATATATAGTTTATACTGTAAACTTTTCTTTTTTTTTGGTCAGGTAGCTCATATAACTTGAGTGGAATAACCTGAGCTATTATTATTTTTAGTTGTTATCGTCACTTTGTTTACTCTTCTCACTTTCTGCTTCCTTTTTTAATTCAATTAATTTCAAAGGCAAGCGTAGCGCTGTCATGGTTCTTCCCATCATAGCTACTACGAAGTCAAGTATGCAGGAAAGTGCCTGGGACTAAGCAATTGTAATGGAGCCTTTTCATTTCCTAGGCCCTGCCCCCACAACTTCTCTCTAAGATGCAACTGAACTCTTATCAATATCCTAGGAGCTTAGACTTGTGACCGCTAATCACAAAGTAGAACCATAGAACGAGGTTCTTCATTTATAGGCTCTGGAATTTTGCCAAGAATTCAAGTCCATCTCAGGGACCTATGGTTTAAAGACTGTACTCTTTTTAGCATTTGAAAACTGGAACATTTGTCCATTTCCAATTCTTTTGCCTGTCTCTCAATTCTTCGCAATTTTTCTTTTTCAGAAATAGTGATTTAGTAATCATATTCCAAAGGTCATTCTGTGTCCCAGTAGGAAATTGGTTTGACTTGAAATTATTGAGGGCAGTTGGATACTCCCAAATCAGCTGAGGATGTAGACATTAAAACCTTGGTGTTGCACTTTGGAGGTATGTTATTTGTCCAAATTAGCAGCCCTTTGGGTTGGGTTTCAAATTCCTCTTAACTGCTTTTGTTTCATCTTTCCCATTCTGAAGATCTTTCCTATTATTGTAGATGAGGAAAAAAAAATAAAAATCTGAATAGTTTTACCTATTCCCTCTGTTCATTCTATAGCCCTAGGTACCCCAATGATGTCCTATTCTCTCTTTGAACTTTCTTTTCACCTTAATTTCTATCCTCAGTATTTTCTCTCTTTGCCCTCCTTCTCATTCATTTTAGTCCTACCCAGACCCAGTCTTTTTTTTTTTCTTTTTGGAGAGGGGAAGGCATGATGATTGGGGTTAAGTGACTTGCCCAAGGTCACATGGCTAGTAAGAGTTAAGTGTCTGAGGCCAGATTTGAACTCAGGTCCTCCTGACTCCAGGGCCAGTGCCTCTCTTCATCACCTAGCCGCCCCTCAGACCCAGTCTTTATCTTTCTCAAGTTGGTATTCTACTGTTGCCCTTTAGAATCCTTCCTCTATTGTTAACACACATCTCTTCACTCTCTATCTCTTCCTCTTTCCTTCACTACTGCTCCAATGATCCCTCTTTCAGATGAATAGCTAGCATTTATGTTGTGCTTTAAACTTTGCCAAATGCTTTTCAAGTATTATCTCATTTAATCCTCACAACAACCCTGGGAGGAAGGTCCTGTTACTATCCCCATTTTACAGATGAGTAACTTGCTGAGGCTCACATAGCCAGTATGTAAGTGAGGCAGGATTCGAACTCAGGGCTTCCTCACTCCAGATCCAGCTCTCTCTGCACTCTGCCCCTTAGCTGCCTCTCAGAGAGAACCTGGTCTCTTGTCTTAAGTAGGACATCTTTATGACATCCCTTTCAGATGTCCCTATTTCCCCCTTCCCCCTGCAATCTCAGAATCTTTATTGTCTCATCCTTCCTCTGATCTCAGAAGATGTGAGATGGCATTCTTATTACCCCACCTCTCCTGTGCTTGATTTCATCCCTGTTATGGGAATCTAAAGATCTTCCCTGCCCCTAGGCCCTTTGCTAATGTGGCTACATGACTCTGAGGACCCTTGGATATTTGAAAGTATACTCTGTTCC
>CM053592.1:45985810-46002474 GCA_028646515.1 Pseudochirops corinnae
CCATCCTGCCCTACCAAAAAGTGACATAGGAGAGAATAGACTGGGGGAGTGGGGACACACTGGGATGGCTGTTTTGGGGTGGTGGATAGGGGAAAGAAGGGGAGAAAATATGTAACTCAAAATCTTGTGGAAATGAATAATGTAAACTAAAATAAAATTAAAAAAAATTAAAATAAAAAATAAAAAATAAAGAAATGAGTGATGTAAACTAAAAATAAATAAAAGTTAATCTTAAAAAAAAACAACTGCTCCTTAACAATCACTAGGAAAGTCATGAAACAACTGAAAGATCAAAACTTATCCAAATTTAGTTTAATTTCCAAAATGTAATTTTGATTTTCATCACCTACAAATTAAGCTCCTAAATATATCACTGATGCCCAACTAATGGCCTCCTCTGAATTGTCATCGCAGCACAAAGGGGATGATGCTAAATTTAAAATTTAATTAAATTTAATTAAAGTCATTTAATTTGGTCAAACTCACCAAGCTTTTAAGTGCCTACTATGTGCTCGACAGAGAGAGCAGATTCTACCAAGCTGAAAGAGCCTTATTTATGCATAGTCTTGGCAACAGACCACCTTTCAAAGCCTAGTCTGGCGAACTGAGAGCCCCACCACCAGAAGGATGTCCAGTGTTTGGTCACAACGAATCAGTCAGGCAACAAGCATGTATCAGGCATTTACTGTGTCTAAGGCACTGTCATAAGCACTAAGGATACCAGAAAGGCAAAAACACAATCATTACTCTCAAGACTCTCCCATTCGAAGGGGGAAGACAACATGTAAACGCCTACATCCAGACCAGACACATGCACTGTAAGTGGGAAACCATAAGCAACAGGGGAGAGGAAGTTAGTGAGGAGGAAGGACAGTGGGAAGGGAGGATCTGGGCAATCCTGAAGGCTGTGAAGGAAGCTATGAGGCAGAGGTGAGGAGGAAGAGCATGGAAGGTTTGGGGGATAGTCAATGAGAAGGCACGGGTATCAAGAGAGGAGGGTTGAGTTCAAGGGAAAGCAAAGATGTTGCTGGATTATAAAGTACACAAAGGAAAGTAACATGTAAGAGGACTGGAAAGGCAGAAAAGGACCAGATTGTGAAAGGCTTTAAATACCAAATAGCATTTATTACTGTTCCTGGCACCAACTTGGAGACACTGGACTTTCTGTGGAGAAGAGTGGAATGAAGTGTGTAAGACCTGAGGCAGGGAAGCTAAGGAGAAGCCACTGTAGTGCTCCAGGCATGAGGTGGTAAGGACCTGGACTTGGGTGGTGGCTATCTGAGTACAGAGGAGCATATGAGAGATGCTGTGAAGGCACACATGAATGGTACGCAGTGAAAGACTGGATATGTGAGTGGGAGTGAGGAATCAGGATGACCCCCTAGCAGGATAGTGGGTAACCTGGACAAGAATAGGAGAGTTCAGAAAAGGGGAGGGTTTGGGGGGAAAGATAATAAGCTTTGCTTCAGATATGTTGAGTTGGAGACACACAGCAACTCACAAAAAATACTGTCTATTAAGATTAAAGGGGCTATGATCTGGTTGGTTGAGGGAGGGCCCCACACTACCAAAATCATGGATATATGTATGTATGTATACATACACACATACACATATATACACAAATACACATATACACACATGTATACCTATATGTATATATACATGTATATGTATACACACACACGCTTACACTAAAAGAGACAGCTAGGTGGTGCAATGGATAGAACTCTGGGCTTAGAACCAGGAAGACTGATTTTCCTGAGTTCAGATCTGGCCTCAGACACTAGCTATGTGTGGCCCTGGGCAAGTCACTTAACCCAGTTTGCCTCCTCATCTGTCAAATGAGCTGGAGAAAGAAATGGCGAACTACTCTCCAGTGTCTTTGCCAAGAAAACCTAAAATGGGGTCAACAAAGAAATGAACATGACTGAAAACAATGAAACAACAACATATATGTATGCATATTTTTAAAGGCAAATTATTCAATATATCAGCCAAGTCTGAAAATGCCTTGTTCTGCACCTCTACTCCAGCACCTATTTTTTTTGGAAGGGGGAAGGCAAAGCAGTTGGGGTTAAATGACTTGTCCAAGGTCACACAGTTAGTGTCAAGTGTTTGAGACTGGTTTTGAACTCAGGTCCTCCTGATTTCAGGGCAGGTGATCTATTTACTGTACCACATAGCTGCCCCCTCTACCACCTATTTTCTAAGAAGATAGTGGCTTATTTCATCATTAATCTTCTAAAGTTATGATTGGCAATGGTATTGATTAAAATTTTTTAGTTAACTCCATTTTACAAATGAGGAAACAAGATCCAAGGAAGTTAAGTAAGTTGCCCAAAATCCCACTGATAGTGTCAGAGAGTAGATTTGAACCTAGATCTTCTGACTTCAGAGGCAGTTCTTAAAGACTGATAACCTGTTTCCCTTAAGCTTTTTTTTTTAAACTAGGATGAACACTCCCAGTTCCTTCTTTGGAAAGATTTTTTTGCCTGCACCCTCTTGGCTACCTTCCTCTGGATGCTTTCTTAAGGGTGACATCATAGAGACCAAAATTTAATACAAATTTTTTCCAGTTTAGTTCTTTATTATTCTTTTCTGAATGTGTGTATGTGTGTGTGTATACACACATATATATGCATAAACATGCACAATCCATAGACACATACATGCATAAATACACACACATCCATGACTCACCTGGAATGTTTTCAAGTAGTTTTTGCTGTGCTCTCTGCTTCGTTTCCTGACTCTGTTCCTCACTCCTGGGTGGCGTTGGTGGGGCTAGCTTTCCATTTGGCCAAAATGCATCCCGAAAAACATTGATATAATAAACCAGCATCGGCTCACTGAAGATCCAACTCACTGTGTCTCGTATTTGTCTTGTAAGAGAAAAAGAGAGTATACCAATCAGTTATTCAGATTTTTATAAAACTTCATAAAACATCTTTACCCTCATGTCCTTTCAGAAAGGTTTTGTCTGACAGATCACAGCTCTCCTGAGCTAAATCATGACAGTGGGAGATGAACTTGGCTCTAGAATCAACTTGTTACTTATTTGTTCTTTTTGGGGCCCAGACTTGTGATTTCATTGGCATGGGGAATCCTTGGTAAGAAAATTCCCTCTATCAATGCATATCCATGAAGGTTGTGCATTCGGGTCACCAAGAAGTTAATGACTTGTTCAAAGTGACAAAGCATGCCAGAAACAGGACTTGAACCCAAATCCCTGACACTAAGGTCAACCTCCTTTCCACTACTATGACTCCATTAGTGTGATAATGGATTATGATTCTTCACTGGAGTTAACAATCTGCAATTGTCTCCTTGCTATTGGTTTCTTTTAATCAGGATTTCTTAACCTTTTTGGACTGTTGCAAAGCCTATGAATCTCTTTTCAGAAGAATGATGGCTGTCTAGCTTGACAACTGAAAGAAATGTTAAATTTCAGTGAGTGGTTAGTGAAAAGAAAGATGTGATTTTTCATTTTTCCTCTTAAGTCCATGGATACCTGAAACCTTGCTCATGGATTCCAAGTTAAGAATCTTTGCTCTAAATATCTTTAATGTGCAAAGACAATGACTGAGAGTTTATACAAGTTTATAAGGAATGTTTTGTAGTGTAGTGTATTTTATACTACATTATTTAAGGAACAGGGACAACTAGGTGGTACAGCGGATAGAGCACCTGGCCTAAAGTCAGGAAGACTCTTCTTCCTGAGTTGAAATCTAGCCTCAGACATTTCCTATTTATGTGACCCTGGGCAATCTTTTCTCTGTTTGCCTCAGTTCCTCCTCAGTAGAATGACTTGGAAAAGAAAATAGCAAACTACTTTAGTACTTTTGCCAAGGAAATCCCAAATGGGGTCACAAAGAGTTGGACATGACTGAAAAGGACTGAATAACAACACAGTTTAAGCAATTCATTAGACCAAGGAATACTACAGATTGGAAACAGAAACAGGTTTAAGAAGCCAAGCGTATTGTACATGATAGGTTCATCCTGGATCACTAAGGGATGTTTGGGAGCACATTTCTCTAATTTTTTATGATTAAAAGGGGAAAAGAGGCACTTGTATTCTAGGTCCCTTGGCACTGCTCTGAGAGATGCAATATTAGGATGTGTGGATCATTGTTCTTAACCAGCATGGTCTACATTCCTTCTGTAATATGAACAGCTCAAATGTCTTTAACACTCTGAGGATTACAGGGTGCTGTCTTCTCCAGAGATCTGTGAATTACATAGTATAAATACCATTATCTCCATTCCCCAGATAAGAAAATGATATTAAAGTATTGAAATGCCTTGCTCAAGTTCACACCCAAGCCTGGATCTGACAGAACTCTTTCTACTCCACCTGCTACCGCCCAGAAAAGGAGGAAAAGTTATACTACAAATTGAAGAGCTGAGAAAATATGCCAGTCTTCAGTGACGCATGATGATGAATAAGGGTAGAACAGATAAGCAACATTCACAATTAAACCACCATTTGGTCCAATAATTTCAGGACTAGAATACAATTGGACTGGAATAACTTCAAACTCTTCCCCATCTTGTCTCATAGCCACTAACAAGAAAGAATATTGATCAATTAACAAGCAGTTACTAAGGGCTCACCATGTGCCAAACACCATGTCAGGTGCTAGAAATACAAAGACAAAAAACAGTCTTTGATATCAAGAAGCTTACACTATATCAGGGGAATCAACAAATACACTATTTTTTTTTTACTGGTCTTGTAACTTCAATGGAACAGAGAATTCCCTCTACCAATTCAGCACCTGATTGACAACTTTAAAAACTCACAGAACTGTTAGGGCCACAGAGAAGTTGAATGACCTACCCAGAGTTATACAATATGTATCAGAGGAGGGGCTTGAAGCCTGGTTCTTAACTCCAAGGCCAGCTTACTGTTTCCTTATGCCATGTTACCCATCATAAGTAAAATATCAGAGCTCCCATGGAGATGGAGATGCTTTCCAAATATCCACCAGTCACAGACATCATAAAACTGGGGCATGGAGAATCTTGGGAGGGAGAAGAAGCTGGGGGTCAAAAGGCAGAGAGTTTAAGTTTCATATTCCATCTTGGCACCATGCGGAGTTCTTCCATAGCTGAGCACATATGTGGTCACTAATCTGTGCTCCTCTGGCTTTCCCTACAAAACCACGGAGAGGAAACAATGAAGTTGATGCTGGCCCTGAAAGAGACTGTGACCACTGTGCCAACTGGACCAGGTTTAGTGTGATGCCTGTTCCTTAATGACAGTTTCCCTTTTCCAGAATTGTGAGTCACAGAAAGAATCAAATGCTTCCATCCTTCTTGGAGAGAAAGGAGCTAATACAGTCAATTTGCTACTGCCATCAGCAATGTCTGTGCTGCCTGTATAAGCCCATAGACTGCTCCCCTCCGCACTGACATGCTGCTCTTTCCTTCAGAACCATTTATTGCTATTATTATAAAGAAACTATGGCTACTAACAGTCGTTATGTGGTCATGGAGATGGCAAATGGGAGGGAAGTGTAACTGAAGAAGAGCGGAGGACATACCTAGCACCTAACATGAGACATGGGATGGGTGCTGTTGGAGTAATGATTTCTTCCCCAGAAGATACCAAACTTTCTCAGTCAGTCTGCTATAGAATTTGTTATCCAGGTGAAGACGATAGTCAGTTGAAAAAGGAGGGAGAGAGGGAGAAAGGGAGGTAGAGGGAGAGAGGTAGGGGGAGAGGGAAGGAGCAAGAGGGGGGAAAGAGAGAGAGAGAAAGAGAGAGAGAGAGAGAGATTGATTGAGAAAAGAGTGAGAAAGAGAGATCTAATCCCCTAGACTAGAGATATTTTATGAGTCATCCTGGAATGAAGAGGCAGAAGGGAATATCTTCTGTGTGGACCTTGTAGGTCCTGTTTGAATTCTTAACTGGAGCACACCTGGGCTTTCCTCCAATATCTAGCCCCATTTTCAGCAGCTGCTTACACTGGGTGGAGATATCTGAAGAATGGGGACTCTTCCCCACACCCACCCCCCTTTATTAGTGCTAATACCCATCACTGGTAAGTGGCTGAAAGCAATTCTGATGTAGGGTTACAAACAGTAAATACAAGGTAATTTTGTGGGAAAGAGCAAGAGTGGGGAGAGGGGAGGACAATAGAGGTAGAGAGATAAGGAAGGGAGGAGACAGGTATAGATGAGCAAGGGTCTGGTGTAGGAGGCAGCATCTGAGATGAGCTTGGAAGGAATCAGGGATTTTCTGATGTGGAAATGAAGAGAGACAGCATTCCAGGCATGGGGTAATGCAAAGGCAGAGAGAAGGGAGATAAAGAGCTATGTGTAAGAATCATTATAAAAACCAGTTTGGTTGTAGTGTAGAATGTGTGACAGGAAGTACAGTATTGTGCATGAATCCTGAAAAGAGAGGCTGGGCCTAGGTAGGAAAGGAATTTACAGGCTAAATAGAAAGTCACAGGTGCTCGTTGAGAAGGAAAATAACCAAGTCAGATCTGTGCTTTAGGGATATCAGTTTGGCACATGTGTGGAAAGATTATTGTAGGAGAGAGAGATTTCAGGCTGGGAGACCAATTAAGAAGCCAGGTGGGATCCAGATGGGATATCCAATTACAGAGTCTGAATGCAGATCAAAGCATACTATTTGCTCTCTCTTTTTTGTTTTCTTTTGTTTCTTCTTTCTCGTGGTTCATTCCATTGGTTATAATTCTTCTTTGCAGCATGACTAATGTGAAAATATGTTTAATGTGAATGTATGTGTAGAGCCTATATTAGATTGCATGCCATCTTGGGGAGGGGGAGGGAAGGAAGGAGGAGAAAATTTGGAAACTGAGTGTTGTAAACTGAAGTTAAATAAATAAATTTTAAAAAAAGATTTGGGTGGGAGGTGCTGAGGACCTGAACTAGGATGTGGCTGTGGGAGTGGAAAGAATAGCACAGGGAGAGATGTTGAGGAGGGAGAATTGACAATGTCCTAGACTTGGAGGGTGAAAAAGAGTAATAGTTCAGGGTAACTGCTTTTTAGTTTTCATTGTCTTACCCTTCCCCTGTGATCCAGTATAATGAACTCATGATTTGGAGTCAGGGGAGTTGGATATTTTCAGCTCTGCCATTTAACATAACAGTATCAGAGATTTAGATTGTGAAGGGACCTCTGGGGTTTCTTAAATCATTTTAGTGCCATGGACCCCCTTAGGCATTCTAGTGAAACCAGTGGACCCCTTCTCAGAAAGGTGTTTTTAAATGCATAAAATAAAATATGTAGGATGTAGGAAATATGTAGGAAAAATATATAGGAAACCATTGCAATATAGTTAACACTATTAAAAAGCAAACAAAAAAGTTCATGGACCTAAAATTAAGGACCCTCACACTAGTATAACCCACCTCGATTCATATTAGAAGAAACTGAGGCTCAGAAGTGAAGGGGCTTGTACAAGGTCACCTAAGTTAGTGTCAGTGGTGTGTTTTAAGACCGCATCTGATTTCTCCTGAGCCAGCCCTCTCTTGACTGTACTAAGCTGCCTATCTGATCTATATAACTACCTATAGTCCCTTCATTTCTCTGGTTCTGTTATACCTTCTGTAAAATGAGAGTGGCTAGGTGGCACAATGAGTAGAGCACCGGCCCTGGAGTCAGGAGGACCTGAGTTCAAATCCAGCCTCAAGACACTTAACACTTACTAGCCATGTGACCTTGGGCAAGTCACTTAACCCCAATTGCTCTGCCTTCCCCCCTCCAAAAAGCAAAAAAAAAAAAGCGGGGGGGGGGGGGGAGGAGTGTTAGACTTGATGACACCAGGGTCCCTTACAGCACTAAATCTAAAATCCTTTGCCTTGGTTTACTATCTGATGGTATTAATAAAAGGTGGAAAGCCAAGCAGGGATCATCAACACAGGCGGCAGACAGGTGCTATCAATACCACACTAAACTTTGGGACATGAAGACCCAAGTTCTAATCCTGCCTCTGACATGTACTAGCTGTGTAACTCTGGGCAAGTCAGACTCAGTTTCTCCAGTCCCAAATATTATTTTTCATCTTCACTATGACTTCTAAATTCTCAGTTCTCTACCAGACTTTCACCCCTATAGTGGCTAAAAACTCTCTTCCTTTCCTGTTCGTGACCCCTTGATAAACTCTACACTGTTCTCTTCTGGCAAGTCCTTTGCTTCTTTATCCTATGGCCAATGGAGCCCTGCCCCTGCCCAGTTTTGGATCATTCCCACTTTCCCTACAATTTGTTCAGCCATTTGTAATGGGCCCAGGCCCATTTCCCCCCAGATTTGTTGTTCATCTTTCAAAACTAGGGAGAGGGGGAATCACAAAACTATGTTGACTGGACCCATTACAAATTGATGTTTCATAGTCTCAACTGGCAGTCCTTTTACATCTCCCCAATCAATCCACTTTCCCTCTCATCACAGTGGTTTTTCCAAACCTTTTCATCGATCCTCAAATCTCCCAGAGGCCCCTGACTTTGACCTTGAAATGGTGTTACTAGTTGCTCATTTGATCCCTGGATAGGGTATCATGCTTAGACAATGCATGCCCACCTCTGCAGAGCTTAATAACTCCAAATCCCTGGAAAAGATAGGGGTTGTGGACCCACATATGAGTTAGCGACGGTCAGGATAAGAACCTGCATCTCCTGGCTTTTCTTCTCTACCATGCCAAGTTCCAAGGTTCATCTATTCAAATACTCATTTCAAAACAAAGATATGTTTAAAGATGTAAAAAAAAAAACTTGTACAAACAATCCAAAAATACTGTTAAAATTTATATCCTGCCCCTTCCCTACCTGGCTTATTCATATGCACCATACAAACAAATGAGAATAGAAAATGTCAATTTAAACACCTTAAATTTTGATAAGAGGCCCTCATCAAATGCTGTCATCAAAGTGTTCTCCATCCCTTTTGATCTGACTTCCCATTTAGACAAAACCTGTAGGGGGCCATTAGCTCAATTCTGGCTGATAGCATTAGAGTGGCTTACACAGTGGGAGACCCAAGCAGAACCTGCTGCCTCCTCACCTACTTCTCTAAGAGTAGCAGGGCAAAGGGCAAAGATGGCCCAGAGATCCAAATCCTCAACAGCCCTCAGCCATCTTGATGAAATAAAAGCCTCTGGATGATGCCTCTTCTCTAACCTCAAATCAAATTGCTATCAGATGCCTGACCTGTTCATAAGCCACAGTGGCTTATTTTAACACTTAAGAAATCAAAGCTCTCATTAGGAACATTTCATTCATTTAGGAATTTATGGTCTAGTTCATAGGTTCCCAAAGTGAATGATATCATCCCCTGGGAGGCGCTGGAATGATCCAGGGGGTGGTAGTAGCCTCGGGTGCAATTAAGGGGCATTGAAAAAAATAATGGGATGGTGGAAGCATAAGGAAAGAAGAAAAGATAAGAAAATTTTGAAAAACCATTCACACATATTTCATCTGTTGTGTAACAGAGTTAAAGTTATAGTGATTACATCATTTTCCAAATAAACACACAAAATGCAAGTCATAACCAATCAGTGGTCAAGTCCACTGACAGGTCTTAACAAGCAAGTGTTGCTTAGCGAGTGTGTTGCACACTGTCAGAAGTCCAGCATGCATTGGTAGGAATATGTGCATGTAATGACTTGTTTATAATATGATACCATAAGGTTACATGACACAATACTGTGTCACCAAAATTTCAATGTAAGAAAAAACCAGAAATTTACAATACATTATTAAATATAAAAATATATATTTAAAATTTTTTTGAAGTGATGCAAATTTAAAAAAAAACCAGTTTAAAGGTTAAAGAAAGTAGATTTCCAGGGGGTGCTGAGTATTTTTTTAAAAGGGCATGGTAGGCTAAATAAATTTGGGAACCTCTTCTAATGGAAGGAGAGATCTCAGTTCACATCTCATCTCTGAGACATACTAGCTATGAGATGATAAGAAAGTCCGTTAACCCCACTATAAAAATTTCCTCATCTATACAATGGGGATAATAATCCCTGGGGTAACAATCTCACAAGACTCTCTCGTGGTTTCACTGAGATAAGGGATGTAAAGCAGGCTGTGAACATTAAAGCTGTGTATACGCATTAGCTATTAATATCATTGTTTATTTGTGCCTCTGTTGTATACTTAGATTCACAGAAATTAGAATAGGAGAACAAAAGGGGTATTTGCAGCAGTTAAAATATCACAAGAGGAACCGAAGTTAGAATTAAGAGTGGCTTACAGTGATCAGAAGAAAATTATGGGGAAAATTACCAATATAAACAATAAAGTCAGAAGCCAACAAACAGCAACAGAAGTAATTAGCAAGAAATTTAACATAGTCAAAGGCCACACAGGCTTCAAAATGTATTATGGAACAATAATTATAAGAGCTATCTGTTATGGGAAATATAGGAAAAAAAGGCAATGGAACAGAAGAGAGAACCCAGTAATAGATCCCCATGGCATGAGAGAGATTGGTACCAAGACCAAAAATAATTGGAGAATGGAATCATTATTTAATCAAAACAATTGAGATGATTAACTAGACCCATACTATACAATGTACTCCAATAAATTCTAATTGGACCAATTATATAAATATGAAAAACAATACTGGTTTTAGCATCACAAGGACTAAAATAGAGACTCAGCTATTTGAACTAGCCATGTGAACTCAGACCAGTCATTTAACCTTTAAATTCAGTTGTTTCATCTGTAAAATGAGAGAGTTACTGCTGCCCACTATCCACGTTATGAGGTTGCTTACTGTGAGAAAAGCATTTTGTAAACCCGAGAGTGCCCTAAGAACATGTGCGCCATTATTTGGTGTTTGAACTAGGTGTGTTTTGTCATTTACTAAAGCTAAAATGAGAAGAGAAATGGATAGCTTCCAAAGACTTGGAAAAAGAAAACTCTTTTCCCAAGGACTAAATGTCAATAATTGACGTAGAATGATTTCCCCAGCAGACTGAAAACCGAAGCAATGAGGAGTACTTCTTGAGAGGTGGGCACATCTTTTATCTGACATAATCCTAACACTGATATTTTTCTACTATAAAGATACAGGAACCTCCAAATATAATTAAATCACTAGAACAATTCTTTCCTCCCCTCTTCACAGTGCAGGGGTAACCCTAGATCCTTGATGGCTATGCCAATGGGGGGCAGGTTTTGAAGACTACTACTAAGGTGGAAAGGCTTCAAGCCTCAGACTTGATTTAAATGTCTTAAATGTTAAGGATCCATTTTACACCTTAAGAGATACTTAGTCCACACACTCTAAGCTCTATACCACAACTGGTCTGTCACCTATGGACCAATCTAGCAGATGCAGGGACGTTCATCATCAGAGTTGGCCACCAGGTGATGATTATTGAGAGTGGGAGCATGGAGGCAGGAGGGGGAGCTAACAAACTCCTGAAACTGTCTACCATAGTAAGTTACCATAGTAACCACACTGATGAATTCATGACTTTGTGGGTACCATTTTTTGTTACTGTATTCCTCAAACCTAGTATAGGACCTAACACCAATTAGACATTCATTAAATTCATGAATAAATGAATGAATCAAGTATATTCAATGCAATATAATGAAGAGAAAAATGTCCTTTTCTGCTTACATATATAATATATATATATATATATAAATTTGCCATATTTCTTTTAATTGTAAGCATATATTTAAGTAATGAGTATGAACTAACATTTAACTGGAAATAATTAATTTCATCACAAAATACCATTATATTTTAAGATTATAAAAAAAGTATTTATTTCCCCTTCAGACTCAATCCTATTGCCTTTTTGGCATCTGAATCACATTTCTATTCTGGAGAAGGTCATAATTTCAAGTATCATGAAAGATCTAAATTTCGAATATAGAGAAACTTGAAAAAAAAAAACCTTTTACTAAAGCATCATGAATCATCTAGAGGAATGTATTTTATTCAAACTATCCTCTCTTCTTACATAATATCAAAACTATACTTAATACAGTTATATTCTAGGAATAAAGATTAATTGATGACAGAGATCTCTGGGGACCATGAAGAATCAGAAGATAGAACCCCACAAAAGCTGCCTCTTTGACTAACATTTTAGGGGGCCAAAATGGAGATAATCTTTGATTAAAGCTCCTTAATCTCTTCCCCCATAAAATAAAACTATCCAAAATATGCACTTCTTAATTCTATTAGATCAGTGGTTCTCAACCTGTGGGTCGCGACCAGTTTGGGGGTCGAACAACCCTTTCACAGGGGTCGCCTAAGACCATGGGAAAACACATATTTCCGATGGTCTTAGGAACCAAGACACTGCTCCTCTATCTGTCCACATTCAGATATGCCCACATACGAGTATTAAAGGGTTGCAGCATTAGGAAGGTTGAGAACCATTGTATTAGATGGTAACTCCATTAGGACAGAGGCTATGTTTTTAAGCAAAAACTAGCTTAACCTGCATGAGGGGAGGAAGGAGGATGTTGTTCCTACTATAAAAGGTGATTGCTAGTTAGCACAGTGGGCAGAGAAATGATGAAATCAATAGATGCAAGTGAAGGACCTTGGGCCAACTGTTACCTCCTCTTAGACTGTGTTCTCTAGAAAATGAGTCTCATGGGGCAGCTAGGTGGCATAGTGAATAGAGCACCAGCCCTGGAGTCAGGATGACCTGAGTTCAAATCCAGACTCAGACACTTAACACAAAACTAGCCATGTGACCTTGGGCAAGCACTTAATCCCAATTACCCTGCCATCCCCCCTCCGAAAAAAAATTAAAAAAAAAAAAAAGAAAATGAGTCACACTTCTATGGTTGGATGACATCTGGACTACTGGGTTCAGTTCTGGGTCCAATATCTGCAGAAATATGACCTTTATACACACAAGTTGGAACAGGCAACTAGGGTAACAAGGGAATTTAAAACCATGGCACATGAGGATGGGTTAAAGAATGGGGGAGATTTCATTCAGAGGAAAAAGAAGACAGTAGAGATAATGCCAATAACTTTAAAGAATCTAAAGTACTTTCAGGCAGAAAAAAGATTGGAGTTGTCCTACTTGGTACCAGAGAGCAGAACGAGGAGCAAGAGTAGAAGTTACAGAGAGGCTTTAAATACAGAAAAATTTCATCACATTTAGAGCTGTCCAAAAGTGACATGAGTTTCCTTAGGGAAAAATGAGCCCCCATTAGTGGAGGTACTCAAGTAAAGATAGGATAGCTACTTGCTAAGGCTGTTATATAAAAGGTAGGACTAGCTGATTTCTAAGGTCCTTTCTAGGCCTAACTTTATATCAGTGCCTGGGGCCATATACAACTGTCCCATAAATTAAGTGTCCTGTGTAGGCACAGAACAGGGAATCAGGATTGAAAGATCTTAGACTTAGGGTTAGAAGAGATCTCAGAAACTCTCAAATCTAACTCCTTATCTTCACTGATGAGGAAACAGGCCTAGATGGTTCTCAATTTTCATAATGCCATGACCCTTTAATACAGTTCCTCATGTTGTGGTGACCCCCAACCATAAAATTATTTTCATTGCTACTTCATAACTGTAATTTTGCTACTGTTATAAATCGTAATGTAAATATCTGATATACAGGATGTATTTTCATTGTTACAAATTGAACATAACCTACAGGTTGAGAACCGCTGGTTTAATTGACTTGTCCAGTCAGCAAGCAGGCTTTGAACCCAGGCCCTCTGACTCCAGAGTCAGTGCCCTTTCCACTGTACCATGTTGATCTCATAAATTTCATAAACATATTAAAGCAGTTGCTACTCACTTGTTGATCGTTCTTCCAAAAGTGACTTGGACTAGTGCAATTAGTGTCCTTCTCACCCACTTAAACACTGGAAGAAAAATCAGGATAAGAACATCATCACAAGATGGCATCACACTCATGCATTTCCTAGAACTATATAGATAGATCCCGGATTTGTTCACCTCCCTCCCTGTTAGCTCAACCAGCCTAGCCATTTCAGCATCAAAGTGAGACAAAGCAGGTCCACTAACAAATGCTCCAATTTCTGTGGTATCTTAGTCTTTTCCTTACAACAGTGTTATGGATTACATACCTATGTTTGCATCTCATCCTCCAAATAGACTGTAAGTTCCCTGAGGGCAGGGCCTATGTCTTATTCACATTTTATGCCTAAAAAATATCTAAACAGATTTGATATTTGGCAAATGTTACTACAGAAAATACACACACACACACACATATACACACACACACACACACACACACACACACACACAAACACTCACACCTCACTTTCCAGGTCTCTTTTTTTGCCCATTTTACTTCACGTGACACTTACTTGTCTGTGTAAATAAATAAATCATTAAGTGCCTACTATATACAACCACTGAGAATAGAAATAGAAAATATAGACAGTCTCTGCCCTCAAGGAGCTCATATTCTAATGAGGGACACAACAGGTATGGGAGGTTTCAGCTATGAGTCAGATGGAAAAGTCACATGGAATACAGTGGAAAAACAGATGCTAATATCTCTTTTGTTAAATGTCATTTACACTGATAGAATCATATCAGTTTCTAATGTTGAACCATTTGTCAGTACCAAGGATTTTGGTGGTAAGAACTTTACTTTCTGGGTCTTCCATAGCTTTGGCTGTAGCACCTGCAGGAGCAGTTTCCAGATTGTATCTCCAAAGGGGTCACTTCCCAGAATGATGCCTGAGGACATTGGGCTGGAAGCATCACTATTCCCAAGGCTCTGGGTGTCTCCATCAGGGTCTGAGGGTTTGTTTATGGCAGTCAAGGTGTTAGAAGAGGTTTGCCTTACTGGTACATGCTGCCTCCTCTCCCTCCCCAAAAAAATATGTATATGGATAGACACACACACATATATGTAGATTTGCAATGTATATTTGCAAGCGCATATTATATATATATATATATATGCATATATATGAGCATGGGTGTGGGTGTGTACACACACACACACACACACACACACACATACATACATATACACACACTATACACAGGGCTTCCCCTTGTAGAATGGGAAGATGAGAACAAATTGTTCCAATAGACATTAAAGTAGCTGAAGCAGGTGCTGTGGAGTGCTTAGAGCTTGGTCAGACATGAAGACACCAAGGTCATCCGCTGTATCCCAGGCTATCATCTTGACTTTTGTCTTGCCATTGGACTTTGATGAATCAGGAAGGGAGAGTAAGACTGATGACTTTGTGCCTCACTTAAATCCAATTCACACATGAATTAAGACATTACCCTGTGATGTCACTGGTCCTCTTCGAAAATGAAGGACAAACAACTATCATATATGTGTATGTAATATGTAACTTGTATAACGTTGTATGAAAAGATATGATGTGAATATGAAAGGTGAGAAAGGTATAGGATTCAGAGGAGGGAATGATCACTTCTGGCTGGTGATTTAAGGAAATCTTTCACAACAGAAAATGGCATTTCTTTCACAGAGATGACTGGAATCATTAAAAGATCTTTACAATTTCCTAAAGGGAATCTGACTCTCTTTTTTCCTTTCAATTCTGGGTCTAACTCATTGGTCATTTGCAATGTCTGTCCAGCATATATACACCAAGTGATGATTTTTTAATCAACTGTATATAATAGTCCAAACAAGAGCCAGTCTTCATCCCCTTGGTCCTTTCTGGGTGGAGTGTTAGGTCCAAACTTTTTTTGAGCAGTTATGGGTCTCATCCAGCAGACTCTACTGTGTTCCACAATTGGGTGCAAGCAGCCATTTAAATACAACAGTTAAGAAAACAACCTTCCACTCCACTTCCATCTTTTCTTAAGTAGAGTATAAACATGGGCTGACCATCCAGTTCCCATTACAGCTTGGTTTAGAAAAGGATTATTTTGCTACTGTTCCAATTTGCATAGTGAAACTAGCAAAAACTAAAAGTAAATAAATAAAATTTTTTAAAAGCAAAAAATCATAATAAATTATGTAATTTCTCTTAAAAAAAAGATTCCCTCTTCAGGTAGGGATTGAGTTAGATATGTTTGGTCCTACAATACCTCTCAATAGAGGGGCATGGGCCTCCTGTGTACTTGTACTTACCATATGTTATCCCTTATGATACCCACCTGCTTACCTGATACCTGGATTACTGTATCTAAGAAATAGATAGCTTTATTATTATTAATAATAGATCACTGAGGAAGAGTTAATGATAAGTGATCCAAATGTTCTTACCAATGTTTCCAATTACATTTCAAGGATGAAATCTGGTGGGGGTTTTTTAAATCAACTCAAAGGCTTTTTTTTTTTTAAAGCTTTCTACAGGATTTGGAGCTGTAGACCATTTGTTCCCTCTTTGGGAGGTAACCATAAAATTAATTACAGGTAGAATCAATACCATAGAAACTCGAGATAATATTAATTTGATCTGTTCAATTGTATATGGAGTAGTGAAGGATTTGGAGTCAGAGAGCCCAGGCTAAAATCCCCACTATTTCGAGTTACCTGTGTGAAAGCAAATTCTTTAGCTTTCCTGAGCCGTAATTCCCCATCTGGCAAAGGCGACTTTTGAAGGCATTCTTCTCCTCATTGGCTTTTTGGGCCTCTTTTGTCATTTGAGTTAATCTATTTTTTAGGGTGTTGATTTCTTCAGTCATACTGCTGACTCTCTTTTCATGATTTTCC
>CM053592.1:46020165-46037286 GCA_028646515.1 Pseudochirops corinnae
GGGCGGGAAGCTGCAACATGGAGGCGGTTGCAAAACCTCTGCCTTTTGCTTTTCCACTCTGGAGGCCTTTCGGCCGGACTGCTTTTCTCTCCTGATCTCGCAATTCTCACTGACCTAGTTCTCAACACTGCTCGCAGCTGCGGCTAAATCTGCTCACCACTCCTCTCGTCTGGCTGCCCCTGGGGCTCAGCAGGGGCTTCAGGCCAGGCTGGTTTCGTTTCCGCAGTGCTGATATGGTTCCTCGTAGCTGAGCTGACTTTAGTGAGAAGTATCTTTGTGTGCGTTTTGGAGTTCTAGGATTGGTTTAGAGTCCTACTTTATGGGTATTTTGGGGTGGCTATGTGAGAGCTGCGATATGTTGCTGCTGCTACACCGCCATCTTAGCTCCGCCCCCAATAAATAAATTTATTAAAAAAAAATAGCACCAATAGTGTTTGGAGTGAGGGCACTTGGTTTCTAAACTCTCAGATTTGCATTCAAATAGCATACTTCCCCGCCCTTAATATATCTAACAATCATTACATGGAGCCCACCATGGGAGGAACTTGCCAAAAGAGGTGAACAGGAAGGAACAGAGCCAACAAAAGCTTGAGTACAAGCAGGGACCAAGCAGAACTGAGAGGGAGACTTGTGGTTTTGGCACTCTGTCCATCTGTTCTGTCTGTGTTGATGTTGCTTTGTCAGAATGAAGCATTCTCTCTATTGAAAGAGGACTTTACTGCTGTTTACGTATGTCCTGAAAGAAGACTTTACTGCTGTTACAGAAGTCCCGGGACTTTATTTTTGATTTCTCAGACAGAAGCTTTGTCTGTTGATTTGTGTTACTTTGTCAGACAGAAAGTGAATTGAGATGATAGTGCCAGCAATGTATGTAAATATTGTAGCTCTGTTAAGGTTAATGTGTGTAAATATTGTTGCAGCTCTGTTAAGCTTTGTTTTCCTGGAAACAGAAACTTCAGGAGAGGAGCAGTAAGCTGGGATATAGAACTGGAGAAGAGAGTTGCCTATGTGTGATTTCAGTCAAGAGGTGGGATCAGTCAGCCAGCAGAAGAGGAGCCATGGGGTTTGGAAGTCAGTCTCAAATTAAGATGAAAGAAGACTTTACTTGGATACTCTGTATTGACTGATGAGATTGTGACTTATTAGCATGATTGGAGTCAAGAAGAAAGACTTGGGTACTTGGGTACTCTATATTGATTGAGGAGATTGTGACTTACTGAATGATATGTTTTAAGACTGTGTGGCCACCTTAGTAATAAATTGTTATGTTATCTTTTGTGCTTTATTTTCTTGAATGTTTTGCTTTAGTTCGTTTCTAAATCAATAGGGAGTTCACTATACTATGTGATTATATCCTTAAAGTTATTCATGGCATGAGTCCTTGGGAGAGTCGCCTATGATTGGTTTTACAGATTATCCTCAATTTATCCCATTATAATAAATCTTCATACATAGTTTATTTGTGTCTTGTGTCTTCCACTAGATTGTGAGTGCCTTGAGAGCAGGGACTGTTTCATCTTTCTTTGTATCCCTGTGTTTAGCACAGTGCTTAGAATATAGTGGGAACTTAATAAAAGTTTAGTGACTGACTCAACCACTTAGGTAGTAGTGTGGATGGAGTGCTGGCCTTGGAGTCAGGACAAACACTTCATGGCTATTATTGGGCAAGTCATTTAACCCCTTTATGGGTAAAATGGGATGAAAATGGGTTGTAAGAATAAGATGAGGTAATGTATGAAATAAGTACTTTGTAAGCCTTAAAGATATGTATATATGTGACACATGATATATATCACATATATGACATATAGCAAAATTTATATGTATATAGTTTATGCACATATCTGTATACATACACATGGTGTTTCAGTCACATCTGACTCTTCATGATCATATGGGGTGGAGTTCTTGGCAAAGATACTGGAATGATTTGCTATTTCCTTCTCATTTGCTCTTTTGACAGCTGAGGAAACTGAAGCAAACAAGGTAAAGTGACTTGCTCAGGGTCACAAAGTTAGGTCACATTTGAACTCAGGTCTTCCTGACTCCAGGCCCAATGTTCTATCCACTGATACCAAAGCAAGTCTTCCTTCCTCTCCTCAAAAGAGCTGATGTATTCTTGTGTTCTGAAGGGAGAATGGGGGTAGATCTGGCTTGTGTCAAATCAAGAAGCATTTGTTTAAGCACTAATTAGAGTGCCAGGCACTGTGCTACCTAGTCAGGGTTACAATGAAAGGGAGAAAAAATACATGCACTAAACCACAGTCCCTGCTCTCAAGGACTTTATGTTGTAATGAGGAAGATAAGGTATAAACAGCTAGGCATATTAAAGATATATAGATTAGAGTTACAAAAAATTTGGAAAAATTAAAAAAACAAATAACCACATATCCTCTAGCCTCTCACTGACCTTACATTGTAATGGAGGAGATAGACTAGGTAAGTAAAGAATACAGAGTAGATGAAGCCCAGGGTTAAAAGAAATTGAAGAAAAAAAAGTCCACACATGCACAGCCCCTGTATACAACGAGCTTACGTTGTAACAGGGGAGGTGCACAGAAGGTAAGAGTATTGTTTGTCCTTCACTTTTCAGAGGACCAGTGACATCAGAAGGGTGATGGCTAGGCTTCTGTCTGAATTGGATTTAAGTAAGGCAGAGTTGCACAAAGCCCTCAGCCTCACCTGCTCTTCTAGAGTCATCAAAGTCCACTGGCAAGACAAGAGTCAGGCATGACCCTCAATGCCCCCGATGAAGTGGTTGACCTTGGTGTCTCTGATGTCTCCCAAGTTCTCCTCAGCACCTGCTTCAGCTCCTTCATGGTCATTGGAACAAATTGTTCTCATTCACCCACTGCACTAGGGGAGGTCTTCACATACTGGGGTAGTCGCCCCCTAACTTACCAAGGAGTTTGGTTACTCTCAACTTGATTTAGCCCATCTGCCCATACCTTTATTTACCAGGTTTATCAGGGTGTGGCCACTACACATAATATAAAAATATAAAATATAAAAATAAATCACCTATATTTAAGTATTAGAATAAAAGATATGTACAGAGTAGATGAAGGCCATCTGAAAGGGGAAGGCATTAGCAGAGGGGGCGGGAGGAAAGAGAGGAAAGCATCTCGGAGGTTTAAAACCACAAAACAAGACAAAATCTCGGGATGTCACAAGAGAGGGGGCGGGGCACAGACCGAGGCTAAGCAGGCAGATGCGCGCTCCTCTGAGCGGAGCGCAAAGCAAGCAGGGCCTCAGCCCATTCCGAGGTTCGGAGCCCTTTCGCGGTCAGAAGTGAAGACGAGGTCAAGGTCACTCGCTTACGGGATGCTGGGAGAACCCTGCACTCCGGGGCGTCTCCCATTCCCCCCCCCCCGCGCCCTTGAACTTGACTCCGCAACGCCCGCGGGCCCCTCTCCTCCCCAGTGGTTGCATTTGACCTTAGCATTTGGCACCTGCTCTGTGACGCCCCCTGGGTGACACGCCCAACGGCGGCCCATGGGGGTGGGGCGAAGGGAGTCGGGGCGGGGAAAGCAGTCCGAAAAAAACACAACCAGGCTGGGGCCGAAGAGCTTAGCCTCCGGCGCGTCGCGGCGTGCGCGCTCCACCCAGATCTCCTTTCTGCCCCACTCCGGGCTCGAGCTCCACTTCCTCCTCCCGCCCCAGTGGCCGGAAACTGGATCGCGCCGGCGCCGTTCCCTCCGCTCTCCGGTCTGTCCCCGCCCCCGCCTCTCGGAGCTGAGCAGCCGCTGCATGAGCGCATGCGCCCAGGAGCGAGGAGCGGCGAGCCTGGGACGTGTAAGGGGCCGAGGGGGCGGGGCGGAGGGTGGCTGCGCGCGAGCTCGGAGGCTCCACTGATGCAGCACGAGCAGGCGGTGGCGGCGGCGGTGGCTTCGGCCTCTTCGGCGGCGGCGGCTTCTCCGTGAGTATCCTCCTTGCCGGGCGCTCCTGCCAGCCTCGCTCAGTCGTCCCTTGGGCTTTGGCGGTGGGTACTGGGCCTCTCGGCCTGAGGTAGGGAGGCCGTGGGCGTGGGCCTGGGCGGCGGGTGAGAGGCCTAAGGATGGACGATATTAAGGCTGGGAGATGCTGCTGCCTGTAGCCGGGGTCAGGGAATGAAGGGTCCGAGAGGAAGCCACCGCCCGTCCCCGGGGAGAAGGGCTCTCCCTCTCCCGCTCCTGCTTCACCTTGTCCGTCTGCTCCCAGCACCCCTCCCCCATCTCCCGAGCCCCTCCCCATGCAGGTTGGGGGAGCTTGCCTAGCTCCTAACGGGATTTGGGGGAGACATTGAGGATTAAGCTAGCGGGTTTTAGAGAGGCCATGAGGCTTTTGCTTACATCATCTGAAACCTTAAAAATGGTAATTGACTCTAGGTGGCCTAGCTGGAACGCGCTGTAAGACACATCCTCCGCCTCCCCCAGCAAGCAGTGAATGCAGAAAGAGGCTTCGTTTACCTCCCGAAAAACTCGGGCGGGTGGGGGAGGACTTGGCATTTGAAGGAGAAAGGAAGGGAAGAAATGTTTATTTAATAGGCACCCTCTCCGTGCCAAGCGCGGGTGCTAAGGACTTTACAGATAGATCTTACTTGATGCCACACAGCAGCCATGCGGAGTAGGTGGTATTCTTATCTTCATATTTAGCGTTGGGGAAGCTGATGCAGGCGGAGTGGATGGAGGCTTCCCAGATATTTAAGTGTCTGAGGCCAGATTCGTACTCGGGGGTCTTCTTGATTCCAGGTTTAGAGCTTTAACCTGTTCATCTAGTTGTGCCCCTCCCCCCCCCCCCAACTGTTTAATTTGTATGGCTTTTTGCTACCTGGTGATGTAAAGGCTTTTTTTTTTTTAATACACAGGTGGGCATTTGGGTGGAACAGAGGCAGCTTGGTATATACTTAGGAGGCATCTACTTTTGCCTTTTTATTCTATGCCAGATACACAGCACTTTTGAAGAAGTAATCCAATTTGAACTCCTTCCCGTGATAATTGATATATGAATATATAATATATAAATCATTTTCCTTTTTGGTCCTCCATGTCTAATATAAATATTAAATTGAATCTCACTGCCTCTTTTGTAGTACATTCTCTCAAAATAATCAGTCTGTGGATTGAATCACATGATGGCAAATCATAAAAGTTGTTTCTACAGCTATGAACTTATACATATTTAGAATTAAGGGAAAATGGGAATTTTAGGAAAATGTGACTGAATAAAAGTCTGATCCTAGTTCCAGCTCATAAAATCTTAGTGTTGAAGGAATTTTAAAGGTCATCTTAGTCCAGCTCCCATTTCAGGAATCCCTTCTGTACCTATTTGATAATTACCACCTCACCCATTCTTGGCAACATATGTGGTATAATGGAAAAACATTGGACTTAAAGTCAGAGAAACCTGTGTTTGGATGCCCATCTATGTCCTTTATGGCATTTGGCAAGTTATATAGCAATTTTGGGTCTTATCATTCCTCATTTATAAAATGAGGTATGTGGATTAAATGATATTTTAAGACCTTGAGTTAGCTCTAAATCCTATGGCAATATCAGATGATCCATTCTCATTTTTAAATGATTGCTGTTCCTTATGTTGAAATGAAATCTTTTGTCTTTGTAACTTCTCTCTATAATTTGTAGGTTATAGCTATACCTTGTTGGGACAACACAAAGCTTTTCCTTTTGTATGTCTGCCCTTCAGATATTTGAAGCCATGTTCCACCCTAAACTTCTTTTCATTGGGCTATATGGCTAGTTTCGTTCTGTTTTCAGTTTGTCGTTAAAATAATGCTCACAACTGTAGTGTTTCATCTGTATGTGTTGGAACTGTTACCTTCCCTCGTTATAGTATAACAATAACATGACATAAGATTTTACCTCCATTAAATTATTTGATCCTCTTAACAGTGTTGTCAGGTAGGTAGTGTAAATATTAAACCAGTTTTGTATACCTTTTTGAATACAGTATGGAGGTAGGTTTGGGTTTTTTTGGAGTGGTAGAGGTTGGGGTTAAGCTTGTTTTACGTGAACTGTTATTGTTGAGCCAGATTTACTCCCCAGCCAGAATGAGTGCAGTTAAAATTTTAACCTAAATAAAATAGCTGACATCCATTATTTCATCCTCTTTTATTCAGTTAGTTACACTGGAGACAAGGACCGCCTTTTTTTCCTCTTTGTATCTAATAATTTACAAGTCTTTTACAATGCTTAATAGATGTTGAATTTTAAAATAACAATTCTGAACCCAGTTGATAAATGGCCAAAGGATATGAACAGGCAGTTTTCAGATGAAGAAATTAAAGCTCTAATCATAAGAAAAAAAATGCTCTAAATCACTATTGATTAGAGAAATGGAAATCTAAACAACTTTGAGGTACCACATCACACCTGTCAGATTAGCTAACATATGACAAAACAGGAAAATGATAAATGTTAGAGAAGATGCTGGAAATTTGGAACACTGATGCATTGTTGGAGTTGTGAACTGATCCAACCATTCTGGAGAGCAATTTGGAACTATGCCCAAAGGGCTATAAAACTGTTCATACCTTTTAATCCAGCAATAACCCTACTAGGTCTGCATCCAAACTGAGACCCTAAAAAAGAGAAAAAGGACCTACATGTACAAAAATATTTATAGTAGTTCTTTTTGTGATGGCCAAGAATTGGAATTTGAAAGGGATGCCCATCATTTGGATAATGGCAAATAAGTTGTAGTAATATGAATGTAATGGAATGCTATTGTTTCATAAGAAATGATGAGCAGGAGGAGTTCAGAAAAACCTGGAAAGTCTTACATGAACTAATGCTGAGTGAAATGAGCAGAACCAGGAAAACATTGTACACAGTAACAGCAAAAGTGTGCAATGATTCCAATTTTGATAGACATAGCTCTTCTCAGCAGTGCAATTATTTAAGACAATTCCAAAAGACTCATGATGGAAAATGTTATCCTCATCCAGAGAAAGAACTATGGAGTCTAAATGTAGATCGAAGCATACTCTTTGCTTTTTTTCCCCTTTCTTGTGGTTTTCCCCTTTTGTTCTTTCTTTCACAACATGACTAAGGTGGAAATATGTTTTTATTCATGTATAACCTGTGTCAGATTGCATGCTATCTTGGGGAGGGAGAAGGAGAGGAAGGAGGAAAAATTTAGAACTCAAAATCTTATAAAAGTGAATGTTTAAAACAACAAAACAAAATTAATTAAAAAATTAGAAATACCAATGGTTGCCCCCAGAGAAAAGATGAGAAAATGAAATTTACTCCTTTTACAGAAGTGGGGAACTATGGGCATGGAGCCTTGCATATACTGTCAGACTCCCGATTTGTATACTAGTTTTGTTTAACTGATTTTTCCCCCCTTTTTTATGTTACATGAAGTGGTTTGTTGAATGGGGAGAAGGCTATATTTATAAATGAAGGTGATGTTAAATGAAATCTCAGTTTTTAAAATATTGATATTTTCATACAACTTAAATACCTTTCTTGGCTTTGTGTCATCTACAAATTTGCTCTTGAGGTCTGTCACTAGACTCACCCAAGGTTGCATAACACTTAAGATCTAAGATGGAGTTGACTGGGATAATATCTAAGGCCCCTTCCAACTCTAAAATTCTAATTGTGTCAAGTATTATTGTAAAAATATTGTTCCTGTACAATAATTAACAGGCTTGCTTACAGCATTGAAGTTAAACACATTGCCATGGTATTCACTGTATTCCAACAGCATTACTTTTCAGAATTTAATTTTGAAATTGAAAGAAAACCTTATCTTTTTTTTTTAAACAGTAAGCTCTTTTTATCATTTTCAACCAAAAAAACAGTGCCTTTCCATGTTTCCTTTAAAACTGACAACTGGTTGTTTTGATATTAAACCATAAGATCCTCTGCTAATTCAGAATTTGGAGAGGAAGCATGGTTAGTGGAAAGAGCACTGGTTTTGAAGTTATAGGACCTGGGTTTAAATCATAGCTCTCCTATTTATTTCTTGTGTTTGACCTTAATTGAGTTATTTAACCTCTTTCAGCCTAAGCTCCTTTATCTTTAAAATGGAACAGTTATTTGGGCTAAATCAAAGGTTCTTTAACTTTTTGTGCCATGGACTGACCCCTTTGGCAGTCTGGTAAGCCTGTGGAACCCTTCTCGGAGTAATGTTTTTAAGTACATAAAATGCATAGGATTACACAAGATTATAGTTATATTGAAATAAAGTTATAAAAATATATATTTTTAAAAACAAGTTCATGGACCCCAAGTTAAACCTTCCTTCCTATATAAACTCTGAAGTCCCACTCTAAACTATGTATTAGTTGCTCTGTGTAGTGACTACTCTGGATTTGTTTTTGAAGTATGAAACCTGTATCACATTAGAGAAATTAAGTTATTTTATAACCAAATGGGGAATAGCTCTCTTTTCTTATACAACCAATATGATGACTTTCTGATGTCATGAGATTCTTTTTTAAAAAACCTATTTTGATTAACTTTAAAATATGAGTATGTTAGTCATTTCTAGGAAGATTTGGGGAAGGTAGGGAAGGATATCATGAAACTAAATAATTTCCAGATGCTTTGAAATCACAGTCTAAATTGGAGTCTCCAACTTTTTGTAGGGAGAAAGCTATTCAGTGACTTGAAAGATGGTACTGTGCTGAGTTAAATTCTGTACTGGGAGGAAGAAGGTAGATACTTCATTAAATAAATTCTGTCACCATGCCCCTGAGATGGACATATTAAGCTTCCTGGCTTTGACCTCCATTGTTCTTCTCAACAGAACTACTAGGTTTAGCATTATAGCCTCATTCCCACCCAATGCAGGTTGCTGTGATCAATGGCTATAGTTTGTTGAATCAGGTAATATTGAGTTAGTTGGGGACCTATGACATAGATCTTTAGTGCACTTGCATAGTCCTTTTGCAATAATGGTAGGTCAACTTAGTTTAGTATATCAATGAGACAAATTTAAGATGGGAAGCCACAGCGCAGTTGTATTACAATTCCTAGCGAAAGAAGAGCTTTTTTACATGTAAAATCTACTTTCCCTTCCTTCTACTCTACAATGTCCTGGTAATTTTCATTGTAAAGTGAATTATAATTTCTCATAAGAAGTGTTTGTGACGAAAGACTCATCCCTGAATCATAAACACAAATATAAATATGATATAAAAGTAGAGATATAACTATAAACCCCCAGAAAGTAATAATTTTTTTCCTCGTCCTGTAAAATGTGGATAACTGAAGTTATATTTTTAATGATTATGTAGAAATTTTGCAGGTATGGTTATGGTATAGATAGCATGTAAAAACATGCTCATGTTTCATGAATTGTTTTTATAACCAACATACTAACAAGAATAAAAATAAAAGATACATTGCTTCATCACTTTGGACATTTTATCAACCTTTCCACCCACATGTTACTAGATAATCTTCATCAGTTGCTTTCACTACAGAAAATCAGTTAAACCAAGCTTCCCCATTAAGGAGCCTCTCTCAACTTTGATAGACTGGGCCTCTGGAGTCAGACAAGTATTCTGTGGGTAACTAGATGAGTACAGTCCTTTGTCTTGGTGTTGGTCCAGTTTATCACTTGCTGTAGGGGATATGCCAGAGCTTGTGCTTTGCCGTTATAGCCTTAAAGAACTTTGTTGAGGCAGTGTAAGAAGTATAATTAAAATTTTTTAATTGTTGTTTTGCTTGCTGCCTAAAATTCTAGAAAGACTTTAGAGTTTTGAATGACTCAGGTTTGAAAGCTATCTAGAGAAATTTGATTTGGTATCCTTTTTCTTCATAAATTTCCTTGTAGCAAATAAAGGCCTTCTAAATTACTTCATTAGTTCATTCATTATCATTGAAAAAAAAAGAAAAGCCATTGCCTCATCCAAGTTAATTTGAGAGAATGACCACTATTAAGAAAGTTTTTAACAATATACATTTTTCACTAGTGGTTTGCCTTCTGAAATTAGTCTATTTTCTCTTCTTGTTGCTTTATTTTATTATTTTAAACTTTATTCCTCTTTATAATTTCATTATTGTTATTCTCATCCTCTTTATTCTCTTTATTCCATTTTATTGTCTTTAGTATTCACAAGATATTTTACTTTTAATTTTTAAAAAATTGAATCTGTAAAGGGAACTTTCACTTGCAATGCAAATGGATACCTGCTTCGCAGTTTAAAACCTTCTGCCCTTGTCTGCAGCACTGAGAGGTTAGAGATTAAAGGTTAGACTTGCCCCAGAGTCACACGTGTGTTAGTGAGAGAGAAGGAGAGAAGGAGAAGGAAAAAGGAGAGACTTGGAAAGAGGGGTGGACTTGAAGCCAGGTCTGCCTAATTCTCAAGCCAACTCTGCTATAGTTTCATCATCCTAAATTAAATCAACAAAATTGAAATGGTTTTGCATTTTAAAAAATTCTCTTTTAAGAGATTGCTTAATTTCTTTTATCCCATAACTGCCTGCAGGAACAAAACAGCCTTAAGCTAGGCTTTATTATTTTCCCTTTAGGAATTAGACTTATCCTTTTTGTATCACTGTCTTACCATGCTTGATAATAGCAAGGTAATTTTTCATATATTTTGGAACAATGTAAAGCTCACTGACACTGCAATCAGAGAATCCACAGGGTTTGAATGCAGGCTTTGCCATTTAATACTTATACAGCCTTAGGCAAGATACTTACCCTGCCTCAGCTTAACGGTTCTCATGTATAAAAAAAGGGATTTGGACTAGATGGCATCTAAAGTACCTTCTAGCTTTAGGTCTTTGATTTTTTTTTTTCTTACTTTTTAATTTCCACAGAATGCTGAACATGTCTTTTCACAGTTCGCTTCTAAAAATGAAGATGCTCATAGAAAAGTGCAAAAACCACAGTGGTATTCCTGAACTATATATAGTACACCAGTAACTTCTGAAGTGAGTGAGGAAAAAATAGCAGTAATCATAGATCCTTTTTTCCCTAGTTTTACTGTTTGAGTTAAAATTGTATTAGCTTGCAGTTGTCAACTTTCTACACTAGATGGTGCCTGGTGGGAGAATATAAAGTAAACTCCCAACTTTTGATAATGTAAGTTGTTTGGGAGAGAAATCACCTTACCTTTTTGAGAAATACAGCATTTACTCATGGTATATGAAATTATGATGTTTTGGAGAGCAGGAATCTTTTTGTTTTTAAAAATACTTACCCCTTGCATTCATTCATAACCCCATCACTCCTCTCTCCTAAAGAAATTTGTGGCCAATTTAAATTTAAGGGTTTTGTGGGGGATGAGATGGGGTGCAGTCCCTTGCTTTGGTATATCAGAGCTATATGTCTGTGTGCTAATTGTATAATTGTATTTCTCCCTTTTGGCTCCTTTGATAAATTTATTGTTTTAATTTTTTTATTTATCATTTCATTTATCTAATATATGACAGACACTGGAGGAGAGGGGAGGGTCAAAGGGTTAGAAAGACAAGAATAAAAAGCATCTCTATCCTATAGCTAGAGGTTCCCAAACTTATTTGGCCTACCACCCCCTTTAAAAACAAAAGTACTCAATATCCCCACCCCTTTCACCCAAGGCTACTACTCCTTCCTTTCCCTCCATCTTTTCAGCTCCCCTAGGGTGCTTTATTGCCCACTTTGGGGACCTATGTGTAGGCCCTTACATTCTATTGAAGGAAAGCACTATGTATACAAATAATTAAATGCAAAATACATATGAAACAAATAGAAAGTAATTTGGGGAGGAAGAGAATTGATAACAACTAGGGAATCAGGCCCTCAGGCAGGAGGTAGTACTTGAACTGAGCCTTAACCTGTGCTAGGGAAGGGGGGGGGGGGGTGGAAGAAGAAGGGAAGAAGCATTTATTAAACTATTGTTTTATATGTTTGCATATAATAATTTTTAAAAGTGCACAGGTAAAAAATATAACAAAATCATATGCATAATACGTATGGTTATGTAACTAGGCACTGTGCTAAACACTTTTTACAAATGTTGTTTGATTCTCACATACAACCCTGGGAGGTAATGGCTGTTATTATCCCCTTTTTTATAGTTGAGAAAACTGAGGCAGACTGAGAATAAGTAGTTGCCCAGGGCCCCAGAGCTAGTAAGTGTCTGGGGCCAGTTTTGATTTCAGGTCTTCCTGATTCTAGTCCCAGCACTCTGTGCACTTTGGTGCCCCATAGCTGCTGAGCATCATGAGTTGAAAGAGCATTTCTGGTGTTGCCTGTGCTTAGGTCCAGAGGATGGAAATGGAACATCCTGCCTGGGGAACAGCAAGTAGCCTAGGATGGTTGGAGAAGTAATCTGAAATGATTCTGGAAAGCTAAATTGAAACCAAACTGTGAAATTCATTGGCATTCAGATAGCCCATGCCTAAAAGGTGCTTGTAATTGGCTGTGCTTTCTATTGCAATACATTGTCCTTATTGCCTGAAATTCTTAGTATCTTCCTGGGTTTACTAATAGGAAATTACTTGGACACTGACAGCAATATGTCATGTGTTGTAATTTGTCATGTTAAATAATCACAAATCATATATTTAGAGACCCTATTTTATACTTATACACATTAATTATTTGAAGACTAGTAGGCCTTTTTGTCACTTAGCCTAACTATTTCAAAAGTATTACCAGCTTTTTTATGCATATGTGAAACATCAGTTTGGGAAAAATAGAACATTACTTAGGAGAACCTATCAATTTAAGCATAGTATTTGCAATATAGAAACTTAACCAGTGGATATAGTGGCATTATGAATCTACCATATTTGAAAATTAATTTGTTCTGATAATAAATATTTTCTACTTTCTCAGAAATATTTTTGCTGTTATGGACCGGTATGGAGATATGTCAGAGGGTGAAGTAGACCATTCTTTCTTTGATAGTGATTTTGATGGAGAAGAAAAGAAATGTGAAAGCAATATTTTACCAGTTGACAAACAGTTTGACAAACATGGAAAAAGAGAAGCAGATGCAGAAAATTTAGATTTTAAACTCAGTGTACCTACAAAGGAAGATCATCATATTGAGAAGAGAAATGAATGGAAAGAGAAAACACCATCAGAACATCAATCTTTAGAAAACTGTACTGGAAAATCTTCATCCTCATCAAGTCCAGGATCAAAGAATATATGTAGTACTTCAACAACTGGAAAAATACATTTAACCATTCCAACTAGAATCCCTAAAATAGTAAGAGAAGGAGAAGATGATTACTATACAGATGGAGAAGAAAGCAGTGATGATGGGAAAAGACATCATATCAGACCCAGGTCAGCTAAACCATCTAATAATTTTAAAAAGTGCACAAGTAAAAAATATAACAAAATCAGTTCTTCTTCCTCCTCTTCTTCCTCTTCTTCTTCCTCTTCCTCTTCCTCATCATCCTCATCTTCTACAAGTACAGATACAGATTGTTCAGCTACAGAATCTGATATCTGTCTCTCTGATTCACCTAAGTCATCTTCAAAGAAAAGTGTACCACCTGGTTTAGCTCTGCTGTCACCAAAACAAAAATGCAAATCAGAAAAGTCAACAGAAACACCATCTGTAAATTGTAAACCAAAACTTGGCGAATTCACAGAGGAATCTGAAGATACTGTGACTGATGTAACTCCTTTATCAACTCCAGACATCAGCCCTATTCAATCTTTTGAACTAGCTGCATCGAATCATCAGAAAACAAAAGTAAAAAGGCAAGAAAATGTGAGCCATGAAGCATTTGGAAATTTCGAAGACTCAAAGTACAATTCAAAGTATCTGAAATCAGCCAAAGTAGGGAAAGAAAAAAATGGACCCAGTCTCACCTCAAAATCACTTTCACTAGAATCCAACTTGGACAACAGATATAAACAAAAAGTCTTACATGATACATTAGACCTGAATCAGCTTTTGAAAGGTAATTATCCTTTAAAAAAAGATTTAGAGAGTAATAACATTTAATTTCATGCTTTAAATTGGAATTTACTTAAATGTTTGCACTTAAATCTTTAGTGATAAACTTGTATTGATTTTTAAAATTTTATGCTTTCTACTTAAAGTTTCTATAACTCTTATTTTTTCCATCTCAACTTTGTCATGGGAAAAATGTATTTTGGGATATGATGGCTCCAAAACTGTCAAATTGCCACACGTTTATGGTTCTGTTTTGGGCTCCCTGCACTACAAAGAGCAAAATGTGTCTTTGCCCTTTATGAGTTTGTGATTAAAGTGGACAGTCATGATATAGGCAAACAAAATATAGACTCCCACATGTTTAGAACTGGATGAGACTTCAAAAATAATCAGTTTTAAAATCTTTGTTTCACAGTTGGCAGAAGCTAAGACTGAGGTCTACAGAATTTTCCCCGAGTCACATGGCTAGTGAGGTACAGAATGAGGATCTAGACTTGTAGTTTGATTACTGTCCTTTCCAATGTATCTTGTTTGTCCTTCCATTCTGGAAGAGAACCATCCACTATATCTTACTACCACAAAAAAATGACAACTACTGTCTTGGGGAAATATCCGAACACATGTAGCTGGAGGGAAAACTATTTAACGTGAATTAAAAGTATAACTAAAGCATTTAAGTTGGTTTGGATTGTATGTCTATTTTAAGTTAAAGGCCCAAGGGTTTTCTTTAAAGGTTTCTATATGACAAATAAACTTTTGATTTGAGGGAAAATTTTTTCAGTTAAAATGTCTTGTTTGAAGTAGTCCTATTTCTTGCAAAAGGTAGTTTCGAAAAGCAAAAAGATGATGAGACTTTGAGACTAAGTCCCCAAATCCATAGTTTTAAAGCCAGTTTAGGAAGGAAAGAATACAGATTATTTGGTCTACCTTCTTGATTCAAATAAACGTTCTTGGAAGTTGAAGAAGTTATCTTTCAAGATCAGAACTTTTCAACAGATACTACATGACACATAGGCTTAATAACGACAAAAAAAAAAAAAAAAGACTTGTTTACCCAGCTTCTTTTGTAAGGCTTTGTGGGTGTAAAATAATATGTTTTATTTTACTTGTAAGCAAAAAACTAATTTGCTCATATTATTTAAGCATGTACGCAGACTATAATGGAAATCTCCTTCCTTCTTAAATATACATGTAAATCAGCCTTCAAGCTTATCTCTCTGGTTAGGGTAAAATTGCTCATATCCATGTTAACAAAAAAAAAAATGGCAATCTCTTTTTCTAATATATCACTCAACATATTTTCATAATAGATTAGAAAAATCTAATCTGCCACTTAAAACTTAAGTAATAAAATTTTAAAACCTATTAGTATCTGTTTGGATTTGATTGCTTCAGCTACTAGATTATTTAAGCACTAAAAACTTTCATTTATGAAAAATGTAGATAAATTCTTAGCATGAGTGAAAGAAGTCAGTGAAAGTGCAGTATTGTATCTGTAACTAGATGGTATAGTTCAGATATTAGTTACAGGAACTGTGTGAAATGTAGTATCTGCCTTTTCATGTGATTATAATAATAATATAATTAGCATTTATACAACACTTATATGTACTCCATCCCTTGTGCCTTGCTTCCTCTTAATTATAGTTAAGATTGGTAAATGCTCAAAAAGCCAGATCACAGAGAAATCGATGAACAATTTCCTGGTCCTTGAAACTAGAAATTAGGCACTAGACAAAGACTAGAAATTGACAGGGAAACTGTATAATAACTGGACTGTAAAAGGCATTTGATTTTGTGTAATATATATCATGATTTAATATATTTATTAGTATCTTAAATATGTTACATGTTATATATTAAATTCTACGTATTTATAATCAGATGCATTTTATAGAATTTTAGAGCTAGAAGGGAGCTTGGAGATCTTTTAGATTCTACTCATTTATTTTACAAATGAAGAAGTAGTCCTAAAGAAGGGAACTATATTGTTTCAGGTCACATAGATGCTAAATTGTTTTGAATTTAGTTCTAGTCTGGCACTTCTCCCCTTGCCTCCTCCCTTCATCTAGCTTGTGCTACTGTTGGTCAGGGTTATTTTTCATTGTATACCTGTATTTGTCTTTCTTTTCACATAGATCTCATTTTAAAGGTCTATAGTTATATCAGTTAAGTTCGTGAGTAACAGAACTAGGAGTAGAGCCCACATTCTTTGACTACTAGTCTGTTTTTCCTGGAAATACATAGTTTATCTCCTACAGTCCTCAGCTCCCTAAGTTTAATATTGGAAGAAGGGGGTAAAAAGGGAAAGCAAACATTTAGGCCCAAGACCCATATTATACTTGAAACTACTACATTTCATCTAAGATAAGCCTTTCACAGGTCTCTATTTTGTTACCTCTGCTCAGCCACCTCTAGAACAGGTTGAACCCTCTTTAGATTATTTTTAGCTATTCTGTGGCATCATCTCATATGGTGATAATTCCCAAATATATATGTCATCAGACCAATCTTCAAACTCTCCCTCTATTACCTTCAACTGTTTAGTGTACGTTTCCCTTTGAGTGGCGAGTTACTCAAACTCGCTATGTCTGAAATTTGTTGTCTGAGAATTCTATACAGTATATTCTCCCAACTTTTACCTCTGTGAATTGTACCACCTATTTCTCGGTTAACTGCCCTTGAAATATTAAGACGATCTTTGACTTATTCATATCTTTCCCCAAATTTAGACAGGCACAACTTTAATTCTTCCTTAAATGTATCTCTCCTTTATTCTCTTCTCTTTCCACTGCAGTGACTGATCTATCTCTCTGCTTAATTAACTTTATTTGACTTAACTCAACTTTATTTTAATCTTTCTAAATCTATAGATTCTTTTGTATTGCCTATCTCGCCTTCAGTAAGAATGTGGCTGACATTTCTATTGCACATTTCTTACAAAGGTCTCAAATATAATCAAAGGTTAAGAATATTTGGATTTTTAAAAATTGATTTTTTTAACTACTCTACCACAAACTCAATAGTAGGTGATTACTAGTAAGACTTTCTTTTTTTTTTTTTAATTTTATTATAGTTTGCATCATTCATTTCCACAAGATTTTGAGTTACATATTTTCTCCCCCTCTTTCCCCCACCCACCACCCCAAAACAGCCATCCCAGTGTGTCCCCCCTCCCCCAGTCTATTCTCTCCTATGTCACTTTTCGGTAGGGCAGGATGGATCTCCCAACCACAGTGCCTGTGTATCTC
>CM053592.1:46037786-46066333 GCA_028646515.1 Pseudochirops corinnae
AAGTATCCTTGTGTGCGTTTTGGAGTTGTAGAATTGGTTTAGAGTCCTATTTTATGGGTATTTGGGGGTGGCTATGTGAGAGCTGTGATATGTTGCTGCTACTACGCTGCCTTCTTGGCTCCGCCCCTCGGGAGGAATTTCTACATTAGGAGATCCCTAGGTTTATGAGCTAACAACTCTAGATTTTTAAAAATAAACAGTTGACTTAAAAATGTTAAGAAATGCCTTCTCTGAATTACAAAAATGTCCTTATTCCATATGTTGTAACTATTTGATTTGAGTTTGATGATTGTGAAAATGTAGTGGAATGCATAAATATGTAGAGTTCTAAACTTTGGGTTTTATAAGCAGGGAGAGTGTTCTTAGTCACTTTTCCAAATAAAAAAGGTATTAGTTAACAAGACACAATATCTTATGTGGGGTAGACAAATTGGAAAGGAAACAAATAGCAATGAAAAGCACATAACAGGTATAAATCACAGTGGATGTTACTTTCTTATATCTGAGAATCTAGCCTTAACTAGAGCTCAAAATTAGATACATTAACTCAGCTAGAAAATACTGAATATTCAGGATTAGAATGGGTTGTATTTGAGAAATAGCTTAGGATGTGCTATAGTTTCTTAGTCTTTGCACTCTTCTCAAATGATAATAATTCTAAATATCCAGACCTGCCCTCTTCTTGTAGCTCATTTATATTAGGAAAAGAATAAGCAATTATTCCTACATACATGAGTGAAGGGCAGTGTGTTGGGGGGTGAGGGAATGGTGGAAGCGGGATGGAAATCACTCCCTATTTCTGAGAAATAACTATGAGAAGGGTTACATAAAGGCAGTTTGCCTAATTCATTCCTTTGATGACACTTTACCTGTCTCGTTTGTAGCTTCTTTGTCCTGGCTTTGTAATGTGGTGGTCCCCAAATTTCTGTCCTTATTCTGTATAGTCATCCTTGATAATCTTACTCACTGTCATAGCTTTGGCTGTCATCTTTAGTAAATGACTTGCAGTACAAATGTTTTGCTTAGTCCTGAGCTCCAGATCCTATTTCCAACTACTTATACAACAGCGCCACATGACTGTACCCATTGGTACCGCAAACTCAGCATTTTCCATGACCAAACTTTATTGCTTTCTAAACCTGTTCTGTACTCTAAACTTTAAAGTTTTCTTTGACTTTATTTTCTCCTTCAACTCTCATAACTAATCATTTATTAAGGCCTGCCACTTCTACCTCTGCAATATGTCCACGACCTGAACTTTCCTCTCTATTCCATTTCTGCTTTGTAGTACAAGTCCCTCGTCACCCACTTGGACTATTGCATTTGACTCCCAGTGGTTTTTATGCCTCCAATCGCTTCTTCCACTGTAATTCATATTTCACATGCCTGCCAGACCAATTTTCCTTTTGTGTAGATATGGTCGTGCCTCTCTCTTGCTCAAAACCTTTCATTGTTTCTCCACTTTGCTTACTGAGTAAAGTTAAAAGTCTTCAGCTTGACTTTCTGACACACCTCTTTCCAGCCTTATCTTATACTACTCTTCTTCTACCTGTCTCTGTCCACATAAAGAATCATACCCTTACCTGCAGGTGTTATGCCCAAAGGAATATAAATTTTGATTACTGAAACCTCTCAAGGTGTTTAAAGGCTCGATTTCTTTTTAAAAGACTGTGCCTTAAACCCATCACTCTGGCTGTCATTGATTGGCCAACAGTAGGTCCTAGCCCAAGCCTCATTTGGTCATTGTTTGGCCTCTGATGGCTCAGAGTGAGTGTAAATAGCAGTTGTTTCTGTTTGCCCATAAACCCTGAGGGTCTTCCCCTCACATATTGATTGGGGGTGGGGGGGTTAAGTAAAAGGGCCATTTTTTGCCTCATTCCTTACCTGCCTAGCCTTAATCACTGAATGGGCATAGCCTCAGACAGATTCCCACAGCATCTGGGACCATCTAATCTTCCTGATCTATATCTTGCCACTGTACTCAAATGGCTCTGGAGGACAGTAAGGCTGCTGACTTTGCACAGTTTGTCTCACTTAAATCCAGTTCACTTACAAGTCATTATATCACCTTCCTGATGTGATGGTCCTCTTGTAGAAGGAAGGACAAACAACACCATCTTACCTCCAGCTAAACTGAAATTTTACAATTCTCTATCCTTAGAGTATACTCTCTCTGGCTATGAAATTCCTGCACATCTTTTTCTGTTTTTTTTAAATTCTGAATTTAAATACCAAATAAAATGAGCATTTCTATGTAGGCAGTAGAACAGAAGAAGAGAATTCGACACACAACTGCATGTCTCTTATATAGAGTTGTTTTTGTGTGTGGTTGTGTTGGTTATGTAGAGATTGTTCAACTTGTAACATTCAGAACCGTCCTTGTCTGTAATTCCTTCTGTTGTCTAATGTGCATTTTAAAATGTTTAAATGATCTTTTCTTTCCTTACCCTCCCCCTTCCTCTTGCCTTCACATTGGAAAAAAGAAAAACAGAACCTTTGTAACAACTGTGCAGTGCATTATTGTTACCGCGTCATTTCCCTAGTTCTGCTCACTTCACTCTGCATCATTCTATATAGATCTTCACGTTTCTCTAAGCCAGTTGTTTATTGTTTTCTGACACACTGAGTTATTCCATTCCATCATCTCCTGTAGTTGTCCAGCCACTGTCCAGTTGGCGTGAGTATCCCTTCAGTTTGCCGTTTTTACCAGCATGAAAATAGCTCATAAATCATTCTGTCCTCCTTGGAGGCGTCCCTGGTCGGAGGCTGCCTGGCGGACTGACTCGGGGCCCAGCTGCGAGGCGTTTGGCAGTGCCTGGTGGGCTCGAAGCTCCGCCTGCCGTGCCAGGATGTGCCTGGGTTCCTGCAGCCCCTCCACCATTTGCCATTTTCCTTTGCTTTATTTATTTATTTTGCTGATTTGTTGAGTTTGAGGTGAAACCTCAGGGTTGTTTTAATTTTCGTTGCTCCTGATTATTAGTGATTTGGAGCATTTTTTCATGCAGATTCTTTGACTACTCACATCTTTTAAAACCCAATTCATATCTTGTTTTTCATGATTCTTTCCTTGATTTCCCTCCTTCCCATTAGTAATGATACTTCCTTCTTCAGACCCTAAAATGTAAGGCTTACTTGTTACTTTGTTTGCTATTTAGATCATGAAAATATATAACATGTTTCCCCTAAAATCTTATACCTCTTTAACTGTAAGGGCAGTACTCTCGATGTAGATACTTAATACATAGTTGAATGTTCAGAATTAGTACCACATTTACTTTAATTTCAGGTGAAATAAGTTTAACTTCAAAGATCTGCACTTCATGCCACAGCTTTTCCTCCCACTCTTCTACTTAGAAAGGGACGCTAAATACTGCCATGTAATACATGGTCTTCATGAATTTAGACAGGAAACCTCATCACCCTAAGTCCAATATGGTGATAAGCCTCTATAAATTTAGTCTAATACTCTAATCCATTATTGGCCCAGACTTTAAATTTTTCTATCTTGGTGTAGCACTTGCCATCTAGTCTTTATGTTATATAATAAGGATCAGATGAAATATTATATAATCAGTGCTTTGAAAAATATAAAGGATGATACAAGTATATTAACTGGTATGAAAAATCAAGTCAAAAAGCATTTATTAAGAATTTACTGTGATTTGTATTAAACACTGGGAATAAAAATACAAGCAGAAATTAAGATGCTTTCTTCCTTCCAGAACCTTTCATTCCAATGGGAGGTAGACAGCACATCAAAGGAAGGTGAAGGGGGAGGGATAGAAAGGAAGATATCCTGAGAGGCTGGAGAGGAGGCCAGAGAGGAATGAAGAAGACATGGCTTACCTGAGATCTCTTCTTAAAATGGCAGTTCTGGGAAGAACCAACCAATCAGAGGAAGGGGCCACATGTGCAGAGTATGCTTGCAGGGTGAGAATTCCAAGGGTGGAGTGAACTTTGAGGGTAAGGAATCTGCTGTGGCATGGTAGAATACAGAGACAAGTCTGGAGAGAGTGGTTTATCTTCCTTAGAAATGTGGGAGGCAGCTCTTGTGGATTGGAAAGGTCACCATATTTAGACATGATCTAGCTTCATGTTTGAGCACTGCCACTTATTAGCTGTGGTGAACATGGATGCACCTCCATAAGTACTCTGAACTTGCTTTTCCTTATTTGTGAAATGGTGAAAAGTATTTGAAATACCTCTCTAATCACATTAGATTGTTGTGAAGGTCAAATAAAATTTTGTAAAGTGCATTGTAAATGTCAAAATGCACACTTACATAAATGTCTTTGGAACTCCTCTTTTCTGTAGCCTCTCCTTTGACAGTGTCATTCATTACCTCAAGTTCAGTTATAAACTTTATATGAATGAGCTCTCCTAAATCTAGCTTTCACCTTCTCTGTGCTTTAGATGAGCCTCTGGTACCTACAGGGTCTTTCCATCTACCTGTTCCATTGGCATTTTGAGCTCAATACATCCAAATATATCAATATATCCAAAATCAAGCTTATTATTTTTCTCCTAAACCTGCTTTTTCTGATGTCACTTTTTTTTCTCCATGATACCGCTACTCACTCAGTCTCCCATATTTGAAATCTTGGTGTTAGCTTTGAGCCTTTCTTTTCCTTCATCTCTGATAACAAATCTAATTATCAAAATCTGTCCATTCTTTCTCTGCACTATATCTTTTACCTATTTCTGTTGCCTTACCCTGTTTTTCCACTGCTGCCTCACCACATTATTCCACTTTGGGTACTGTTTTAGTAGCTTCCTAACACCATAGTGTTCCTGCCTCTACTCTCTTCCTCTCCAGTGCATTCATCTTGGCACTGCTAGACTAATCTTCACACATAGGTATTTAATCATATCCTTCTTTCACTCAAAAACTTCATTTGTTCACTGTTGCCTACCAAGTTAAAATGTTAAGCTCTTTGGTATAGCATTCAAGGCCACCCATGATCTGAAATTATTCTACTTTTCTGACTCTGTCTTATATTGATTTCTTCCACCTAGTTGACCCTTTAGACCAGGGATTCTTAACCTTTTTTGTGTTGTGGGTTCCTTTGGCAGTCTGGTGAAACCTATGAACCTCTTCTTGGAATATTTTTAAATATTTGAAGGAGATGCTGATTTAAGTTAAACGTTAGCAAAAATATATGATTTTTTTTTTTTCTGTCCAAGTTCATGAATTTCCTTAAATCTATCCGTGGACCCCTGAGAAATAATCCCTACTTACACTGTACTGTCTCACCTACCTGCATTTTCATCTACCTCTTTAAGCCTTGAATATTCTTCCTCCCTTTTTTGGCTTCTTGAATTCCACTTTCTTTCCCAAGCCTGCCAAGAACCACTTCCTCCACCTATTTCCTCTCCTTCTCCAAATCAATAATTACCTTTGTTCTTTGGACCTCACAGAACAGCACTTCATACCTGTCTTTTTATAGCTACTTTGTATTTTTATGTAGTAGTTGCATATGTATTGTATCCTTAAGAGCTGGGATCATAAGCATTTAGCATACTGTTTCACAAAATGTCTTGTTGAATTTATTGTCAGCTGTTATGAGTAATCTTATTCAGAATTCTGAAAAACTAATGCGTTATGTATCTTCTAGAATTCAGAACTTATTTTGATAAAGAACTTAATCTTTAAAATTTTTCATATGTTGTTTCAGATATCTACTTTAGTGTCTTTTTCACAAGTGCATAATTTTTAATAACTTGTCAAGAAAATTGCAGTTAGGAAATATCTTAATGGCTAAGTATATCAATAGAAATTTTAGAAATCGGGACAACAAAGAATTTTCTTACTTGATACCTTTAACTCATTCTAATTTCTATTTTTAATCAGCAACGAAAGATTTGTTTTTTAAAAGACAAATGTGTATTTTGTATACTGCTTATGTTCTGAAAATTTACTTATTGGTAGTGCTTGTGTAGTGAAATATTAAGCCTCATCATTGCTTGCTTCAAGATAACCTAGAGTTATTTTTGCCTTGGTAGTTAAACCATTGTTGCCTGTAGCAGTTCTTAAAACTTCTTTGACCTCTCAGAGTAGGTCTTATAACTTGCATTTTAAAGTTTTAAGAGCTGTTCTAGAATATTTTCAGCAAATTTTTCTTATGATCCCTGCATTATTTTTCCTCTTTTATGACTACTGTATGGTGAAGTAAGACTTTTTCTACCACAATAAGCTCCTAAATTAAGTATTTAATATTTATGCAGAACAAGTAGTACTTTAAAGACTGTTATTGGGAACAAACGGGATTTCTGTTCTTTGGGAACTGGTATTTGAACATCCAGTACTTTAAATATAGAACCACCTGAAGCAGACAAAACAAAAGGCACCTTTTTTCATTCCTCTTAAGTGCTTATCTGCCAGCTATTTCACACAACTAGAACTTGGGAATATACTAATGAAGAGTTTATTTTTGTTTTTGACGGTCTATTAAACAATGGTCTATTGAAAAGTATATATTTTGAAAGATATTGAAAACAGATTGTGTGCGCTGGCTCTATGAATTATTAAAGTGTGTTTATATATTTTGTCTGTCTGGCTAAAATGATTAAAATGTACAATTCTGTTATCAATAAAAGTTTATCCAAGGAAATAACAGTTAAGGGGAAAAATTAAATATTAAATTAAAAAAAAACAGTTATCAGTCTCTTTAAATATCAGGAGCAGAGAATCATAGAAAAATATATACAGATTTTGTGAAACTTAAGTGATACTATATTTTTACTTTATGATTTTTAGCTGAGATTTTCTATTTCATTTCTTAAAGCTTTCCTGCAGTTAGACAAAAAAGAACAGCAAAAATTTGCTATTGATCGACCTTCTCCAGCACCTAAGAAAAACTACTCTTTTACAAAGGAGGAGGTAAGACAGATTGATCGGGAAAATCAAAGGTTGCTCAAAGAACTATCCAAACAGGCCGAAAAACCAAGAGCTAAGAGTGCCATTCCTAGAAAACCTGTTGTTCCACCTCCCAAACTGTACCATAGTGCTCTCAACAGACAGAAGGAACAGCAAAGAATTGAGAGAGAGAACTTGGTAAGTCACCCCAAGACCTTTGAGGTACTAAAGAAAATGCATGTGTATTTTCTATTCAGAAGATAACTAGAATAATCATATGAAAAAAGAAAGTAAATTTTTTTTCTTCTTAGTTATCTGAAAACAGGAATAGACATCAATAGACAATTTTATCCATTGGACAAACATTATTGGTAAGCTTTGAAAGGCACTAAACTCCTAGATGGGGGTCCCTTATACCTCACTGCAATGTTAGAGCACCCCCTTGTTTTATAGGTGAGGTTAACTGAGACACAGAGGAGATGGTACTTGCCTCAGGTCGCAGAACTAAAGCCCAAGTCTTCGAGCTCATATGATGTATGATAACAGGTTGTAGACTATGTGCTTTTTTGACTGGAGCCTACCAGTTGATTTTTTTGGTGGTGCATTGACTGTCACTTTAATGGATTTATTATATTTCATACAAAGTAACTTATTCACTAGCAAGATCAACCTAGAAGTACCAGTCTAGTAGCTGAATCTGCCCTTGAAAATAAGTGTATTAGCATAAAACTTACTATAGCTGTCAGAATTCCTAGTAGTTTTAAGGAAGACTATATGTCATATGTAATATGATATTTAAATGTATGTGATAAATGTCTTAGAGGGTTATAGTGTTGTGTGAGGTATGAAGGGGAAGGTTGTTACTGACCTAGTAAATCAAGATGATTTTGTCTTAATCTTTTTAATGCTACAAGTTCCACAAAGATTGGGGGAAGGGGAGAGGGATATTCCCTACCCAGGGAATAGGCTAAGTCAAGGGTAGGGAACCTGTGGCCTCAAGGCCACATGTGGTCCTCTAGGTCCTCAAGTGTGACCCTTTGAATGAAACTAAACTTCACAGAACTTTCTATATGAAGCAGAAGCATTCAAAATAATTTCATAGGTTGTACTTTTCAAAAATAATTGTTGCAACAATTAAATGTTTTAAGATATCTGTTCAAAATTCTGTGTTCTGGAGGGCCACAAGTGGTCTCAATCAAGGCCACAGGTTCCACCCCTGGACTAAGTAAAGATATGGAGGTGGGAGAATGTAGAGTCAAGGACAGAGAATTGGTGAACTGGAAAGAGCATTCAGTTTGGAGTAAAAAGACCTGTATTCAAATTCTGACTCTGCCACTTGGTTCCTGTGACCACCTTGGACAAATCACTTAAACTTGCTAGTACTCAGTTTCCTCCTCTAGAAAATGAAAAAATTATTCTAGATATCACTGTGGTCTTTTCCCGTTCTAGATCCTGGGATTCCATGGTTAGTTGTACTTGTCTGAGGTACATAGATGGCATATCTGAAAGCACAGAATTCCTCTATATCACATTTGACTTGAGGCAAATTTAGCTGTAGTAAACACCAAATATTAATTTTCTTATAGTCTTAGTTATGGAAAGGGCTCTTAATCATTTTTTCCAATAGCCTTGCTTTCAATTCAGGAATCCTTTCTTTAGATATCCTTGACAGATAGTTACCCTGCCTTTTATTGAATACTTAAGGTGATAATTTTGCTGTAGAATTTAGAAAAGTAAGGGATCAAGGGGTGGGGAACCAACCGGAGGAGAAATGGGCCAAAGAGAGGTTGCAAAGTAATGCCTGATTTCTCCAGGACTGTATCCCAGTTTGTTTAAAAAGTCTGACTTCCCCTTGGCACACTGGGCCCTCCGGACCACCTGCTAGAGTCATTAGGAACCTCAGACAACATCATAGTTCCAGCTTTCTCCAGAACTTTTATCTCTCTTTGTTGTCAGTGGGCAAATGCAGCAACAGACTTCTGCCTCAGGCTGCTCAGTGTGTAGCACTGAGCCTGGTCAGAGATGTGACTAAGAATGGACCAGGCCATGTGGGTAGTTCAAGGAAGAACTCCCTTTATTGATTCTTAAGACAAGGTTTTTATAGAGCATTGAGACAAATGAACAGGACTCAAGTTTTCTGAACATTATCTTGGTCTGTCATATTCTGGGAGTAGCACAGAATGGATAATTTAATAAGGATTTGGCATCTAGGTGACTAAAATCTTGGGGTAGAGCCTTTGATCTCAAAACTCAAATAACATCCTTTTAAATGTAGCTCATATTAAAGGACTACTCCAGGGGCAACCTTTTGAAAACCGCATCACAAAGGACTTCCTTTAGAGCAGCTGACAAGATTTTATCTGAGTCCTAGATCAGGCCTTGGCTCCCCATGTGATCTCAGTGCCGAATCAGATATTTTGTCTCTCAACAGACTTCAGAGTACTGGGACACAGGGTTGATCTTTTTCCCCCCAACATGACCCGCTCTTGCTTCCATAATTTGTGCCTTCCCTTTTCAAATTTGGTTTCTCTCTGAACTCCCTGTGCAGCTATGGAGCCCTAGACCATGGGATCCTCCTCATCCCTTCTCTGGACTTCTTGAAATCTGATCTCCTAAACTGAAAGTAGTGTGAGGTTTTTATGTCCAAATTGTCCCTCCGTATCTGTCTTGAGCCCCAAGATAGCCTGGTTCCCATCATGAATTTGCTGAACTTCCTGATTAGAGTCAAAAGGACTGGGTTTGAGTCCCTGCTCTGCTGCTTCTTAATTGTCTGTCCTTGGGAGAAGTTACTGCTTGGTAAATTGAGGAGGTGTTGGAATAAGTGACTTTTAATGTAAATTCCAGCTTTTTCTTAAAATTACTTAGTTTTAAAATTTTTCTCCAATTAGATATAAAAACAATTTTTCATGTTTTCAAACTTTTGAGTTCCAAATTCCTTCCTTTCCTCCCTTCCTGTCCCCCTCATTGAGAAGGCAAGCAATTTAATATGAGTTATACATATGTAGTCATGCAAAACATATTTTCATATTAGTCATGTTGCAAAAGAAACCACAGACCAGAATAAAAACTCCAAGAAAAGTTATCTCCAGATTCATGTCTCTGTTGTACTAAAAGCTTCTTCTGTTTCAGGTGAAGTCCAGATTACAGGAATGTTTTGTGTCTTTAACAAAACAAAACCTTTCCATGAAAAGTTATAATTGATGGTACTTTCTGTACAAAGCAGAAGCTTTCCAGATAATTTCATAGGTTATTCTTTTCAAAAATAATTTTTGCAGCCATGAAATGTTTTAAGATATTCATTCATTTATTGAGCTCCTCCTGTGCCTGTAGAGCACTGTGCTCAGAACTGGGGTTGAGACAAGGATGATAAAGGGAGATCCCAGTGATGTAGTCTGCCCAGATACTTCCTGGAGTTTATGATCTATTGAGTCACTGAAGACTTTATTGTAGACCTAGAAGTTTTTATTTTCCTCTGATCACCATATAGACAGGAATGGAGCCCGAGAGCTTTAACAAGTAGTGGCTGAAGCGCCCTCCTCCCGAGCTTTGCAGCTTATGATTACTTGCCTTGGTGCTGAGACCTAGAGTAAGCCAGTGAAGGCAGTGTCTTTGAGGAGTTGAAGCATAGATATTGATCCTCTGAGAACTTCCAAGACTATAATTACATAACTGTGCTCACCAGTCAGTTATAGTCGGTGTACTTCTAGCATACTTTGTACCACATGCTACATACCTTTGGGACAAGATTTTTAGTAGAGTGGGCTGGTAAAGAGAAAAACTGCTGTTTGTTTATATTTGAAGATAATAAATATTTATTGCCCAGTAGAATTGATTTCTTAATCATTTTCAGGAAGGGATGAGTCGTATTTTCACTTGTCATAGGGAAGGATAAAGTAATGAAGTATTTTTAAAATTAAAGTGCTAAACTTAGAGTATTAAAGATATTAAGGCAATTTATTCATCACTTAATATGAGCCAGGCACTATACTTGTGTATATATAAAACCAAGTAAGAACAGATAGTAATTTTGACCAGTAGAGGGGGCTATTGTTCTTGACATTTCTCTCAAATTTGTAGTGTAACTTCATTAAACAATGAAAAAAAATTTAAAGATTGAAATTAACTTCTCACACACACATCTCCATTATGTGTATATAAAAGAATGATCCTGATTCATGGGAAAAGTTAGCAACAAGGTTATTTTGTTCCCATTTTATTCGTCCTCTAACTAGAAATCTGTCTCACAGATAATTGCTAACATTTTTTCATTTATCAGTGACCTTGAGCAAGTCACTTTCACTTCATCTGTGAATGAAATCAAAATGAAGTTTCTAAGAGGAAGATAGTGATCCTTGGTCTGCGTGGAATAATGGCAACCAGAGTTCTGTGTGAGAAGAGAGAAAAGGAAGGGAAGAATAAGTATAAAGATGAAAAGGTCTTTATGCCTTTCATCATTTTTTTTCCCAGAAGAAAGAGTTCTCTCTCTCTCTCTCTCTCTCTCTCTTTTGCTTAGTTTCTTCATTTGAACTTAAAGCAATATGTAATATCCAGCCTAATTATTTAATTTTTCTACTCCCTGTCCTTCTACTGGAAGAATGAATGGTGCCTCAGAGCAGCTATGGTTCTCTGGTCCATCCTGAATCACTTCAAGAACATTGAACAAACTCATCTGGCAGTTCCTTAAAAGCTGCTCACCAGAAAGAAACAAAGACAAATTCAGAAAGATAAATTGTCTTCCTAATTAGGAGTGTATGTTCCCAGACAAAAAGAAAACAATTAGGCAGGTCAGTTCAATAAAAGAGGAATCTTCTTTGTGTGTTAGGTGAAAGTTTTTGTAAAACATTTAACTTGGAACCAAGCAGAATTTTTTTTCCTAGTCCAATCAGCTGGCATTTATTGAATGACAGCTCTGTTCTCAGTATTCTGCAGGCCCTGAAGGAAGACAGGAAGGAGATGGCTGAGGCTCTCCAAGAGCTTATGATCTAGAGATTACTGTACAGCTAAGAACTAAAGAATTTAATGCAAAACAATAGTAATTAAGTGCTATGTGGGAGTGATTTCCCATTTTGGCATGTTATGGACACAGATTCTTAGAAATTATGATGCATTAAAACCTATGTAAATCTGCTTTAGTGTTTAAATTGTAGTCAGCACTTTATTGAGGGCTATTTCTGGCCCTAGCACGTACTTTGACTTTTGCTGGCCTTGCCATTTCCATCTGACAAACATACTGACACTTGGGGTAGGCACATGTGATTTGGGAAGCCGAGCCAAAGTGTTTCTTTAGATGTGTCCATGTTCTGACAATGACAGTGGCAGTTGACATGCTTCTTGCTTTCAGAAATTGCTTTGAAATAATAGTTTACATTTGTGCAGTGTGTTTGTATTTACCAAGCACTTTACTCATGGTGACCTTGTGAAGTAGGTAGTATATGAATTATTTCCCCCATTTTAACAGATGAATTGTAGGCACCTTCATTTTTCTGACTGTCACTGTCTTGTAATTTCAGATAAAGAGGAAAATTCTGCATCCTATCATTTTGCCCTGTTGGGAAAGCAGAGATAGGGAATGCAGAGAGTGATAGTTTTTGATAAAGCTACCAAACTTAGAAAGGTAGGCTGTCATCTATAATAAGCATCATTAAACAGCCTGAGTTTACAAGTAAGCCCGTAATGTGAAAAGCTGATCTTAGAAAAACCTCTCACAGAAAGAGAAGAACAAGTATTTTTGCTTTCAAATCCTTGGAAACCAACCACTTGGTACAGGATAACTTAGAATGAGGGCATCAGATCCTAAGTTTCCCCAAAAAGCTAAAGATACCTATGAAAGATACTGTAGCAGCTGTAAAAATGTGCATGTAAGGATACCTGTGACTATTTAAAGATACTCAAAGAAACTTCTGATTTCCAAACCTAGATGAAGGATTTTTTTTCCCTTCTGATTGATTGCAGGAAAAATAAAAGCAGGATTTTCAATGTGTCATAAAATATAATTTGTGTGACTGCTGTATTGTCCTTTTAGAAAGGTTTGTACTCTTATTTTGTGTCTTAAGCATGCCATTTATAGTTGATTGAGTATATTATTTGTGGTTAAGTTAATAAAAAGTTTGATATCACTCTCTGGATCAGAAATTTAATCCTCTATTATAATACTGTTTCTGGAGGGAAATCAAACACTTCACTACTTTACTAAAGATCTACTCTCATGCTCCTTCATCAGAGTGGGGAGATGACTCAGTTCTCAAAAACTATAGCAATAGAGCACAAGCACTGACTGCCCCTGCCATGCAAAAAGGCTCTGATCAAGGGTTTTGTGTTGGACTGCAAAGATGAGCTCATTGTAAATAGTTTCTTGGTCACAGCAAACTCAGACCATCTGGCTAATCAGAGAGTTTGGGCTATAGTCTGCACTGGTAGAGGGAGCACACAAATCCTCAAAAATCCAGGTCCTTGAACATTATTTATATTTGCAGAGAGGGAGAGAGGCTGAGACATGCAGGAGTCCCAGGGTGTAGGGAACCCCACAATGACTATTCTCTACAACTTACAGTCTTAAATCCTTGGAAAAACAGAGAGGTTAAGTGATGTGCCCAGGATCACACAGATGGTATGTCAAAGGTGACTCTGAAACCTAGGTCTTACTGGTTCTGAAGCAATTTTTTTTTTCTGTTATGCCGTAAGACTTTCTTCTGAGTTAATGAATTAAGTGCTAGTATGGACAAACCAAAATTGAAGTAGCTGGCAAATTCACTTCTAAGTTTATAGCATATAAACTCTAGATTTGTCTGATATCTTAATGTAGAATATACTTTGAAACTGTTAAAAGGTTAAGATTGTTTTCAAATGATCCACAGTATTTTTCTATGTAACTTACATAGCAAATACTAATTCAGAGTTCTAGGTGATGATCTTTCTAATTCTTCTTTCTAACTTAGACATTTAAACTGATTTTCCTTAATGAAGGCTTTATTGAAAAGACTTGAAGCCGTGAAGCCCACTGTTGGTATGAAACGCACTGAACAACTGATGGACTATCATCGCCATATGGGCTACCTAAATGCATCCCCCGTCTCCAGACGAGTGAGGTCTACTCTCAGTCAAATTAGTCCCCTAAGTAAGTATATCGCTGTTTGCTTTTTGCATGTTCATGCCTTGGAACCTAGCCTTTTTGTATATAACTTGTGTCTTTAACATAATAAGAGCAGAGGCCTTTTAAAATGCTGTCACTTGAAATATAACATGTCATTTTCTTTGGCATATCTGACATTTCATTCACACGAATACAGATTGTGAACATTTCATTTAACAGAGCACTTTGTAATGCCAAGGTCCATTTGTATTACATGGTAACCATCAGATGAAACAGTTGGAAATGCTATTGCTAGAGACAGACAAATCCCAACTGTTTTATTTCATTGTGTTTATTAACATAAAAGCACTCAATTCATTGGCTTGTGGGTCTCAAAGTTAAAGATTCTTCTTAACTAGCGTTATTACTAATGTCTTACAATCTTGTGGGTTTTCTCCTCTTCGTAAGGAAACTGGGCTTCTTTGAGTACACAGTTCATATTTATATAGTAAAAGCTTATTTTAAGATAAACTTTCCTTATGACAACCTGTGAAATGGGTGTTAGAAATGTTATTTCTAGTTGGACAAATGCTGGAACTGATGCACAGAAAAGTTAAGTTATAAGAGCCATGTTGCAAACCTAGATGTAGTATCGTTAAGTGGATCTGAAGCAAGTCGAATCCCTTGACCGAAAGAGTAGTTGTAAATAACCTTAAGTTAACTTGCTTAGTGAAGTGCCCTAATGAAATCTTGATTATTTAACAGTTGTAGTGGACTTAGATGAAGGTGTAGAGGGCAAATTTTCACATTTTTGGAGATAATGAAAAGCTGCGTGAGATAACTGATTAGTTTGATGGCAAACTCAGGATCCAAACTACCTGAATAGGCCAAAACATCGAGTTGAACCTAAGATGAAATTTATTAGAATCAAATGAAAAGTCTTATGCTTGAGTTAAAATCAACTTCACAAAATGCAAGCTGGGAGAGGCCTTTGCTTAATAGCAGTACATCTGAAGGAAAAATGTAGGGGTTTTAGTGAACTTGACTATAAGCTCAGTGACAGTCAACAATATGTGATCTAGCAACTTAAAAAGCTTCATATGATCTTGGGGTGAATAAAGAGAGAGCAGTTGTGTCTGATACTAGGGAGCTGCTGTCTTGATTATTCTCTCCCTTTGTCAGGTCATACATATCTGGCGTATTGTTTTCTAGACTAGATGACATAGGAAGGATCTTGGTAAATTGTAAGAGTTTCCGGAGGAAGGCAAGCAGACAGTAAATGGCCTAAAGGTCATGCCGATTAAGAATTAATTGAAGGAGCTGTGGACCTTTTGCCTGAAGAGAATCTTAGGATTTGGGGAATGGAAACTCCCCGAGTGGACTGCCTTCCGATCTCTGAAGGGCTTTTATTCAGGAGAGGGATTTGAATTGTTCTGCTTGCCCCAGAAGGCAGAACTAAAAACTGGGGGGGAAATTGCAGGGGCAGATTTAAGCTTGATGTAAAGAAAAGCTTTCTAAAAATGGATTTTTCTAATGTTATCAGAAAATGGATTTGAAATCAGAAAGACTAAATGCTAACCCCACTTCTAACATTGACCACAATCCTTTAAATTTCCTGAACCAGTTTTCCTATTTTACAGATGGAGATGATATTTTAGTACTTACCTCATAGGGTTGTTGTGAGACTCAAATGAAATCATATATGTAAGTGCTTTGCAAATTTAGCTATTATTAGTTGTAGATTCTCCCTCACAAGAGTTCTTCATGTATAGGCTAGATGACCATATATCAGAGGGGGTCCTCCTATGGGTTGAATTAGGTAAACTCTGAGAGTCTCAACATTGAAATTTTGTGATTCTGTCTGTTAGTTATAAGTACAACTTAAAGTGGTATCTTGTGGTGATAGTAAAGGAACCTCCATTGAATCTTCCCACCTTGAATCCCTTCCCCCCTTTAAGTTACCCTTTATCTCCATGGCTTCCTGTTAACTCTCAGATAAAGTATAAAGCTTTATCTCATGAAATATCACAATTTATTTATTCTTATTTGACCCTCCTCACAGTAACCCAGTAATAGAATGATCTCTCATTCCATCTCTGCCTATTTAAATATATATTTAAAAAATTATTCTCCTCTATTAGGTGGTGAGAGTAGAGATTGTCTTATCATTTCACCAGGGCCCAGAATAGTACAGTGTGTGTTGTCTGTGTTTAGTAAATGCTTCTTGGGAACCTAGCCAATAGAATTGGAAGAGGATGCTAATGAATTCTCCATTTTGTAGATGAGAAAACTGTATCCCAGAGAGGACAAATGGTTACAGCCAGTAAGGGGCAACATCAGGACTTGAATCCATATCTCTTGACTGACACCAAATCTGTTGTGACTTTTTTTTTTCACTATATTATAGCTGTTTTGTTCCTTTTCTTCCTCCAGATTGTCCTCACCTCCCCAAAATTGGTATCATCTTGGAGAAAAAAAAAGGGAGAATTCCATTTTTCTATTTTTAGATTTTTTAATCTTCAGAAAATGTTTTAAGATGAAAGATAGAAAATGAAGAACCTCAGCTGTCTGTACCAGATTTTACGTGATTGACTAATTTCCCATCTTGTTTGTGTATTATCAGGAGGAGCCTCCAGGTCATCTAGTGCGACAAGTGCGCTCAGCCGAAAGAGTGAGAGATCACTTTCTGATGCATCCAGTGGCGCTCTGCTGAGACCTAAACCCCCTAATGTTCGTACTGCTTGGTTATAAGAAAAAAATAGACATTTTATTTTGAACATTGTTATTCAGATTTCTATTGAAGTGCTCTTGTAGATTACTGTAATTCTCTGTGCAAAAGTCTGTAATCCTATTTTAAGTGATTAAAGTATACGGCATTGTGTTTTAATTTATTGTAACTTGATGCAATATTTACTTTCCAGAGGTCAGTTTCATGTCAAATCAGTGTTTCCTGTGTGGATGTATTTATCTGAGATGTGTATATATGTATATATACACACACACACACACATACACACACACATATGTATTTAATACAGGGATGGTAGTATATAGGTAAATTTTCTCACTATATTAACAAAATTCATTGTCATGCTGACAGAATGGTGGTATTGTAATACTTTGGACCCAGGATTTTTAGCTATTTAGTTTTCATTATTTTCCCAGTAAACTTTAAACCATGAACTAAGCTCCTAAATTTACTTATTCCATTTTTTGTCTGCTTCAGGACTTATGTGAGTGTGATTTATGGCCTGAATTTGTAATTGCAGCACTTTCTAGGTGATAGTTTTCATTAAGAAACACATACTGAAATTTTCTTTCTTTCTTTTTCTCAGATGGAGCTGTTAAGTTGGTCTGAGAATTGTAGGGTAGAATGATAGAAGCTGACAGTGGGACCATCCTGATAGTCCCCTTGATTCTCTCTAGGTGCTCTGAGTTAAATCTTAAAACTTTGATCCATTCCCTTTTCCTCTGAACTGTGAACAAATGTCAGAGAGTACAGAGTATGAATTCTCCCACGTTTTTGTACCTTTTTCATTTGAGTAGAAATATTGCTAATGAGTGAATGAGGGAAAGTTTGGAATTCAGTTCTGCTGCTGTGTGGCACTTTTTAAAGACCAAATTGGCAACAACATTAGTCTTGTGAAACAAGCAGCAAAGCTAGTATTTTTTGATTCACAGTAAAATGGCACTGACATTATGAAAGGCTAAGGAGCAGATCCTGAGGCATGAGACCAATCTGTTTTAGGAGGCAGCATTAATTAATATGTTATGTTCTTATTTATTATTAACTGAATTAAGGAAGAACTTGGTAAAGGACTCTGCATTTTATTAGTAGCTCTTGATGTTGCTGCTAGTACTTTATAGGGCTATAAGGAATAGTGCTGTAAAACATAAATCCTTGTTCTTAAATGTTAGTGCTTTCTTTGGCCTTACCCTGGAGTTGTAATTTTTGTCAAGCTTTTATTTAATAGTGTGGGTTGTCTTAACGTTGGTAGGAGAAAGTGGATTTTAATGTAAGTATAGGTAATAAAAAGTAGGTTGTAATTAGAAACTTTTTTTGTCCTTATTTAAAGGCTTTTCTTTAATAAGATGAAATGTAATGCTGCTGCTATTGTCATTATTCTATTTCTCTACTTGCCTTCTCAGCCTCCCTGCAGAATGTTTGGGAGGGTTCTGTGTTAAATGCCAAATCTTTTTTTGAGAGAGTTGTGATCCGTGGCCACAAAAATAAGGAAGTTGATTTTTATTCTCCAGTTTTAGCTCTTGCTGTGTTTCGAAATGGTCAACATGACAAGTTAATTTCTTCAACACTCTAAGCAGTAAGACAAACTATGTTATGTTAAATATTGATTCTGAATTTTCTGACTTGTGTATCAATTCATATCCTTAGTGTCTATTAACAGTTTGCTTAGGTTTTGTGGGGAGGGAAGGGGTGGCGGGTGGGTTCAGGGTTTAAACAGTGATGTGAAGACAAACCGGCTCTGAGATTATCCTGCTTGTTTCATTGGGCATGTAATGTTCATTGGATGCTGCTATCATAATTATTAAATGTGCTGCTCTGGTGATCAAACTATTTTGCCATTTAATGCTTTGCTTATAAAATGAGATACAGATGTATTTAATACCAAGATCATTTTAAATTTGCACTTTTAATATTTGTATACCAACTTTCTTTGGGGGGAAATAAGATAGACTGAATTTTTACAGCATGTCGGACATTCAGTGATGAAAATTATCAGTTTTTGTATGTTGCTTTTGTAAGTTGTAAGGGAAGGGAAATTAATATAAAGTTTATTATGTTCGTAATTACGATAGTCTCCAAGAGCATTTTGTATGCATCTATTAAATGTTTGTGCTATCTTTCAGGTCTTTGAAATGCTACTACACATAGCTTGAATAATAAAGCTAAACGGTCATCTTACGTACCAACTTAACAACTCTAGATTTCACTGGTGGGAAAGATGAAGGGATCCACAGAATATTGGACTTAACAGGGATTGAACCTGAAGGAAAAGAACAAGAGAGGAAAGTTGGGAAGGTTACTAGTCTTGTTCATGCTTGTTTTTATCTCCCCATGGGTAGAATTGGATCACCATGGTCACTCTGTTGTGCCCAAGAGTTGAGAAGGATGGGGATGTCCTGAGTATAAAAATAAAGGTACTTTGAAGGTAGCTTTAAGGTAGAACTTTAAAGAAAGGATAAGTCAGTTGCCTAGCATAAACATGAAAGATCATTGTATGTTTAGAATTGCTTTACATTTGAGCCAGTAAAGACATATAATTGTCATTTCAGGATTCTGATATCCTAGAAAGAACCTGCAGCTACAAGTCATACTCCCAAACCCCAGAGCTAAAAGGTAACTTTAGAGATCACTTAGTCCTTCCTCTCAATTTGTGAATGAAGACATGAAGGTTGAGATTAAATGGTTTATTCCTTAGATATAGGATTATTAGCCCCATACTTATTCAGAATTGGCTTAATCTTAGTCAAATGCTAACCTGACTCTTGGGCTCTTTAGAAGCAAAAAGCTTCTACCCTAAATCCTGAGGTATTGAGAACTATTTCTTATAGGAGAGATTCATTTCTCTTATTGGAAAGTACAAGGCATGGTCAAATTTCATTTCTCTTATTGGAAAGTACAAGGCATGGTCAAACATTTTTATAGGCTCCATAAAAACATTGTTAGCTAGTATGCCAAATGAACTGTTCAGGTTGGTTTGCTTGAATTTGGCACTGGTTTTTAAACAGTGCTCCACAAATCCCTGATTTCAAAGAGATTCCGTTAGACATTCCTTGAACCCAGAGTTTCTTGTAGGAGAAATACTCTCATTCAACTTTTATCACCTCCATTTACAAATGCTGACCGAACAAAGGAGAGTATGGAAAACAGTACAGAAGTGTGATTTGATAATCACTAGTTTTTCTCATACAGAATGCGTCATCTAGTAAGTGCTTAAGTTTATTGTCTTAGTCTATAAGTGATTGTACCTGATTTGTGGGGGACATGACCCATGGTCATATATGAAGTATATAATGGATAATTTAAATTTATGTGTATTTACTAACACAGGACTGTCAAGCAGTTCTGGCACAATAACTTAGGAAACTGGCAACCTTTTTAGCTCTCAATTGTTTATTGATTTTTAAAAAATGTTTAGAAAAAATTTATTGGAATTATGATTCTTTGCTTTTGATCTTAGCTACCATAAAATGTATTGCTCTCATCTGAAACTTTAGAAGAATGATTTGTTAGATGAAGAGTAAATTCAAATGAAGTTTTTCCTTTTGAATAGAAAGAAACCAAGATGGCACAAACAGCGTTACAGGAATAACAATGTCCTAGCATTTTCTTGAAAATACAACAATAATCTTGAGCAATATATTAACTAAATTAGATCATTTAAAAGATAGGCTTGCCTGCGTGAACATCTTAAGTATTAATATGGCATTTTTGCTGCAATACACATTGTCTTATATTTTCAAAGGCTTTTTTTAAGCATCTAGTTCCAACATCATTTTTTCACATACATAGAGTTATGAGATTTCTCCTTTTAAATTTGCAAATGTAATGTTAGCACTATGGATTTTAGTAGAAATAACATAAAAGCAAAGCATAAGCGATGTTGCCATTGGGGGAAAAGTGTTAAATATCTTAAAGATAATATCTCTAACAGTACTGTTAGAAATATTAGCATTAAACTAAAGGTTAGGTGCAGTGAATACCTTATAATGGGTAATGGAATCCTGTGACTATTTCTATCACTTAGTAGAGATGGCTAAGAAAAACAGTTAACATGATAAGTTTCCAGTGGGTGTACAGTCACATTCCCTTATATATAGTTCTTTAAAGTAAGTTAGTGTATAAAGCTTTAAACAACCTATGTTGTTATCTTTGTTGTAAATTACTTTGGGGAAAAATTATAAGAGAAATTAAATTAATATTTACCTTTTGATTAGACATTGTCTTTTTAGGTGAACCTAACTTCAGATTAGCCAATAGTGTGAGACTAGCTTCTGTTATTGGACCTCCAAAGACCCTACCCCAGAAAGCTGGCTTTAATTGTCATCAGCTATTGCCAGTTCTGAAATGTCTTCTGTCACATTTAGGCCCAGGAATGGACAGAAGAAACCTTTAACTCATCTGAGACACAGTAGGGGTTAAAAAAAGAGAGAAGAGAACAAAGCAACATATAAGCTTGAGATTTTCCAAGGTTTCATGGAGGCTTTCATCTAACCCTACGTGAAACCCTATCTTCACCCAATCTGGAAAGTGCTGCTTTTAGCCCAGTGATCTTTCAAAATATGTATTCTGGAACATACATTCTCTCCAGAGTTAAGGTTCAGTTTTCCCTTGGTGAAAAGCAACTTCACCTTTATCAGATAGCTAAACCTAATCTAGCTTAATGGAGTATACACCATTGTATACCACTTTTAGCCATGACCCAGCCTACCTCTTACCTAGCTCTGACTGACTTCATATTTTGCCATGTATTTAGTCTGTCTCCTACATTTCCTGCAGTTAGGACTAAGAGTGACTTAGCTGTGTCTGTTAATACTTATAAAAAAAATGCTTCTTCAGTGATTTGATACCCCCAGCAAGCCCTGAAATGCTTTATTTTAGCATCACACTTGACTTGGCCAACAAAATTTCCTCTGGAGGGGGCAAGATAAATTAGAGGTTGTGTTGAGAAAACTAACTTTCAATGCTTTGCAGTCAATATAGGTTAGCTAGTAGTTAGCTTTTGTACAGTTACAAAGGCCATTCTTTCCTCATCCTTTAAGGCCCAGTTCCAGCCTTCTCTAATTTCTCTCACTCCCAGTCATAGTGGCCTTGCCTTTCTCTTTGACCTCTCCTTACACACATTGATTTATCATTTAATTGTGTTCTTTTTACCTTTATTCCTCCAACTAGCTGTTAGTTCCTTTTGGAATTCAGTTAAACATTCTTTAAACTCCCAAATGTGCAAGAAAGTATTAGGTGCTGATCTAAGCAGTTTGGCATATAGGCGTTCAAGAGATAGTTGATACCTAGATTCTAATTCATTTTGTCCCTCTTTCATAATTCTGAGTGAGTGCTTTAAATAGTAGTAGAGAAAACCCAAATACTTGGATAATTCTTATTCCTGTTCCCTGTTCTGTTTTAGATGGAAAATTATGCAATTTGAAAAGGCCTCTCCAATTTCTCATTTACTTTCCATGTGTAGTTCTGCTGGATTTACTGTTGGTTTGGGGTCATGTATATTACCGCAAGCAGTAGTTTTTAAAATTACTTGAAAGTCCCAGTGTTGAGGTATTTCTAGCTGTTCTTGAAATAATGTAGTATATGTGAAACATTTTTAATTGCTATCCATTTCATTCCCTTCTAATCTTCCACTCCTCTCATTCCCCCTCAGACTGTACATTGGGTTTGTGTTCTTGACTGTAGCTGCTACTGAAACTTCATATTCAGTGTAGTGGTCAATGTTTACAAGAACTGTTACATATTTCCAAAATATTTACAAATAATTCCTGATGTGCAGTTTTACCCTTACTTGGGATAATTTTCCTTTGATTATAGTTAGGATTTAGAGTCCTTCAATCCAGTTTGACACTCAGGAGTTGAATAAAGTAAAAATTTAGAGAACGAGCCTTAAGTAATATTTATTGAGGGTTCACATTAGGTCATCATCACCATTTCTCAAATTAATTGTAGAAGCATAGAAATAAATGTTACCTTATATTTGTTAATATACTTTGAATCTGTATAATGCAAAATTCATTTGTAGTCCAGTGGATTGAAACATATTTATGCCACAATATCCTTGTCAGTTTTGGCATTATCCCATATCGGTGTTGTCAGATTCCCTAAGAAATGTCTACTAAACCACAGTTAACATCAGAAAATGGATCTGGGACCGGTGAACTTAAGAGTTTTAATTGAATTAGACGAATTTTTTGATCTCATCATACAACACTAATACAAAAGCACCGCCCATGCCTCTCAATACATTGGACCAGGCACCTTTGAAGAAAGCTTTGGATCCTTCATCTTTTGCAATCTTCCTCCAGCAGTCAATTGTTCCAGTATACATAATATCAGCTGTGGAGACAAAAATTGGTGAGTTATTTATAATCTTGATAGATGCTTATTTTCTAAAAAGTCTTGTGACTGAGTCCTGGTTCTCTTCATGAAGTACAGGCTGCCCCAGCTCTGTATAATACCAGTTGCCCAAATCTTCCTTAGCTTGCTAGGCAAGGATTTTCTCTTATTCTTAGTTTTCTCTGGCTACCAGTGGAATTGGGAAGAAGATAGTTACGTAGATAATTCCGTAAGATGACATGCTTTAAACAGAAAGGGACCTTTTTTTATAGATATAGGGTAATTTTAAACAATGCCAGAGGTGATTTGCCACGCTGCCTCAGACTTTTTTTTTAAAGAGATGGTTGCACATGATGGCCAAATAATTGAAGCAAAATGTATCTGTTTAACTGAATAATCAACTCCATGCTCTTTGTCCTTGTACAGGTAGCCCAAAAGCTACCACATTAATAATGAGATCTTTTGTTGGGTTCTCCCATGTTCCCACAATCACTAGCCACTCTAAAATCCTTTCCTTTTTTTTCTTTGATTTCTTCCTAAAAACAAAATGGGGTGAGCTAGTAGAGGGAGGGGTTAGTTTCTTATCCATAATCTCATCCTCTCCCCTTCCTCCTCCTTGCCATTTCAGGTTATAAAGAGAACTATGAATCACAGAAGGTCACTCTGATGCTGGGGCCACACAAGCCACTCATACCAGATTACTGAGGTTGCCCATCCCCTTGTATGCAGTAACTAGGAAGATGAAGAAAAACATACCTCCTTTCCGACCAGACTGCATCATCATCCTACGCCGGACAGTATCGAAGGGATAGGACACCAGTCCTGCCACAGCAGTCACAGTCTGGGCAATCATCCAGCTTACTATAATGTGCACATTCTTGGGGTCAGGCAGCATTCCTGTAGATTAATGCCAAAAATGCGAAACGCATAAATTTGTTTACTCATCACTTTGGTAGAAAAGGGGAAAAAAGGCCACCCTGCCCCACTTTGTGATTCATGCCCTCTTCTTTCGATTTAGCCTGTTAAGTTCTTTATCTAGGTGTCAAGCAGTCCACCGGGAAGTGGAAATTTTCTAACCGGAAGGCTCACAATTCTGGTCAGGTGCCTGACTTGCATAGGGCCTGTGGAACCGATTAAATGTTTATTCCTGGGGAAGGATTAGTTACTCTGATAGTGCCTGAAAAAGCTTAACCTTCCTCTTGGAATAGTGAGGCTATCAGTCAAAGAGGATGGAATTTTACTTCTCTAAATGTACCTGCCTCCCCAACCAGGAGCACCAGGATGAGTGGGGAAAAGAGTCCCTCAAAGCTTGCAGTCCCTTGGATAATTCTTATTCCATCCCCATTAACCTCTCACCCTTGGCTGTATCATAGACCCCGAAGTAGGCCGCCCTGTAGATGATGATGCCCTGGACAGAAACACTGAAGCCTTGGTAGAGACCCTTCAGGCCATCAGACTTGAAGATCTTGGTGAGACAGTCGCCTAGGCCACTGAACTCCCGTTGAGAGGCACCTTTGCCCACATCAGCAGCCAGCCTGGTCCGAGCAAAGTCCAGTGGGTAGACAAAGCAGAGGGAAGTGGCCCCTGCTGCTCCGCCAGAAGCAAGGTTGCCGGCAAAGTAGCGCCAGAATTGTTTGTGCCGGTCCACACCCCCCAAGAAGATCTGCTTGTATTTGTCCTTGAAGGCAAAATTAAGGGCTTGGGTGGGAAAGTAACGGATGACATTGGCCAGGTTACCCCTCCAGAAGGAGAGGAAGCCTTGCTCCTTGGGGATTCTCACCACGCAGTCAATTATACCTTTGTACTGCTGCTCTGCTTTAATTTGTTTGCTGGCGTGTTGGACCTAGAACATGGGAAAAGGCAGAGGAGACGGGGAAAGGGAAAGGGTCGGAGAAAGAAAGTTGATTTGTAACTGACAGGAATCCCAGCTTGGGCCTAGTAGGCCAAAGCCAATGCTTCCCTCCATGCCCTACCCTCAGAACTTAATCCTCCTGTCTCTGCATCTCTCTGGGATCCAGCATCCCAGCTTTGTAAGCAGTTGTGGGGATGCTGCTTAGAGTCACACTAGATGTGGAGGGTAATTGCCACATGATCAAATCATAGAAAAAAATCTTAAGAGCTAGCCAACTACCATGTTTCTACTGATGTGGGAGCAGCCCAAGTAATTTGTCCAAGATCAGTGAGTGAATAGCAGAATTCCCGATTCTCAATACCACATTTCCTTTCACTACTCTAGAGCTGCCCCAGCTGGGGTGTTCCCCCCACCAGCACGGTTCTTTGCATTTAAGGTAGGCTAAAGAAGGGTAGAGAGGTAGGAACAAAGGATGGAAGTGACTGACTTGGTAAGGAAAGGGAAGCCAGGCAAAGGGGAGACTGGGTGAGGGCAACTAAGCTGCCGCCAAATTGTCCTGTTTCTGCGCACAACCCGGCTTAGGAAGGGTAGAGAGAGTCCTGCCCAGTGTAACTCGATCCTCAGGAGGCTTTCCATATTTAGGCACTTGAGTGCGGGAGCCACCTGACACCAGTAATGTCATCTACACCTTCCCGGCTTTGCACAGAGTACCGTCTTTTCCCCTAGGTTAGGCTCTCAAAGGCCGTTCACCCCTTTATTTGCGTCCCTACCCCACTTCCCCGTGGGTTGCGGACCGCTGGCCCAAGGCCCGTCCCACTTCCACCCTGGCCGAGGACAAAACACTTGTCTTCAAAGCCACTTAGGGGGCAATGCCTCCCTGGGCCAGGACCCTTTTTTTCCTTCTGAATACATGCATGCACCCTATAGACTCCAATCCTCACCTGCAAAAGCAGTTTGACTCTCTCGATGGGAGCAACTGCAGTCTTGGAAACCGCGGCGGCGATGCCACCTGCCAGAAAGTCTTTCAAGAAGCTCAGCGCTTGGTCACTCATGATGGAAGTCGGCCGCACCCACAATCTCTCGGGACCTACTCCCTAACCTTCCCCCCCAGCTAGAAGCCCTGACCCCCTTCTCTGTCCCACCACCACGATCCAAAAGGGGCCGAGCGCTTCTCCCCCAGACTCCTTATATGACCCGGTGTCTCGCGAGAGAAAGGAGGAGGGCCCTCGGGCCATTTGGCTCCGTGCGTATTGGCTGGACAGGTGTCTGGATACCCTCTCCATCCCATTTCTCAGTAGAGGGCACGGGGGGCGAGGCGCTTCCGGGAGGCCCGAGCGGGTCGGGGGACTGCTGCTCACGCTAGGGACATTTAAAGGGCAAATTAATATTATCTAGCTTGGGTTGTAGAGGGAACATTATGTCACAACAGCATGTGGCCCGCTGTATTTATAGCATACTGGAGCCGGCCTCCAGTAAGAACTGACTTGGGGGGGGCATACGTGGAAAACGACTCCTCAAGGGCTTTAACCTTGGGCTTGCACTGGTTCCCTTGTGAAAGAGCACTGGCGGGGAAGGGGTCTGAAGTTTCTCACCCCACTTACTCCCCCCAGCCTTCAGCGAGCGTGAGAGGGCGAGCTCCTTTGGCTCTCCCCAACCAACATCCCCTGACAGCAGCCACTCCCCTCGCAATCCTTGGTACCAAGGAGAAATGGAGATGTGTGTTACAGCTCGTGTGCATTTGCTGGTGGTGTGTATTGTGTACGTTTCTCTGTTTCTCATGTAGGTGTGGGTTCTGTCCTCTCTCATTTTACCTATAATCTACTTCACGTCAGAGATGTGCTTCATTTTTCCTTTGAAACCCCTGCTAGGGCTTAGTATGTGACTTTGTTCACCAAGGACATTTTAATATGATGGACTGCTGTTAATGAAGCCGGAGGTGTCCTGATTCAGGACGTCTCTGATTAGTTTGCCAAACCTAACATATTCTGATCGTACCTGGGTAATTGAGACAGGTTATATAGAAGATTATTATTAAGTATTATTATCACCAAGGATGAACCCGCATGTGCAGGAACATAGAGGTTAGAATTTTGACTTCCTAATATTGGAATAAACACAACTTTAAAGGAAATGAAGTTAGCACTGAATATTAGAAAATTTTATATAGTTCTAAGGCTGGCAGGGATCCCAGAGGCGACCAGTCTGAACCCCTCATTTTATAGCGGAGGGAACCGCAACCCTATTTGAGAGCGGGGTCCTTTGGTTCTAGTCGAAACTCATCCCACTGTACTATTTCTTTCAGAATCTCCGACCTTTTAAAAATGTTTGTCTGTAGTATCTTTACATTGTTACAAAAAGACATTGTGATGGAGAGGACAGAGGTCTGATACAGGAAGCAGGAAACCCTGGGTACAAGGCAACCTCAGTAGCATGTATATTAGTGGCAGCGACCGGAAGAAGTGACCAACTAATGGCCAGTGTTCTGTGATGACGTTGTCCGCATTTAGCTAGGCTGCGTGCTCCTCTGAGGAGGAACACAGAGCCCAGCACAGGCAGCGCTGCAAGAAGCCCTTTCATTGCCAGGACCTACTCTCTCTGACGGCCATGAGGCGTCAGGGGAGGACTTTAGGAACGGCAGTTATTCAAATCATAATAACAAATACTGGCACTCTTGCTAACTCTAGTAGAAAGAGCCCTGGACTTGGAGCCAGAATATCTGACTAGCAAATACCAGACATGTAATTTTAGGTCAGTCACAGCCTCATGAGCCTTAACTTCCTTTTTGTTAAAATGGGGATGATGACTGTACTTGTGACTTCTGTAACAAGATTATGAAGCAAAGATGCTGTGAAGACCTTGAAGCGTTTTATTACATTTATAAATATGTATATATTAAATGTATAAAATATATTTACAAATAATTATAAATAATTACATTGATGTAAATAAAATGTGAATCTATCTATAAATCTCTATATGTATATCTAGAGATATGTGCAATATGTGTATATACAGATATACATACACACTTATGTGTGTGTATAATTTGCTTTATCACCCAGAATTTCATAGAAACATTCTCACATGTTTATATAGCTCATATAATTGTCATTTCTGAGGAGCTCTGCTGTATGGGAGCTAGGGACTTCCATTAACTAGATTTGTGGAAAATTAGACATGAGCTCTGCTTAAGCTGTATTTGAAGATTTTCCTGAAGTAAAGTCTGGGTGAGAGCAACCAGCCAAAGGAAGAAGGTGATTCTCTTGGTCCATTCTCTAGAATTAATGTAATCCATAGCCTAGCTCCCCTTCAACTTTGGGGTGACATGGACCAAGTTGCATCCTGGGGAATCTGACCAAGCAGGTTCTCTTTGGCTTGGTGCCCCATCTAGAGGTTATTCCAGGAAAATCTCCAAATATAGATTAGGTATAATTCACATCTAGGTTCCCACAAATGTGGAGAACATCTGTGCCCAGTTCTCACACAAAAACTCAAAATAATAAATGTATGACAGGTAGAGGAGAGCCTTTATTCCATTCCACAGAAAATGTAAAGATGAAAAAGAACCACAGGAGCCCATAAAGAGATAGAGAAAACATAAAGTACATGGAAGAAGGAAGGAAACGAATATTTATTAAGTACCTACTATGTGTATTAGGTGTTGTGCTGAGCACTTTACAATTATTAT
>CM053592.1:46066833-46101613 GCA_028646515.1 Pseudochirops corinnae
TTTACTTTCTGTATAATTTTTGGTCTGTAAAAGTGTTCCTCAAGGCATTTCTTGCTTCAACTCTGCAAATTCCCTAGGTCCAGAACCTGGATTAGGGTCACACTTTCTTTTTTTCCACTTAGAAAAGTCTTTACACTAACTACTCTATGAATCAGTATGGATTTCTTCTTTTGTTGGAAATGCTGCTTGCTGGTAATCAGTGAAGGACCTCTTTCCCCCTGGGGCTTCCTGGTGTTTTTTTTTTGGAGGGGGAAAGGCAAGGCAATTGGGGTTAAGTGACTTGCCCAAGGTCACACAGCTGGGCAAGTGTTAAGTGTCTGAGGCTGAATTTGAACTCAGGTCCTCCCAACTCCAGGGCCGGTGCTCTATTCACATACCACCTAACTGCTCCCGGGCTTCTTGTTTTAATTAGCTGTTTGACTGTCTCACCACTACCACCCACAAACACATTAGGGCACATCAACATCTAGAGATCGAGCCTGAAGTTGATGATCTTACCCTAATATAATCTTTTTGTAAATTATGGATAATTCTAACTTTTTCATACCCTAGGTTGTCTTGGCTCTTCCCTTTTAATCTACATTTCTTTCCCAAATCCAATCTCTTCTAGCAAGGCAAAAACCATCCCCTAAATAATGACACCTTGATTCTAGTTCACAAGGGAGACCCTGCCATTAACTTTTGGAAAAACATTTTCTTGTTTTTGATACTGCTTTAGCAAAACATACCATTGAAACAACCAACAATGTATAATACACCACATCTGGCATGTAAGGATGATTTTGTTACTTTTTCTTAGAGTTTAGTTTCCTGAGCTCCATGACCAGGACAATCTCTAGTATCTAGGTATTAGATATTTCCCAGGCCTATGACTTGTAAACATCTCCGCCATGACTGAGCAGTGAGATACAGGGGTGACATAATGTAATTCTTACTATGCTTGTGCTGAATTATGATATAGCTAAAGTTAACCTGAAAGGCTATTGCTGGCAAGGTCTCTTCTTTGTCTGTTGCCCTATAAAGCAAGTGGGTACTGGTCAGTGAGTGGGGAACCCATAGGGAATTATGACAGTGTAATGGCTTTATTGGCCACCATTCAAGGCTTAGGGGGAACCCATAGGTATTTGGGATATGCATAGAGGAATCCACGTACCTCACTGAGGCTTGAGGGGATTTAGGGGAGCATACAAGCTAAAATGCCGTGCCTGTCTCAATTAACCCCATCAAGATAGAGGGGTACTTGCCTCTCCTTCAAGTAGGCCCCTGTGAGAAGAGTGATTAAGGAGTGCTGTAGGAGTTGATGTTCATTATCAGCCAGTCTTTTGAGAAGACAAGACTAGAATAAAGTAAGATTATTAACACCTCTGTGGCTGTCTTCCTATCTGACCAGATAAAGAGTGAACTTGTTAGAAGCTAGAGTTCGAAAGTTCCAATACCTCCCATGTGTTACTTGTGAAATAAGGCACTAAAGCTCACAGCTGCTCTAGTAAGATGAAGATAGCTCTCCCTCTTATTTTTCCAGCTCCTTCATTTTTATCCATTTCAGGAAGATCCACTATGGCCAAACCTCCCTACCCCCTCAAAAAAACATCACAGTTGTACCTTCAAACACAGATTTACCAGATCCCAATTAGTGTGTCAACATGTCTCTGAGGCTTAATCTCTCTGACCACCGGAAAGCCATTTACTTTCACAGTTATTCATATTAATACTTTAATTTTCTCTGTGTCTTGGAGAGATTGAATATCTGCCCCTCTCTTTAAATGATTTCCTTTTCTCTCACAGGTACAACTCGGCATACTTTATAGTACAGGTACTTACTCCTAAGGATTCTCACAATTCGTGGCAAACTAATTTCAGATAATTCAGGAAATTATCTGTAATTTTCAGTTGTATGATCTCCCAAGGAAGCTATTAGTAGAAGGGGACTAAGCTCATGAACTCTGCTACCTTTTTTTGCCTATTCTCTAAGCTTCTTTCTGGACCCACTCAATAAGTTTAATTAATTTAGACAGGATTGATCTTTTTGCCACTTGAGGTTCTGGCCTTAGAGTCCAAATTAATGAGCTCACTAAAGTCACTCTCCTGAGTTTCAGTCCCAAATCACCAACTTCCTCTAGGGCAGCGGTTCTCAACCTATGGGTCACAACCCCTCTGGGGTCACAGGGGTCACCTAAGACCATCAGAAAACACATATTTCCTTTGGTTTTAGGAACCGAGACACTGCTCCTCTATCCATCTCCAGGCGGGTCCGCCCACATGCAGATACACCCACACACAGAGTATTAAAGGGTCGTGGCATCAGGAAGGTTGAGAACCACTGCTCTAGGGCATTTCAAACCAGATGTCCTGTGGGCATCTCACTTTGGCAAAGTTTAAATCAGAACTCGTTATCTTTGCCATGGATATAACAAACAGCACCTGTACACCTCTCCAGCTCCCAGCTTTTGTCATCTGAATTACCTGACACATTGACATTATCTTTGGTTCTTAATCTCTGTATTCCTTTTCTAGCTCAACCTCTCATCACTTCCTCTCAGACTATCACAATAGCCTTCTAATTGGTCTCCCCTTAGGAACTCTGGCCCTCTCTAGTCCATGGACAGCTGCCAAAGTGATTTCCTTAAAGCATAGATTTAATTGTCTCACTCCCCCCCCACTCCTTTAAATTCCAGCAACTCCTAACATAGTTTCTCCTGGGTCAAATAGAAATACTTATTTTTGCAATTTGAGTCACTTCATAACTGTCTCCCCTGTTAGGATGTAAGCACCTTAAGGAAAAGGACTGTCATTTTTGTCTTTGCATCCCTAGTTGCTCATCCAGTGTCTCGCATATGGTGGGACTGATTGACTGTATTTAAAGCTTTCATAAAAGGCTTCATTATATTCTAGATATCCCAAATCATGTCTGGGGATATAGGCAGCCATATTTTCAAGTGAACCAAAACACCTCATGATATGTGGACCCACACATCTTCTAGGCTCCCAGTCAGTAGTTTGGGACAGAATTTCATATACTCTGCCAGGTCTGTATTACTATCTCCAAGTTGGAGAAAGAAAAGTGTTTGTTTTCTCTGGTCAAAGAAGGGATCAAGTCCTTAAAATTTACTTTGATTGGCCATCTGAGTTATTTAGCATTCTTCAGTTTTCCTGTTCCAGGGTTAATTTTTCCTATTCATTCATAGGCCTAATGTTTCATCACTTTCACCTTCAGTTGGCCCTAAAATTATTTTTTCCCTCCTCCAAGAACAGTCCTTCATCTCCATACTCATTAGCTCAGCTCCCTTTCCCAAAGGTGACTACATCTTAGTATGTGAAAAGATAAGTGTATCCAGCTACAGAAAGGTAAACAGATCTTTGAGCAATGAGTGACTATTCTGTAAATGCATGTCATTTTAATATGACAGGAAATGGAGCTACACAGAGTAATATGACAGTCACTCAGAGAAGGAGACCAGCAGAGGCCAAAGTGCCATGGATATAACAGCACCTGTACACCTCTCCAGCTCCCAGCTTTTGTCATCTGAATTACCTGACATGTTGACAGCCCACTAAAATCTGCAGTGCTAATTTGGTGATGATGTGCTAAACATTATTAACTAACTAAAGCTAATGTCAAGAGTGGTAATGTATTGGTTAACGTTGGTGCTAACAAAACACTGATCTTCATCCATTAATTTTTATCACCTATGTACATACACACGTATCCATATAGTTAATATATACATATGTATATAAGTTAATATATGTATATATGAGAGACAATGTGATGGACAGATGGGCCTTGGAATCAAGATGAGCTAGATCTCAGTTATGTCCCTGACACATACCAGCTCTATAACAACAGCCAAGTCATTTCACATCCCATGTCCCCAGCCACCTCTCTAGTCCTATAAACACACAAACACACACACACACACACACACACACACACACACACACACACACACACACACACTGCAGATCTGTAATGGTAACAGAAGTTGCTATACTAGAACTTTCCTATGCCAATGCAATTACAAGTCCAGATACAAAGGCACATATCTATCATTAATTATTTAATTTAAAAGCATGTATTAAGCACTTACTACATACAAAGCACTGTGAATAGAAATATAACAGCAAGGAGCTCACATCCTAATTAGGGGAGAAAACACATATAGGAGGTTTCATTTGCAAGTAAGATGGAGAAGTCCCATAGTGCTAATGCATGCTAATACTAATGCTTGTTCTTTAATAAAATCACAGATCCATTTGTGATGAAGCACTCAACAGTGTCAAGGATATTATGAAGAAAACTTTCCTTTGTAGCTCTTCATTGGCTGTGGCTGCTCAGGAGCCAAGGCTGTACTGCCTGTAAGAGGAAGTTACCACTTTGGATCCCCAAAAGGCTTATGTCCTTGGCCAATAGTTGCAGGATTCTGAGCTAGAAGCAATGCCAGTGGTCTGAGGAATGCTGGAATTCTCAGGGCTCTTTGGACTCAGGGGACTGGGCTATCTCTGTGTCTCTACCACAGTGTAAGAGGAAGTGGTAGGCGGTGCTAACTACCTGGCACAGGGCTCCTTCTGTCTCTTCTTCAGGGTGACACTACTTCAGCCTGGATAGCCTGTCTGCCCCTTCAGTGGCTGTTGTTTGGCACACAGTGTGGATGAGGATGGGGATGGTGGGCTTCTTCTTCACAAGGGCTGCTTCTCTTGGTGACAGCTGTAGGAGTTGGGCTGGAAGCAGGACCTGTCATTTCATTGGTGTAGGAAATGTCTAATGTGGAAATTCCCTCCACAAATACAGACCAGCATTAGCCTAATTCTTCACTTTAGTATACTAAAGGTTACTTTAGGACAGTGGTTTTCAACCTTCCTAATGTCGCAACCCTTTAATATAGTTCTTCATGTTGTGGCAACCACCAACCATAAAATCATTTTTGTTGCTACTTCATAACTGTAATTAATCTATCTGATATACAAGGTGTATTTTCATTGTTACAAATTGAACATAACCCACAGGTTGAGAACCGCTGCTTTAGGATAAGTATGGACTCTTTAAGATCCTGTTCTTCCTGGGGCTATTGGGCTTGGGGTCCTAGGCTACCTACATTGTAGTTTGAGGTGAAGTGGTGATCAAAGCTAAAGATCAATATTTTGTTGGTGCTGACATTATAATATACTCAAGCTCAAACACAAAGTAATATCTCAGAGTAATCAATGTCATAAATTAAGATGTGTTATTCAGTCATTAACTTTAAAATATACATGTCTCTCTGTGCATGTAACCTTAAATGCATATGTATATAGATAAAAAATGTGTGTATACTATTGATATATATATAGAGTATAAACAAACATAAAGTGTGTATATACATACAATGTGTATGCTTTATATAAAGTATGTCACAAAAACATTTATATACACATAAGCAGAAATATATAGGTACACATATCACAATCCACCTTTTATATATGAAGAGACCATACTTATCCTAAAGTAACCTTTAGTATACTAAAGTGAAGAATCAGGCTAATGCTGATCTGCATTTGTGGATAGAATTTCCACATTAGAAGTTTCCTACACCAATGAAATGACAGGTCTAGAGAAAATCTCCAAAACAGTGATCTGAAATATTATCCAAAGAGTAAGATTTTAACTTATATTGGGAACCCTATCAAAAATGATTTTGTAGTAGAAAGAGTCTTGCTGGTCCCATCCATTAATAAGGGTAAAGGTGGAATGGTCAATTTTTTAAAAGTTATTTCCGGTACATTCTACTTTAAATCCTTCCCTAATGCAGCAGTTCTCAACCTATGGGTTGCGACTCCTTTGGGGCTGAATGACCCTTTCACAGGGGCCACAGGGATCGCCTAAGACCATCAGAATACACATATTTCCGATGATCTTAGGAACCTCCTCTATGGGTCTGCCCACATGCAGACATGCCACATATGACTATTAAAAGGTCGCCGCATTAGAAAGGTTGAGAACCACTGCCCTAATGGATTCATGCAGCAAAACTGGATATGAAAATCCCACAACAGAACTGTTTCCAATTGATGTGTTTTTTCCTGGCAATCTTCTGAGCTTAATTTTTTTTTTAAATAAAAGTTTTTTAAAAGCTACCTCTTCAAAGTACAGTTGACCTCTCAGGAAACGCGCCAGAGGATCTCCTTTTCTTATTCTTTCCTTCAGCACCTGTAATGCCTTTTCCACTAACTTCGTACGATCACAATAATCTGATAAAAGATTTTTTCAATGAATTACTAACCTTGTAATCTTATAACCCTATATATTCATAGGCTCTATCTTTGAAATAATACAGTAACAGAGACACCCCTCTCTCCTGACCCATTTTTCCCCCCGACTCCTGCTCTAGGCCACATTCTAAAACTGACTTTTACATAATAAGAATCAGCAGCAGCACCACAAAAGGAGGAACCTGTCTCCTAGTCATCCTCTAGCACTCAATATCGAGGGCTTTTCTCTAAGGAGGATGAAACACTTTTTCACTCACTAGGACCCCAACACAAACCCTCACCAATTCAAGAAGACCAGTCGAGTTACTATTTCTTAATCCCAATTTGCTCGTCCTTGACGTGGCACCTTTGCTTTTACTATTACATTGGCCTGGTACACTCCCCTTCCTTCTCCTGTCATTTAACCTATCCAAATTCTACAAATCCTACAAAGTTCAGCTTAAATCTCACCTCTTTGTTATATATCACCTTAACCCACAGAGATCTCTCTCTTTTGAGCACTTATACCAGCGGTTCTCATCCTGTGGGTCGCGACCCCTTTGGGGGTCAAACAACCCTTTCACAGGGGTCGCCTAAGACCATCAGAAAACACATATTTCCGATGGTCTTAGGAACCAAGACATAGCTCCTCTATCCGTCTCCAGGCAGGTCCACCCACATGCAGATACGCCTACATACAAGTATCAAAGGGTCGCAGCATTAGGAAGGTTGAGAACCACTGACTTATACCATTATTTGTCTCATTTGTCATTGATTTTATATATATATATATATATACACACACACACGTATCATTATCCTTTTAACTAGATTTTAAACAAGATGAGGATTTGGGCTACTTTTATGCATCTTTGTAGCCCCCATATCACCTAAAGCAGTGCCTTACATACAACATATACTAGGCTCTCAATAAGTATCTATTGAACAGTCTTAAGAGGATATAAGTAGGTGAAACTAGCTTCCTTTACCAAGAGGCAACTAGTGAATCATCTCTCTTCCAATTAAACTGAGTACTGAGCGTGAATATGACATTATTTTGTGGTAATGTTTAACTTTGCACACTGGAAGTTCTGACTCCTAGGCTGATGTAAAAACCCCAATACTGAAAATGAGGAGATCCTGCCTATCTTCTAGTTCTAAATCAACCACTAAATTAGCTATGTAGCCATGGACAAATTGACCTCTCCTTGATACTCAGCTTCTCCATCTGTAAAATGAAAGTACTAAACTGATTAAGTTCTAAGATCCTTTTCAGTTCTAATATTTTCACTCTACGGTTCTACACATTTGGGTATTTTGAACATAGCAGGTAAATTAATGTTTAAATGTAAATCAAAATATTCTTGGAATATTTTGCATCTGAACAAGAATTCTCTCTAGAATATCTCAACAAGGGATCATCTAGCCTTCCCTTAAAGGTCACCAGTGAAATGTTAACAGCTCTATGCCTCTGGAGGCATCTTATTCCATTTTTGCATAGCTCTAGTTGTTAGAAAGTTTTTCCCTTACTCTAAAAGAAGATCTTCCTCTATGAAACTTTCACCCATTGTTATTTTACTCATTCTGTCTTCTAGGAAACAGAGCAAGTCTAACCTCACTTCCATATGGCAGCTAAATACTTGAAGACACCTATTAGGGTCTATTTCTCTCCACTTCCCTCCAACTCCAGTATGATCATATATAGCAGTGATTCTCAACCTTCCTAATGCTGCGACCCTTTAATACTTGTATATGGGCATATCTGCATGTGGGCGGACCCACCTGGAGATGGATAGAGGAGCAGTGTCTCGGTTCCTAAGACCATCTGAAATACGTGTTTTCCGATGGTCTTAGGCAACTCCTGTGAAAGGGTCGTTTGACTCCCAAAGGGGTCACAACCCATAGGCTGAGAACCGCTGATCTATAGGCTAAACATCCCCACTCCTTTCAATCAAGACTGTGGCATGATCTTAAGGCCCCTTGCCATCTTGCCTGCCTTTAGGTGGGTGTGCTACATCCTTAAAATGTGTACCCAGAACTGAATACAGTACTTTAGCAGTGGCAGAATGAGAACATGGATTCTATTCCCTGCCATGTAGCAACCTAGAGGCTGTGCCCAAATCTGCCTTTCTTATACTGAGGTCAGAGGCCACTGAAGCTCCTAGGGCTTTTTCATGTGAAATAGCTACAAAACCAGGTTACCCAACCTTGTATCTGTGAAGTTAATTATTTTTTGAACCCACACATAATAGAACTTGGTTTTTATCATTATTAAATCCTACTTTATTAGATTTGACCCAATAGTTTAACTTATCAAGATCATTTAAAGTTTTATTTTCTTGTTTTAATTAACAAGCATTTATTTTTCTCTCCCTCCCACCTTACCCTACTTGGGGGGGAAAGAAAACTAAAACTCCTGTAATAGATAAACATAATCAAGCAAAACAAATTACCACTCTGGCAATGTTCAAAAATGTATATATAAAGATCTTCTTTGGATTGTGACTCTGAAATAGATCATCTGCAGATCTGATGAGCTCAAGCTATTTATGATCTTTTCTCCAATAAAAATGTTAAAGGTGAAAGGTGAAAAGGCAAGATTATTAGACTTCCTCTCAAAGGGACATCCATCTATTAATGACTACTCTTTGGGTCTGGTCATTCCACTAGGTTTGAAATCTGATGAAGACTATCTAATTCACACCTCTTACTTTTTATCCACAGGGGCACTATGAGACTTTGCAATGTGGTTAACTGGGGTTAGCCATGCAATCTCTTAGCCAAAGAATAGTGTTTTATTCTGTTTCTCATCTTGTCTTGGATTAAATTGTCTTGTGTAAGACTAAAACAGGAATATCATGCTCTAAAATCTTCTAATGAGCTAACCTTTCTATATGATATATAAAATAAAAAATGCCTCCAGGAAAAACAAATAAGGGTACAGCTTTAAATATTAGTCCCAAATAAATTCAATGCAAGGAAAGTTTGACTTTTCTTACCTCACAGAGTGTTATCCTGAACTTCAGAGATGATTTAATAACAGAACCAGAAACTCTACTAAACAGAAATTGAGGGAGGTCTCAAAGGATTATAAATTCTAAAACTATTGTCTTGTGGGTAAACTGCGCAAGAGCACTATAACATAAAAGAATTCCTTATATTTATGTACTGTTTTAAGATTTACATATAAAGCACTTTATAACAACCCTATGAGGTACAGTATTAATAATTACACTTCTCTTAAAAATTGGCAAACTGAAGCTCAGTAACTTAGCACATAGACACAACACTAATACCTTGCAAAGAATAAGAAACTTCGTATCTCTTGATGGTTATTATTCAATAATGAAACTTTAGAAAGCCACTTCTAAAGGACTAGAAACAGGACTTGTACCTTGCTTCTCCTTTTTCCATTTGTTTAATTTCTGAGTGTTGGGAGCACACTGGAATGTAGCATTTTGGGGACCCATAGGCAGTTTTTCACTGATTAACTTCATTCTGTCTATAAATAACAAACACAGACAAAATGGGTAAAAGACTTCTTCTAGAGGGATGAAAATATAACTCCATTCCCCAGTATTATCTGTCAAGGACCCCCCAAAACCTACTCCCAAACAACCTTACCATTTAGGTTAATGGGATTATAGCTAGCAACAAAAATGTGAGCATAAAGGAAAAGAGAACTCTCATAAAATCAATACCATCTGTATCATTTCGTATCTCCAAGGAATCAACTGGGATCTAGTTGTAAGTTCAATAATTCACATACTGATTTGTGTTACTTACACCACACTTGCTGATTCTGCTGGGTCCTGTTGACACTACCCACAGCCAGAATTCCTCTGCAACAGAACCTTCTAGTTGCCTAGAGATCAAAAAGCAACTTTATGATAAACAGCTCATCAGAATGAGCTGAATAGGATCTGTGCTGTTCTATTCCAAATTGCAGCTTCTTTTCTATCATAGCTGAGCACACAGTCTAGTTTTTTTTTCTTTTCCTTCTTAATTAAAGTGCTATGGTCTAAAACTGACTATAAATGTTTTGGGGCGGGGCAGTGATTGCACTGCAAAGAGTGAGGCCACTCTGCTTAGGACTTAGGGGGCTAGGCTACTCTGAGGTTTAAAGATGGAAAGCAAACCCAACAGTGGTTATGCTTTTCCCTCCATATAATAGTTCTTCTCCCACATTCTACCGTTAAAACTCATTCTCATCAACATGGGACAAAAACGAATTGGTAGGAAAGAGTAGACCCAGGGAGACTACACCTATGTAACTATGACACCAGCTCTTTTAGATAATGAAATGTGAGACTGATAAACTAAACTGGAGGGTAGGGTGGTATACTGAAAAGCACACTGGACTAGGAGTCTGCAGGTCTGAGTTTTAGGCCTGCCTCCTTTACAGCTTTACAGTAAAATGCTGTGACCTGTAAGGCAGTAAAAGGTAATCAGGTGGAATGGTAGGAAAAGTGCTGGACTGGGAGTCAGAAGATTTGAATTCAAATCCATATACTTACTAGCTGTATGACCCTGGGCAAATCACTTAACCTCTCTCTGCTTCAGTTCCCTCGTCTTTAAAATGGGGATAATAGCCCCTACCTCCTAGGGTTCTTGCAAGGTTAAAATAAGAATATTTGCAAAACACTTTGCAGTCCTAAAATGCAATTTTAGTCTATTTATCATGCATTAATGTTACGAGTCTGTGTCTTATCTACCTACTTAGAATGTAGATCTAAGGCTGCAGAGAGCATGTTGGAATGTAAACTATGTACTGTCCCCCATATCTTAAGTTCCAGTTCTAAGATCCTGTGACTGGTTCTAAGGTCAGCTCTATAGTACCATGGCCAGCTGGCAACCAGTCCCACTTCACTTCTGCTTATATCTAGAACAATGGCAGTGGTAGAAGTTCATCTTGGTCTTTCTTCAGACAAGAGTCTGGGAGCTAAGCCTCATCACAGACTTGATCTTGGCAGTTTGCTAACAAAGATCTACCCAATCAGGACTGCCATCTCACAAAAGTACACTTAGCCTAGCTAAGTCCCACAATAGTAATAGTACCCCACTCTCTAGGGACCACAAATAACTGAGCCAACTGAACCAATGCACAATATGCTAGTCAATGACCAAACCCCCAATTTTGGGTAAAACACAGAAAAACACAAAATGGAAGAGGAGGAAGAGGTAGATCTTGTGCAGAGGAAGGGGAAGGAAGCATCACTGATTTATGTTCCTGTCCAATGGTCACAGAATCAATGTACACCTGATTAAATATTTACTGTGTGCCAAGCACTGTGTTAAGGACTAGGAATACAAATAAAAAGCAGACCGTTCCTATCTTCTAGGAGCTTACATTCTGATGGGAAAAACAAAGGGAACAGTTTATAAACTGGCACATTATCTTTTAAAATTAATCTTTATTTTAAGCAATGGCAAATTTTAGAATTTATTTCCTTACATATAGACTAGAGAGCATGAGAAGGTTCACTGAAAGCCAAGAGGGTATGGGAACCTCTGGGCTAGAATGTCTTTTTCATCATCTGCCTTTTGAATTACCATTCTATAAAGCTGAACTCAAATGCTACTTCTAGAAAGACTTCCCTGATTCCCCTTCCAATCAGTAATGACCAATTTCACCACACATCTCACCCAGCAATTTGCTGTTATGTTTTCAATCTGTTTATCATGCATTAATGTTGTAAGTCTGTGTCCTGTCTACCTACTTAAAGGCTGTGGAGAGCATGCTGGAATGTGAACTTATGTACTGTCCCCCACATCTAGCAGAGTTCTTTCAAACTTGTTGAGTCAGTTCAGTCACATCCAATTCTGCCTGAACCCATTTGGGATTTTTTGGCAAAGATACTGGAGTGGTTTGCCATTTCCTTCTCCAGCTCACTTTACAGATGAGGAACTGAGGCAAATGGGGTTAAGTGACTTGCTCAGAGTTACATAGCTGATGTACCAGGTCCCATTTGAACTCAGGAAGATGAGTCTTCCTAACTCCAGGTGTGAATAACTGAATGACTTCACCTTTCAATTAAACTGCTCTCTCCAGTCACCACTGATCTCTTAATCACCAGTCCTCATTTTTCTTGACCTTTCTGATTATTTTCTTCTCTCTTATACTGTCTTTTCTTAGGTGACTGACATTGTTCTCTTCTGGTTCTGACCATTCTGCAGTCTCCTTTGCTGAATCTTCCTCCAAACCACAGCCACTAATCATGGGTAAATCCCCAAAGTTCTGTCCTGTGCCCTCTTCTCTTTTCCTCCATTTTGCTTGGTGACCTCATCAGTTCCCACTGAATCATCATTTCCATGTGGATGATTCTCAGATCTAAGTATCCAGGCCTAACCTCTCTCCTAGAGCAATTAGATGGCACATCGGATAGAGGGCCTGGTCTTGAGTCAGGAAGATTCCTTTTCCTAAGCTCAAATCTCGCCCCAGACACTTAACAGCTGTTTGTCCTTGGGCAAATCACTTCAGTTTCCTTATGTGAAAAATGAGCTGGCGAAGGAAATGGCAAACCACTCCAGTATCTTTGCCAAAACCCCAAATGGGGTCACGGAGTCAGACACAACTCAAATGAGAGGGCAAAAAGTACCTGCTATATGCCAGGCATTGTGCTAAACACTATAAGGAAAGAAGGCAAAAGATAGTCCCTGCCCTCGAGAATCTTCCAATCTAATTCCAATCTTCCAAATCTAAACCTGATACGTAGGGTCCCTCCCACCTTGAACTCTTTGGATGCATAAGTAGTTAATTAAACTTCCTAACTGCTCCTCCACTTTGGCATGCCCCATTCCTTCAGTCCATAGGACACAGTCCACAGCGGGGTACACGTGCAGACAGGTACCCGCCTTGCTCGCCCGGGCTCCAGAATGTGAATGCTCCAACATGGTCATCACGCTAGACAAGTGAGTGGAAACAGCTGGGTGCGAGGGTTAGGTTGGCCCAGGTTCGGTTTCCCAGATCCTCCTCTAACCTCGGAGGCCCGGGCCATGATACGCACCCACCTGTAGGAAGCATGGTCCTTGCCTCTCCCCGCCCACTCTTTGGGGAGCCCGGTGTGGGGTTCCTCGCCCAGCCACGGAGAGGCCCCGGCCCCTCACCATTTCCTGCTTACGTGCTGGGAAGCAGGAACGCAAACCCACGGCGACCTCCACCCCCTCCCCAGGCGGGACGAGCGGGTGAGCGACGTGCAGGGCCGCGCCGTACTTCTAGGCAGCCTCCGCCCCTGGGCCTCCCGACCCCGCCCCCGGCCGCTCAGCCCCTGCGGCCTCATTGCGCCCGCGCACTTCGCCGGGCTCTCCCTTCCAGACTCCCCCGCCCACAAGCTTCAGCCAATCAGTTCCCAGGACTCCCCCTGGTTTCTTTCCTCCCAACCCCCACTCTCAGCGCAGGCCTGGGCTCCACGTGGTGATGTTTGTGTACGTGCCGCCCCGACCTGGAGTCCGGAGGTCTTCTGTGGGGCAGTGGGCGGGCAGAGGAAGAGTAGGGGGTGGGAGGAGAGCGAAAGGATGGAAAGGGGGGGAGGGAAGAAGAGAGGAGGAGAGAGAAAAGAGGAGTAACCGGAGGAAAAAGAAGCGAGAAGCTAAAGGAGAAAGAGGGAGACCCAAGTAACCGGAGAAAGGCGGGGGGGGGAACCAGGGGAGGGTCGGGAGGACCTCCGAGCTCCCGGCAGAGCCGCGGCTTTCTGCTTGTAGTGGCTCCCGAGGCGATGCTGCTGCTGGACTGCGGGGTCGAGGTGCGTCCGCGCGTCCGTGCATGCGGGGCTGGGGGCGGAGGGCGCCCCAGGGGGCCGGGGGCTCTTTACCGGTCTGACCTCCGCCACGCCTCCCCCTCCTCAGGTGGACAGCCGGACGCGTCTGCTGGAACCGGGCAGCGCCGTGAACGCCCCTCGAGACGCCTGCGGTCAGTCTCCCGTGCACTTGGCCGCGCAGGCCGGACACCCCTTCTTCCTGCTCTGGCAGCTGCAGGCGGGAGCTGACCTCAATCAGCAGGTAACTAGGTAACCGGGGAAGGGTTGGGCGGCACAGACACCACAATGCCCGGTGCCTGTGTCCTTATGCATGGGTGTATTGCAAAGCTCTCGGATTCGCGAATCTTGAGCTTGGCTCGGATCGTGTCGCGTCGCCTACCCTCTCTGGGTCCCCATTTCTTCATTGGATAAATTAGAAGAGAGGTCGGGTTATAACCGAAAACAGATCTCTGACACTTTTAGCTTTTCAGCATCCCAGAAAAGCTGATGGTGGGTGTGTCCATTCTAGGACCAGAAAAATGGGTTGTGGAAGTTGAATGAAACGATCAGGTTCTCTCCAACTCTAAAATACTCCAAATATAAAAGTTTCATCCAGACCTCGATCAGAGAAAAGCTGGAAGAGACATGGGAGACCACTGAAATCCAGCTGAGGAAAAGAGTCCAGGCGGTGGGATTTGCCTTGCTGCTCTCACTTGGTGAGGCCCTGGTACCATTACTGCTACTGTTACTTTCTGGAAAAATTTTCTGTAGACCTCTTCAGCTTGGAATTAATTTCCACTGAAGATCATAAAATTAAATTACACTTTGATCTTTTTAAGTTATAATTGCCCTGTAGGATGTCTACCTTGTATCTCATTTGCTTATCTCTTCTAAGGAGAACGTAGAATGAATTTTTTTGTACTCAACCATGAAAACACCATCCGTACTAGCAGTGTGTATGGAGATACCTCTGTATACCTAAAAGGTGCTTGTGGGATTAAAGTACTTTTGTACATATTTGGCAAAAGGCCAGTTGTGTCCAAAATACTATAAATCAGTGTCAAAGTCAAATAGAAAGAGAGACCGCTAATTTGTACATGGCCCATATATTAACTTAGTTTTAAAATGTAATATTATATTTTATTGTATTTTTAATTTATTTTGTCAAATATTTCCCAGTTATGTTTTAATCTGGTTCAGTTGCACTCAGGAATATTTTGACACCTCTGCTGTAAATCATAAAACTGGGAAAAATTATTGTGGCCAGCAACCAGAAAGTACCATTTTCATATGGCAAATCATTTAGACTCACCTTATTGCCTTCCAGTGAGAAAGCTGCTGGGAGGAGAGGTTCTTGTGTGGAGAATCTCAATTTCTTTCTCTTCCTGTTTTGAATCAGGATGCTTTTGGAGAAGCTCCAATACATAAAGCAGCTAAAGTTGGAAGCTTGGAGTGCCTCAGTCTGCTTGTAGCCAGTGATGCCCTAATTGAGTAAGTAATGAAACCAGCATACATATCTGTATGCCAGTTTCCAGAGTGCCTTTATTTAAATTATTTTATGTAGTCCCTTTAACTCAGTAAAGTGAGAAAATCAAGTAACTGCTTCAATTTTGCCCTTTCTTTGGAAACACCAGGAATAGGAAGATAAGAGTCCGGGGCATACAGATTTCATTAGCATTTAATGCTTCAGTAGTGACCTGCACAGAAATGTTAGACTTAATTTACATGTTAACTTGATGTAGTTCCATCTACCCATACTCCTATTACTCTGACATTCTGAATTTATTATGTTTGAAATCTCACTGCAGAACTTGCTTGTTGTGGGAAATAGAGAGAGCCCTGTGTAGAAGTCGTTATTTTCTTTAAAATGTTGGCCACTGGAGTTGAACTCCTGTTCCTGCCCTGTCTTTACCCTACAACTTTTTTTCCAGGCAGAGTCAAATTAGTTTGATAACTGGCCTTTTTTGATTATCATAACAAATGTTAAGTGAGAACAAGAAAATCAGAAAAAAATACAAAAAAGAGAGATCTGAAGAGGACACAACAAGCAAAAAGGACTTTTTATTATTTTCTTAAATTTTAGTATACATTTAATAACATGATAAATAATTTGAGTTTGTTTTACATACAGTCATTTTTTCTTTCCTTTTTGGGTGGTAGAGGGAGTACATACACTGACAAAATCAGATGCCTTTTGAAATGTTCTTTACTTGAATATTTTTGTTGATGGGCTTACTAAGCATAGAATTTTAAAAAGTCTTTTTAAAAAATTTAAATCTTAGAAACAGCGATTTATTTTTATTTAATTGTTTTCCCACTTTTTTGATTGAAACTGCAGCTTACGTAACAAGAACGGGCAGACTGCAGAAGACTTGGCTTGGTCTTGTGGATTTCTGCAGTGTGCCAAATTTCTCACAACAGTTAAACATACACAGAGGATGAAATTAAGCGAACAATCCAGATGTTCCCTCAACACTGATAACTGTGGATTGCTGCTTAAAAATAAAAGAGCCTACAGAAATGTGGACAACTCAGATGTGAAGAAGCAACGATCGGATGGTAGGTAGTATGTAGATGGTGAAGATTTCTATTTAATTTTAGAGTTAAAACCTTATTCATATTTAATAATTCACTAAGGCTCTATCTGTTCTTAGTTTTGAACTGCTAGTAATATTGTATTCCCATTAGAATACTTTCCAAACTTGAAGCATTCTTGTCATTATAACCTCTTTTCACTTTCAAGTTGGCAACTGGGATACACAAGTTTGTATCTGTGAGAGGAGGAGAGTATTTGCAGAACTGTTGCTGCTGTGGTTGAGTCTGTGGGTAAATAAGATGGTTTCACCCCTACCCTCTCAGCAGTGCTGGGCCTGATGCCCCTGCCAAGACTCACCCCATGCTTTTCATGGGGAACAGTTCACCCAAGGAGCCGAAAGAGAGATTAGAGATGGCAGATGTTACCTTCCCCTTTTGTTGACTTGAGGTTCTTCTGACATCGATGGCCCTCCCTGTCTCTCCTCTCCCCTGCATTTTATGGGTTATTTCATGGTTACTCTGTTAGGAAAAGTACATGTTTTCAGAATTAATTTTTTAAAATAAAGAATTGTATGCAGAAAAGTGTATTTTCAGCTATCTCCAGCAAAAGATCACAGTTTTTGTAGTCAAGGGAACTTTACCCCATTTGTGATAGATTCAATGCATAAATAATCTCATTTTTGACTATTGTGCCATTTTTTAAAGGAACACTGAGGATTGATTGTATTTAGATTCTGATAGTAACTCGTTAGTGGCTGTTTGGGGTAATAATTATCTAAGTTTCATTAGTCTTAGAGTATTCTTTTTAACTACAAATTAGTAATAATTTCCAGAAGAAATGAAATAGAAATGTATTTGTAAGTAGTTATGCAAACATATTTAGAATTGTATAGTGGTTTGTTATCAGTCACCCAGAATAATATGTACTTGTAGCATTCAATATTTCCCTTCTGTGAAGGTGCCAGTGGAAAGTGTCACAATGCAAATAGCTGCTTCTTTTTTTTAAAAAATCAATAGGTCATTTGTGTTACGATGGGAAGCTGCCTGCAAAGAAGTTTGGAGCCGACCTTTAGATTGATGATCTCTTTTTGGGCTACAAGCTACCAGACTGATCTGTAAAATGTTCTCATCTTCTAAGAAGGAGCAAGAGACATTAAAACTTTCTTCTGAGTGAAGATCATTTTAAGAATACCTGTATTCACATAGTTTTGGTATGCTGCATCTGGTTATACACGTTCCAGCTTTTTATATCTTTAACTTAAGATGTAAGTATTTTGTTAAGGTGTTTTTTTAAAAAACCTTTTCTAAAGATTCCAACAACAATGAAGAAAAATCAGTTTTAATTATTCTTCAACTATTGTAGCATTGACACACTGTTGTTAACCAGAGTACTTTGCACATAACATGTGTGCCTGATGTTCTAACTAAACTGCATTTGAAATTGCTACTATATACATTTGCCTTCCTTATGCTTTTATGCGAAGTTTGTGCATTATTTTTACATAACTATCATGCATCCTATACTGTAACAAATATTGGTTCTACTTGGATTCTTCAAATAGTCTTTGGTCGCTGAGGAAGGCAGAGATTATAGTAGGCATCCTTCTTCCAAAAATCTGAACCTTTCCATCCACAGCAACCCTAGATAAAGGGATAAAAAGAATAAACCTGGTCACACACTTATAAGCTCCAGTACCTCCCCCTCCCAATCCCACACCCCTTCCCAATCCCAGGAAACATCCGAACATTCATGGATACTGTCATCAAGAAATATAACGAACTTCTACTTGGGGTAATGGTTACCTAAATTTCATTAAAGTCTTAAGAGTATTTTTCTTAATTACATAATAATTTCCAGAGGAAATAAATCAAAATATATTTGTAGATAGTTACCCAAACATATTAAAATTTTATAGTGGTTTGTTGTATATCATACTAATATGTACTTAGAGACTGTTCAGTATTTTCCCTCATTAACTAGTACCATGACAAGTCACCCATTCCTTCCATCAGTAAACTAAGACCAGTATTCACAGCAAAGAGTATTCCTCACAGACTTGATTTCTATGCGAACACTAAGGCACTAAGAGTTTACTCACTTTTGTTGTGTGTCTGCTGCCTGACTTTTGAAAAAAGGCTCTTAGTAATTAATATTATTTTTTATTTGGTTAAAATGTATTATTCAGGAATAGAAATCCTTCAGTCTAGCTGGGTAGTACTGTAGGTTCTGGTCTTTCACTTGTGGGGACAAGCCTGTACCCAGAACCCTCTTTACATGCTAGGCAGATATTAAGTGTAAAAGTAAAAGTGAGTAATTATCTTAGTCCTTACCCTAATAGATTTTCACCTTAGAACTAAAGTTGACAGTTTTTTGCAGAAATTAAAATTAAAATCCGCTTTCTATACAAGGCAAGATAGATTTTAAATATTTATCTTTAACTCTAAAACAAAATTTAATCATCTTTTCCCCAACATAGCTTATCTTTATGTTTGCCAAATAGTTTAAAGGGCTTATGTTCTAGGTACGTAAGCCTTTTTAGATCTTGTCAACCTACACAGGAATCCTGGTGGCTGACTGCAAAAACATGAATGCCATGATCTCTTCTTGGGTTGACTGCCATGTGTCATGGACTCAGAAAAGTCCACATAAAGAGGGAAAAAATGTAAATCCACTGGACCAGAACAACATGTCATTTTGAGATCATGTTTTGCCACTTGGCTATGTGACCTTGAGCAAATAATTGCTCTGACCCCCCCATAAGACTCTTCACAGAACAAAATGAGTATGTTCAAAGTACTGATAACATTGTAAAGCCACTAGAGAGATGCTAAATGTTATTCACTATTTTTTTTTTTGGAGGGGGAAAGGCAGGGTAGGGTTAAGTGACTTGCCCAAGGTCACATGGCTAGTAAAGTATTAAGTGTCTGAGGCTGGATTTGAACTCAGGTCCTCCTGACTCCAGAACCAGTGCTCTATTCACTGTCCACCTAGCTGCCCCTGTTATTCACTATTACTATCACCTAGAACAGTCCTGTCCTAAAAGTCCCATGCAACAGGAGGCCTAGGTTGTTGCATCGTTGGTATTTCTTCTATATTTTAGTTGTATGTAGTTTAGCATATTTGAGTTGTCCTCTGCATTTTTCTTGACCTCTTAAACCATGCTGGAAGGTCTTTTCCCTTAGCATAACCTCACAGATAAAGTACTCACGGTACCCAGACAACCCTATAGCACCTGACATAAACAGGGTCTTCCTATTAACTGACTCTGGGTAAACCAGGGAACATTCCAGTTTCATATGCTCATTTGTTCTTTTTCCCTTCACCACTCTGCACTCAAAGATCCCAAAGAATGGATCTGGATGTGAAGGTAGCAGATAACATCTTGTTCCCTAACAATCACCATCATGTCTGACATAGCAGTGATGGGACTTGGCCTATGCAAAAAAGAAAAGCCGGGAAGCCAATGTTGGAGGTGCCGTATCACCCCATTCTGGGAAACTGCCATACCATTATCCCATCTGGACACAGCACCATCCTACTGCCATTTCCAGCCACCACTAAGGAATTTCCTTGACTACATATCTTTTGGACATGTAAGACTCATGTGTGCTTCCTTATCTCCTTAGTGTAGGCACAGGATTACTATACAATCATTTCTTTGGAGAGGCTCTGTCCACCAAAGGAACTGAGATGAGTAAGAGAGACTGCAGGCTCCAGTTCTTAATCCTGTAATATCTGCAGGACACTAATTCTTAGTTCTTCAGAGGCTGTTTTATTCCACGTCTGTGGCCATAAAGCAACACTAGCTGACTTGACTACTGGTACCAAAAAGATGGGCCTTTGCTTTCAAGGGAAATCAAATCTTAGGGTCATAAGGGAGCTTGGCACTTTGCCAAAGCCAGCCCAGCCTGCATTCCTCTTTCCTGTTCAGTTCTGGGCCTGATCCATTGTCTGTCTATATTGTCTGTGTCAGGTTTAAAATACAGATGGATAAGCTCTAAAGTTGATACATTCAATAAATGAATGTTGTCACAGGGGCATGACCTAAAATATTCCTGAAAAATTCTAGCCACTCTAATCTTTGAAATTGTTAAAGGATAGGATTTAGTACCTTCTATTCATATCTATCACAACCCAAGAAATTGTTCACAAATGTCTAAATTTCTGTTTTTTAACTTAAGTTTTATTCCTTCGATATAAAAAACTAATTTTTGAAGCTGGTCACTCCTAGCAATAAAATTATCAACAGCAGAAACATCATCATCAACTTTTAAAGCCCAATTTTTCTTAAATAACTTGTTTTCCTGGATATGGATTCTCTGTAAGACTAAATTTACTTCTAAATAGATACCGAATTTCTATTTAATTTTGAAAAATGTTTAAAGATTTTTTTCTCCTTTACCATCTTTTCCTAATACCCAACTCCCCAGCCCCAAGTAGAATCTTCCCTTGAAACAAAGCAGTACAGTTGTACTGACCACATTTGACAGCACGTGCTTCGTTGTGCCTTTTAGTATGGAGGAGGCTGTGCTTCACCACAAGTCCTAGCCACCTGACTCGGGCTGCTTTGGAATCTGATTCCATTTATAACACCTACCTTTTCCAATATGACCTGTAGGTCCTCTGGGCCCGTGTAATGAGGATCGAGAATCAGGTATTTCACCTGCCCTGTCATCTCATTCCATGCCACTCCTAGTATTGTATGAGCCAAGACCCCTCCACCTATAGAAAAGGAAACATAGAATTTGAAAAAACTAAAAAACAAATTGTACACTTTACATTCAAACTAAAGAGCTGCTTTAACCAAAGGAGCTTTAAAACTCAGAATCTACACAGACACATACAGAGGCAAACTTAGAAATGATACATTTATTTTTTTAAATTCAGAGCTAACTTGATGTTCTTCTATGTCTATCTTTAATTATTTTTGTTAACACAAAGAATTTAGATGTTGAAGGAGTCTCAGGTCATCTTGCCTAACCCACAACTAGCTCAGAAATCTTCCACAACCTTTCTGACAAATGGTGAAGACCCTGCCTGAATATGTGTCTGTCTGCTATAATGTAGCCTGTCCCACACTGAATGGCTCAGAAAGCCAGGCCGTCCTTTCTTAGGTTTAGCTAAAATGTATCTCCTTATAACGTTCGTCTTGTTTTATAGTTTTGCCTTCTGAACTATCACAAAACATCTTAAATATTTAAAGACAGCTCTCATTTCCCCTTTAGTCTTCTCTGTGTAATTATCATTTTATTACAATCATTTTTCACGTTGACATTTCTTTGCATCTAGGAAACAGATTCATGCCCTTACCTTTTCTCTGCTCCATATAGCAAATTATGGGAAAGAGGCTATTTTACTAGTTGAAACAGTAAAAATATGAATGGATGTAGAGCAGTGGTTCTCAACCTTTCTAATGCCACGACCCTTTAATACAGTTCCTCATGTTGTTGGTGACCCCCAACCATGAAATTATTTTCGTTGCTACTTCATAACTGTAATTTTGCTACTGTTGTGAATAGTAATGTAAATATCTGATATGCAGGATGTATTTTCATTGTTACAAATTAAACATAACCCACAGGTTGAGAACTGTTGATGTAGAGGATTATCTTGCTTTACACTCTGAATGTTGGGTAAGAAAGTTTGTGGAATTTACTGGTCTATGAGGATCCTATGGTTGAGTTAAATAGCCACTTACCCGCTTATACTGTCATCAAAATACCATCCTTTCTAACTCTCATATAAACCCATTCAACACATCTACACTCCCCCTCCCAATTGTCTTTATTCCTTTAAAGGTGTTATCTTTCCTGATTAGAATAACAGAGAAAGATATAAATAAATAAATTTAGTAAAGGAAGAAAAATGTAAATAAATTCCTTTAGGGCAGGGATCTAGCTTGCTTATATTTGTACACCCCAGAGGATGAGTACTTAAACATTATTCACTCATTCATATGTGTGTGCATAAATATGTATGTACATATATGCACACATATTTATGTGTATTTTTTGTATACTTGTATGGCTTTGAATGTATTTTTACATGAGGGAACTGTATATTTCTATCTGGTTGTCTAATAATATGTACATCTCTTTGTCAATTTCCATTTTATAAATGAAGAAACTAATAAATGGAGGTGTTAAGTGATTTGCTCAGTCTAACCTCTAGTAAAAATGTTGGGTGGGATTTGAAACCGTGCTCTTTGAGTTCACGTTCAACATTCTATATACCAAGGCAGATGCCACTCAGTATGGGTTAATAAAAGTTGTGTTTACATTCCTGTATTGGGAATGGAGGGATACACTAGAGTTAGAATTCTGATTTGCCTTCAAGATTAGTCTCAGATATCACAATGTCCAAGAAGATTTCCCCATGTTCTCTCCTTCCTCAAATGAGCATATTATAGTTATCTATACACATAATTCCCCTCCCTCTTCTCCATACTCCAGTAGAATGTAAGCTCTATGAAGGCAGGAACTGTTTTGTGTATGTCTTTGTATCCTCAGCATCTAGCATAATAACTTAAGTGTTTAATATGATATGGGTGGGTGGGTGTTAGACTTACATCACCTCATGTCTAAATTATTGTGACAGCTTCCTGCCTGACCTCCCTGCTAGAGGTCTATTGTGACATCATTCCCTGCATGATTTTTCTCAAACATGGATCTGGCTGCATCAATCACCTATTCAATCAGCTCCAGTGGGAATGATCTCTAGGATAATGTGTCATTTCCTCAGTTAGCTTTTAAAGCTCTTCACAACCCAACAGCCCCACAACAGCAGCCACAGTCTGTCTTCTTCCCCCTTCTGCACTCTGGCTGCAGACTGTCCTCCACTCTGGTCCTCACACCCAACATGTCATCTCCTATCTTCATGCTATAATACTGGCTTATCTTCAATGTTTGGAATATACTCCATCCTCACATCATCCTTGTCTCTGCTAAGATGCAGTTGGAGTACCACCTTCTACAGGAAGCCTTTTCTGATCCCTCTACCACTTGGCCCTCCCTCCTAAATCAAAGTGTTTAACTACTTTGTATTTATTCACTTTATATTTATCCTATAGGTCCTTATATACATGTAAGTATGTCGTCTTTCCCTTAGAATATAAATTCCTATACTTGTATCCCTGTGTGGAAGCACTTAATAAAAGCTTGTTGATCAATTTCAACAGTTTGTCTATACTAAGATGTGATACTGAGAACTGCAGATGGTACTTCAGACAGGCTTTGGCCAGGGCAGAGGAGAGCAGAACCATCGCTCCCCTCGTTCTGGGAACTATGACTTGCCCAAACATCTATTTTGACCACCAGCTCATACCAATAACATGAATTCACTGAAGCACTCTACTACCAAACAGTGGGACGTTATCTCCTTTAAGCCATCCTAGTCACTGAAATCTGATTTGTGGATAGCGATACTTACAAGTTTATTCACTACCAGAGATATATTCTAAGCAGCCAGAAACTCTGGTGACAATTTTCATGTAACTACCATATGAAAATGTTGCCTTCAAAAAAAAGTTTTTATGGAGAATAATCATGTACCTTTATGTTAGATTCTCTCCTAATTTAATATGCTTAATACTGACACAAACACCCCAGTCCCCAAACACCTTACCGATCATCACTGGAGTTCCTTCACTCTGGAAGTGACTGGCAAGTTCCCTTCCTTTAGAAGCTAATTCAGAACCCTGGCTAGGAAAGGGACAGTTTTGCGTGAGATTTCTTGTTTGGATAATAAGCATTAAAAAATAATGTTTTAATAATTTATTTGAAAAAAAATAAAGTTAGCTAATCTATAAGCTGTTTGGAAGCAGTTTTGGTTGACATCTAAGAAAACCATCATTTGCAGTAATACTTTTTAGTTTTAAGTGAGAACAGTCACAAAAGGTAGAGTTCATGGCATCACAGACAGGCTCAGTCAGGGCAGTTAAGGGATGTGCCAGAGGGCAGAGTCATAATGGGCAGGGCCTGAAATCTGACTACATATCCAGAATGTTTTCCACTGCACCATGCTGCCTTTCATCAAATAAGTCTAGGACAGTATAAATACAGACGTGAAAATACTCTATCCACCTAATACGTAACATTCTAGTGAAAGAGTGGTATTTGGGAGAGGACACAGGCTGGTGCCAGCTGGTCAAGGATCAATTTATATGGCAGTGTCAGAAAAGAACTTTCTATTTCTCTTCCCATGAGGCTGAATCTTGAAATAACCATGATGGATTATGAGAATTCATTGAGTTTATCTGCTTAGCAAAGAAGTATTTAAAACATTTATATAATTAAAACTTCCTGACGGCATGTACTGACAAAAAGACAAGAAACTCTGGATTCTCTTGTTCAAGTATCATAAGCAACAGACCAAGATTTTATGAATGAGATTAGAGACCTTCACTTCTGGGCCAATGGGACTCATATCCCTGCTTCTGAGGTCCCCATTTTGAACCATAGATAGATTTCTTTTTCTTTTGGTAACACAAGGCATGTTCTTTTGAAGGGGAGACGTCAAGAGAAAAATTTTTACTTTGGTATTTAAGATTGATGAGGACTTAACCTTTGTTGTCATTTTTTTAACTTTAGCTATAAGCCAGCTTAATATGCTTATTGTGTGAAAATGTCATGTTTACAAGGAGGGATAAATTCCGCAGATGTGATCAAAGGTTAAGCCGCGGAACAATAATAGAATTTGACAATAATGCAGTGATGCATTATAAACTGTAAAGTAAAGATGAGATTATAAGATCCTATGACATCACAAAATGACACAGGTGAGGGTAATGTGACAAACAGCTTTCTGGTATTTTAATATAGTGGCACTTCAAAGAATTTTCACATTTGAATCATTAGGGATACTATTACTTATTTATCTTCCTGAGTCTTCTTAGCTAGTCTAAGTAGCAAACACAGTAAGATTAGAACATGAGAATTTACAGAATACTGAAGTCAAGATATTTAATATCACCACCAGAAGCTGCCACCATGGTCACAGACTCTAATGGAACAACGTGCAGGAATAATAAGGTATTTATAAGTATACATTTTTAAAAATGGTACCATACTGTACATCAACAAATAATATACAAATATTTTAATTTTTTATCAATATATTTTAGCCACATTATCAGTTATTTACGAGTCTTTTAACAAAATGAGTAGCAATAATAGAATGAGTCATAGACCAGTGATGAATATTTTCCCTTTTAAGATTTCTGTAGTGAATCCAGTCCTAAAAAGATGCCAAATTCTCTATCACTCCACTCTAGGTTAACATTTTCCCAATTTCTCCCAAACCAAAAAGATACCCATATTTCTCATAAGCACAAAATCCCATAAAACCTAATAAAAAAGAAATAGGAAGGATTAATCATAGAGAAAAAAGATTCAGAAAACAACAAAAAAGGGGAAGGGAAAAGGAAAGGAAACAAAATTTAATCTTCCTGCAGATTTAAGATAAATTATTGCTCATAAACTGTCCTTTAGAAAAAATACCACCATTACCAAATAATCAATGCAGTGTCCTTACCTGACAAACAGTATTTTTGAAGTTATCCCCATCAAATGGTTCAGAACTAGCTGTACCTCAATAGAACCAATCCATTGTCGTGACCCTACAAACGATGCTGGTTTGTCTCCCACATCAACAAGAGCCTTTTATTGCACCCCATCAGATAGAAAAAATAATCACATATTAAGAATAGTAGCTAGCATTTATAGAGCACTTAAGGTTTACAAAGCATTCTAGAAGTATTAATTCATTTTATCTTCAAAACCACTTTGGGAGGTTAAGTACTATTATCACCCCCATTTCACACATGAGGAAAGTGAATCAGACAGTTTATGTGACTTGTGTGGGGCTGCATTGATAGGAAGTGTCTAATATTAGACCTGAACTCAGGTTCTTCTGACTTCACCTCTACCAGTCTACCCACTGTACCACCCAGCTGCCTCTATGCTTAAAATTTAGGGCATTTGTTAACTTTTCTACCTCTTCTAATTTCTGTTCTTCAGTCTGAAAAGGTTATCAAGGATCAGACTTCCTCAAAAGAGAAATGAGTATCTACTATGAGGAGGTTGTATGAATTAATGCCAGGGTCCTCAGTGTGCCTGAAATGTACAACTTGAGACCAGGGGCTCCGTACCTGCTGAATCTCCTGGTGGGTTGGAATGGACCTGTCGGTGTATCCCTGATGTCTGAACCAAGAGCAGACAGTCTGTAGAGACCGATAAGCACAGCCCCAGCCGCTGTCATCTATCCGATCCTGCATATAATGATGATAACCATACACACCCTGAACTAGGGAAATCTGCAGAAAAAAAAGAAAAAAGGGCAAAATGCCATCTTCAGTACCGCTACATTAAGTACCATCTTCAAACTGAAAGTCATGATGTCCAACATGTGCTGTAGGGCATTTTTAGACAGGAACAAATTAATAAGACAGAGACAACATGGTCTCAGTCAATTCTACCCTTCTTTCCCTAACCCCCTCACCTACTTTATAGACAAAGAGACTCAAGCCAAGAGTTGAAATCACTTGCCCACATGATGACTGCATATGTAATCTATATCAAAATGCTTGGGGGAGAAGGAAGGAACTCAAAATTTAAAAAAAAGTATGCCAAAAATGTTTGTTTACATGTAATTACGTGAGAAAAAAAATTAAATGTCAAAAGAAAGAAAGAAAGAAACCATTTAACCAAGGTCATACAAGTAATAGTGGCAGAGTTACTCAACGCCAAGCCCTCTAACAATAAGTCCAGTATTGCTCCACTGAAGCACTGCCTCCCAGCCCCTCTGCCTTGAGCCAGATTCTCATGTATAAAATGAGGTCAGTCTGGTTGAAACTTAAAGGTCTCTTCCATCTCTAAACCTACAATCTGTTGACTAAGCTCTTTTTTTCAAATCTGGACATTTTGTGTTGGACATGCTACTCAGAAATGGTTTCTTCTCAAAGATACCGGTGGTTATCACCCATGGCAATTATATTTTTACTTTACTTTTGATTTTGAGTTCCAAATTCTCTTTTCCACACACTAAGAAGGCAAGCAATGATACCCATCATGCATATGTAAAGCCATGTACATATTTCCATGTTAGCCATTATAACTATTTTAAAATTACATGTTTTGTAAAAAATTTAACACTGAACATCATTAAAGCCAATTAAATGTACTTAGTAACAATCTATATTTCAATTAACTTATTAATAATTAACAATTAATTTCATTGTAATATTATGACCTTTTTTGTCATGCCTTCTCCTCCTCCCTTCTTCCCAAGTCCCTTATCAAAATTCTTTGTCCTTTTTGTTCATTTCTCTTCTTATATGGTCCTAGTTAGTGTGAACACCATTCTGATGGGTTTGCCTTTTTTGGTTTACTTTGTATTACACTGTATTTCAAAAAGATCTTCCCAGATTTTCTTTTATTCCCTCTTTTAAAGATTTTTCCCCCCACTTAATAGTATTTTATTTTTTCAAATTACAGGTAAAGATAGTTTTAACATTCATATTTATAAGATTTTGAGTTCCAAATTTTTTTCCTTCCCTCCCTCCGCTCTCTCCTCTCCAAGACAGCAATCAATCTGACATAGACTATGTATGCATATACAATCATATTAAAATTATTTCCATATTAGTCATTTTGTAAAAGAAGAATCAGAAAAAAAGGGAAAAAACACAAGAAAGAAAAGCAAAAGAGACAATAGTATGCTTTGATCTGCACTTAGACCCCATAGTTCTTTCTCTGGATGTGGATAGCATTTTCTATCATGAGTCTTTTGAAAGAGTCTTAGATCATTTTATTGCTGAGAAAAGCTAAGTATCAAAGTCAGTCATCACACAATGTGGTTGTTACCGTGTACAGTGTTCTCCTGGTTCTGCTCATGTCACTCAGCATCAGTTCATATAAGTCTTTCCAGGTTTTTCCAAAGTCCACCTGCTCATCATGTCTTATAGCACAATAGTATTCCCTTACATTCATATAACACAACTTGTTAAGCCATCCCCCAACTGATGGGCATCCCTTCAATTTCAAGTTCTTGGCCACCACAAAAAGAGCTGCTATAAATATTTCTGTATATGTGGGTCCTTTTCCTATTTTTATGGTCTCTTTGGGATACAGACATAGAAGTGGTATTTCTGGGTCATTTTTATAGCCCTTTGGGCACATTTCCAAATTGCTCTCCAGAATGGCTGGATCAGTTCACAATTCCACTAACAAAGAATTATTGTTCCAGTTTTCCCACATCTTCTCCAACATTTATCATTTTCCTGTTTTGTCATGTTAGCCAATCTGATAGGTGCCTCAGAGATGTTTTGATTTGCATTTCTTTAATCAATAGTGATTTAGAACATTTTTTCATATGAATATAAATAACTTTAATTTCTTCCTCTGAAAGCTGCCTGTTCATATCCTTTGACCATTTATCAACTGGGGGATGATTTATATTCTTAAAATTTGACTCAGCTCTCTAGAGCTAGAAATGAGAGCTTTATCAAGAGACACTGGTTGTAAAAATTCTTTCCTAGTTTTCTGGTTCTCTCCTAATCTTGGTTGCATTGGCTTTCTTTGTGCAAAACCTTTTCAATTTAATGTAATCAAAATGATCTGTTTTGCATTTCATAATGTTCTCTATCCCTTGTTTTGTCATAAATTACTTCATTCTCCATAAATCTGACAGATAAACTATTCCTTTCTCTCCTAATTTGCTTACAGTATCAGCCTTTATATCTAAATCATGTACCTATTTGTACTTTATTTTGGTACACAATGTAAGAACATTGGTGGTCTATGCCCAGTTTCTGCTATACCATTTTCCAGTTTTCCCAGCAGTTTTTGTCAAATAGAGAGGTCTTATCCCAGAAGCTGGGGTCTTCTTTTGGTTTATCAAACAATAGGTTAATATAGTTATTGACTACTATGTCTCATGTATCTAACCTATTCCACTGATCCACCCCTCTATTAATTAGCCAGTACCAAGTAGTTTTGATGATTGCTGCTTTATAATATAATTTAAGATCTGGTATGGCTAGGCTACCTTCCCTAGCATTTCTCTTCATTGATTCCCTTGATATTCTGGACCTTTTTGTTGTTGCAGATGAATTTTGTTATTATTTTTTCTAGCTCTATAAAATAATTTTTTGGTAGTTTGATTGGTATGGCATTGAATAAGTAAATTAATTTAGGTAGAATTGCCATTTTTATTATATTAACTCGGCCTAATCACGAGCAACTGATGTTTTTCCAATTATTTAGATCTGACTTTATTTGTGTAAAAAGTGTTTTTTAATTGTGTTCATATAGTTCCTGGGTTTGTTTTGGCAGGTAGACTCCCAAATATTTTATAATGTCTATAGTAACTTTAAATGGAATTTCCCTTTTTGTTGGGCTTTGTTAGTAATATGTAGAAATGCTGATGATTTATGTGGGTTTATTTTATATCCTGTAACTTTGATAAAGTTGTTTATTATTTCAAGTAGTTTTTTTTACTTTTTTCTCTAGGATTCTTTAAGTATATCATCATATCATCTGCAAAGAGTGCTAACTTAATTTCTTCTTTGCCTATTCTAATTCCTTCAATTTCTTTTTCTTCTCTTATTGCTAAAGCTAATGTTTCTAGTATCATATTGAATAACAGTGGTGATAATGGACATCCTTGTTTCACCCCTGCTCTTACTGGAAATAATTCTAGCTTATTCCCATTAGATATCATGCTTGCTGATGGTTTTAGGTATATGCTACTTATCATTTTAAGGAAGGCTCCATTTATTTCTATGCTCTCTAGTGTTTTTTAATAGGAATGGGTGTTGTATTTTGTTAAAAGCTTTTTCTGCATTTGTTGAGATAATCATATGGTTTCTGTTAGTTTTGTTGATATGATCAATTATGCTGACAGTTTTTCTAACAATGAACCAGCACCCCATATTCCTGGTATAAATCCTACCTGATCAAAGTGTATTATTCTCATGATAAGTTGCTGTAATCTTTTTGCTAATATTTTATTTAAAATTTTTACATCTATATTCATTAGGGAAATTGGTCTATATATTTTTTTCTCTGTTTTGACTTTTCCAGATATTGGAATATTTGTATCATAAAGACTCCTTCTTCTCCAATTTCCCCAATAGACTATATGGTATTGGAATTAATTGTTCTTTAAATGTTTGATAGATTTTGCCTGTAAGTCCATTTAGCCCTGGAGATTTTTTCTTAGAGAGTTCATTGATATCTTGTTCAATTTCTTTTTCTGAGATGGGTTTATTTAAGTATTTTACTTCTCTTCTGTTAAACTGGGCAATTTATATTTTTGCAAAAATTCATCTATTTCACTAAGATTGTCAAATTTATTGGCATGCAGTTGAGCAAAATAGTTCCTAATTATTGTTTTAATTTCCTTTTCATTGGTGGTGAATTCACCCTTTTCATTTTTGATACTGGTAATTTGGTTTTCTTCTTTCTTTCTGTAAATCAAATTAACCAAAATTTATTTATTTTACTGGGGTTTTTTCTTCCATAAAACCAGCTTAGTTTTATTTATTAGTTCAATAGTTTTCTCAATTTCAATTTTATTAATTTCTCCTTTGGTTTTTCAGTATTTCTAATTTGGTATTTAATTGAGGATTTTTAATTTGTTCTTTTTCTAGCTTTTATTTCTCTCATCTTCCTTTGCCTCCTCAAAAAAGTTTTGCTTTTGGCCACTGCCTCCCTCAATCTTCTCTCCCTTCTATCGGCCCTCTTCCCTTTTTTCCCCCTTTTCCTTTACTACTTCTTCCCTCCTTTATAACTACTCTCCCTTTTCTTTCCCCTTACTCCCCTATTGCCTGTAGGGCAAGTTACATTTCTCTACCTGAGTATGTTATTCTCTCCTTGAGCCAAATCTGATGAGAGTAAAGTTCAAAGAATGTTCCTCACCCTCCCTTCTTTTCCTCTACTGTAATATCTTTTTGTCCCTCTTCATGTGATGTAATTTACCCTTTTCTGCCTCTTCCTTTCCTCTTCACCCATTACAATCCCCTTTTACCCGTTAATTAGGTTATCATTACATCAGTTAATTACCTCATTGAACATCATATTCCAAGATGTCTGATCTTTTATCATCACATCAGACACCCTCTTTCTATGTATATCCCTTTTAAATGGCATAATAAAGATACAATTCTCAAGATTTACAAGTATCATCTTCTCTTGTAGGGATATAAACAGTTTGCCTTTATTGAATAACATGGTTGTTTTTTCTTTCCTGTTTACCTTTTTATGCCTCTCTTGAGTCTTGTATTTGAACATCAAATTTTCCACTGAACTCTGGTCTTTTCATCAGGAAAGTCTCAAAGTTCTCTATTTCACTGAATGTCTCATCTCCTTGCCTGAAAGATTATACTCAATTTGAGTAGCTGATCCTTGGTTGTAATCCAAGCTCCTTTGCCTTATAGAATATCATATTCCAAGCCCTCCAGTCTTTTAATGTAGAATCTACAAAGTCCTGCATGATCCTGACTGTAGTTCCACAATATCTGAATTGTTTCTTTCTGTCTGCTTGCAGTATTTTCTCCTTGACCAGAGAATTTTGGAATTTGGCTGTAATATTCCTAGGTGATTTCAATTTGGGATCTCTTTCAGGAGGTGATCAGTGGATTCTTTCAATGACTATTTTACCCTCTGGTTCTAGGACCTTGGAGAAGTTTTCCTGGATGATTTCTTTGAAGATGCTGTCCAGGCTCTTTTTTTTCATCATGGCTTTCTGGTAGACCAATAATTTTTAGATTATCTCTTGTGGATCCATTTTCCAGGTCAGTTGTTTTTCTTTTTTTCTTTTCTCTCAATGACTTGTTTATTTACTTTTAGTTTACAAGATTCAGTTCCACAATCCCTGGGGTTTCAGATTTTCTCCCCTCCCTTCCCCCCTTCCCCATGGTGGCATGCACTCATGCACAGGATCTGCAAATACTTTCACATTGTACAACAGTCTGGTTGTATAGAAGGGTTGTAACCAATGAGTGAACACTGAGAAAAAAGAAACAAAACCAAATATGAAAAAGAACGACAGCATGCACTGCTTCAGTCTCCATTCAAACTCTAGTCTTTCTAGATCTTTCTCTGAATGTAGACATCTCCCTCCATCCTGAGACCTGCAGAGTTGTCCCATAGCTGTGCGTTGCTGACAAGGGTCCAGTCCATCAAGGTTGGTCATCACACATACGATGTGTCAGTGATTATGCACAAACTCCTCCTGGTTCTGCTCTTCTCACTCAGCATCAATTTGTATAAGCCTCTCCAGGTAATTATGAAGTCCATCTCCTTCCCATTTCTTATAGTACAATAGTATTCCATTACAGTCATATACCACAACTTGTTCAGCCATTCCCCAATTGATGGGCAACCCCTATATTTCCAGCCCTTTGCCACCACAAAGAGAGCAGCAACAAATACTCCTGTACATATGGGTCCTTTTCCCACGTATGTGATCTCCCTGGGATACAACCCCAAAAGTGGCACTGCTGGGTCAAAGGGCATGCAACTACTTACAACCCTTTGGGCACAGCTCCAGACTGCGCTCCAGAATGGCTTTGTACCAGAGAAGCTACAGCTGGAGCTGGTGGTTGGTGTATGCCAAAGACAGGTGAGGCCTTTCTGTGTTTCCCCTGGTTACACTGAAGTTTGAGGGGTGAGGTGTAGGGGAGAGGTGATCTGGCCACTGGAGTTCTCCTCCTCTCCTGGGGCTGTACTAGAGCATGGGTAGGCTCAGCCACTGGTGGATGCCTGTCCAAGGAGCAAGTGGTGGTTCTCTGGAGGCCTACAGTGGGTCCTGGTGTTAATGCTTGCCTGCTCTACCACCTTAGGTCTCAGGATCTCCTGCTGGTTTGCTGAGATGGGGCTTATTGCTGGCTTGCCTAGATGTCTCCCATCCTGTACTGGTCCCCTTCAGCCACAGTAAGAGGGACTTTTCCTGTTAATCCCCTTAGCCTCACAAGCTAAAATAACTGCTACACCCACCTTTCTGCTGAATCCACTGTTCCAGGATTTTTCCTGGGGCAGTATTTTCTGGGTTTTTCAAGGTAAGTAAAAGAGAAAGAGAGCAACTTACTGCATACTCTGCCATGTTGGCTCCTAGAAGTCAGAAAAGGGGAAAAAAAGCCTATTGTATTTCTTAAGGAATTGTTTTCTTCGGTCAATTTTTGTTTTTCCTTTTCCAAGCTGTTGATTCCCATTTTAAATTCTACCTCTTTGATTTTAAAAATCCTTTTTGGAGTTCTTCCAAGAAGGCTTTTTGGGCTTGAGAGGCATTTTGACATTGTTGTCCTCTTCTGAGTTTGTACTTTGATCTTCTCTGTCACCACAGTAGCTTTCTATGGTCAGGGCTCTTTTCTGGTTTTTGATCATTTTATAGTCTATTTCATGACTGTTGAGCTCTACTTCTGGGGTACTGGAGATACTGTCCCAAGCTTCTTGTGCTGAGTGTCTGGGGCCTGGTCACTGGCTTTCTGCACCTGGGCCTCAGGTGCTGGCAGCTTTCCTACTGCACTGGGGTGGCCCAGCCTAGTCACACCGGGGTGCTGGGGCCGGCGGTTTACCTTCTGTGCTGGGGCTGGCGGCCTCACAGCTGGTCTGCTGAGCCAGGACTGAGGGCCTTAGTTCGTGGTGTGTGCTGTGGCTAAGATACTTCCACTGGCTTGCCCGGACATCATCTGTATTCAGCTGCATTTCCCTTTTACCCATGTGAGACGGCCCTTTCCTGAAGTTCTTTTAAGGTATCTTACACTGGAAAAATGTTTCACACCATCTTTTCATAGGTTCTGCTGCTCCAGAATCTGTTCAGAGGCTTGACTGAATGTTGTCTCCAAGGGAAACTGGGGAGAGCCCAGTCAACTTCCTGGCTTTTCTCTGCCATCTTGGCTCTGCCTACCAGCTTTTATTTCCTCTTAATTGTGGATCTTAATTTCATTACTGAATTCCACTATAAAAATACACCACAATTTAAACATTCTCCTCTTGCTGGACCTTCAAGTTATTCCTAGTCCTACTCTTTTGTACATAATGCTGCTAGAAAAATTTTCAGTAGATAAACTTTCATTTTTTTTTTTTGTTGGAACTAGTCAAACCTTTTATTTAGAATTCTGTAGTTGTTTAATACATGGTAAATGCTTTTTTTATTGGGGGGGATGGTCTTGCAGATTCACAAGAAAATGGTAGAAAGGCAAAGTATAGTCATGACTATCCATTTGTGTTTTCAAGTTTACTGAATGATTTTTTACTGAATTTTTTCCTCACTAAGCATCTGA
>CM053592.1:46102113-46124108 GCA_028646515.1 Pseudochirops corinnae
GGCTTCCCCATGGAGAGACCTTAATAAACTTTTCTGTTTGGACCTCAGAGCTGTGACTCTTCTGTCCTGAAAGGTACGCTAGCGTCGTTGAGTTGTGTGAAACCGGCTGCCTCTGCTGGTAAGTTAGGGCACTCTGAGAGAGACCCCTGACAATAAACTATAAACTTACCCATGTTCCCTAATATGCACAATTTGTAGGAATGTAAAAGGGAAATAATTTATAACTGTTAGTATCGTTAATCTCATTCAAAAGTGAAACAAATCAGGTTTACTGAGATAAAGCAGCTCGTTCACTGAAAGTGACTGGCTGAGCTTCACCTGGACTTCCTGTCCAACTCAGTAGCCTGGAAGAGTTAAAGACATCCATTCAAGCATCCCATTTATAAATAGAGACTGTCTCTTGATTGAGCTTTTCTTACTTATTTGGTTGCTTTGGAAGCCATTTAGCATAATGTGATTTGTAGGTCATAAAGAAAAGTAGGACTGCTTCTATTCCAGACCAGATATTAGAGGAACTTTCATAAGATCAAATATGAAGAGTAACAAGAATAATTCAAAATGAAATAATGGAATAAACCCTGCCAAAAGTGAAAGATCCTTCAATTTAAATATATTCTCAGTGTACATAACAAATAAAAAGGTATAGGAACAAAGATCATAGAAGGAATGAAGCTTCAATGTTGTGGAATCAAACAAATCACTTAAATAGAAAGTGAGAAGAAGAAAAGCCAAAAGAAACGGGGATTCAAAATAGTTTCCAAATACTCCTGGAGAAATAAGACCTCAAGTCAAAACAGCCAAAGGAATCGTGCTGAAAGTGAGCCATCCTTTGAGCTAATTGCACTCTCTGTGCTTCAATTCCGTACACCCATCCATCCATCAATCAATCCATAAGCATTTATTATAAGCTTACTCTGTGAGAAGAGCTGCCCCACATCCAAACCACTGAGTAGAAGACCCTGACCCCTAAGCAGTGGGACAAGGAGCAGCTGAAGTGAGGCGCTGAGCAGTAGCGGGAGGGACTCCCTATAGATTAAGACATTAAATCTCTGGTCTAGGGGAAAAAATCAGGCATTTGCTAGGTGCTGGGCACTATGCTAAGCACTTAAGACACAAAGGAAGGCAAAATCTATAGTGTAAAGTGTGACGGCTTTACAATTCCCAGTTCTCCCTGGGAGGTAAGTAGGTGATAATGATGACTGATTTTGACAGCTAAGACCTCAAACAGGTAAAATAAAACCACTACCAAAACCTCCTGTATAATTCAGCCCCCAAGCCAGAAATAGAACTTAGTCCTTCTGACTCCCAGGTCCCGTCTTCTTTCATAGCCTATAGAGAAGCGCTCACCATCTTTCTCTTGGCCAAGGACAAAGAGTAGCTTAAGAATCCCTTCTGACACCAAGTAGAGAAAGGGAACGACTAAAGAGTAAGAAGAGTCAAGTGATGTTGATTGGTGACTGACCAGAGATGAATGCAGAACATGGCCCTCTGTCTTCTGGAGACCAAGACTTGACAGAAAGGGCAAAGGAGGGCTTGAACAATGCAGGGAAACCATCCGTTCTTTGTTGTTCACATGGGAACGAAGGGCTCCTGATGAGGGACACTGTGACTGACTCAGCCTATAACAACCCTCTTTTATATGAGGGGAGAGAGTCCTCCATTCCCTCCCCCCATTGAAGGGGAGACCTTTTTCTCTCCTCTCTTCCTATTCTCAAGTATCGAACTGGGAAAAAAGAGAAAATATTGGTAGGAAAAAGAAGGCTTATGGGAGGAAAGTATATGTGGAAAGCATTCAGTGGGAAGGAGAATAGGAAAAGAAAGCTAAGAAAAGCTATGGGGTAGCTAGGTGGCAGAGAGAATAGAGGGCTAGGTTTGCAATTAGGAAGAATTGAGTTGGAATCCTGCCTCAGACATTTAGCTGTCTGATCAAGTCCCTGAATCTCTTTCCGTTTTAGTGGCTCCATCCGTAAGAAGATAACGATATCATCTGAGTCACAGGGTTGTTGTGAAGATCAAATGAGGCAAAGTATATGAAGTGCTTTGAAAACCTTAAAATGCTTTATAAATGTTAGCTACCATCATCATCATCATTATTATTGTTATTATTGGTAAATGATATGAAGGACAAAGGATATAAGCAAAGAAAGAGAAAGGAGAGAAAGAAGGAGAAAAGGAAGGAAGGAAAGAAGGAAGGAGAGGGGGAGGGAGGGAGGAAGGAAAAAAAAGGGGAGGGAAGAATAGAGAAGCAGGAGGAAGCAGAAAAGGAAAGAAGGGAGGAAACAATGATGGAGAGAGTAAAAATCAGAAAATAGTTCAAAATTGAAAGGATTGAACATAGAAACATGCTTAGAACATTAGACAGGAATAATGGGTAAGCACATTTGAAAATCATGGTGGTGATAAGAATAATAACTGATTTTTATAGCATTTTAAAGTTTATAAGACTTTTTTTTCTGACAGTACCTCTATGAGTTAAGGAGTATAAGTATTATTATTTCCACTTTACAGAAGAGAAAATTAAGTCTCAGAGAAATGAAATGATTAGCCCACACAGCTAATAGGAGGCAGCTGGTGGTTCCGTGCCTAAAAAACTGAACCTGTAGTCAGGAAGACCTGAGTTCAGATGCTTACTGGCTCCGTGACCCTGGGCAAGTCATTTCAGTATTTTCATTTGTAAAATGGGGCTGATAGCCCCCATCCTCCCAGAGTTGTTATGAAGGTAAGTGCTTTGCAAACTTTATAGTACTATTTAAGTGCTAGCTAAATTATTATAATTCGTAGTAGGAAGTGTTGGAGCAAGGATTTGAATTCAGTTCCTTGACTCTGTCTGGTATATATACTGTCAAATCAAAATGATGATTTGCATCAAAAGAAATCTAATAAATAAATACATTACAAATTTTAGTGTAAAATGTTATATTGAAGCAATGTGCAAGAAGTTTTTCTATGTACATGAATAATAATTCCAAAGTAACAGTTTTACTTTCATTTAATGACATTATTCATTAGACTAAAATATGTATGTTATAGAATTTTAGGAGGGGATTGCTATAAGCATTATTCTTATCTTTAATGTATGTTGTTTAACTACTTTATTACATTACAGTCCACTTAGGGGGAGTGTGTCCAGACTTGTGATTTCATGGTATAGAGCAGTGTCAAATTCAATTAGTGACTTTAAAAAAATCATAAATTAACATTATCTATGTTGTATTGTATTTTTCTTTATTTCATTGAATGGTTCCTAATTACATTTTAATCTGGTTCAGGCCACATTCAGGAGTTTTGCCAGCAGCATGGTGAATATGACACCTCTGGTGTAGGGAACCTAGGTTTCCAGGGGTGAGGAAACTCCTTCTGCCAGAGTGTCTCTTCTGCAATTTATAGTTATAGAGTTATTTGTACTCCTATTTATAATTCTACAGCTACTTCGAGGTAAAATGACTTGTCCAAAATTGAACAATCAATTAATAAACATTTATTAAGCACCTACCATATTCCAGGGACGTGGTGAAGCCCAATATGTCAGAGGAGGTACAATTTGCACCCAAGTCATTCTGACCTTGAGGTCAACTGTCTATTCACTATCCCATGCTGCCTCTCCTAACCCAACTATATAATACTCATGAAAAGAGGTATTTTTGTTGATAGGTACTTTTAAAAATAACCTCATCACTTGGACGGGTTTTCCTTTTTGATCACTTCAGTTTTGTTCATCTTGAAAAAACAGGACAGCTTGGTTGCTTTCACGTCTAAACAGACCTACTTTTTCCTTTGAGAGATCTGAAGGCATGTGACTGGGCTGAAGGAGTTAGGCAGAAAAGTCTATTTTAGCACTTTGGAAGAACTGTGTTTTCACTAAGATGGGTGCTCTATCCCCTCATGGTGGTTGCAACCTCTCCCTGCCTTAAGAAGGTTGCTGTAGCCGGTGCTCTGGCATGAACCTCCCTGAATTTAAATATATCAGACCTTTTATCGCAGACATGACCCATTATCAGATCCATTTCTGAAGTCTTTCCAGCCTGGTCGGACTTCATCTCTGCTTCCTGGCTTCCTTCAAGTCTCAGCCAAAATTGCACTTTGCCCAGGAAGTCTTTCCTCATCTCCCTTATTGCTAGTGCCTTCCCTTATTGATTATCCCCAATTTACCTCGTATCCAGTTTGAGTGCCCAGCTGTTTGCATGTTGTCTCCCTCATTAGATCGTGAGCTCCTTGGGTGCAGGGACTGATTTTTGCCTTTTTTTGTATCCCAGTGCTTGGCATAGTGCCTAATGAATGATGGGTGCTTAATAAGTATTTATCAGTACCTATCACCTTCAAACCACAGGGCAGCTTTGGAGCCGGATTTTAGTGAAGGAATGCTGTCCATACATTTAAAATATTCTTCACCAAAATTATTTTGCAATGTTACGTAACATAATTTTTATTTTTAATAGTACTTTACTTTTCCTGTTATATATAAAGACAATTTTTAACATTCATTTTTACAAAATTTTGAGTTCTAAATTTTTTCTCCCTCCCTCTCTCCCCTCCCCTCTTCCTAAAATGGTAAGTAATTTGATACAGGTTATGTATGTGCAATCATATAAAACGTATAGTTGTCATGTTGTAAAAGAAGAAACAGACCAAAAGGGGAAAACGCACAAAAATAAAGAAAGTGAAAATGGTATGCTTTGATTTACATTCAGAGCCTGTCAGTTCTTTCTCCGGATGTGGTAGCATTTTCCATCATGAGTCTTTTGTAACTGTCTTCAGTCACTGTATTGCTGAGAAGAGCTTAGTCATTTGTAGTTCATCATCACACAATGCTGCTAACTGTGTACAATATTCTATTGGTTCTGCTCATTTTGCTTTGCATCAGTTCATTTAAGTCTTTCCAGGTTTTTCTGACATCCACCTGCTCATCATTTCTTATTGCATGATAGTATTTCATTACATTTATATAACACAATGTGTTCAGCCATTCCCAGTTGATGGGCACCCCCTCAATTTCCATGTTTTTGCCACCACAAAAAGAGCTGCTATATGTACAAATAGATCCTTTTCTGTTTTTTATGATATGTTTGGGATACAGAACTAGTGGTGGTATTGCTGGATAAAGAGTATGCACAATTTGGTTGCCCTTTGGGCATAGTTCCAAATTGTCCTCCGCAATGGTTAGATCAGTTCACAACTTCACCAACACTGCATTAGTATGACACAATTTTTAAACAAAGTTCTAAAGACTCTCTTACTGACCTACAGAAGCAAAATCAAGTAGCCTTAAACTACAAGAAAGCTCAGAGCTTTCGGGGTATCAGCATATGAAAACTTTCAATTACTGAGTCCTGTTCAACCTTTGCTGTAGCTCTTATATCTATTCCCTTCTGTCTATTCCTATCATCTTTCTAGTTTAGACCATGGACTATAATAATAGCCTCTAAAGCTAGTCACCTTCTCCTCAAGTCAATCCTTGAGATTACCAAATTAATCTTCCTTATGCATGGTATGACTGTTACTCAAAATCCTTCCATCATTCCTCATTTAAAACTCAAAGATAATCTTAACTCCTTAAACCGTCATTCAGGGTCCTCTGCTATCTAGGTCCCACCCTAACTTTCCATCCTCATTCTCCATTATTCCTTTCCATACATTCATTGTATCTGCTGCCCCACCTGGTTCCAACTCCACAGAACAAGGTGCCCCCCCTAGGATAAATACATCACTTCTTAACTCACCACCAGACTGCTAATTCAAACCTTGATTGACACCATACTTCTTAGCCCCCCTTCCGATTGGACAGCCAGGGGTGGAGTACCAAATTCCTCCCAATGCCTTCCTTTGTGGAAGGTGGAAACTGGATTCAAATCAGTCCAGTTTGCTTCTGTTGCCTGACCTGGTTTCAGCTCCATGAAACAAGACGCCCTCACCCGAAGTACTCCCTAATGTCCCATTCCCCAATTCTTTCCTGCCCCCTTTTGTGTGTTGTCTCCCCCTTTAGATTGTAAGGTCCTCGAGGGCAGGGCCTATTTTTCTTTTTATCGATTGTATCCCTCTAGTTTAAGCACAGTCCTTGGCACATAGCAGGCATTTGATAAATGTTTATTGGATTGGCTTTTAGCATCACTGGAACACTGTCCATCTCCTGTATTCATTCTTCACTTTTCTTTTGCTCATGTTATCTCCTGTGCCTGGAATGTTCCTTCCCTCATTCCAATCCCCCCTGCTGAAATACTACCTAATCTTCAATAACCAGAACAAACGCTGACTCCTCTGATCCCCTAGTGACCTTTCTTTCCTTAGATGCCACATAATCTGAATCCACTGGTCAATCAACAAGCTTTTGAAGTCATACAATACGGTAGGCACTGTGCTAAGTTGGGGGGATCAAAGAAAGAATAGTAACAGTTCCTGCCCTCAAGGAGATTACATTCTTTTGGAGGAGACAACACATATGTACGTAGGTATATTCAAAACATAACTAAATAAAAGGTAACCTTAGAAGACACGACACTAGCGCCTGAAAGTATCAGGAAAGGCCTCCCATAGTAAGTGATGCTTGAGCTGCTTCATGAAGGAGGCCTGGGATTCCAAAAGGGAGAGAGGAGAAGAGAATATCCCAGAGAGAAGGCACATCCAGTGCAAAATTTGTACAATGACAGGGGGTAGAATTTCATGTATGAGGAACTAGACTATAGAGTAAGGACATAAGAAGTCTAGAGAGATGAGAAGAAGCTGGGTTGTGAAGGGCCTTCAATGCCACAGGAGTTTATATTTGATCCTGGAGATAATAGGGAACCAATGGAGTTTATTAAATTTGGGGTTGACAGGATAGACTTGTGCTTCAGCAAAATCACTGGCAGCTGATTGAAGGATGGATTGTTGTAGGGAGAGACTTTAGGCAAGGACACCAAACTTGGAATTGTTGAGGCCAGAGGTGACGGAGGCCCACACCCAGGATGTGGTGTAAGTAGAAACCAGGAGGAGGGAGGATATCCAAGAGGTGTTGTGGAGATAGAAAGAACAAGATTTGGTAGCTGATCCTGCTTTGTCTGCATTTTTGTTTGTTCTTATTAGAGTCTGTTTTTATTGTAATTATTTGTATATGTATAGTGCGAGATTTTAAGCACTATTAGGGCAGGAACTATATCTAATTTGATCTTTGTAACTCCAGGTGCCTACCTTGGGGCTGTAAGCATGTAACGAATTGATGAATTAAACTGAAATGACCAAGGTCTGATGATGATGATAATAATAATAATAATAATAATAATAATAATAATAATAATAATAATAAACATTTATATGGTATTTACTATGTGCCAGTAGATGCAATTATTATCCCCATTTTACAAATGAGGAAACTGAGGAAAAGTTAAGAGACTTGCCCAGGATTACATAGCTAGTAAGTATCTCAGGCTGGACTTAAACCCAGGTCTTCCTGACTCCAAGCCCAGCGATCTGCCCATTTCCAGGAAAAGTTAGGAGTTCTGTTTGACTGGAATTTAGGCTATGAAAAGGGAAATAGTAAAAAATATTAAACAAGGCTAAGATTGGACTCTAAGCAGAGGGGAGGGTGTATGTGTGAAACAGAATCACTACAGATGGGGAGAGTTAACAGTATGAAGAGGTCACAGGAAACTGAGGGTCTCTCTTTAGCCAGATCTTGGATCCATGTGTACAGAGCAGGAGAAACTGGGGAAAACTGAATGTGGGAGATACATTGGTTTGACCGGAGTAGAAGACCCAAGTAATAAACATCTCAGCTTTCCTTTTCCTGTAAGGAGGGCCATAAAACTATTAGCCCTCACACCCCAAAGGATAAATTTTCTCCTGAGATCAGTCAACTTGGTTTCTGTTTCTCAACCATCTATCTTTTTCCTGATGGTTTCCAGACCCCAAGGCCCCTTTCGTCCCTTATAAAATCCTGTCAGGACCTCCCACAGGTCTAGCTTTGTCCCTTTCCCTCCCAGCCTGCAGCTTCTCTAGACTTAGTCCTTCTCCCTCCCAGAGGCTCACAGCTGTGCCCTCCTCCACGATCTATAGCCCCCCTGCTGCAGGAAAGCAGGCCAGGGAGGGGATTTCAGATTGGGGATTAGGAAGGGCTTTTGGAAACCAAACTTCAGGATGAGACTTATTCAAGGTGAAAATTCCATCCAGGCCCTTTTTAAGCATCCTAGAAAAACAGCGGTCCTAAGGATGGGCCACCTGGGAATAAGTCATATTTCCAAAGGAGACTCTCTGGCGGGGCAGAAAGCCTAGGGAAAACACCTGCTCCCCATCAAAACATTTCCTTTACTGGTCTTCAACAAAAATCCTCAGCTTTGCCTTATTATTTATTTTCAAATTGCTTTCTCACCCACTAACTCCACTGAGACCAGTTTCAGAAGAAGCAGTGTCCAACGCATTGATGGGATCTGTGACTGTCAAAGGGATTTGGGGAGGGGAGGAAGCAGTACTTTAGCATGTTGGTGCTACCTGCAAACAAATGGCTACCTAATTTTAGAGACTCTTGTTTCTTAACTCATTATTCTAAGCCCACCACTGTTTATTTTGTTTCTTTATGTGCTTATTTAAAGTGACTAGGTATGAGTTCTCACAATTATGGTTCAAAGCATTTCCACCATGCTTGCACAGCATTATATAATGATACATAATATAAAAGTCTATTGTGGCTGAACAGTGAGATATAGGGATGGGGTGATGTAAACTTGCGAAGTTATTGTTGGCAATATGCCTTCTTTGTCTGTTGCCCCTATAAAACAGATGGTCATTGGTCAGTGAATGGGGATCCTTAGGGTTGAATGTACGAGCTGTAATACTGTGTGCCTTGATTGGCCCCCATTGAGGCTTGGGGGGGGGGGAAATCTGTGTTTGCCTCAACTGGCCCCCATTAAGGCTTGAGGGGATTTGGGGTGATACACAAGTTGTGCCTGTCTCGTTTGACCCCATCGAGACGTAGTTGCCCCACTTCTCACCAGCCCCTGTGAGAAGGGTGGTTAGGGAATGCTGTAGGAGTTTATCCTCCCATCATCAGCGGTCCTCTTCTGAGAACACTAGACCAGAATAAAGTAAGATTATTAACCCCTTCTTAGTGTTTTTCCTGTCTGACCAGATCAAGAATGAACCTGTGCTAGCAGCCCTCCTGTGTGCTGTGTTTATTTGTCTTACAACATACAATACTCATAACTTTTTTGTTACAGTTCTCTTAACTCTGCCCAGAGTCCAAGCTTCATGGTTCCTACTACACCTGGGTATCATTCCATTGGCTGATTCTGGGCTCATTTTCTGGTTACCTTATCTTGGTTCTGCTGATGACCTAATCTTGTGGTCCTTCTTGAGACCATCCCTCCTTTTAGTGTCTCTGCAGGTATCTGGTATAACTGGTGTCAATTTCTCTAATAAAAGATTCCATTTCTCTTCCTGTCCCATCCCACCTCCCCTCCCCAGATTTTTTTCTAGTTCTATGATTTCATTAGCAATGAAAACCCCCTCTACCAAGGAAGGCAGAGTGGTTCTAGGGAGAGAGCACAGAACTTAGTTTCAAAAGTTGTATGTTTGAATCCTGATTCTGCCATTTATCACTTATGTGTTGTTGGCACTTCCTGGGACTCAGTTTCTTTATCTGTGAAATGAGGGGGTTGAACCAGATAGCCTCCAAGGTCCTTTCCAACACAAGATCTATCAAGGTTGAAGGGTACTTGTCCTATAATGTAGAGTCTTAGATCATTGCCTGGAGGTGGGGAAAGCTTTAGCAACATTTACAAGGTCACACAGCCAATGGGGGTCACATCTGAACCCAGGTCTTTCTGATTTGAAAGTCAACTCTGCATCCACTTTGTCATAGTATCCTTAAGACAGCTTGTTGAATGAAGAGGAATGCCATGTAATTATAATGACTAAACCTGATTCTGAGGAACAGATGAGAGAATGTACCTTCTTTGCAAAGGTGAGGGGTGGGAGAGGAGACTATGGCTCTAGAACATTGCACACAGTGGCTAGTAGATAGAGCTGCAGTCTCGGGGTCAAGAAGACCTGAGTTCAAATCCTAACTTGACCACTTAATAGCTGACCCTCAATAAGTTATTTAACCTCTCAGTCTCAGTTTCCCCGTCACTTAGCCCAGTGCCTGGAATAGAGTAGGCATGTAATAAAAGCTTGTTGACTAACTCATCTGTAGAATGGACCTAATAACAGCTCCTGCCTCACGGAGTTGTGAGAATCAAATGAGACAATATATGGAAAGTCTTTTGCAAACCTCAGAGTTTAGCTATTTTTATCCTACACTCTCAGGCTCCATTGATAGACTGGTTAGCTAGCTAATGAGTGGCAGAACTGAGCCTGAAACTTAGGTCTCTTTCCCATCGTGTTTCTCACCCATAGCATCAGTTATAGAGCACATCACTCAGGTTTCTGACCATATGTGAAGAGATCAGGGATGAACTGCCTTTTTCTATTTCTTTAACAACGAGGGCCATTTGGACCAGGTATTTTTTTTTTTAAACACCTCCACCTGTTAGTAAAATTTGCTCTTGACTCATAATCAAAAGGCTGGATTTTTTTTTTTCCATTTTGAAATATAGGTTGAAGATACTTTTTCCAGAATCTGATCTGAGGGAGAATTTGACTTTGTAGTACTACCCAGATGTTTCTGAGGGGAGCAAGGTCATTATTTGGCAATTAATTGTTATTAAAAGATTTCAAATTGTCCTCAATACTGAAGGGAGCAAAGGTGATAAAGAACCTTCTAGGTCCTATGGCATATATTCTTTTTCTGTATTTTGAAGATGAAGAGGTGTAGTGGGCAAAGATTTAGAAGGAAGCAAAAGGAGAACCTGGAAAAAGATAAAAAGCATCAAAACCCGCTTATAAACACTTCTTTAGAGAGACAAGAATGGAGAAGTAGGATTGTTCTAGAAGGCCTGGCAGAATTGCCATTTACTTAAAATCATAGGGAGACTCTACTATTCCTTGCTCAAAGAACCAACCTTTGTCGTTCAGGAAAATCTTCAGGAATCTAGTTTAGCAATTGGTGCTAAAATGCCATAGAAATGAATCTGATGTTCCCTTAATTAGCTCCAAGTCATGACCGCCTCCCTAGTATTCCTCCCGTTCCCAGTGCTATTGTCCACCATGGTTTGATTCCCTTACACTGATGATTCTATAACAGAATCTATTTTTATTTGTAAATTTTCTTGCTTTCCAGAAATGTTTCAAATGGTAGAGATTATTAAGAACATGATGACCTTGTCTCCTCCTCTATTAGCTAAGTGAACAAGGGTAAGTTTCGTCATTTCTAAGTCCCAATTTTCACATCTGCATCATCAAGGGAGTCAAACAAGATGGTGGCTAAGGTCCCTTCCATCTCAAATGGTCCACATGTTAGGTTGCTTGGTGACACTCTCCTTTGCCACCTGTGTACTCTCTTTTGGACATGAGGATTGAGATAAACTAGATAGAATCCAATTTATCTAATGTTGTCTCTGATGTGCCTCATTGCCCCCACTCTTAATTACCAAGCCTACTGATTTCAGCAGAAAGTAGGAGGTGCAGCAGATAGAGCAGCAGGTTTGGAATCAGGAAGACAACCTTAGACATTTACTGGCTATATGATCCTGGGCAAGTCACTTAACTCTGTTTGCCTGAGTTCCTCATCTATAAAATGAATTGGAGAAGAAAATAGCAAAACCACTCTATTGTCTTTGCCAAGAAAACTCTAAATGAGGTCACGAAGAGCTGGACATGACTGAACAACAACAAAATTGAATTTAAGGTTACATCATCATTTTTCTATAACTTTAATATATATGTGTTGGAAAAGTCAAACAAAAGATGGTGTGTATACACAACTCCTCTTTTAAAGTTTCAAGTTGTCATGAAAAAAGTTATGATTATTGCAGATCTTTTATGAATTAATAATACATAAATTAACACCCTCCTATGTGACAGGTACTGTCCTTAATAGTAGGCACTTGGACATCAGCTAATTGATTGGGGTTACAAAGACAAAACCAAAAGCAATATGCCATCAAGGGCCTTACATTCTATTAGAGGAAAGCAACATATACATATGTAGGTAAATATGACGTGTACAAAGGTAATAATGGGATACTACAACATATAGATACCTACCTATATCCACACATGATAATTTTGGAGTGGCGTTGAGTAGTAATAATAGCCAGGGAAGAGGAGAAAATCTAGAAAGTTCTCTTGTAGGAGGTCAATATTTGAGCTGAGTTTTGAGAGAAGTGAGGGATTCTTAGAGTTGGAGGTGAAGGATGATTGAGGTCTAAGGTTATGCTGAAATATGACATAGGAAAATAATTGAAATGGAGATTTTTCAATGGTACAGTCTCCCTTTATTTGTTAATTTTCTAAAACTATAGGTTAAATTTATAATATATGAAATAAACAAAAGGCCAATGGGGAGCTAAGAACTCTAGCTTAGACTCAGTTTAGACAAACTTAGCAGAACTGACATCAGTATGTAAGTGATGGATTTTGAAACCACCCTATTTGGCTCTGGTGCCTTGACTAAGTGAAAACTCTTTTGGATTAAGTTAAAAAATCAAAACCTGTGTGTGAACAGGGACTATCCTCACCCCTTTGAATTAATCAAAACCATTGAGTTAGAGACTGGGTCCTACCCTAAGCAATTTGTATTAAAGGGGAAGGCAGCCAAGGAATTTGGAAAGAAGTGATTCTGAGTGTCTTGATTTGAGAGAATAGAGGGAGCATGGAACATGGGGAGGAGAGCCATTGGCTATGAGCACAAGCATACTCGGTGAGTAGGACCCAGGCAATTTCCCCAGCATCCCCTCTCAATTCCTCTATCCATAGACACTATAGTAATAATCTGCTGTTCTGTTGCCCAAATGTTTGTAGTGAACTGATTTTTGCCCCAACCACAAAGAGGCCAGAAGTTAACTAGAGATAGAAGTAAATGTAAGGTTAGTCAGAGAACCCAACCTCTGTCTAAGACAGGTAATAATAATAAAAGCTAACGTTTTTATAGCACTTAGTAGGGCAGCGAGGTGACTCATCTTTGGGACTGGAGTCAGGAAGACCGGAATCCAAATCCAGTCTCAAACGCTCATTAGCTGTGTAAACATGGACAAATCATTTAACCCTATTTGCCTCAGTTTCCTCATCTGTAAAATGAGTTGGAGAAGGAAATGGCAAACCACTCTGATATCTCTGCCAAGAAAATTCCAAATGGGGTCATGAAGAGTTGGATACATCTGAATAACACATGCCAGGCATTATGCTCAACACTCTCCAATTATTATTTCATTTGATTCTTACAACAACCATCGGAGATAGTTATTATTATCTTAGTTTTATGATGAAGAAACTGAGGAAAACAAAGGTTAAGTGACTTGCCCAGGGTCACACAACTAGTATGTATTTGAGACTGGATTTGAACTAGGGTCTTCCTGACTTCAGGTCTAGTGTTCTATGCACTGTGCCACGTGGGTTTCCCCCCCCCCCCGAGACTCTGAGTTACTAAACTCAGAACTTTTCATCTAAAATAAACTTCCTAAAGCCAAAGAGAAGGGAATCAAGTGCCCCTTAGGGGCCGTTATAAGTAGACTTATAAGTAGCAAATTATTTCAACAGTGTGTTACAAATATATGGTATGAGTCACTTTAAGAAAACCCAATATATAAAAATTCAGCTTTACAAAAGTCTCTATTTCTTTTTCAAAAAGTGATAGGGTTTGTAAAATATACCCTGAACGATCCCTTTCAATAGGGAACACTTCTAGAAAATTCTAAATTCAATTCAATTTATGAAAATTTGTATATAGAAATATTTAGGAACACATATCTATTGTCTAATGCAGAGAGCCTACTCAGTGTGCTTAGCTTATTGGTGTATTTCAATATAACTAGTTTCAGGGCAGCTAGGTGGTGCAGTGAATAGAGCACCAGCCCTAAAATCAGGAGGACCAGAGTTCAAATCCAGCCTCAGCCACTTGATGCCAACTTGTTGTGTGACCTTGGGCAGATCACTTAACCCTGATTGTCCTGCCTTCCCCCTTCCAAAATCCCCCCCCCCCCAATAATATAACCAGTTTCCTTGGTAATTTTATATATTTTGTTTTACACACTTAAAATCATTATTCTGAAAGGGAGTGGGTCCATCGTCATCACCAGACCACCTAACATAGGGCTGCAGGAGGCAAAAAAAGATGAAGACCCACTATTCTAGATCTATGATCTAGGGATCAAATAGAGGTGTGTCTTTTACCTCCTGGGGGAGGGTGCATCTACTGCCTGATCCTTCGTGTTCTAATAATCATAATGATGGTGAAGATGGCCATGATGACAATAATTAACATTTATACGACATGTCAAGGTTTGCAAAGTGCTTTATAAATATTGTATCATTTTATCTTCATAATCACCTGGGAGGTAGGTGCTAGTATTGTCCTAACTTTACAATTGAGAAACTGAGGCAGAAAACGCTTAAGTGACTTGTTCAGGGTCACACAGCTAGTAAATTTCTGTAGGCAGATTTAAAGTCAGGTCTTCCTGAATGGAAATCTAGTGCTTTACGTTTTTCAAGACACTTTTCTACATCTATAGTCTCATTTAAACCTAATAGCAACCCTATCAGATGTTTCAGGCAGGTATTCCTACTTAACAGATAAGAAAACTGAGGCAAAGACCATTGTTTAACAGCTTTAAACAACTCTACCCTTCAGTTTGCATTTTATGAAAGCTATCCAAGGCACCCAACTGCAAAGTCCTTGGTACTTTATATTCAAATGTTTAAAGAAAAATCCTAGCATAGATTTCTCTGTATCCTATTAAATAATAGCAAAGTTTTCATTTATTTTTTTCAATGCATCATTTTATTAAAAAATTTAATACAGTCAGCTAAGCTTACTTAGAAAATATTTACAGATTAACTTCAACAGATAAATTAGCATAGGTTTTTTTGTCATTGCCTTGAAGTTCCTGTTATAATTATTTTTCTATTCATTTTCCTTTACTGTTCTTCTTCTATGGGTCTAGAAAAAGGTATCTTTTCTTGTGAGCCTATATTTTTTGCTTGGCATTATTTTATAAAGATTGTCTAGATGTCTTTGCATTCCTTCCTTATACTTGTTGGTCTCAGCTGAGTATCATAGTATGACATTACATTAATTTATCACAATTTACTTAAACATTTTCTTGATGATAGACATTTACGTTGTTTCCAGATTTTTTTTTAAGCAGTGTGGGCAGAGGGAAGAAGGTGAAGTTGAGACTAAATATAATTTTGTCATGAAAATCTTTGAATAGATAACTTTTTTATTTTTAAAATAATACTTTCAGAGTATGCTACCAACAATGGAATTCTTGGGTCAAAGGGTATCTTTGTAATTTTTCTGTGCCAGATTGCTCTCCCAAAAGATTCTGCCAATTTGCAATTCCACCAGTAATGACTGAGTCTACCTGTTTCTCTGCCACTGGTGGGATTTATTTTTGTTTCAAAATCCCCTAGAAGGTGATGGTGAGCCCAGACTAAACAAATACATAGTCTAGTGCCCTCTTTCATTGCCTTACCAAAAGAAAACCATTCCCTTCTCTTCCAAAAGTCAGCTGTGTCTTATCAGCTTTGCAAAATGATGAATGAATGAATGCCTTGTTCATTATTACTGCTTAAGTCATTCTTACTTATGCCAGTATTGCAAGGATTATGTTTACATTGTTCTTGAGGGCTTAAAACACTTTCTTACTGATGAATAAACACTGCCACTTTCTAAATATGGGTATGCAAAATGTCTTTAAATCCATCATGAAATGCTTTGCAAGAGCATTAAGAGGCTGTTTTGAGAAAGCCACTTTTTTTCTCGACATTTTCTTTCATACTAAACAGTCCAATTGAAAGGCCTTTCAGAGTTAACTTGTTTAAGTGATAGCACTGTTTAAGCGTAATGAATAACTTTTTATAGAGGACAATCACACACATTTCAATATGCTCGTATTTCTATTTCTGTGCGCCCCGAGTGCTGGGACTCTGGGGGAGAATTTCTTTCTTTGAGAAAACTGAAGCTCTCAAAACCCTGATTAACCTCTGATATTCACGGGGTGCGCTTGATCTTGAGGACTGCCCACAGTAACAAAGAGTTAATGGCAGCCATATGCTTCAGGCATTGTGGGTGCTGGTGACCCAAATGTGAACTTGGGGGGTAGCTGATGCTCACTGCTGTTTGTTTCGGGTTTGGCATGGAGATTATGGGTGGAGGGTTGGAGTTGCTACTTGACAGAATCCCCCTTGATGAAGATGGAAATGTCAGATAGCCCCAATTCATGGCCATGTTCGACCCTAGGAGTATTCCTTCCCTTTCCCATATTCCTTCCTAGTCTACTTCTTTGTGTATGGACAGAAAGCATCCCTCAAGATTCCTTAAATCTCTCCTTGGGAATTTTTTCCTTATCCCATTTACTAATGTTGTTGATATAAAGAGAGTAAGCTGTTATATATATTTTTTTAAATTAGCAATATGATATGGACATACGATAATAACGTTGTCAAACATTTTAGGTATATGTATATAGACTGCCAATGTGGGAGCAAGGAGCAGACTGATGAAATGAGGTAGAGAGTGGTGTGTGTATGTGTTGTATATATATGACACTGTTGGAATTCTATTGTTGGTGCCCAAAATCTGCTGCTACACAGTAACTTTCCTGAGTTATACTGATCTAGACAGAGTGACTTTTTACCTTCTCCTTACAATCTTCTCACTCCTCCCAAACTCTAAAAGGCATCTTCCCAATTTCTGCCAAGATTAGCCCAGCTGGCAGAGCATTGAGGGCTTGGGATCCAGCCAAGCCAAACATGCTTTCTTAGTTGTCCACAATGCCACATTGATCTATCATAGAGTCAAAAGGTTCAGCTTCTTGAGATACATTTAATTGCTTTTAACAGGTTTTACAAAGCAGTTTTAAGTTTATAGGGTTAAAATATTACATGATGTTAGGCACATATACACACACACACGTATCTCTTCAGGAAGTATCACTCAGTCCAAACAGCTTTTAGTATGGTTACAATTGTGTGTGTGTGTGAATACACATATGTATATATACGTATATACATATATATACACATGTGTGTATACATCTTTCTATATAGATACTCTATGTACACACATATACACATATCTATCTATCACCAGCTAGGTGGCACAGTTTATACAGTATAGAGCCTAAAGCTAAGAAGATTCATCTTCCTGAGTTCAAATCTAGTCTCAGACACTAACTGTCTGATCCTGGACCTTACTTCCTCAATGAGCTAAAGTAGGAAATGGCAAACCACTCCAGTATATTTGCCAAGAAAACTCCAAATGGTACCTTGTATTTGCATCCACCTAGTAAGTACTTAATAATTTTTTAAAAAGTCATTCACTCCTTCATTATATCATCTGACCACTTGGATGTCAGATTCATCAGAGATACTGATGCAAAAAATTTCCCGTACTTGGCAGCTTTTTTTTTTTAGTTTCACCGCATTGATTTTGTCTAAAAGACTTTAACTTTTATAAAATTAAAATTGCCTGTTTTTAACTTTTATAAACACCTATCTCTTATTTTGCTATGATTCCTCCCTCTAGCCTTAGTTGTGAAAAATATTGCTTTTTTAGTCTTCTTAAATGTAATTATCTCATAACTGCTAAGAAGGACAGCAAATTGGTGTGACCTTCCATATGTAGGTCTTATATCCATTTAGAAGTCTTAAAAATCGTATTGCATAAATATTGTGTAAATGCTGGCATAAGTCTGTTTTCTACTGAACTGCTTTCCAGCTTTGCCCAGTTAGGAATAAGGAATCCTCGACCCAGCGGTCTGTAGTCTTGACTTTAATTGTACGTTGGCTGTCTGTGTTCTCTGCTTCTAAATCTCACTTATTTGTTCTGTCCCACTGATCCCCTTTTCTATTTGCTAACTAGGCATACTTTAATTCTCAAAAAGATTGGTAATTTCATTAGTTTGGGCTCCTTTTCCATCGATACTGGTCAAACACCCTCTGCCCCTCCTACCATACCTTATTGGATGGTATTATGGTGGAGGAAGGAGACTTTATTGATGCTGGCAAAATTTGTCTTGGTCAAACTATGGCTAAAAAAACTCATCCCAGTGGCCATGGCTTTGGTATCAAGCCTCTCTGCACTGCACTTACATAGGCTTGTCCTAGAGTGACAAACAGGCTTGCTAGACTTTGTGCTCTCCCAGCAAAGCCTCTAAACAGGCAGTCATCTTTGTATCCCATTGAGACATCAAAGCAGGACTTCATAGAGTGGGCCAATGATCTCAATGATTAGAAGTTACCTAGCCTTTCATTTTTTATAGATGAGGAAATGAAGGCCTGGAGAGATGAAGGGACTTGCTGATGTCACACAGATAGCACAGTTGCAGAGATAGAATTCAAACTCGGATCTTCTGTTTCTACGACTCCACTCTGCCTTCCAATTCAATGAAAGTGATGATGTAAATTATAATTAAAATTTGACGTTTGCAAAAATTTGCAATGCAAATTATAATTAATTTCTAGATTGTCACTAATCAAAGTTTGCCCTGAAAAATGGAAGGCTTTTCTTCTGTTTTTATTTCTATTGTCTTCCTTTATCTCCAGATCTCACTATTGTCATAAGGAGTCTCATGAAAGATTATCACTCATAAAAAAATAAAAAAAAGTCATAGATACTCCTGCCATTATGCCTCTTGCTTAAACCCCCATCCACAGAATGCACATATTAAAGTGCTAGAAATTCTAAGCATCTTACTTTTTTAGCCAACCCATATGAACCTATCTGCAGGGGAGTGTCATGACGTCTGAAAGACCCAGGAGAGGATAAATCCTCAGAATCAGACTGTATGGTCAGACAAATGATTCATCCTCCTGCTCAGACATTCCTCTCTGGGTTTTCTGAAGGAGGCAACATGATCTGATAAAATATTGGACTAGGTATGGCAGTCCTATATCTTCCAACTTTGATCTATTATCAAATTGCTTTGTGTCTTGCTTCTCCAGCTGTAGAGTCAGAGACCGTCTTTCCCATTCCATAGGACATCAGGCACTGATTTATCAAAAAGAAGAGTCATAATCACATTTCTATAATCACACAAGTCAAGCTCACATTTCTATATCATAGTGTCTGGCATGTGGTAGGTGCTTAATAAATCCTTGCTACCTGATTGATAGCTTCTTGTGGCCTTTAAACAAATTATTATTTATTTATTTTAAATAGTCATTTAAAAAAATTTTTGAGTTCAAAATTCTATCCCTCTCTCCCACCACTCCCACCCATTGTGAAAATAAGAAATAGGATATCAATTATATATGTGAAATCACATAAAATATATTTCCATATTATTTATTTTATCAAAAAAAAGCAAGAAAAAGAAAGTGAAAAAAATTAGGCTTCTTTCTGTATTCACACTCCATCAGTTCTTTCTCTGGAGGCAAATACATTTTTTTCATCATAAATACTTTGAAATTGTTTTGAATCATTGTATTGATCCAAATAGCTAAGTCATGCACAGTTGATCTTGTACAATATTGCTGTTAGTGTGTACAATGTTCTCTTGATTCTGGCCCTTGACAAAAAGATTTCTTCATGACAGCCCTGTGGTATAGTTAGTACCCATTTCACAGAAGATGAAACTGATACCCCAAAGAGTAAATTCACTTGTACAAGACTATACAGCAAATAAGTGGCATGTGTTGTTCAGTCATTTTTCAGGCATGTCTGACTTTGTCACCCCATTTGGGGTTTTCATGGAAAAGGTACTGAAGCAATTTTTCAATTTCTTCTCCAGCTCATTTTATAGATGAGGAAATTGAGGCAAACAGGGTGAAGTGACTTGACCAGCTACTAAGTGTCTGAGGTTGGATTTGAACTCAGATCTACTTGGGGTTCTATCCATTGCACCACCTTCCTGGCCAACAAGTGACATAGATAGTCCAGGTTGTTTTTTAAAACCACAATTATCCATTTTATTTTCTTTTATTAAAAATTATACTTTAACATTTTTTGAAGTTTTGAGTTCAAAATTCTCTCCCTCCATCCCTTCAAGCACTTATTGAGAAGGCAAGCAACAGGGTATCAATTATACATGTAATGTCATGAAAAATATATTTTCATATTAGCCATGGTGCAAAGAAAAAGGCAAGAAAAACAAAGAAAGTTAAAACAGTATCCTTCAGTCTGCACTGAGTTTATTGGTTCTCTTTCTGAAGATGAACAGCAATTTTCACCATGGATCCTTTGGAATTGTCTTGGAACGTTGTTTTGATCAGAGAAGTTAAGTCTTTCGTAGCTGATCATCTCACAATATTGCTGTTACTGTGTGTAGTGTTCCCCTGGTTCTGCTCACTTCACTTTGCATCAGTTCATACAAATCTTCTCAGGTCTTTCTAAAACCATCTCCCTCAACATTTCTTATCGTACAATAGTATTCCATCACAGTCATACACCACAACTTGTTCAACCCTTCCCCGGTTGGTGAACTTCTGCTCCATGGTCTAGTTTAATGGGCTATGTGGCCATTTTAAAAATACTCACAAATTCAAGCTGACGTGAATAGTCATGAACATTTTCAAGCCAGGTGGCACAGTGGTTAGAGTGCTGGGAAGAACTGGGTTCAAATCTAGATTGTTAGCTATGGGTAGCTGTGCGTCCTCTGTCCCAAGACACTTAACTGTGTCCGTCAGTTTCCTCCACTGTGAGACAGGGACAATAGTGGTACTTAACTCCCAGAATTATTGTGAGGACCAAGTGAGATAATATTTATAAAACACTGAGTATCATGTCCACTATATGCCAGGTGCCTGATAAATATTTGTTCCTTTCCCCTTCACCTCAACACAGAGGAAGCAAGAACAGTAAATAAGATCATAGGGTTATAGGTTTTAGAGATGAAAGGGACTTCGGAATTTATCAAAGCCAGCCCCTTCATTTTTCCAGTGAGAAATTCGAAACACAGAGAGTAGAAGTGATTTGCCTCTCAGGTCCCTTCCAGCCGAAGATAAGTGACAAAGCTGAGATTTGAATTCAGGGTTTTTTTTACTCCAAATATAGAGTTCTTTCTACTCCACAGTTCAGTAGTTCTTTGTTTTGTTGGTCCTCTGTTCTTGAAGTGGACCAATGACATCATGATGTTGGGGCAAAATAGTAGATGATGGGTGTCGCCTAAATAGTTGAATCAATTACTGGTGTATTCAGCTTTACATTAATCATAATATTCAGAGCAAGAAGGAACCTTAGAGATTTTTGAGTCCAACGGCCTAATGTTTCAGATGAAGAAACTGAGGCCCTCAGAGGTGATTTTTCATTGGCACTTTAGTATCCCATAGAACACTTTCTTTAATAGACATCGTAGGCAAGATCTTATTCTTTTTCCTTCACAACATTTGATCATAGATTTAAAGCTGAAAGGAACCTTAAAGGGTACCAAGTTCATCCCCTTTATTTTAAAAATAAGGAAACAAAACTAGAGAGGATAAGTAACCTGCCCAAAGTCACTTAGCTAGAAAGAGGCAGAATTGAGATTTGAACTGAGAATCTCCACTCTCCTCCCTCTCCCCTCCCCCATTAAAATCTCCTGTTCTTCCCTCTCTACCAAATATCTCACAACTGCCAAGGAGGACAGCATGTTGAAATGTGCTATTTCACAAAGATTTTTATTTTTCTAATTCTGGAACCGAACTGATAGACCAGGATGCTCTGCTTCAAAGATGCCTAGCAGGAATATTAGATTGGCAAAACTCCATTCTTTGCTTATGCTATGGGACTTAGTTGGTCCTCAGTGGTGTATTAAAAAGAAGTGGTGCTCAAAAAGTCCAGCAATACCAATGCTAGGTCTATATCCCAAAGACATACCAAAAAGGGAAAAGGACATATTTGTATGAAAATATTCATAGCAGCTCTTTTTGTGGTGGCTAAGAATTGGAAATCAAAGGGGTGCCCATCAATTGGAGGATGATTAAACAAGCTGTGGAGTATGATTGTAATG
>CM053592.1:46124608-46143693 GCA_028646515.1 Pseudochirops corinnae
CCTCAGGTCTTCTGACCCCAAATCCATTACTCTTTCAACGACATCATCATTCTATCTGGTTAGTCTAGTCTATAATAGACTATAATCACAGCATGTTTGTTGTATGGTACTGTGTATTCCCACCCGTAACTGGGGTGGTTCAACTGAGTCTTTGTCCCAGAAACCAAAATTTAGAGCCTTTTGACAGTGCTTCAAGACAATTTAAAGAAAAGTGCTTAATAACCCATTTGTAATGGGTGGCTAGGTGGCACAGTGAATAGAGCACCAGCCCTGGAGTCAGGAGGACCTGAGTTCAAATTCGGCCTGAGACACTTAAACACAAAAACTAGCCATGTAACCTTGGACAAGTCACTTAACCCCAATTGCCCTCCAAAAAGCAAAAAAATAAAAATAATCCATTAGTAAGAATAATGAGATAAAATGTGAAGTTACCATATAGTGAGATTCCCGCAGAGGCCGCAGTACAGGTGACCTCCTTTTCCCAAATTCAGGGCTCCCTCTTGTCCCCCAGCTCATTTGCCCCAGGCCAAAAAATTGCTTGTCAATAGCCCTGGTATTCCCCAGTAGATTCTAAGCCACGTGAGGTCAGAGGCTGTGGGTTTGTTGTTTTTTATCCTTAGAGTTTAGTATAGCACCTAGCCCATGGTGGGACTTGTGGACTCCATTTAAGCCCTGCACATAATTGCTGTGTGACTCTGGGGAATAATAAGAACTAACAGCTAACATTCATACGGTGCTTGCCAGGCACTGTGCTAAGTGCTTTACAGCTACTACCTCATTTGATCCTCACAACAAAGCTGGGTTGTTGTTCAGTTGTTTCAATCATGTCTGACTCTCTGTGACGCCATTTGGGATTTTCTTGGCAAAGACACTGGAGAGGTTTGCCATTTCCTTCTCCAGCTCATTTTACAGATGAAGAAACTAGGGCAAACTGGGCTAAATGACTTGCCCAGGGTCACATAGCTAGTAAGTGTCTGAAGCCAGATTTGAACTCGTGAAGATGAGTCTTCTTGATTCAGGTCTGGTGCTCTATCCACTGTGCCATCTAGCTGCCTCTGGTGCTATTATTATTCTCACTTTACAGATATGGAAACTGAGGCAGACAGGGGTTAGGTAACTTGCCCAGGGTCACACAAGCAGAAAGTGTTGAGATTGAGATTTGAACTCAGATCTTCCTGACAGGGTCACTGTGCCACCTAGCTTTAATCATCCTACTGCAACAACAACAATAAAAGCTCTGAACTTAGAATCTAGGGACCCCTGGGTTCAAACCCCTCCTCTGCACTTACTATCTTTGTCACCATGGAAAAGTCACAGATATCTTTGGGTCTCAGTTTCATCACCTGGAAAATGAGGGATAGGATCAGATGAGCTCTAAGACCTCGTTCATTTCTCCATCTATAGGATCCTGTGACTTCTCAGTTCCTTCTTCCCCATCCCCACATTCCCCTGGGCCCATTTCCAAGACTATAAATTAAAACTGAATCACTAGAGGAGTTTTTCCATATAGAAAAAAAAAATTATCCATTTCCACTCTTTTTGCTCCAGCAACCTACAAGGGAAAAGGAGTCAATTAAGCAGTGTGTAGAAAACAAAGATATAACAATGCATGTTGAAATTCATCCCTTGCCTTCTCTTACCGACCCCCCTCCCTACACATACACTTTTTCAAGCCCAGGAAAATTTCAAATTTGATGTGGTGCCTGAAACGGTTTAAAAGAAAACCAGAAGGGCCATTTCCCACGCAAAAATAAAAGTCAGGTACATAAGGGATGCCATTAACAGGACTTAAGTGAGGTGGGCAGAAGGTGTACCTGGGAGCTGGGCAAGCCCTCATGTCAGGTCTATGGACCATGGCAGGGCATCAGAAGGGAGAATGCTTGTTGACAGACTGAAATCCTTCAATTTTTCTGGTCTGTAAGGAGGAAACGAGGGACCATTTCTCCCCATCCTGGAACTCGGGGCAGCTCACCAGCTCCTTTCCCCTCCCCTCCTTGGCCAGTTCTTGGACACTGACCCAGCTTTCCCCAGCACCCAAGACCCAGCCGCACAGCTGAAGCTCGGAGAACAAACCCTGGGAAATAAAACAGTTTGCTTGCTTAGAAAGTTGACCGCTGCAGCTGGTGGTTAACACCAACCCTAAGAGGATCAACTCCATCTCCGCTAGCTAAAAAAAAAAAGGGGGGGGGGTGCAGTGGGCGCGCTCCCCTTTTGCCATTCAGGGTTTAGTTAATTTGGATGATAACGGTTAGTTTTTAATCCCATTGTGTGAGAGTGAATATAGTGAAATCAACAAACCTGCTGACAGAACAACCTGCGGGAGGGTGTGAGTTTGTGTCCAATCTGGCGTGAAGAAGAAAAGAAAACATCTTGGGAAGACGTATTGGAAGAAGATAAGCCCAGCGTGGGCGGGAGGGGGGGCGGGGATGCGGGACAAGACAGTGAATAGCCGCCGGCCCAACTCGGGAGGGGCAGAAGCAGGTGGACCACTAGGCAATCTGACCCTATACTTGCAGGCCACGCAGGTCCCCACGTCCTTGAGCAAGCCTCTGCGCCCGGGTAGTTGCATCACCAAACACGGTGCAGAGTTGTCTCTACCCCAGATAAATAATGACCCCCAAAGGGGTGAACTCAGGAGTCTTAGAGGAACTAGGTCTCCTCTGTGATCAACCTGAAGTAAAAGTTATTTATGAGGAGCGGGGTACGGTGAGTGTGAAAGGGGGGAAAAACTATTTCTAGGGAAGCCTCTGCAGTTTCCAGATGGAAAGGATTAGAAACCGGCGTCAGCGATCATAAACTATAACACGATTTGATCATTTCCATCCGCGAGAAATCCCGGCCCCCCCGGCTTGAGCACTTCGGGGGAGTGTACAGAAGAGGGGTGGGGGGAGGGGCGGAAGAGAAAGGACCCCAGGACCCCAGTGCTACACAGACAGCAGAAGCGCAGAGAAGACACAGCAGAGCCGGCTTCCCAGCTGCCACCGCCGCCCCCCTCTCTTCCCTTCGGCCCGTCCAGTTAATTTCCTCCTTCATTTCTGTCCTCTTCTCCCCTCCCTCCTCCTTCCCCGATATTTTCTCTCTCTAAAGCCATAAAAAAGAGATCAACTTCCCTAACTTCACGGGGCCCTTTTCAGTGACAAATATTGATGCCCAAAGTGTCTGCGCTCTCCCGCCCCCAAACGTCGAGAAAAGGCGCCCGCGAAAGGGGAACATAAAAAGTTAACAATGCTGTGAAAATATGTTTGCAGAAAACAGACAATCGTTGGATTAAACGTATTCAAGTATGAAATAATGCCTTTTTGTGTCAAAACTTGGGCGATGGGAGGGTACAAAAGTTCCCTGCGGCAGCTCCTTGCTCCCTTTGTGAGCTGTGCGCTTTGGCGTCTCCACTTGGCGCATTACTCCGAGCACTCTCAGCGCGATTGTTTCTCCCTTTCTAACGACATTTAGCGGATCAAAACACGCTGTTAATTCGATCGGAAGGCTTCCCCCTCCTTGACAAAGCCGCAGTAATTTCTCCTGAAGTTTGTTAAACTGGCCAAAATTAGGCAAATGAATAGGGGGCCTGTAGGCGCCCCCTCTCGCAGGTGACGACGCATAATGCCTGCCCCGGCCAGCTGCACTCCCCCTTTTCTTTTCGGCCCCGCTCTTCCTCGCGTCGCCCCCCCTTTCGCCCCCCAGCCTTTCTCTCCTCCCCCACCCTCCGGCATTATTAAAATTTAGCCCAATGAAACTATTCATACTTTTCAATGGACATTTTCGTATAGGATAATAGGCTACAAATTGAGCCTCTTCCCCCTGCAAAGAGGGAGACGAAGGGGGAGAAGAAACAAAAAAACGACAAACGTGGCGGGGTGGTGGTGGGGGATAGCGTCGCGTGCCAAAGGGCAGCGGGAGGGGCGAGGCGGCCCGGGAGCCTCGTGTGCCAGCCCCAGCCCCAGCCCCACACCTGCTGGGGTGTCCGACAAATAAAGCGGGGTAAACAAAAAGCAGAGCGATGGACGTGTCACCAAGTCGTGTGAGAAAAGGCTGAGAACAAACGGGGCGACTCCGTCTCCAAGAGCTCTCCCTTGAACTCGGCGGAACAGCCTATTAAAGGCTTACTTAATTACTTTAATGACTCTGGACAGGCTTTAAAATGCACTCGGCGCTTGGCTGGCCGGCTTGCTGGGATTTGTAAACAGGCGATCGTGTGAGCCAGGGCGGTGGGACTAAAGAAGGGAGTTGGGTTTTGTGAGTGCACCCGCCCCCCGGTGCCGGCGGCTGCTGCGCCCCTGCGCTCCGCTGGCTGCAGCCGAGGCGGCTGGAGCTCCGGCTTGCACACGCACACGCACACAAGCTCCAGTCTGATGCGTCCTTTTCCCGCCCGGGCTGTTGCCATGCAAATGTTATCCCTGGCAAGATCACGTGTCCTTTGAAGGGCCACGTGGATTAACAAAGCTGATCTGCCCCCTCCAACCCTCTCCCTTGGCTGCTAATTTTTTTTTTTACTTCTTTAAAACTGATCTTTAATGCATACATTCCCCAAACGCAGCTCCTCTAATCCTATGGAATAATTCAAAACATGAATGCACTCAGTTCCCCCTAAATGATCGCTTTATAAAGAAGCCCCTCCGAAGTTGGGAGGCTGCAGTCTACCTGAAGCACTTGAGAAAGCACACGAGGAGGAAGGAAGAGCGGGTGACTTCTTTCCGGAGTTTTCTTCCAAGGATGTCTGACAAGCTGAAGGAACGCAAAGTGAGTTGGAGTTCCATAGACCAGTCCTTGCGCCCTGGTGTTGGAGACGTCTAGATTTGCACGCTCCTCGCCTTCCTGTGAAAGGCTACTCCCAGTCTGGACTCGTTGAATGTGCTTGAGTAACCCTTCCAAAGCACGAGGGTGCGACTACAGGGGTAAAAGCCTAGAATCTGGGACCCAACAGTGAAATCAAACTTCAGCTGACTGGGGCTCATTTCGAGATAACTCAAGCAGGCGACTTGAGTTTGAGTTTGGCCCAACTTGGTAGAGGAGTCAGGCTGGGACACTCTAGCCACTTATTCATGGGAAGTGATTCTGTTTCTCTTTTCTCCAGTCCCAGGGCACGTAAGCTCACAACTCTTTGAACATCTGGAGAGTTACATCTTTTTATATATAGAACATCTGGAACACCAGAGAGAACTGGAGAAATGGCACTTCTCATTTCTCTTATTTCCCTGCCCTCTCCTTGCTTGAATTCCGAGGGCCAGAGGCTGAAAATACAAAACCATATCCCCTCTTTTTTTTTTTTTCTTTTTGCAGAGGACTCCAGTTTCCCATAAAGTTATCGAAAAGAGGAGGAGAGACCGGATCAACCGCTGCTTAAATGAGTTGGGCAAGACGGTTCCCATGGCCCTAGCGAAGCAGGTAAGGACAGCAAGCAGGCCAGACCCAGGAAAGAGAAAGGGCTTTTTGAGGGCTTGGACTCCTGGGCCACGAACACAGGACGGGGTCATTCCCCGCCTCCCCTCCCTGCAGTGCGGCAGCGCCAGCCTTCTGTCATGGGGTGTCCTTCAGGACCCACCAAGTATCAGGTGGGCCCTTGGGAGCAGTGGCCACCGGATCTTTTTTTCCTGGCTATACGCATCCAGTCTCAGGTAGCTGGACATATATGGCCTTCTGATACCTTTATCCTCTTCTGGTTCTTTCCCAACCCGGTGCCTTGGCTGAGCCTCCATTCGCTTCTCTTTGCAGAGTTCGGGGAAGCTGGAGAAAGCGGAGATTTTGGAGATGACCGTACAATACTTGAGAGCCTTGCACTCCGCTGACTTCCCCCGGGGAAGAGAGAAAGGTAGGCACCCCTGTGAGTTACCTTACCTAGTGCGGACCACTCAGCGACCTCCAGGGTTAGATAGGACTTTGGTGCCTGATTCCCGGTGGAGCGTGGGACATGCTTCTCTTAACCCACATCCTCCGCGGTTTGCTTGTGATAAACAAGACAAAACAAAAGAAACCCATCAGATTTGTCACTCCTTTTTCTTTCCTCTCAAAGAGTGGGCGACCGTAGTGGTGGATAATAGTGTGGCTTACGTTTGTGAATGAAAAGGTAGATAGTTTGTTAGCCTTTCCTAGAGGTAGAGAAGATTTCAGACTAAGTGCCCGGGGGGCCGGGATAGAAACTTTGACCAGAAAATGAGCTTTGTAAAATGTGTTTGTGATGACCAGAGGAGATAATATATGAAGAAAGTAGGGCTTTATTAATCTTAAAGCTCTGTATAAATAAATGCAAGCTATTATCTTCACGTCCCCTTTCCATCCTCGCTCATGGACCATAAGTTTTAAGGGGGCTGGGAAGGGGTCTTATCTATACTAGGTCTGTACCCTCCTCACAGAGGCTTATTGAATGCTTGTTGAATCAAGTGATGGGGAAAGCTCTGGTTTTAGAGTTACTGGAGCTGAGGTAGTATCCTGCGTCTGCTACTTATTACCTTTGTGACTTTGGGCAAGTCACTTAACCTTTCTGAGCCTCAGTTTCCTCATCTGTCAAATGAAGAAGTTGGACAAGAGGACGTCTAAGGCCCTTTCCAGCTCTAGTTCTATGACCCTATGAGCCCAGAGAGCCACAAGACGAGGGAAGAGGAGTTCATGGTTCTCTTTTTGCTCATCCGCTTTTTATCCCTTCTTTCTTGCCTCTCCAGCAGAACTTTTAGCAGAATTTGCCAACTACTTCCATTACGGTTACCACGAGTGCATGAAGAATTTGGTGCATTATCTGACCACAGTGGAGAGAATGGAGACCAAGGACACGAAGTACGCGAGAATCCTGGCTTTCTTGCAGTCCAAAGCGCGGCTGATCACCGAGCCCGTGTTCCCTTCGCTAGGTTCTCTCCCCGAGCCAGACTTTTCCTACCAGCTTCATCCTGCTGGCCCTGACTACCCTGGACATAGCCCGAGTGAAGCCGCCGTCTTCCACCAGGGGTCAGGTCACGGCCACTTCTCCTGGCCCCATGGTCCTGCCCGCAGTCCCACGCTCCCCTACCTACCCAGTACCCCAGTGGCCCTCTCCAACCCCACTCAACCGCACAGCCCTTTCCTGGCCCCCGTGCAGGGGCTGGATAGGCATTATCTCAATTTGATTGGTCACTAACAGCCTAACACCTTAAACCTGCACACGTCTCAGCACGCCCCAGTGCTATAACGCACCAGAGGCGCTGACTTCGGTGCCCCTACGAATTCATTCCCTGACTTGGGTACAGTTAGGAGAAATACGTATATTGTACAGATGTAAATATATTGCACACAATCCTAAGGGCAGGGAGAAGAAGAATAGTTTGTCATTTCAAGGTTTCCTCCCTCCCCTCTCTCCCTAATAAATAACTTCCGAGAAAGACGTTCCGGGAGAAGCTTTTTGGGTTTGTTACCTTCGGCTCCCGTGCCGTGCGCCTTCTCGGAGGTAGTGGTGAGCTGGCCTTGGTCGGGATAAAGGTGAAGGCTGTTGGGGGTTAGGGTGAGGGGTAGACTGCTGCAGTTGCTCCTGGGATGCAATGAGGGGGTGTCGAAGTGCTTGGGCTTGAAGAGGTCGGAGATTGGAAAGGAGGCTACTTGGGCAAGGGAGTAGGATGAGGAAGCCCGCCATTCATTCCTCCACCAGCCGATGCAGTCTGACAACCACTCAGGGCTCCGCTCCTCCCCTCCCGAAGGCGGGTCGGGGCAGGGAAATCCCTCTGCCAGCTGCGCACCAGCCGGTGTCTCGCGCTCTGCTCATTGGACTTGGTAAAGGAAGGGAAGGAGAAGTTGAGCAGGATAGAAAGGCATCCAGGGAGCCCCAAGCCTCCGAATCTGCCCCGGAGAGGAATGATCATTAGTTAATCCAACCCAGCCCCCCTCCTCCCCCAGCACTTCTAGCCATTCACAAAATCCCACAGAAACGAGACCGCCAAAACAGTGCGCTCTTCTGCGTCTGTTGAATCCAAGAAGCACCATTCTCGCCATGTTTCCTGGCTCGCCCAAGTCCCCTCTAAATAACTTTTTAAAGTAGCATCCTCTGAAAACAAAATTAAAGGCCCGTGATGTTTCCCAACCGTGAACTCAGTGTATCCACAGGGTTTTGGGGGTGGGGAGGAGGGATGAAAATTACTGGAGGGTGGTAAACTCACATTTGCAAAAATACTCAACTCTCTGGGATTATCCAGGTTCGAAAGACTTATTTCCCAGGTATCTTTTACATACATAATACATACACACACGTGCACACACATGAGCAGGAGAACCGGATGCACCTCCCCAGTGGTGCAGGTCCCACCAACGTGCTCCATGCTATTCAAATAACCAAAGGAAGGAATCCGGGGTGCTGGATAGATCCTCCAAGACTTGTGAAAAGGCTCGCACAGGATGAGAAGATGCGGAGGGACTTTGGTTTGATGACTAGGGTCTGTGCATGCTGATGAAATGAGGGGTCCATCAAGAGAACACCTAATAAAGGCACACACGCATCCAAATCTTTTCTCTGTCCTTGGTCAGCAAGCTGTATTCACCTTCTCAGGCCTCAGTCTTTGATCTTTGGAATAGGGATCGAAAGTTCTAACGCTGGGGAAAAGATAGAGTGGGAGGAAAAAGATTTAGAGAGAAAAGAGCAATGAGGAGGAGAGAAGGGGGCGGGCACCAAGAGTCCTTATCTCTCTCATCCTGCCTGGCAGCTGGAGGGAATTCGGGCAGGGTCGTGAAAGGCTAAGCCCTTGGGTGAGTCCAGCTGTAGAGTTGGAAGCAGGAACTCAAGGGCCACAATCTGAGCTCCAGGGCCAGCTTTTCTCTCCAGGGAAGACTTTATCTCTTGGATATGATCCCGGAGTTACACTCTAGACACCGCCTTATGGTAAAGCAAGTTTTAGATGCCTTGGTGCTTGCTAGTGGTCTACAGGAGATTGGGATCTTCTGAATGGAGTTGGACCCGTGTTTTAGCAATGAAAGAAAATAGGTTAAAGTCGGGATCTTCAAAAACGAAAAAGGAAGCTGACTCTGCAGTGCTGGGACAGAGACTTTTTGTCTTTTTGACAAGTAAGTGGAGCAGAAACTAATTTTTTCCCCAATTGAGTTTTTTTCATAGGTCATCAGAAATTTCTTTCACTTGACATCCATGGAATAATAAATGTACACTTTTCGGGGCATGTTGTTTGGCATGAAGACCACATAGTTGAAGGGCTATGATATGTGTTCCCCTCCCAGTTTAGTTGAAGGTAGTAAATTAACTTATTCCATTTCCCTGGGAAGGATTTAAGGGAAAGTTGACCTGGATTGTTTACTGAGGTCATGGAAAGGGATGACCCACAATTTGTAAACCATCAAACTCCATTCTTCAGAGACAGGCAAAATAGATCTTCATTACAATGGGCCAAAAAGTATGATGTATAATGTGTATCTTCTTTTAAAACACACACACATATCTGCAAACAGAAAAGGCCTTGTATGTCAGACATCCTCCTAGTAGCTACTATATAGAAGCTAAGGTGTAAACAAACTGTGAACAGAACCGGGGAAAGAGAAAGTTAAAGCAAGAATAGAAAAACCTCCCCTGAAAACATACATTGAGTAATATGGGATCAAAACAAATTATGCAGAAGCAGGAGAATGGAGGGTGTCTATTATGGAAACACATGTCTTACACTCGTTTCTTCAGTGCTGGATACAGAATATGGAGAAGGCCTTTCAGGGTGGTTTCTTTCCCTCTGAGTACTAAGCCAATCTGAATTCCCCTCAGCAGCGAAGCATTGAAGATATGGTGTTACCCTGGAAATATAAATTATTAATATATTCAGCATTTTTGTCACTTCTCAACTGTTAACCAAATTAGACAAAACTCTCTTTTGCTAAGTAGATTTTCTCTTTGGGATTAGCTTTGGGAAAGCACAGGCCACCTCGGTAAAAACTTGAGTCATTTACATATAATTTTGCAAACTTCCACTGGTCCATGACAGTCTTTGTACCTCAAATGTTGGTATTCTTGATTTTTTTTTCCTTTCTCATTTAACTGGGGAGGATAAACCCTGCTTTGGATTTACAATGACTTTAGGATAAAAGTTTCCCTCCCCTCTCTCCCCCTCTCTCAGCATGTGTGTGTGTGTGTGTGTATGTGTGTGTGTGTGTGTGTGTGTGTGTGTGTGTGTGTGTAAGTGTCTTTCTCTCGAACTTCCATCCAAAGTCTCAATTCTTCAGGCTTCACCAAAAGTTGAACTTGAGATAATTTGACTTTCCAAAAGATTAAAAATGTCATCTCAGAATGCAATTGATCCAAATAAGATTGTGACTTAAATGTGTCCCTTCCCATTGACCCCCCCCCCACAATACATAGATTCCAGCTTACCCCCTTCTAACTCCCTCCCCATCCCCGCCTTTTTTTTCTCTCTGTCTGACTTTCTTATGTACTCTCTCTTCACCCTTTCTTTAAGTAAGTTGTATAGTATTGGTTTCCAAGGGAGGCCCAACCAAACCCAGAAATAAAAAAAAAAAAACACAAAAAAACAAAACCAGTGGGTTTGGCTGGAGGTGACCCATTGTGACAACTCTGAAAGGGGCAATCTCTCATTTCTTGGGCTTCATCCTTGAGCGGGCAAGAATAAAAATAATCATCCCCATGAAATCAAAGGTTCTCTCCAGAGGCTTGAGGAACAAAGCTGATAGCTAGTGCTTTGGGGTCGGTCCCCTTGGCTCAGCATTGCTGGGATAAGGAGCCCCCCTGCAGCCACCAGGGCCGTGGCACCCGGCAGCTCCCTTAATACAGAGCTCACTTGTGCTTCCAAGCGTTATTGAACAAATAGAGCCCCTCGTGCTTGTGGGGGCCCCATTCTAGGTCAGGGCCAGTGGGTATCAGGGAAGACACGAAAGGCTTTGGAAGGTGGCAGCTGCTGGCAAAATTGAAGTCCAGCAGTCACAGAGGTAGCTGGTCCCAAAGGATCTGGGCAGAGGGAAAAAAACATTAAGAGAAAAAAGAGGAAGCATTGTGCAAGTGGTTCCTGACATTGCTCAGTGCCTTACAAAACTGTCTGGCCTCCCAAATCATTGGGTCTACCAGGTCAAACAGTCACAGTAAAGGTGACCTTCCTTTGAATCTTGATGGAGCTGGGAAGGGAGTTGCAAAGGCCTGATATTCCTGGATACTGTGTCTAGAGTCATAGGAATGTCCTTAGGCAGCTTGAAGAAAAATGTTGCACCCTGGGATCTTCCCTTAGCACAAAATAATTTATGAGATCCCAAAATTGAACTAGCTTCCTGAAAATCTGACCCTCAAAAATTAAATAGGCTTTCCAAAGGCCTTCCAAAAATTAAATGCCTTTCTAAAGTGGAATAAACTCTCTAGACCCACCATGCTTAGAACCCTCAATTACAGGGCTGGTTTGGGAGAAGAAAAGTGTCAAAGCTCGAGTCAAAGATCTGGGGTCCCAAAGTCATGCCCTATTAGGGGACCTTTGACAAGTGACAATCTCCCTGACCTTCTGTTTCCTCATCTTTTCCATGAGTTGTTGAACTGAATAGCCTCTGAAGTGCCTTCTGTGACACCAAGACAAAGTTTTCTGGGCATTCTCTTTTACTTGGTGGAGGTAGGGAAGGATGACTTACTTGGTCTCATGGTCATTGGATGATTGGGAGGAAAGTAAGCCAGCTCTTCCAAACTCGTCTGGGTATTTTCTCTTTTTTCCCTTCATCTGGATCCATAGCAGGTGCTTAAGAAATGTTTGTCGATTGATCACGGTCCAGACGTATGCTACTAACAATTTTATTTTATTTTCAATCGGCATTTACTTTCTCTCCCCTCTCACCCACTAATAAAATCTAACATTTATATAGCATTTCTTATGTGCCAGGCATTATGCTTTCTCATTCGATCCTTACAACAATTCTGGGAGGTGTGTGCTATTTTATTTTATTTTACAGATAAGGGAACTGAGGCAAACAAGGGCTAAGTGACTTATTCAGAGTCACGCAGCTACTGAGTATCTGAGACTGGACCTTACCTTTTCCATTGGAAAGGAAAAAAGGAAAGAAAAACAAAGGCTTTCAAACAATTAAGGAAAGCATATGCTTATTCTGTGTGTGGCTTTCTAGTGCATTTATCCCCATTCTAAAATATGCACATTCATGTATATACCCATTGTTCCTTCAAATGCTCACATCCTTATCCCACCCTCCAGGCATGTTATGCTCACCTTAGCATTCCTTGATCACAGATTTCCATTCTCAAAACTCTTTCCTTTGTCACCCTCATAAGAGTCACCTTGGTGGTGTAGTGGATAGAGAGCTGGGCCTGGAATCAGTAAGAAGCTACACCGTCACTTTAGAATCCCTGAAAACTGCTCAGCCAGCCTTCTGCTGGCAGAACTCCAGGGATGAGGAATTCACTACCTGCCAAGGTAGGCATTTAAGCTATCTGTGCTTCAGTCTCCCCTTCTGGAGAACAAGACCACATGATCTCTACAATCCTTTTTGATTCCAACTTTCTATGTACACTCCCACATGGGTCCCACACGCCTGACCAAGAGCACTGTGAGCTAAAAAAGCTTTTGTGTGGTGAGAGAAAACAAAAACATCTATTATCCCATTAGGGTCAAGTTCATAGGATCACAGATCTATGGGCTAGATGGGCCTCGGTGCCCCTTCACCTTAAAGATGAGGCCATTGAGTCTCAGGTGTTTGAACTCACTTGGTATTTGACCTCAGGTACTCTGACCCCAAGGCCAGAGCTCTTTCCACTGTACCAAGAGAAATACAGACAATCTGGTTTTCCCTCATCCCCACCCCCTCCTCCTGCCTCCTTCACTCTAGGAATGAAAACTAAAACCAAGGTCAAGATTGTTGTCTTTCTATCAAGGGAGCTGCGAAAGTCTTAAGGGACATTAGCCCTAAAGGTTTTTGGTGATCTGAGGGGAAATCCTTCATCACATATGAGGTTAGGTTAGTAGTGTTTGGGGAAAAAAAAGAAAAAAATGTACATGATAACTTTATTATATCTTTGAAAGGAATAGCAAGTTATACATAATAGGTTTGCAATTTTATGTGCAATCATCTTTTTGGGGGGGGGAGGGTGAAGGTAGGGCAATTGGGGTTAAGTGACTTGCCCAAGGTCACACGGCTAGTAAGTGTTAAGTGTCTGAGGCTGGATTTGAATTCAGGTCCTCCTGACTCCAGAGCCAGTGCTCTATTCACTGTGCTACCTAGCTGCCCCTCACCACATTTATTAATAATAAAATGCCAAATATTATAAAAACACATTCTAAGAATCACAGCAGTGAAAAGACAAGGATTGTAACTTAGGCTACCAATTGTCTTGGATCATTGCATTGCTGAGAAGAGCTAAGTCTCTCATAATTGGATCATTACGCAATGTTGCTATTACTGTGTACAAAGTTCTCCTGGTTCTGCTCACTTTACTCAGCATCAGTTCATGTAACTCTATCTAGGTTTCTCTAAAATCTTCCTGCTCATCATTTCTTATAGCATCATAGTATTCCATTACATTCATATACAACTTGTTCAACCATTCCCTAACTGATGGGCATGCCCTCAATTCCCAATTCTTTGCCACCACAAAAATAGCAGCTATAAATATTTTTGTACATGTGGATCCTTTCCCCTTTTTTTAATCTCTGAGATACAGACCTAGTAAGAAACTGGGTTTGAATCCTACTCACTAGCTTTGTGACCATGGAAAAATCACTCAGCCTTGCTAATCCTGTCTGTAATCTGCAAAGCGGGGAGAATAATATCTGTATGCTCACCTGGCAGGGTTGTTGTGAGGATCAAATGAGATAATGGATATCAAGTACTTTGCTTTAAAACATTACATTAATATTGCTTATTATTACTGATATTATTTCTGCCTGTGTAACATGGTTGGATATAATAAAACTGTAATATAATTCATATTATACCTGACCCTGCTCAAGAAGTTTCAGCCTTTAGGGCAATTTTCTCCACTTGACTTTTTAAATCTTGTCACAATCTTCCTCTAACCTATCTTTCCATCATGATTTTGAATTACTTGATTCATTCAGCATTTAGTAAGTGTCCCTGTGGGAGCTTATATTCTGGAGAGATAATTGCGTTCTCATGAGTTGAAGAGCTAATTTCTCTTATCCAGAGAAACAACAAGTGCCTTCTGCATATAATGTCTTTACCCATCACGGTGCAATAAAGTGTTGGTGTCACAGAACCTGAGCACAGATCATGGCTCTGCTATCTACCAGCTGTGTGATCCTGAACAAGGCACCCAACCTCTCTGGAATCCAGTATCCTTCTCTGAAAAATGCAGTTGGACTAGATGAACAAAGGAATGAAAAACATTTCTTAAGCACTAATATATGCAAACACTAGGCAAAATTCTGTGGATATGAATACCAAAAGGAAATAGTTCTTGCCCTCAAGGAGCTTACATTTTTTAAAAAATTGTTATTTATTTTCTAATATTCTTTTTTTTAATTATTTATTTTATTCTGGATTTAAGAAATAAAACATGCATTTCCATAACATGGTAGAATAGAAAAATAAAAGATGATGGTATATGAAACTGCAAATCTATTATGTACAACTTGCTATTCCTTTTAAATAGAAAGTTATTGAGTAACTTTTTTTTTCCCCTTTCCCCTCTCCTCTCACCTTAGAGATGCAATTTGAAAAACTAGAAAAAGGAGCTTACTTTCAAATGGGAGGTGGGGGAACTCCCACATATAAGAAGTGGAGGTCCAGGAAGTGAGTTATAGTCCAGGAAGTCACAAAGGTGGTGAGTGAAACTATAGGGTAGTCCATTGACTCAATCTTCCTAGAAGTGTCTAGGGTGGGGGGAGTGTGGAAAAGGTATAAGGACAGGAGGGCAAAAATTGCCTGGTGTGAAGATAAGTCTGAGGAAGCAGAGACACAAGTGGTTTACCTTTTCCCATTTTATACTCTTCACGTTAGCCAAACTGGTCTTCTTACCATTCCCTAGATACAACATTCCTCTGCTCATGTTGTTCCCTTGATCAGACTGTGAATTCGAGAGCAGGGACTATCTTCTTGTCTTTCTTCAGTGTTTAGTACAGTGACTGCATACAGTAGGTGCTTCATGCATGCTTGTTGACTTGATGGTCTTTGCACAGGCTTTCCTTCATATATGGGTTGCTCTCCCTCTATATCTCCACATTTTCAAACCCCTACTTCCTTTTGACACAACTCAAGAACCACCTTCTTCAAGAGACGTTTTCAGATTCCTCCTCATACTATTGTTCCCTTTCAAAATTACTTTTTATTTACTTCGTATTGTCTGAAGTGATTTTTCTGCTCAGTTTCTTTTTGAACCCATGATTGTACTCCTAGACTAGAAATGAGGGTGGCAGATAGAGATAATTCAAGTCCCATTCCCCCGCTTGATCACCAAAAGAGAGATTGCCAGCTTCTGGGGTCTTGGACCCTCTTGGCCTCTCCCTCAACTAGGCTGCTGGCAGGGCCAGCCTAGTCCTTCCACTCTTCCCCACAATGGAGTCCTTGTGGAGATGGGGTGAATCAGATGGGATCTCAGATTTAACATATACATATATATATATATATATACATATATATATGTATGTATGTATGTATATGTGTATATATATATGTGTGTGTGTGTGTGTGTGTGTGTGTGTGCATCATGAGCTGTATTTTGATATTTACACAACTCCTACATGTGGGTATCTGCCTATATTGCATACAACAGGGATGAAGGGGAGCTGACCTTTAGGATATGACCTTTGGGAATTTGACAGATCACATATGCTGGCACTTTAAGGATAAAACAAATACCCCTGCTGCTTGGAGCTGTCCATGTATGACTCAATACTAAAGGATTCAGACTCTTTGGGATGACGAAGCAATATACTTTGCGGCCACTGGGCAGAAAGAGCTGATGACTTAGAGGAAAGGGAGTGACTCTATCCTTGGTACTCCAGTTCTTTGTTTCTCCCCAGTGGTTCTTTTTCACTAGACTTTCTGTCAGCCATCCTTTTCCTCACCCTTGGGTGCTACTCCCACCCACCTGGCAGCTAGTGGGAAGGGATTCAACTAGGCAAGCTGGAGCCTGGGTTTCTCTGGCTGCCTTTGTTGGTTCATATTTCTTCACTTGGTTCTAAGAGATTGACTATGAATCTCTTGATGGACCTATCCAGGTTTGGAGGTAGCCTTTTGAGTTTAAGCGGTCCAAAGGTCCTAGGTCCATTGGTTGGAGCTGACTGGGGCAAGTGGAATTTCTACATTGGAGAAGATAAGAGAAGCCCAAGCACTAGCCTACCTGGCCAGAGAACTTAAACTTTAAGGGAACAATGTAGAGTTCAAGTGAACTGTAACTATTCCTAGTCAATCCCTTAAATGAAGTCCCAGTGTTTTAAGATTTCTTTTTTGTAAATGAAATAAAAATATGACCTATATCTAGTTTACACTGTACATTGCATAACTTTCTACTCCTCCATTTTGGAAAATATTGTTGTTCGTCCTTCATTCTCAAAGAAGACCAATGACATCAGAAGGATGATGTCTTGATTGGCAAATGAAGTGGAGCTAATTTTTTTATTTTAAGCTTAAATACAAAACAAGAAAAGAAAAAATTTTCCGAGTACACAGCAGACCATAAAAGAGGATGCAATATAAAACAATAAATTTCCATTTCAAGAAAACCTATATAATAAATACTACACATTGTTTTCAAAGCTGCCCATTGTTTTTTTATTTTTTGTTTCCTTGTTGGTTTTCTCTTGTTCTCTAGTGCACCTTTCACTTTATTTCCCCCACCCCTTCCCCACCATCCTAAAGAAGGCTACAATTGTGTGCATATACATATGTATATATACACAATATGTATAAGACCATACTATATTTCCCTCCCATTATGTGTTTCTCTGATGGTGGATAGCATCTTCCTTCATAAATCCAAGTCTTTCCATGTTTTTCTAAATCAACCAGTACATCATTTCCTACACCACAGCAACATTCTAACCCAATCACATTCTATCTGAGAGATTGTCTATGAAAGTTTCCCCTCCCCAATTTTCTGCATTCCTTCTATTCTTGGCTACATAGGTTTTATTTATAAAAGAAAATTTTAATTTGAAATAATCAACATTATTCTTTTTACATTTCAACAATACTTTTATCTCATTAAATTGTTTAAGGTCTGATACTGATGAATCTACTTCCTTTACGTCTTTTTCTTCTGGTTTCTTTGAAGTTCCTGATCTTTATTTTGTCTAACTCAGTAAAATAAATTTTAGTCATCCCATTATTAGGCCCATTATGTAATCAAATAATAATTTAATTGGGATGGCATTGCATAAATAGATTAGTTATCATTATCTTCCTCTGAATATGAACCCAGATCTTTTCTATCCCATAGTAACTATCTATGGTTGGGTTCTTTCTCCTTTGATTATTCATTTTTTTGGTCTTATTTCGTTTTTAGCAGCCATTAAGGTAATCAAATTGTAATCGTGGTTTATAGGGAATGATGCCCCAAACTTCAGTTCCTTTTACTGTTATTTTCTAAGGTCTGTCCTGGGGCCCAATCTTGGGTTCTCCTCTCTACTGCTAAGCCAAAACTAGGGCTCCTAGCCACTCTATCCCATAAAAGATCTTGTTCCCCACAGTCTCTCTGGTGGCTGCAAACTACAGCTGTTCTCTTTGCCCCAGAACTGAAACCAGGGACTCTGCTCTCCTGCTAGTGCCCACAGCCAGCAGGGTCCCTACCCCTAACTACGGCACTCAATGGGTGTGTGCTAGCTCCTTCTCCCCACAGCCAAAGCCCAGGACATGTCTGGTCAGCACAGCTGTGTTTGGCTATTACTCTACAATGGAAGGTCCTTCAATCTTCTCCTACTTAGCTATCAGACCCACTTGCTCTCCAGCACAGTCTGAGCAATGCCTCTCAACCCAGCTGCCCGCAGGGCTTATACCTTGTTCATTCTGCAGAGGTGGCCTGGAGGTATTCGCACTTCACTCAGGCCAAACCTCTGACCCTGGAGGTTGGGTCTTTCCTGGGATCTTCTCAAATTGTCTCTGAAGGACGACTGCTTGACCCTGTGCTTATTTCTGTTTCTCTGAGGTCATGTTCTGTCTTTTTTGTGTGTAGGAAATTTGGAGAGCCGAAAGTTTTCTGACCTACTCCGTCATCTTCCTAGAATCCTCTCACAAGTGGACTAGATTTAAGTGAGGCAGGGCTTTGCCCAGTCACCATCCTCATTCTCTCCTCCCGAGTCATCAGAGTCCAGTAACAGGACAACTGGTGATGGCCCAGCTTTGGACAGTCTCTCTAGACAAGAGCCCACTCTATAGATTTAAGTAATGTTTCCCTCTGTGTGTGTATGTCGGGAGGTGGCATGTGGTAGGGTAGGACCCTAATGGGCCAAAGAATGTGAGAAAGGAGAACCTAATCCCTCTCACTGATGTCTGACGGTCCAGAACTGCATGAAATAATCATGACCATAACAATGGCTAACATTTATGTAGTACCTACTATGTGCTAGTACCATGCTGAGTGCATCACAAATATCTCTTTTGAGCCATGTGACAACCCTGAGAGGTAGGTGCTATTACTATCCCCATTTTACAGATGCCAAGAAACTGAGCCAGAAGGTTATGTGACTTGCTCAAAGTCATATAGCTAGTAAATGAGATAGGATTTGAATTCAGGCCTTCTTTACTCCAGGCCCAGTGCTCTATCTACTGTGCCACTTAGCTGCCTCTGGTTAAGAGCAAAGAGAGAAAGGTAGAAAGGTTGAAAAGGTAGAGAGTACAAGGGAGGGGGGGGCGGAGCCAAGATGGCAGCATAGCAGCAGCAACATATTGCAGCTCTCACATAGCCACCCCAAAATACACATGGAATAGGACTCTAAACCAATCCTAGAACTCCAAAATGCACACAAAGATGTTTCCCACTAAAGTCAGCTCGGCTACGAGTAACCATATCAGCACTGTGAACGGAAACCAGCCTGGCCTGAAGCCTTGGCTGTGCCCCGGGGGCGGCTGGATGGGAGGAGCAGAGGAGTCTCTCTGGTGAGTGGATTAGCACCAGCTGCGAGCAGCTCAGCCGGACTTGTGAATTTGGGAGGGAGGAGCAGTCCGGCCGGCCCCGAAAGGCCTCCAGA
>CM053592.1:46144193-46164665 GCA_028646515.1 Pseudochirops corinnae
GGACTTCCTGGCTTCAGGTCCAACACTTGATCTGCTAAGCCACCTTATGCAGTGATTGGGAGAGATTGGGGGTGAGAAGGACCAATAATAGGAGGAATTAGGAATAGTTTCTTGAAGGCTATGGCTCCTGAAGTGAACTTTGAGGGTTCTTGGATTTCTGAGAGGTAGAATCAAGCAGGGAGAGTTTTCCAGGCATGAGGAACAGCTTGTAACAAGATGAAAGTGGAAGATGAAATGTTGTGAGGGAGAGGTAGGAACCACCCAGTTAGGCAAGATTGTAGAGTACAAGGGCATATAATATGAACTCCATCTGAAAAGATGAACTGAAGGCATCTTGTGAAAGGATCTGTATTTTATCCTAAAGTCAATGGGGAGCCACTGATGGTTTGGGGGAATGGAAGGAGAGTGTCAGTCTTGGTAACTTACAAGATCCCTTCCAACTCTAAATCTCATGTTCCTAAGTACATTTTCCTGTGCTAAGTTGAAGGAAGGAAAGATCCCATTGAACTGGGAGATCAGTAAAGGTTTTATAGAGTAGGTGGCATTTGAACAGAGGTGTCAAACATACATTGCATTATGCAACATTCAGTCAGAGTTTAATCTGAGCCAGATTAAAATGTAACTGGGAAATCTTTAACAAAATAAATTAAAATCCAATAGGACATAGATAATGTTAACACGTGGTTTTCCAAGTCAATATGAGACTGGTAGGGAACCCTATATACAGTTTAGTGACCCCTGTTTCTAACTGAGTTGGCCACCCTTGCCTTAGAGAATGAGTTGGATTTGAGAAGGTCCAGGGGAGTAGGGAGTCTGTCAGGGAAGTATGAGACATTCCAGACTTGGTGAAAGCTAAATCAGGAAGGTAGAGAAGGGCTGGATTCATACAGGGCTGGTAAATAATTCAATTTGGCTGGAGAACAGCATGCACACCACAGAGCTGTATGAGACAAGGCTAGAAGGTGAGGATGCTGCCAGGTTGGGGAAGGCAGAATGCCTTAAATGCCAGGCTAAGGATTTTGTATTTTATTTGAGAGGCCATAGGGAGTTATGGAAGGGTTGTAAGCAGGAGAGGCACTATGTGATGCAGTGAAAGGAACCCTATATTTGGAATCACATGAAACCTGGGTTTAAATACTGACTCTGACAGTTATTATCTATCTGCCTTCAGGGAAGGTAATGTCTCTGGGCCTCAGGTGGCTAGACTCACTAGATGGCCTTTAAGATGGTCCTAAAAGAATGACAAAATCAGATCTGGACATAAGGAAAAAAGTCAATTAATCAGTGGGAAAAGTACTGACTTTGAAGGCAGAGGAGTTAGGTTCAAGCTCTGCCTTTGAAGTCGACTACTGATATGACCTTGGGCAAATCACAGCCTTCCAGGGGCCCCAGTTTCCACCTGTGTCAAATGGGGGATTGTAATAAATGACCGCTGGGGTCCCTTTCAGTGCTAGATTTGTGATTCTATAAATCAATCAACAAGCATTTATCTAGTGCCTAGTATGTGCTGGACATAAATATGAGGAATGAAACAATGTCTTCCCTCAAGGAATTTACATTCGAACATGTCAGACAACAATATGAGAGATATTTAGAGAAGGAAAGGTTTGAGAAGGGGGAGACCAGATTAGAAGTCGTTCAAGTTCTGGAATGCCAACTAGTGTTTAGAATACAGTTGGCCACCTTCAGCCCAGTGAGGGGCACGAATGAATGAACAAATAGCATTTATTAAGAACAAAGCACAAAACAGAAAAGCAAGACAAGCCCTGCTTTCAAGGAGTTCACACATGGAGGAGATTTCAGTTCCAGGTCCGTAGGGAGCACAGCAGAGCAGATGGGATCGAATCTTCAGTGTCGTTTCCACTGATAAAACCAATGTCTGCTTCTGATTTTGAACCACTCGACAGAGCCAGGGACTTTGGGGTCAAGAACTTTCTTTTCTGGGTTTTTGGCACCTGTGGCTGCTAAAATGCAGGGGCTTCAACACCTGCAGAAGGAAACTCTGCTTGAATCTCTCAGGAGGCCTTTCCTGGGATGATAGTTGCTGGGGCTGGGTTGGTGGCCTGGGGAGCAGGTTCACTGACATTCCCAGGACTCTTAGCCTCAGGATCTTGGGCTGGCCCCATCAGGATCTGAGGGAAGGTAGAGGCTGAGGTGATGGTAGTGGCACAAGCCACCTCCCTGTACTCTGTGCTTCAGCTAGGCCGGCCCGCCTTGGGCATGATTGGTACTGTATTCACCATGAAGCATCATTGCTTGGAATCTCTGAGTGCCGTACGTTGTCATGGGCAGCTAGCCACTTCTGCTCCTCTTCTTGTCTCGCTTACCCCTCACTCTTGACCCCTCCCTGTGAATCCCTGCCTGCTTTCCTGATTAGCTCCCGGATTTGTTATCTTCCAGCATTGGGACTTTCTGGCCTTGGATTTTGCTATTTGCCACTTGGCTCTGTCCCCTTCCTGGCTCCCTCTGGCTTTGAAATGGCCCGGGCTTGGTCAGGCTTTATTGCCAAAGCCTTATTTACTCTCTCAAAGACTGCCCCGCTAATCTCCTGCTAATCCCCAAGCCTGGGGAATCCAATAGCCTCCCTTTTCAAACTCCTCCGAACCTGCATCGGCCAAGCCAGTTGCTGGAGTGAGAGAACTTGGGCAGCTGGTGGTGGAGCTGGAGGCTCTGAATGTCACTCTCCAGGAGCAATTACACCAAGCCACAGAGAGTTGGGAATCATGGCCTTGCAAGATGAAAATGAAGAACATGAGAAGCTGTGGAGTCAGCCTTCTGGTCCACCAGCCGTGCAGTAACTTTGCCACATTGGTTCACCAAGTGGCCAGAATTTTCTTACACAAACAAGAGCCTTTGGGAACTATGGGGACTTTCTATAAAACAAGAAGAAACAAGGAAAGAGAATCTCTGTGGCATCTCAACTCATTGGGCAATGAACTTGCTGGGCCTCCCCCTGCTTCCCAGGGAATAGTGCCCCCCCATATTGGTCAATGTTGAAGAGTACCTCCCTCCAAGAGCTCTAGAAGAATTTTGCAGTAGGACCTCAGCATCAGAGGGTGTGGATTTTTTTGTCACATTCCTGGCTTGATTACAAATTGATTTCCATAATGATCGGGCTGATTCATAAATTTTAGAAGATTTTAAAAAAATGACTTATTGATGTTCCTTTTCTATATCACTATTTCTTCTTGCTCACTCCCAAACCCTGCCTTAAAACAAGTAGCATAATCAAGAAAAACAAACCAACACACACATGCACCATTCTGCACTTAGGGACCACCACATTACTGCATGTTCCTTCCACCATTAGTCCTCAACTTCAGTGCACTGATCTGAGTTCTAAAGGCTCTCTGTGTTAGTTTTTAATGATTGAGCTCATTCTGTACATTGCTCTTCTGGTTCTGCTCACTTCATTCTGCATCAGTTCACACAGATTTGTCTGGGAGACTCTGGATGAGCTATTAAGTCAAAAGTAGCCCACTGACAGGTTTGATCCTTTGGGCAGATGTGGCTCTGATGGAGAACACCAGCTCCTTCAAAACGCCCAAGATTTACTTTGAAATTAATCTGCCTTCATGGATCAGCTTCTATTAAAAAAATTTATTTATTTATTTACTTTTAGTTTACAACATTCAGTTCCGTAATCCCTTCATGGATCAGCTTCCGAAAGGAAAAGTGGGTCTCACTCAGAATAAATTTTCCCCAATAGAGAGGTCCATGATCCTACCAGCACCCATCAGACAGTGTTCACCCATGGAGCTGTGCGTCTTTTCTCAGGCCCTGGACTAACAAAGCCCCTCTAATGCCTTCCAAGTTCATTAGCTAGTATTGCAAGTCTCAGCATGAAGGAGCTAATCAAGCATGAGAGAGGGAACCATCTCAAATCAGTCCTTGTGACCCAGTCTGGGCAGACCTTACCCTAGAAGGAAGAACTGATTAGACAGAAACAGCTAAACTGACTAATGAATCTACAAACACAAGGATTTGTACCAATCTCCAGAGAAACCTTTTCTAACTTACTCAAAATCTGTTGTATTAGTAAGCAACTCGGGGGTTGCTTAGACTATGTTGGTATTCATTGGAATGAATTCAACTCCCTTTGCTTTCTTACTATAAATCGTCACACGCCCAACTGCCGTGGCCTATAGTTGTAGATAGACCTGGCATTCCTGGAGCTACCATTCATGTAGCCTTGCCTCTCAGGCATTAGAAAGGAAAGCTGCCTGGGTGCCCAAGGAAGCTGACCAGCACATGTATTATTGTATCCTTTGGGCTTGTGTTGACCACGGGGGGGTTTGCAAATAATCGGCAAACCCTGTGTGTTTTATACATATAATCTAACTCAACTCCCACAACAGTTCTGTTAAGTAAGCAGTGAATATTATTATAATCTATATAAGACAGGAAAACTAAGCCTGAGAGGTTAAGTGACTTTCCCAAAGTCATGTCATTAGAAAATGGCAGGGTCAGAATTCAGACCAGAGATTTCTGATTCCAAGTCCAGCCTTCAGGGTCATCACAGCCCAGAAGGTTTTACCAAAAGCACTGATTTGTTTGGGGACTTTTATCCCTTCAAATTGATTATAATTGCAAACTGATTACAAATACAATTACAAATATGGGAGAAAAATGTATCTCTAAAGAAAAGTATAAGACCTACGTAGTTAGTAAAAGAACCTCTTTCAGTTCTGTGGCATCATGCTTCATGGAAACTGGATATCAGGAAAAATTAATGAAAAATGCAGGGAATGCCAGGTGAATTGCGGGAACGTAAGAATGAAGCAAGAGAGATGATGAAACCGGGCGGGGGATGTGTTTGTGGGTGTCTGTGTAGGCAGGGGCAAAGGTTAAGCCAGAAAAATAGCAGGTGAAGCCAGAAAAGCCCTAAGTGCTGGGGTCTGTCTTCCATGCTCAGGCTGTCTGAGGCCATCACCCTTCAGCCAGAACAATCCTAGTTTGGGGAGGGGGACCCTGCGGCCACATGTGGCCCTCTAGGCCCTTAAGTGTGGCAGCTTCAGGGCTGCAAGTTCCCCACCCCTGAACTAGGGTTTATAGCACTGATGTTTGTAAAACAAAGTTCTTTAACAATGCATTTGTAGAACTGTGCCCTCCTGCCGACTGAGAGAAGAGGAAGAATTCTCCAGCCATTCGGGATCACTGAAAGCATAATTCAGCTCCCCAGTCTGATCCAGTCTGCTCTCATCCTCCTGCTCACTTGCGACATTCAGATATTAGAAGGAAATAATTCAATTAGGTTGCTTTCGTCCAAACGGCAGACACACACTTAGGGTTAGGAATGTTGGGCAGTCTCTCTTTGTTTCTATGCATGTCTTTCCCCTGTATTCGCCTGGGGAATCCGGCGTGGTGGGCTGTGTGACCATGTGGTCCAAGGCCTTGGGCATGAAGAACAACCAGGAGATCTGACTGTGATGAATCTGTGTGACAAGATTATTGAAAAGCCGAACCCTTGACAACACTTTCCGAGTCATTCCCTCTCTCTTAGGGCATGCCTGGGTCAGAGGTCAGGAGACCCTGTCATTAATGACATAGGAAATTTAACAAGGCTGGACAAAGTGTGTGAGTAGGGGGGAAAGTGAGTAGGGGGGAAAGGCGGATGGCCCTCATTTTAATTCTTACTAGGCAGGTAGTCCCAGACCTACACATGACCATTCTTCTTCTACCCTGCCCCCAACATCCATCATCAGAATCCTAGGACTACACAAGCCCCTTGGCGCTGCTTTTAGCATCTTGGATTCAGAAGGAGAGAAAAGGAAGAGATGGTGAAAGTCAGCAACAGCTGAACTGAACTCCAATCCAGGCTGAACTGCAAGGAGGGCCGTCTGCAGCAAGTGACCGTCCTCTCCTCAAACACGGCCTCCTTCCCCACCAACGCCTGAAACTTTTCACTTAATTCTGCTACAATTCTCCACTCCTCCAGTTAAAGATTTACTCAGGTTAAATAGCATTATACCTAATGTCCATATTTAAATGAACATACAGGATCATAGGCTCAAAAATTTAGAGCTAGAAGGGCCAGAATTTAATCCCTTCACTTAACAGATGAGGAAACTGAGGCAAGTAGAGGTGAAGTGACTTGCTCAGGGTCAGAGAGCTAGTGTGTGTCTGAGGCAGAATCTGAATCCATTTCTTCTTGACTCTAAATCAGTTGTCTGCTACACCAGATATATCTGGGAAAGTCAGCTAGCTAGTGCAGTGCATAAAGTGCTGGTCCAAGAGTCAGAAAAACCTAATCCCAAATCCTGCCACAGACACTTAGTACCTGAATGACCTTGCGCAAGTCACTTAATCTCTGCCTCAGTTTCCTCATCTGTAGATGTAGATAATAATAGCATCTACCTCCCAGGGATTTTCTGAGGAACAAATGAGATATTTGTAAAGTGTTTGACACATAACAGGTACCAACAAATGCCATTATTGTTATTAATATTATCACCATCACCATTGTCAAGGGATATTTGGATACATAATCTCATAGGCTGTAATGTTAACGGGATGTAAGATCTTTCCCCACCCATTAATAGCCTCTCACGGAGCCTATTAAGGGAAGCTTGTTTAGGGGAGGCTTGCTTGTAGGAAGGCTCTCACACCTTTTGCTAATTTCTAGTTGGGCACTGAATCAGGAGGGCTGTGACGCCTTCTGGCTCCAAGAAGTGTATATATACTCTGAGTTGGTATTTTGCTTTGGGGACTTGCTTATGAGAAGGATCTTGTGATTCCCTGGTCCAGATTCTGAGTGGCTACATGTTCAGAGCTCCCCAACTGCTCAGATGTAAAGGTTCTCTCCATCCAGGGATGTATGTAAAGTGCATAGTTGATCCGGTCAGAGCGCTGTCTGTTGGTCTTTATTTCTCTGCTTGTATTTATACAAGCTCTGTTTGTGTTTTCTCTGAAGTTCAGGGTGCTGACTTTCCCTTTGAACTAGTGAATGTAATTAAAGCAGATTGCTGACCCCGTAAACAGCTATCTCTCCTAGGAAAGCAGAACTAAGAACCTGTACTAGTGGCCATCCTGGGGATGCCAGTGTGGTTGCTGCTGCACAGGTCTAAGTAGTTCCTCTGTCAATCTAAACGGTAATGCCAACATGCCTCCTCGATCTGTGGGACTCTGGTCCATCCCACATCATCCATAGACCACTGACCCAATGCACAGGAAGCCTTCCTTCCATTTTTTTAAATGCCTTTTATGCCAGTTATTTAACAAATGACAACATATAGAACCAAAAAGAACATGAAATGGTCCTTAATCCACTGTGTGACTGTTTTTTACTTCAACAGGCCCTTCTGGCAAAGTGGCCTAAAAAGGAGGCGCAGAGGGTGCTAAACATCACCCACCTTGTAGACTGGCTAGAAGTATCTATTTAGTATCTATTGGTGTTTGACATATGGAGGCAGGTAGGTGGCGCCATAGTGCAGAGAGGGCCAGCCGTGAAGTCAGGAAGACTCATTTTCCTGAGTTCAAATTTGACCTCAAACACTTACTAGCTGTGTGACCCTGGGCAAGTCACTTAACCCTGATTGCCTCAGTTTCCTCAATTATCAGAAGAGCTGGAGAAGGAAATGGCAAGCCACTCCAGTATCTTTGCCAAGAAAACCCCAAATGGGTCATGAAGAGTCAGACACAACTGAACAACAAAGATATTCTACGTATGAGCTTCTAATCCAGGGACCAGCAAACCAGCACCCACCTGGAGGAGCAGGGCCATATCAACTTCCTCGTTGTTGATATCAGTGAAACCAGAAAATAAAAGGAAGGTGCAGTTAGGTGGGAGGCTGACTTACAGGTTCTCCCTGGAGAAGCAAATGCAGAAATTGGAGTTGGTAGAGTTGGTTTGATCACGGATGCAAAGGTGACAAGAATCATCGCTTCACGGGACATCTGGTCACTATTCTTTATCCGTTTGGAAAGAGACAGCCATGAAGACATTCCAGCCTTGTATAAACATTTGTAGTTGCCAGGTGAGCCAAGCTCTGGGATACAAGGATGAGGAGAGATTTAAAAAGGAATTGTTAAGAGCCGCTCAGTTAAATCAACATATACTTTAGTAACCAGCTACTTCAACACGAAGGTTCATGGGAGAATGAAAGAAGACATTGACAAAAATGGCTCAGAATAAAGAATTGGGGAATACAGAAGGTCAAAAAGGCTTTTGGCCTATTCCAGAAGACTCATGTCTATTTATCATGAAAGATTTCTTCCAGGAGAAAAAATGTAGATTCCGGGCATGACAAATACGGGATAACATCATGAAAATTAATTTGTCTACATCAGGGGTGGGAACCTGGGGCTTCAAGGACACATGGCCCTCTAGGTCCTCAAGTGCAGCCCTCTGACTGAATCCAAACTTCACAGAACAAAACCCCTTAATAAAAGGATTTGTTCTGTAGAACTTGAACTTAGTCAAAAGGCTGCATCCAAGGACCTAGAAGGCTACATAATAATAATTATTAAAATAGCTTCCATATACACAGTACTTTAAGGTTTACTAAAAAGCTTTACCTGTGTTATCTCATGATCTTTACAATAATCTTATGAGGTAGGTATCAGTATTATCCCCATATTATTCAGGCGAAAACAGGCTGAGCAAGGTTAAGTAACTTGCCCAGGGTCACACAGCCAGTAAATATGTGAGGCAGGATTAAAACTCAGGTCCTCCTGACTCCAAGTCCAGCACTTGATCCACTATCACCCGGCTGCCTACATAGTGTGTGTGTGTGTGTGTGTGTTTGTATGTGTGTGTGTGTGTGTCTGTGTGTGTACACATACATACATATTTGAAATGAAACAATTGGCTACTGATCTGGAAATCATTCATGAATCAGTGTGTAGTCAAGTGTGTGGTGCAGTGGATAGTGCACTGGCCCTGAAGTCAGAAAAGCCTGAGTTCAAATCTAGCCTCAGACACTTACTAGCAGTGTGACCCTGGGCAAGTCACTTGACCCTCTGTACCTCAGTTCCTTGTCTATAAAATGAGCTGGAGAAAGAAATGTCGAACCACTCCAGTGCCTTTGCCAAGAAAACCCCCAAAATGGGGAGAGTCTGCCTTGACTGAAGTGACTCAACAATACCAACACCGACAAAGTATTGACTTGTAAAAACAAAGACTGAAATCTGAACACCAAATTTTAAGGCTTATAAAATGAGAAGATAGGGCTCAATATTAAAACAGATCCAGCCTAATGAGATACACAACAGAGATAACTTTGATGACCCTGTTCTTGTTAATATTCAGTGACCTACAAAATGAACTGACCCATGTTTATCACGAATTTTATTTAAGGACTTGTGATTTTAGGGCTCTTGAGGCTTTAGAGATCATGGACTCCAACTCCCTCACTGGCTAGATGGAAAACAAGTAAGCATTGGAGGAAATATAGGACAAATTGTGGAAACACAGTAAGGTAAACAGAATGAGGGATTCACTTGAGCTGAAAGGATGGAAAGGCAGCAGCCATAGTTAATAGTCCTGAGGAATGCTCAAGCCTCCCTTTTCTCTGGGGCTGCCAACAGTAAGGACGTGTAAGCAGAGTTTCTACCGCTAATATTTTGAGACAAGTCCCAAAATGGTGTATTCATGGAGTCTAAGCCCTAAGGCCTATGAACTCTCTGAGGTTAAAAATTCTAATGATGTTTTCTTCACTGAATATCTTACAATATTTTTATTTTACAATATTTTACAAATACACAGTATACGTTGATTCTATGATTTATAAAATGTTTGTTACCATGGGAAACCTGGGAAAAGAAGATTGGTGACTGGTATATTTAGACACTATTAGATAAAGGTCATCCAGAGACACTGAAGTTATAAATTGTTTGAGCTTAAATAAATAGTGCCTTTACATCATACCATCACAAGTAGGTGAACATAAAATTCATCCTTATTAAACAAGGAAAAGAAGAAAAAAATAAGCTGAATAACAATAACTTCTCTGAAAATTGGAAGAGATCAGACAAATCATTGCATCCATGAGATGGCAAGAAATGCCAGGACAAAATTTAAAAATTGAAAAATAAATATAAAAATTGTAAGATATTTAAAAAATGACTAACCTGGAAATCATATCAAGGAGACATAACTTGAGAATCATTGGAGTTTGTGAAAAATAACTTCTATTTATAGAGCACTTCAAGACTTGCCCCACAACAACCCTGCAAGTACAAGTATTATTGTCTTTATTTTATAGATGAAGAAACTGGGCCTTAGAGAGGCTGTGACGTGTCCACAGACACCGAGCTTGGAACTGTTAGATTCCAGTCAAGAGCTCTTTACTCTATATCATTAGAGGTAATGTTTTCCTAAATCAATAAAGAAGCAAAGACTTGAGGAGTACAAACAATTAATATCAATGAGACAGGTGAAAAATACTTTTATGCTAGTTAACGGATTTTTTCTTCTTTTTTTTCCTTTCTAGAATTTGGAAAATGGCATTGGATTGACTTAATTTCAGCAATATTCAGGATTCCAGAGGTCAAAGTAAGCAAGTTATAATCCTAGTTTTCTTTCAAACATTTACATGCCTTGCATTTCTGAAATCTCCTCAGTTCTGATGGTTGTGGTCATATCCACAGTTAAACCATTCTAGGACAGAAGCTCTCAAAATCTCCGCAGGGGCAGTACCCATTGCTTTAAAGAAAACTTGTCTAGAACCCTTCAATAATAGATTTTGATATACTTTTTAAAAATGCTTCTTATTAATGTTACTGTTTTGTTGTTGTTTAGTCATTTTTCAGTTGTGTTCAACTCTCTGTGACCCCATTTGGGGTTTGCCATTTCCTTCTTCAGCTCATTTTATAGATGAGGAAACTGAGGTAAACAGGTGAAGTGACTTGTCCAGGGTCGCACAGTTAGTAAGTGTCTGAGGCTGGATTTGAACTCAGGAAAAGGAATCTTCCTGACTCCAGGTCTGGTGCTCCATCCACTGTGCCACCTAACTGCCCAAATGGTGTTGTAAAGGGAATGATAAGCTTAGGCATTATGGATGCGTTGTCCTTTGCCTCTTTTCTCTCTGGCATTTCGATTGCTGGAGGCTTCGTTGGGCTTTGGAGTAATTTGACTTTGGTCAGTATGACAAGAGTCAGAAAAGGTGAATGGAAAGAGGTGTGGATGTTTTCCCTTTGCTTAAAAAAAAGGCTAAATGAGAGGTGCTAACCATATGTGGGGTGGGGAAGAGGAAGGCATACTGCCCATATCCTGAGGATAGGAAGAAATAAATAGAATTCGATCATTCCATATCAACTTAGAGTAAGTCTGGGACCTGTAACTGAAAAGTCTGAAAAAGTCTGCATAGCCACCCAAGGTAAAATTTTGTAGGCAGACAAAAACTGTGGGCCTGACAAGAAAGCTGACAATATTTTAACCAGCTCAGAGATGTGTTGTCCCTGGCTATCTAACAGTAGGAGCTACTGCAACATTTTCCTGAGGAAGGAGGAAATGAAGGGAATTAACACAAGTAGCATCAGACAATGCTGAGTTTCATTCACATGAGCCCAAGATAGAGAAAATGAGAAAGAGCATCATGACCAAATATGGAGGCCATGTCAGAAAAGTGTCAAGGGAGTTTCTGGACCAAGGAAAAGAGCTCCGAATCCGAATTCAGAACTTGGGGAGACTTGGAAATGAGGAGAAATATGACAGAGTCATATGTGGAGGAACAAATACGAACCATGCCCTACAATGATACTGTAAGTCATGCAGATTAAGTAGATCCAGGGACTGGGGTTGGCTCTTTATAGACCTGTTTTTTCTCTTCGTGGTATGGCTTCAGGCTCAAGGTTGCACTAGATTTTTCTAAGTTTATAAAATGGTATGGTCCTGGGGAGATGGGGTTCACAATTGGGGTGGATTTCCTGATTCTTAGAGGAGTACTACATATTTGTAGGGGAGGTGGAACCTACCAGAAAGAAATATGTATGTATTTTTACTATATCTTGTTCTAAGTTTCATGCTTTAGTTACTTACATGGGAACTGAGAACCCATTTAAAAATAATTCAGTCTGTCATTTTTGAGTCAAAGAGATATAATTATTCAGAAGCCCCTAAGATATGAATGTGATTCTAAAACTACTTTGGGTCACATGTAGCAATAGAAAAAAACATAAAGAAAAATTTTTCAAATCCCTTATATTTCATCATAGTGCACTATGTAGGGAAAAGGACCCTGGTTTTAGAATCCAAATAGCTGAGTTCAACTCCCAACTGCTATATGTATTTGTTGCATAACATAAGAAGGCACATATTCTCTAAAAGCCTCAATTTCCTCATCTATACAAGGAGAACAATAATATTTACATTACTCACTAAGGGGTCATAAGAGAAAATCTTGGCAAAACTTTAAAGTGCTAGAGATACAAAGAATAAAAAATGAAAGAAAAAGATAATCAATAAAACATTCAAAAATACACAGCAAAAAGGAAGACATTCAGGAGGGGACACACTTATCTAGACAATTTTGTTATCACCTTTATGCACTTTTTAAAAAATCAAATGGACTGTATCTAACAACCACTACAACAAAATCACCTGCTCACAGGCCATTTCATTAAATGGCTCAGGATAATAAACAATTAAGTACACTTCCTATGGAATGAGTAAAGAATATTAGGCACACATATACAGATTGCCAGGTGACACAGTAGATAAAGCACTGGATCAGGAAGACTCATCTTTCTGACTTCATATCTGGCCTGTCACTTCATAGCTGTGTGACCCTGGGCAAGTCACAAAACCCTGTTTGCCTCATCTTACTGATCTGTACATCAGTCCAAAGAACATTAACTAGAAAAGAATAATAGAGTGGTATCTTTTTTGAGGACCATTTCTATCTGAACCCCATAAAACTATAAGCCAGTGGTTCTCAATCTTCCTAATGCCACCACCCTTTAATACAGTTCCTCATGTTGTGGTGACTCTCAACCATAAAATTATTTTCGTTGCTACTTCATAACTGTAATTTTGCTACTATTATGAATCATATGCAAATATATGATATGCAGGATGTATTTTCATTGTTACAAATTGAATATAACCCACAGGTTGAGAACCGCTGCTATAAGCAAATGAAATAATTAATAATAATGATAATAATGCCAAATACTCCTAAACCCCAATGCCACTTGGAATAAAAAGCTTTCGAAATACAGAAACCCAGTGGAGAAGTCAAAACCATGTGGGAACAGAATGTTATCCTCCTCATCATTATCCTATCTGCTACTGGAGATACCTTTAAAATGACTTTCAATGAGCCTGGAGAACATGTTTCTACCCTAAAATTTTTATTCAATTATAAAACCCGTTGTTTTATCCACCCATGTAGTAGTTCACAGAATATTAAATATAATAATAGAAAGAATAGAGAGGCAGCAGCCATGGCTTAATGGATGGAGGAGACCTCAACACCAGGAAGACCAACTCTGACACATACTGGCTCAATGGCCAGAGGCACCAGGTCACTGAAGCTCTCAGTGCTCTGGGCATCTCTCTAAGACTATAATTTGAAGAGAAGGTATTGACCTGAATTGGCAGAGGGGGTTTCCTGATCTAGAAGTTCTCTATATCAGTGACATCACAATGTCAACTTGTCTCAGGACCATTTCTATCTGAATTCAATGGAAAAATATGAGAATGAAATGAATAAGAATCATAACTCCCATTTCCACAATGCTTCATAACTTACAAAGTCTTTTCCTTATAGTAGCCCAATGAAATAGGTAAGATAGGTATTATTAATCCAATTGTATATGTGAGGAAGCTGATGTCCTGAGAATAGACTTTTGCCTATTGAATGGCAGAGATGGGACTGGAGCCAATGAGTTTGGATGACATCTTTGCTGCTCTTTGCATTATTCTGTGCTCTGGAAGGATCTCATTGGATCATAAATTTTAGAGGGGAAAGGATCATGGAGGCCAGCTAGCCCAACTCTCTTACTTAACATTATAGGAAACTGAGGTCCAAGGAAGGTATAAGTTATTCACAGCCTCCACAGGTACCCAGCAGTTCTCTGTGTTAAGCTAGCCTGGTACCACTCACTCACCCAGTTTCAGACTTCCTTCTGTGCAACACAAATACACGCACCACATATGTTGTCTTTTTACATTTCAGACACACAGGTGTGACAATAAGTAGATTTGTCCTCAAGTTTCTCTGAATCCCTCGTATTCCTCCTTTCTTTAATATTCTTTCTGTAGTATTCTATTTTTGTAATATTCTATGCAATGTTCTATTCTTCCTTTCTGTAATATTCCATTATGTTCACAGATCATTGATTTTTTTCCACTCCCATATGTCATATGTGACTTATATGTTGGGGGGGGTTGACTCAATGATACATATGACATACTCTCCCACCTCTCACGTCACCGCCTCCAATTTGTTTACCAAAAACAAAACAAAAATCCCACTCCATCTGCTGATAGAACAGAATCTACTTTGAAAATAGCCAAATAAAAGATGAATTGTACTATAATTAAGCACTGTTTAGTAACTGGAGACCAAGAATAGCCAAGAGCTGTGCCTGGAATAGATTATTTGATAAAACTGCATGGATTTTGGAATAGTTGATGTCCTCTAATAGTTGACTGGAGGTCGCTCTATTGGGGGAACAGGCAGGGTTAACAGAGATGATTATAGCATAGGTCCAGAGAAGGCGAGATGAAATAGTATCGTGGGCTGTTGATCTAATGCTGACCCCTGGAGGACAAGCTGTAATATACCAGATTCTCACCTACACTGGCTGGGCCCTTGGCTGATTTTTTTTTTGTCTGACGTGTTTGGTTCATGGTGCCCTTGAAAAAGTCTTTGAGGCCAGGACATAACAGTTTCAGCTAAACTGTACTCATCGGCAACCATGTGGGACATATAATATATTCATACTCCCTTCCCCTGCCCCCAGCTTCTGTTTGTAGCTGGGCACAGTCTGTCCCTGTTTATGTGTCAACACGGCCCCACTGGACAACTGTGTCCCCACCTAACTGCTCCAGACAGTGCAAGACTTGGAAGGGATCCGACGACTGCCCAACGGCTCACATGTTCCAGTCTCTGTGAGGCAAATGGCCAGTGTCAGCACTAGGCAAAATGTCCAAGTAGACGAAATTTATATTTCTGATCCTCGTATGCCTCCTGACATCCCCTGCTTTTGACTCCCCAAGAGCTGGCTGCCCCAAACACTCTACTGCTATATTACACCCAAGCCTGCTTATTCCACCTCTCTGCTCTAAAATAGCCATTTTAATTAACTGATTAATTAATCAATTAAATTAATAAAAATACCTCAATTGAAAAAAATTTTTTAACAAAATCTCCTATCCCTTTAGGCAGTTAAGCAGGTTTTTTCATTAAGCTATATTATATTATAATATTATATATTATTATATTATAAGAAAAAGAGTTGCTTTTGTACTCTTTTATTGTTGTCATTCAGTGGTTTCAGTCATGTCTGATTCTTCATGAGTTCATTTGGGGTTTTCTTGCCAAAGACACTGGAGTGACTTGCCATTTCCTTCTCCAGCTCATTTTACAGATAAAGAATCAAGGCAGACAGGGTTAAGTGACTTGCCCAGGGTCACACAGCTAGTAAGCAGCTAAGGCCAAATTTGAACTAAGGTCTTCCTGACTCCAGGCCCATCTCTTTATCCACTGTACCACCTAGCTGCCTTTTATACTCTGCTTTTTAGATTTGCTATACACCTTCCCCATAACTACTCTCCCCAGCTGCCTGATAGTTAAAAATTTCCTATGTTGCCAGGCTTTTTTTTCTACTTTTCAGAGGCATCACCTCTTACCTTAGCCTTCCACTGAGTCCGAGCATCAGCATCCTTGGGGCAATAAGAAATTTCCCGTTCTTACCAGAGGACAGATGGCTGGTTTCTACCTTAAGATCTTGGAGACCCAGGTATCAACTGCTAGAATAACAGGGGGCAATGAACTACTGAGTCCAGATTCACTTAAAGAGCTTTCTACACTCTTTCCTAAAGCCGTACTTAGTTGGGGAAAGGAGGAAAGAAGAAGACTTTTCCTTCTGGCAAAGGCCATAAACTCCCTCATTTTATCCCAACTGACTCTCCAAATACTTAGTTTGGTCATGTACAAAAAATGGATTATTTTCATTTATATAGCATCATAGAATAACAAATTTGAGCTTGAAGGGACCTTAAAACCATCCTGTCCAATCATCTCCCCCTTTCTGTTCTTTCTTTTTCTTTTTTTCTTTCTTCCTTCATTCCTTCCTTTGTTCTTTCCTTTGTTCCTTCCTTCCTTCTTTCCTTCCTTCCTTCCCTTCTTCTTCTTCTTCTTCTTCATCAAGTTAAATGACTTGCCCAAGGTCACACAGGTAGTAGGCATCAGGAGGGAGATTTAAACTCCTGTTTTCCAAAAAGGACTTGTGATATTGTGATTTTCTGGGTACAATCTTTTTTTTCCTTCTATGCATTGTCTTTTTATTCAGTTACTGAGATACAGTTCTGTAATTTAGTTCTATAAGAACTGATACACCCAATAACCAAAAACTTATTGTTATGTCCCCAAATACATCTGTATCACTGTATTCTTTACAGTCAACTGTGATTATTTACATATTCTGTGATCCTTTAAAATTAATTTTATAAGTATTTCAAACATGTCTTCTATCAGGGTACTTATGGAGAACAAAAAGGAGTCAACCTGCTTGATTTTATATATTTATTCAGAAGATGGTAAGCCATTGATCTATCTTTTCATTATTTTTTTGTTGCTTTTTTTTTTTTTGGAGGGCAGTTGGGGTTAAGTGACCTGCCCAAAGTCAAACAGCTAGTAAGTATGTCAAGTATCTGAGGCCAGATTTGAACTCAGGTCCTCCTGACTCCAGGGCCGGTGCTCTACTCATTGCACCACCTAGCCACCCCTGATCTATCTTTTCAAAAGTTCAGTTTACGTGTTAACTTTTATAATTGTGAGATTACTTGTATATGCAACTTTATGCATTCAAGTATTTTGCATCATGTCTGATCATCTGATCATTAGCAAAAGTTGCAATGAAGTAGTAGTTATAATCATATCCTTTTTGCAATCAAAAAACAACTGGAATTTTCTGTTCTGCACAGGCAGCTATAAAGTTGTCAGGAAGTAATTGCCCATCTTTAAGGAACTGGTCATCTTTGCCTTGATCAATTAATATGTCCAACTGAGAATCTGGATAAGACTTCACAAGATGAGTATCATCATATGCCTTCCACTTACTTTGATCTGATCCATGGAAGGCCTTTCCCCCACAAAGACAGAGCATTGGATTGCAGACTGGAGAGAATGCTGACATAGGTTTGTATTTCCCGAGTTTCTTCAGAGCACAAATCAGAACTCCATGGCCTCCCACAGAAGAACCAAGAATAGATATCTTCTTTGGGTCAGCTAGAAAATTGGCATTTATCAGCTTGGGCAGCTGATCATCTCTATTACATAAGAGTACATCCTATAGTTGGTTTTCCAAAGCTCTTCAGTGGCATTCATGCAGAAACCCATACCAGTACCAAAGTCCCAACTGTCATCTTTAATATTACAGCCATGTAGACTGTTATCTAATGAAACGACAATGAGGCCATGTTCTGCTGCAGTTTGGTGATAAACTTTTTTGATAAAATTTTGTTCTGTGCAAGTTAAACCAGACAGCTGGTAAAGTCCAGGGACATTTTCTACTTTTTGCCTTCAGTGGTAAGTAGATTCCAAATTTCATTTTGCGTTTTATTATTTTTTATTTTTTTTGCTTTTTGGAGGGGGGAAAGTAGGGCAATTGGGGTTGACTTACCCAAGGTCACATGGCGAGGTACGTGTGTGTGTGTGTGTGTATGAAGTGTCTGAGGCCAGATTTGAACTCAGGTCATCCTGACTCCAGGGCCGGTGCTCTATTTACTGCCCCACCTAGCTACCCCTCATTTTGCAATTTAGTTCCACACTGTCATGTTCATAAACTTTCTGAAACCCCTCAAAGCACTTGTTGCTGGAAATCTGTTTCAAGGCCTCAGTTTCTTTGCTATTCAGTTGCTACTGTTTTCCCACTCACTGACACAAGGTGACTGACAGAAGGTGTATGATCCTAGGTTGGTGTGGGTAGTGGTAGAGATGGCTGGAGGTGGGGAGCACTGGGTACAATCTTTAAGACAGATTATTAATTGCCAGAGTTAAATGATTCCAGTTTCACACAACTCTTCTTAGAGTGTGTGTCTATGGGAAGACTGTCTCTTACAGTAAGAGTTCTAATAAGCAGTGATATCTAATATAGAAGGAAATGGATCCCTGCACACTGCATACTCACATAGAAAACCACAGATTAACATGGTCTGTGTTGTATTTTATTCCTATTTCTGTTGTTAAACATTTCCCAATTACATTATAATCTGGTTTGGGCCCACTCTGGAGTCTTGCAGGCAAGAAAAGTATTGCTGAAGCTTCAGTGGGCCACAGCAGATGCCATCATGCTGGGAATCTTTTGGCTCTGGAAGTGGCAGTGGTTCCTATCTGTCATCCAGGGGCCAGCCTGGGTGAGTTCAGAGGCACTGTGAACAAGGCGAAATTTCACAAGTATTCCAAGTAGATCGACACAACATGTTGAACCGTTTTATTGGTAGCTACTCACAATGAGCTGTGCCACCCTGAACAAGTTACTCCTTCAGCATTCCTTTCCTCATCTGTAAAGTGGGGATAACAGCACCTCCTTTACAGGGTTGTTGTTGCAAATGAGATAACTTATGTAAAGTGCTTTTGTGCTGTATACATCCTAGTTATTGCTATTATTATTATTATTATTTCCCATCCCAGTCAGCTGACTTTCCCTGGGGAATTTTAGGTCATGAGATTTCTTTCTGTCCTTTTCCTTCAAATACCATTCTGCCAGAAAGTGTGAGTGTGTTTGGGTATGAGTATGTGTGTACGCGAACTCAAGGACACGTGACACAAGGACACCACTAGGATGCCTCATTTTCCCCTCTTTATTTAATATGAATCTTCTTCCCTACAAGATTCCCATCATTTCTATTTCAGTAACAAGTTCATTCTTATCTGTCAGAATCTGGTCCAAAATAGCAGTTCCCACTCCCTACTCCCTCCATTTTTTGACAGATTAAAAGATCATTAAGGCAGGCATATTAAGAATTAATCAGTCATTCTGCTTTTTCCTTGCACCAAGCTTGCAAACCAGGGCTGCTATTTTTTGGGGGGTTTTGACATGGACTGTTATCTAGATATAAACACCACCCACTTCCTGTACTTGTAAAGTTGAACACACTTCAAAGACAGAGAAATGAAAACTTTTCTACAAAGGGAAAAAGTAAATATTTACAGAGAGATTTGGAAAGGATGCTAGAATTGGTTCATGGCAATAACAGTCAGTTACTGCCTGAAATTTGCTCATGGGCTTGCCTTCCCCACTCCAGCTGTCCATGGACTAGCTGACCTCACTTAACCCAACCAGCCTTCCTAAAACCTGTCATAAGTCTGGTTCAAGGAGGATGCCCCTTCAAATGACATACTATTTGTAAAGTGCTTAGGACAATGCCTGGGACACTGTAGGTGCCTAATAAGTGCTCGTTTCCAAAAAACATTCCTAGCCCTCTCCTCCCCACCCCATCTACAAGCTTCCTGTTTGCTCTGTCTCAAACACAGATTCGCTGTGATTGACCCAGATACATGTTCTAATATCAGAGTACTACCTCTCTCTCATCAACCAAGAATCTCATAACCTGGGACTTACCCATCAGTATGTCTGCTGCAACAACTAAGTTTACTTTTGTTTCTCCATTCATCCCTTTCTCAAGAAAGCCCATAGATTTCCCCTCTACTCCATCCCCTATTCTTATTCTTGGGGTCTTCTCTGGTTATTTAAATGTTCCCTTGAACACTTTGGCCTCTAGTCTACCATCTTCTGCAACTGCCACTTACTTTACCTGAACAGAGGTGGTCACATCTTTCCCCTCCTCATCACTACATAGCATGCCACTTCTGTGAACTAGAGCTCTGAATCTTCCCCATGATCACTTTCTGTCCTTGCATATTGCCCACTGTATTGTTTCTAAAACTTTTCTTTATCTCTGTCATCACCTCCAGGCCCCACAGCTCTTCCTTTTCCTCCGCTCTAACACTCTCGTTCTAGCTTCACTTTTCTCCCTCTACCACCTTGACCCTGTAGTTAACCAGTTCATGTCTTCCAGGATCTTCCACCCTTGAATCCTTGACTCTCTTAGACTTCAGTTCTTCGTGACCTTTCAGTCAAGGGTGCAGTGATAAGTGTTTAACAACGGTCTTTCTTAAAAATGTATTTGGGGGGGGCGGAGCCAAGATGGCGGCGTAGCAGCAGCAATATATCGCAGCTCTCACATAGCCACCCCCAAATACCCATGGAATAGGACTCTGGACCAACCTAGAACTTCAAAAACGCACACAGATACTTCCCACTAAAGTCAGCTCGGCTACGAGGAACTATCAGCACTGC
>CM053592.1:46165165-46217840 GCA_028646515.1 Pseudochirops corinnae
TGTATTTGGTACATACTTTTAAGTTTAACTTGCATTGTTAAATCTTTGTTAAGGCTAGACAATCAACAAAACAAACCATGTCCTGCTTTGGAGTGTTTGCTGATTTCTGAAGTATAAATGTTCACTCTGAAAATTTAACCATTAGCTCAGCCCTTGCTTCAAGCTAGATCCAGCACACCCTGCAGATAGTCTTTAACCTTGGGTCCCCTAAACTAGCAGTGGGGAACCTGCGGGATTGAGGACACATGTGGCCTTCTAGGTCCTTGGATGTGGCCTTTTGACTGAGTCCAACTTTTATAAAACACATTCTTTTATTAAGGGGATTTGTTCTGTGAAGTTTGAATTCAGTCAAAGGGCCACACTTGAGGACCTAGCAGGTCACATGTGACTTCGAGGTCTCAAATTGCCCAACCCTGCCCTAAATCATCTGCCTTCTCAGTTCATACTCCTGAAATGCTGAACACTCTGCTTATGTGCCATCTCCTACAGGTTCCTGATTCTCTGAATTATTCATGTTCTCTTCTCAAATGATTGTGTATGTATGCTCTTATCTATTTGTAGGACATCACAAAACCATGCAGAAGGGTTCCACTAAAAATTCATGCCATATCATTTGTCTACTGCACAGACCATAGTAATCCTTTGCTCCATCTCTTACTAACTCTATCACACTCCCTACAATAGCTGTTCTAAACCTCAAGACCCCATGCCACTCCCAAGCCCCCCTCTCTTATCACCTTGCTTCTTATTTTACTGACAAAACTGAGTCTACCTCCTATCCTCCACCCCTCAAAATCTCTCTAGTCTTTACCTTATCTCGGGATAATATGGCTTCTCCATGCCAAAGCTAACCCTTGTGCTGGTTTTATTTTTTTAACTCTTGTTTTATTTTATTTTAATTAAACAGAATTTACTTTCTCTCTCTCCTGCCCACCCACTTTCCAATTGGAAAAAAAAATGCTTGTAAAGAATACGCATCATCAGTCAAAATAAATTTCTGCGTTGGCCTTGGCTGTGTATGTCTCATTCTCCATCTTAAATCCCTCTTCCCTCTGCCAGGAGGCGAATAGCATGCTTCATCATCCGTGCTCTGAAATCACATGGTTGGTGATTCTGTTGATCAGAGTTTGTGTCTTTCAAAATTTGAAAAACAATTTACTCTTGCATTTTAACCCAATCTGTTAACAGGCACATTATTTATTAACTGTACAATTAGCTGCTTGGAGAGAGGTTTTGACTGGCCAAGTTCCTTCTGCTAAATCAAAAGGACATTCCATCCCAAACCACCTCAAACAATTCCCAACTCGTACTATTTTTGACACAAAAGATGAAATTCTGCAGCCATGCTAAAACAAAAGTACATAGTTTAGTTAGGGTTTTTAGGATTCTGAAACAAAAGATCCACGTTAATTTGGGCGCACACTCTTGGAAAAGATGATCTCTCCACTTATTTCATCCCCTCCTGTCTTCTTCAGAAGCTTTTTCTGGGGATAAGTAGTTTAACGTCCAAGGTTTAATTCTTGGACTGGGTCCTAGAAGTAGAAGCCTAATGTCTAACATCTTGTCCTGGGCAAGGCCAGGGAGGTGAAAGGCCTAGTGTCTGAAGTTCTGCTTCTGTTTTGGGTCCAGTCCGGCAACAGCAGCTTTACCTAAGACCTGGCTCAATAGTATGATGAGCTGTACTGCTTTGCAGTAGACTATGGTATAGTAGGTTAGACAGACAGCAGAAGGGGGCTTCTCAACCTAATCTTGGAGCAGGGGTGGAGTAAATGTATCCACTAATGCTGATCAATGTAGACAGAAAACACCCTTACTCCTGCAACGGAAACTCTAATGAGCCTTATTCACTTCCTGCCCCTCAGAGTCATTCTCCAGACCTGATTTCTTGTTGCTTCTTATAAATATGCTCACATCCCTCTTTCTTTAAAAAACCCTGACTTGACCCTACCATTTTTGCTATTATGGTATCAAGGGGCATTATTGCCAGTACCTGGTCTTATTTATCAATTAGAAAGAAGCTTCTGTTACTCAAACAAACATTCCTTCCAATTTCTTATATGAGCCACCCAGCATAAGTAGGTAATTTAGAACATTATCCCAGTTCCTTTTGCCTTTCTCAGGCTCTCCTAGAGCTAGCTGCCTCTTACGTCATGGCTCTACCACTTTGTGAGAGTTCTCACTTTTGTCTGGTTACATGTTGGTGTAAATTATCCCATCAGATCATGGTGTGCCCTCTCTCTTTAGAATTCATTCTTTATTCCTCTGTGTTTTCTGTAAAGGTCTTATAATGGCAGCTCTTTAATCAGACTACTAAAAATAAAAGCAAGTAGAAGTAGTGTGATGCTATAAATAGAAAGCAGAGTCAGGAAGTCCTGGCTTCAAGTTCTGTCTCTGACAAATTCTAATGATCTTGGGCAAGTCACTTAAACTTTCAGTTTCCTCAAGCAACTCTCTAAGCCTGTAAATTTCAGAGAAGGTATTGACTTACATTCATAAAAGGAATTAGATATGTTAATGAAATCACAGGCACATTCACTAACCCCAAAGCGAATAATATCAAGGCACCCAGTGTGCATTTCCCAGTCCACAATTCCTTTCAATTTGCACCCTCTCTTAGCCTCCAGCAGCAGACAGGCAAAAAGCTGTTCAAAGTTGAGAATATCATAGTTTTTCCCAAAAATGGGACAGCTAGACATTGATGTCTTTTCTCTCATTGAACTGATGGATAGTATTGGATCAGCTTCTTATTGATGGAACATAAGAACTCATAGCCACCCCCTGATTTTTCCAAATGGTGGTGTCTGTGTACTGAATCACATTGTCTCTTAATGAATCTTCGTGTACAAAACTATGACAACTTTGATTTACAAAGTGCCTGCTTATCTCACCAATATCCTATGTCTTTCTTCCCTTTCAGTGTAATCTCCTAGAGAGAACCATCTACATTCAGTTTCTACTTCCTCATCACCTACTCCCTTTACAAATAACTCTTTGCAGTCTGTCTTTCTATCCCACTGTTCTACTGAAGTCACTCTCAAAGTTATGAATGATGTCATAGAATCAAAGGATCTCTGAGTTGGAGGGGACATCACAGGCCATCTCACTCACTATCTTTGAAAAAGAATTTCTCATGACAAGATTCCCAAAGTGATCTTTCACTTCAAGATGTGTAGTGAGAGAAAGCCAACTACCTCCGAAATCAATCCATTTTACTTTCTTTTTGGATAACTTTGTTAGGAAATTTTTTCCTGATATCAAGCCAAAATCTGCCTGTCTGCAACTTCCACACAGGGCTTCTTGTCCTGTCTTTGAAGACCAAGCAAAACAAGTCCAATCTATATGACCCTCTTATCTTCCCTTAGAGTATGATAAAAACTGAATTTAGTAGAAATTTTAGAATACAAATATGTCCTGGTGGAACAAAAACCTCAGAATTCTTATTCTAGAGTCTAATATCCTTTCTGTATTATAATGAGTCATAAATTAGCCATAGGTAATTCATCATTATCAACAGTCATTGGTTGAGCATCTAGATGTAGGGTCCAACTGCACTGGGCCCTAGCAAATATCCAAGGAAGATAAATACTTAGGATAACAGCTCTGAGATTAAGAGTCTCACACTCTACTAACTGGGCAATCCAGACATCCAAAGTCCTTCTTAAATGACAAAAAAAGTGCTAATGTGCTTAAAAATTATACTTGCCTTATTTGGCCTTCTTCTAAATCTTAGAAGTCTTTGCTCTTCTCCTGATGCTGAATTTCACCATCTAAAGCTAACTGTTTAAATTTATATAAATAAAAACATATTAAGACATTTCTCATTGCACCTGTGGTAAGTCTCTTTTCTGTTTGACTCTGGACACGTCTCATAATCTCACGATGCTCTAGACAGATCTGTAAGACTATACATTACTTTGACAGAGGGAGTTTCCTCTCTCATGCTACAGGAGAAAGGGATCCCTCAACTGTGCACAATGGTCCCAGGAGAACTGATTCCCTTGGCCTACAACTTAAGACTGAAGAAAGCTTGGACAGCTCTGCATTCAAAGCTGAGCTTCGGTAGATGATAACTCTGAAATCTCCAAATCATGACTCCTCTAGTCTGTAGGTCCTCGTGGTTTGTTGTCTCACACTGCTATGGGAAGAAGGAAAAGGAAGAAGATACAACTTGCTGTCCCCAAATGGCCTCTTTCTCATTTCCTCCCCTATTACCTAACCCTTATCATTTGTCACTGCAGGTTATGTGGTCAATCATCAGCATCAGCCAGTGTCCAAGTACATACACAGAATTCAAGAGTTGCCATGGACATCAGAAGCCGCCTAGTCCAATCTGTACCCCAAAGGAATGTGCAGTATACCGTACACTCCACTGTAGTCATCCAGCCCTGCCTGAGGCTTCAAAGCAGCCCGTTACGCTGTTGGACAGCTCTGATTGTTAGGAAGATTTTTCCTGGCAACCAGCAAAGGTCAATACAGTAGATTTCATTAGGATTTGGAGAAACGACCATAAGCCATATGAGGTCAATGCTGGAAAGAAGGTGGGTGATTAAGCTGGGTAGTGCTGCTTCTGGTGAAAAAACTGTTATGAGACATGACTATGAAGTCAGTAATACTTAGCTGGTTTTCTCAGGTGCCTAAGTTACAAACAGGATCTGAAAGCTCCCCTTTACCCCTTCCTCCCATTCCCCCAGAGTCACAAACATTCGGCACCAGGTAGTATTGTTAAGTATGGAACTTTGCCTTCATGAATGGACCAGGATTTATCCAGATGGTCAAATGGCCGGCATCAGCTCGGGGATCAGCTCCAGTCCTTTCCAGTGTGCTCAGTATCTTCTAGCAATACTTGGAATTCCTCTTTGTTAACTGAGGCATAAAAAATTGTGAGGCAATGAACCAATATATTAACTTGAAGTTTATTCTTATTTATAAACAAATCTCTACATCCATTCTCAGTGGGCAATTTAAGATGTTACTATATCCCTAACCCTAAACAGTAAGCCTCTAATCAAGAAAGTTTATGAATCAACAAATTAGTAAAGCTTTTTGAACACTTAAAAAAAATGGGCATTAGGTCATACAGTGGATACAGCACTGGTCCTGGAATCAGGAGGACATAAGTTCAAATTCAGCCTTAGACTTACTAGCTGCGTAACCTTGGGCAAGTCACTTAATCCCACTCTCTCCAAAAAACAACAAACAAACAAACAAAACCCTCACTTCTGGACACCTCCTGGAAATGCTTTCTCTTCTGGAATCATCATCTTCAATTTGTCCCGCCCTTCAATCTTAACTCTGCCCCCGAGTTCCCTCCCCTTTCTACCCTTATCCCCCATAGGTAAACTTTTGCCTTATCTTGCTGGAGACTCAGGCCTCTGTAACACTTCCTGACTAGCTCCTCACCAGACTTTCTAAATTCAGACTACCTTTCCCCCACCCCAGTATCCCTTTATATTTTTTTTTCACCCTATTATAATGTAAGCTCCTTGAGAGTAGAAATGGTCTTTTGTGTGTGTGTGTGTATGTGTGTGTGTGTGTGTGTGCGCGTGTGTGTGTGTGTGTGTGTGTGTCCCACACTTAGCACAGTGCTTGGCATATAGTAAACACTTAATAGATTATTTATCTATTTAGAAATTTTTAAGGTGAATTTTTATTGACTACTCAATCATAGTTAATTATTTTTATTCCTCAGGCCAAATAAAGAAATTAAAACTTAATTTTTAAAATTAACTAAACTTTAAAAATACAAACTTTAAATTTTTTTTAGGTATTAGGTTGTACCTGGTCATATCTTTTATACATGGCTATGTTCTCAAACCTAAATTTCTTTCTTTTTGTAACTTCCACCCATATCTCCTTATTTTGTCCTCAGAGTCCAAACAAAAACAAATCTAATCTCCTTCCAAATATATTCAGAATATAATATTTTAATTACATTCAATTCAACAAGTATGCCCTGTGTCCAGGAGCACACTCTTTAATTCTCAGTTCTTTTTTTTTTTTTTTAGTGCACTGGTTTTATTAATAGCAGAAATAACACATTGTCTTGTTTTATATGTAAAAAGCATTTGCTTTATTGTAAACCAGAATATTTTTCCAAGCCTTTATGTGGATTAGTTGAATGTTTTTTTCTTCAATCCATCCCATCTTTCTTCAGATTGCAACATCCACCACTTCCCCATGTTATTCTGAAGGGAAAGCTAGAAGTCCATCATCAGATCTTGACCAAGATGGTTTAGTCAATGGCTCCTTTTTGTTAGAAACTGTTGTTTCTGTCTGCTCAGTTTCTAGCCCAGGGAGGCTGGTAAAATTGTTGGGTTGGCCTTGTTGATCATCTGGGCTGGCCATCACCCCCTCTTTGGACCTCAAGTGTTTGGTCATAGGTACCTTCTTCTTCCTCCCATGCCTCTGCTTGAATGGGCCTGATGTTGCTTAGAAGCACCTCTTCGCAGTTTCCATAATCACTGAATTTAACAACTGCTGTCATGCCAGAAGAATGAAGAGCTTCAATTTCTGCCTGGTAAAACTTGTTGTCTTCCCAATAAAGTGCAAAACATTCATCTCCTGGATTCCACATTCTTCCACATTCCACAGGAAGAGAAGATTCCAATACTTTTTCCGATTTGATTGGCCCAGACTTCCTTTTAGGTCCACTATTATAAAATAACATTTTGTCATCAAAAACTGGAGCCCCAGTGGATCCTGCAGACTTAATAGGTCCAACTCATCTTCCTTTCATTGAAACTTCAACCTCTCCATTTGGTACACCAGTGAAGCTATCAGTTCTAACAGAAATGTTTCTCATTTTTCATACCACTAAAGGCTTCATTACTTATTGTTCGTTTTTTCCTTTCATATCAGAGTTTGAGATTTGATTTTCCCTTTTCCCACGCTTTTGATTATTATGGTCTATGGTTTCTTGAGGAAGTGGGCTTTCTTTCACCTCCATGTAAGATGGACCTTTGCCTGGTTTATTTTGGATAGAGTTATCTCTTTTTTTAGAGGCACCATCATTCTGGTGAGAAGTTGAAGGATATACAATATCCTTAATTCTGTCATTTCTAGCAGAAGATCTATCACACTTAATTCTCTCTTCTGTCCATGCCTTATGTACCACAGAAGAGCTTTGTCTTTCAGGACCTCTGCTCCTAGGTAACCCACTGTTACCACTGTTACCACTAGGTTACCCACTGTTATGGGAAGAACTGAGAAATAAACTCATTCCCATGGAGATGGGAGTGATAGGTATCTTTCCATCATCTTATCGTATTATAAAGATTAACCAGAAACATTCAGCCCTATAGAGCAATTGCCCAATAAATCTTGGATAAACAAAACAGCAATAGAACAGAGACACATTTTGAATCACTTCTAGATTTCAGAAATGCTTTCTAGCTTCAGGCCCATTTGACATTTGTAGGAAAGATAACTTCATAGGCTAGAGATTGATACCTTGCAATGACTTTGGCCAGATTGAAAGGAAACCTGGTCATTCAATTGGATTCCAACAGATTCCTAGAAAGGGATAGTTTTCCATAAAAAGTAATCAAGCAGGTAGAAGAGTGTGGAAAAGTGATGGAGTGGGTGGAATATAAGGGAAAAGGGGGAATTAAATGGTGAAACATTGTGAAAAGCAAGCAAGTCTAGTTCCCAGGCTAACTGGACTTGTCTGGCAAGGGTTTGCCCAATAGCAAACCTGCCCAGCCCAGCCCTGTCAAGGAAATGAGGCCAGGGAAGCTGTGCAGGTAAGATGAGGTGGTGTAAACCAATTCCCTCTTGGTTCTCAAAGGAATAAACAGCAATGCTTTCTGCAGAAGGCAAGGGCAGTGCCAACCCTATCTCTGACATGGAAAGAAAGCCTGGCCACAGGCCTGGCACTTCTAAAGCAAATCTGTGTCACAAGACCTCACCCTAGCCCAGTGAATACAAGGGGGAAGAGCCTTGGTTGGCTTGGAACGCTGTTGATTCATTGGTTCCATCCCAGTCATGCCACCTCGGTCTTCCCCACTCCCAGCACCAATTGCTGTGAGATCATGTCTCCAGGCTTAGACAGATTTATTATGGAGAAAAGGGAAGATTTTCTTATGCTATTTGTTACTACTGCTGATAAAAATGAAACACTCCCTTTCAGATCAAAGCTCAGCTCAGGTGTCAACTTCTCTTCAGGCTCTTGCTGGGTACCCCCATCTATGAATGTCCCCCAATTATCTTGTATCTATCTTATGTTAGACACTTACTAGCTGTGTGATCCTGGGCAAGTCACTTAACCCTTTTTGCCTCAATTTCCTCATCTGTCAAATGATCTGGAGCAGAAATAGCAGACCACTCTGGTATCTTTGCCAAGAAAAACCCAAATAGGGTTATAGAGAATCAGATAGTACTGACGCAACTGAACAACAACAAAATCTCGTACATATACAAATATATGTGCCAGTTGTCTCTCCCCCTACTAGACTGTAAGCTCCTTGAGGGCAAGAACTCTTTTATCTTTGTTTTTGTATACTCAATATCTAACACAGTGTCTAGTACATAGTAGGCAATGGATATCTGCTTATTGATTGAATGATAAAAATATTATCTTCTTCAGGTTAGGTTTAAAGGAAAGATACCAGGCTGAAGGGAACTTTCTACTTCTCTCTTGTTGCTTTAGAAACAGTCAGTTTCCCACTGGTTATACTGAAGAGCAGACTGATTCTGAAAATAGGCTAGTCTGGCCCCATGGTGCCAGGGTAGGAAGGAAGATCACTGGACTGAAAGTCAAGAGACCTCTGGCTTCTGGTTCCACAGCCTTGCACTAACAATCACTTCTGCCCTTGGACTACAGTTTCTTCCAAAAAACTTGGGTCTCTTGCAGCTCTAAGGTCTTGTAATTCTAGAATTCTACCTTTAGTCCTGTTATTGTTTCTCTCTAGGCCTTTCTGTAACTCTGGACTAAGCAGGTTAGAAAATATTCCCCAAAGACACTTTGGCAAAACCCTGTGGGAAATCTGGAGCTTACAGGCCAGAAGCAGCATGGGTCAATGGAAAGAACACTGGACCTGAGTCAAGTCTTGGCTATTCTATTTACTGCCTTTGTGACCTTGGGCAGATTACTTGACATCTAGTTCCTTCTAAAGAAAATGAGGTGAACTAGAGGAGGCCTATGGTCCCTTTCAGCTCTAAATATTCCATGAGTCTAACTAGAGAAAGGTTCATGGAGGAGGTCTGAACTTCAGCTGGTCCTGAAAGATAGAAAGAACTTGGAGATGCAGAGAAGAAGTAGGAGGGCATTCTGAGATAGGAATATAAGGTAAGGAAAGGTCTGTCTTAAATAAGGAAAAGCAACAAAAAGTGGCTAAAATAGTGGAGGCTGTTGGTTGTCTTTCACCTTGCAAGTGTGGGTTCCAAGGGCCCCACAGACCAGAGAGAACAATGACTGATCATATGCCAATGGCCTGGCAGTCTCATCTGCCATCTCTTGCTGATCTTGGCTGTCCTGTCCTACTCTTTGCTTCCTCATTTTTTCTTCATGTTCCTCTTCCAAATCTTGGCTTCCTTTGTAATTCTCTTATCACTTCTTATTTCAAAAACACTAAGGTAGAATGAATGAGAAGAAAGAAGTAAAACTCTGAAAATAACTCAGCAGATTAAAGCCTTTTCACAAAACACAATATAAATGATCCTTTTTTTTAAGAGGGGGAAGGGCAGGGCAATGGGGGTTAAGTGACTTGCCCAAGGTCACACAGGTATTAAGTATTAAGTGTCTGAGGCTGGATTTGAACTCAGGTCCTCCAGACTCCAGGGCTGGTGCTCTATTCACTGTGCCACTTAGCCATCCCAGTGTATTTATCTTTAAGTCTCCCTCTCCATACTCAATTTTGCTACCATCTTAGAGAACAGCCTTCAATCCCCTTTCTCACCTTGACAAGTACAATAGCCATTTGGTCTCTGGACTGCTTCAAGTCTCTCCCCACTCCGATCTACCCTCCACTCAGCTACCATAGTGATTTCTCTAAAATACAGCTCTGATCATGTCATCCCCCCTCCTCAATAAATTCCAATGGCTCCCTATTTTCTTGAGGATCAAAGACAGAATCTTCTGTTTGACATTTAAAGCTCTTCACAATCCTTTTACCCCTCATTCCCTTCCTGTCCCTCCACCCCTTAGTTTCTCTAGCCTACAGGGTGTTCTTCATACAGGACATACCATGTCCGTCATTTGTGTCTCTGTCTTGGTTGCCCTCCAGGCCTGGAATGCTCTTCCTCCTCACCTTAACTTCTTGGCAATCCCTGCCCCCTTCTCTTTCTCTTGCTGCTTGGTGTCTTCCACATACATTGTCTTTTCTTGTATGTACAGAGTTGTTTGCACATTATCTCCACCACTAAAATGTAAGCTCCTTGAGGGCAAGGGCAAGGTTTCCATCTTTCTTTGTATCCACAGTGCCTAACACATAGTGATCAATTAATAAACTCTTGTTGATTGACCGGCTGACTATTCAAAATGCTATGGAGATGTTTCCTGAGTAAATCTGTTTGTTCTATGATCTCTGAGGGCAGAAACCCTTTCTGAACAGCTTTTCTATTTAGAGCCAAGTGCCCTAAAGATTAACTTCTCTTCTAAAGCCCATTGCCAGGGTTTCCTAAATTCACAGTCTCATTCCCCTCATCTCAAGTTCACTGGAGAATGTTAGAATTGGAGGAGACCTTCTAAATCATCCTTCTAACAAATATCTAGCCTCGCTGTGGTAAGGTGATTGATTATTCATACCCCTTGATGAAAACTGTCACAGTGTGTTGAACTTTAACTTTCTTCTATACAGTTTTATAGTCACTTTGCACATAGTAGGCACTTAATAAATGTTTGTTGAATTGAGCTGAGATTAAAACATCTCTTTCTGTGGTGGGAAGTTGCTTCTTTTGACCTTTCTCTGTTTTATTAATTCCATGTATTGTCTACCCTCTATATTCTCTGACATCTAGTTATATAGGACTTCTTTCCAGTTTTATCACATACATGATATGTGCCTATCTGGGCCTCAGTCTGCTCCTCTGTGGAGGGAGGGAATTAGATTAGATATCCTTACAGGTCCCTTCCAGCTCTGAAATTCTATGATTTACCCCCCCTAGCCATGAACAACTCCAGAAGCTCAGAGGAGGGATTATCTAGGGTTCTGGCTGGAGCATAATTTAGAGGTGGGCTTGCAAAGGAGGGTAGGTTCCTTCCCCTTGACCATTTCACCTTTGTCCCACATTAGTCCCCATTCTAGCAGGGTTACTGAGGGCAAATGCCAGGCCCCTTCTATTTTTAGATTCTCTCATTCCTCCAAGATACTAGAATAGTATAGTCCTGAACACAGTCAGTTCCATTTCAGAGCTGGAAGGAATCTCAGAGATCATTTTATCTGACCCCCTTTTTATAGACACTGCCTATAAATGGGAAATTTACAGGATTTTAGAACTGAAAGCAACCTTCAGGTGATCAGCAGGTCCAAAGGTTCTAATGTTTTGACAGCCTGTTTTGGATCCCTTCTCAGAATAATGTTTTGTTTTGGTTTTAATCCAAAATTGAAGGAAATACTAAATTTCAGTTACAAGTTAGTGAAAATAAAGATATAATATTTTCCCCATTCAAATTTATAGGTTTCTCAAATGTACCCATAGACTCCCAGCATAAAAACTCCTGATCTAGTCCAACTATTTTACAAACTGGGAAACAGGGGCATTTGTGTTGTCCAACTCTCCCTGACCCCCTTTGGGGTTTTCTTGGCAAAGATACTGGAGTGGTTTGCCATTTCCTTCTCTAGGAACTGAGGCAAACAGAGCTAAGTGACTTACCCAGGCTCACACAGCTAGTGTCTGAGGCTGGATCTGAACTCGGGTCTTCCTGACTCCAGGTCCTGTGCTCTCCCCAGTGTGCCAGCTAGCTGCCCATAGAGGCACAGGGCAGATTAAATTACTGCCCAGAAGTTATCACAGCTCATGCAAAGCCAGGACTCAGATCATGGTCTTCAGCTGGATGACACCATCCAGTCTAGCCGTTCTACAGATGTAGAAATTGGGGAACTGTATAGACATAGACAAGTTCATAACCTGTCAGTGGCAAGGTCAGGACTAGGATTGCAGATGTAGAATGAGCACAGACCTTAGCTTTTGCCTCATGTTACAGATGAAGTCACTGTCCAAGGTGGCACATGTAATAACGACAGTCAGGATGTGAGCTCATGCCCTCTGACTCAAAATGAGGAGGAGAAGGAGGAAGATAACCCCAATTCTCTATTACTGTTATAACACAAACAATAATAATAAATGGTATTAAATGGTATAACATCTCAAGGTGTGCAAAGCACTTTACATACATTAATTTGATTCTCACAACAACTCTGTGAGAGTAAGTGATATTATTATCCCTGTTTTACAGAAGGGGAAACGGAGGGTAAGTGGTTTGACCATGGTCGTACGTGGCTATTCAGTGTTCTTTCAACAGAACCTCACTGTTTCCCAGGTCTATAGACTCCAAATACTCTTTGCTACCACCTCTTTGAGCTCTTACAGGCCTTAGCCTAATATATAGTTCCACCCCTAGTAACTTCAGGTTTGGGCAGCTAGGTGATGCACTGGATGGAGCATTTTACACTCTGCTTGAAATCAAGAAAGCTCATCTTCATGAGTTCAAATCTGGCCTCAAATACTTACTAGCTATGTGACCCTAGACAAGTCACTTGATGCTATTTGCCTCAGTTTCTCCATCTATAAAATGAGCTTTAGAAGGAAATGCCAAACCATTTCAGTACCTTTGCCAAAAAAAACCCTAAATGGGGTCATGAAGAATAGGACACAGCTGAACAACATAACTTCAAGTTTTCATAAGGATGGCTAAGTACTCTGGCAATATAGGACTTTTCAGAAATAAACTCAGAGTCCCAGCAGAGCACAAAAGGAATCTAATGCTGAATTCTCTAGCAGAGTCCTTTTAAAATTCCAGATAACAAAGTGATAAGGGGATAGTTTGTGTGACTTATGATTTGCAAAAGTCTTCCATTTCAAGGCATCATCTCAGCCTTAAAATGGAAAAACAGGGGCTCTGGGTCATTGTTGCAGTTCATGTGATTAGTCAATAGGTGTCCCTACTGGTCAACAGCTAGCCTTCACAGCGCTCTAAACTTGAATGCAATAGATTATAAAAATAATTCATGCTCTAAAAGACAAATGGAATATTAAATTCATTTCATTTTGAATTGGATTCATTCTAGAATGGGCAGATGGCTTTCTGGGTTTGGAAGGGCAGAAAGAGGCTCTTTTAAAGCAGCAGTATATCGCTGAGAGTTGTCAAACCAAAGGGGAGAGTATGTCAAGGTGCTCTGGCAGACTATAATTAGAATTAGTGGCACAGAAGTAAAATGAACTGCCAACAGCCAGTTTTCATATTTTAAAAAATGGACAGTGAGTTAATAGAAAGGAGCACAGAGCCTCAGAGTTCAAATGACCTAGATCCTGATTAATCCACTCTTGCAAAGGAATTCCTCCCTAACAAGATGCCCCCATCCATGGTCTTGTAGGCTCTGGTAGTGATCTGCAGTTAGGGGGAACTTACCACCTCCCAAAGTCACCCCTTCCACTTTGGGAAAACTCTAATTGTTAGGAACATTTTTCCCTCCTGACCAAAACCTAAATTTGCCCCTATGAAACTTCAACTTGCAGCCTCTTCTGGGACCAAACTGAAACATCTAATCCCTTTCCCATAGGCTCTCCCTCCAGGTTAAACATGTAATTTTGTATGATATGCCCTGGAGGCTCTGTACTAATCACTCTAGTTACCTTCCTCTCCAGTGTGGCCAGATGTCTTTCCTCATATGTGGCTCCCAGAATACACAGTATTTCAATTATGGTCTGACCTGGGTAGAGTTCACCTTTTCCTTTCTGGACCGTAATCATAAAGATCACATTAGTTTTTTTTTTAATATTCTTTGTCACATTAATAGACTCATATGAATGAACTCCTATTAAAGGAACAATAATAGAACTGTGTGCTTTGTTACGTTTGCCAAACAAACCTCCCTCTAAGCCAATGGATTTCTGGAAGATAGAGGAAGTCCTCGAGATTACCTATAATTTATGGGAGTGGAAAAGGAGCTTATCTGTCTTTGTGATGCTCGTGGATGAGCATGATATTCTATTTGTACCTATTCTGGAACTAGAACAAAAAATCATTCAAAGAGCCACTTATTTAGACTAGAGATAATAGTGGCTGGAAAATAGGTCTGGAGGACAGAAGGACCTTGGTTCCAGTCCCACCTCGGACACATACCAACTCTGACAAGGCTAAGTGACTTTCAGTGCCCGCAGACAATACTTTCAGAACTGGTATCACATGCTGGAGCTGCTATGGAGGAGCTTCCCCACAGTGATCACAGGTCCAGTTAAAAAGTCTTAAGCCTTGCAATAGTAGCCTAGCCAGCCCCACAGTTCTAGGCCACATCCCAGGCCAACAAAGCACATGCTTAGGAACTTAGAATGCAAAATCTCCTTTATTACACAATGAACAATTTTAATGCTATTTTTTAGTTGTTGAATCATTTCAGTCATGTCCAACTCTCCATGACCCTATTTGAGATTTTCTTGGCAAAGAGACTGGAGGAGTTTGCCATTTCTTTTTCCAGCTCATTTTACAGATGAGGAAACTGAGGCAAACAGGGCTAAGTGACTTGTCCAGAATCACACAGCTAGAAAGTGTCTGAGGTCACATTTGAACTCAGGTCTTTCTGACTCCAGGCCTGGTGTTCTATCCGCTGCACCACCTAGATAGCAATATACTGCATACTGCACATAGGCCCAAATTATCAATAAGTTATGTCCTAGAAGTTCATGTATTAAGTCAGCTGTTTGGACCTTGGAAGGCATTTTTCCATAGAAAGTTGGTTTAAATGCAAAAAGCCTCTCATAACCCCTCCCCCCAAAGCCCTATTTAATCCATAAAGTAGCTGATCTGTGTCATCACTTAAAAAATTTATTTGTGATTTCAGCAATGTAACTCCAATAGCACAGATCATAACTCCAAGCCTTAGTATAGTTTTCAGAAATTTTATATGTGCACCAGTCACCACTGTAGTGGAAAATAAATTGAGCTAAATGTATTATGACTTCTCTAAATTGTGAAATAATTATTTTCATAGCATTTGGTTATACAGCTTCAACTTCTACCACTGTTTTGACAACAAAGTGCTGGGTGGAAGGGCTATTAGAGTGCTGGCCTTGGAATAAGGATGCCCTAGAATTAGATTCAAATCCTGCCTGGATACTTCCTCTCTGTGACTGTAGACACTTACCCTCTCAGCCTCAGATGTAACTGGACTGTACAAAACCATATTATATACTTGTGGTGTCCCAGCAAAACCAAATCCTTATTTTAGTCTTTGCAAAGGGGCATGCTGTAAGATTCCGGGCAGGATAGTCTGCAGACCCTCTACAAGTCCAGAAGCCAATTGTCTAAGGCAGGGGTGGACCTTTGACTCAATCCAAACTTCACAGAACAAATCCCCTTAATAAATGGAACTTGTTCTGTGAGGTTTGGATTCCGATGGCTGCACCTGAGGACCTAGAAGGCCACATGTGGCCTTGAGACCACAGGTTTCCCACCCTTACTCTAAGGCTTTCTATTAACCTACTCCTATTTTCTAACTCAGATGCCTGCCAATTGTATAATAAGTCTGTCACCGTGTTCACCCAGATTTGCCATGTTTGTTCCCCATGGGAGCATAGTTCCTTTCCAGAGAAGGTTCCCAACTTAGGTCCATGATACTCTGCTACAATAATATATCAAAATTTTAGTTTTATTCACAGGTAAAATTCCTTTGTCTGCCACAGGAGACCTAAGCCTCTGTCTCACCTACAGGTGAGTTTTCTTTTGGAAGGACAAATATACCTCTCAGTTTCTTTGGTGGCCAGTCCCATTTGTTTATTAAGGCTTCTATTTTCCTAAGTAACTACTTCTCTTTAACAGGGGAATGTGTATGGGAGGGGAAGGGCTGTGAGTATACCAGGAATTTTCTTTTAGCCAATTGGGGTTGTGACTTGCCCAGATTCACACAGCCAGCAAGTGTCTAAGGCTGGATTTGAACTCAGGTCCTCCTGACTCCAGGGTCAGTGCTCTATCCACTGAGTCAGCTGACTGACCCCTACCAGGAATTTTTAAAAGACCAAATGGGTTTAGTAATTCACATAGCACTTCCTAGGTTGGTCTTGCTATGAATTATATTGTAGTCCTCCTACTTGTACATTTCTTTTCAATTCTCATATAATGTCCTTAGTTTTACCCTCTAAGTTTAAATTTAGGGAACAGCACCCAAGAAATCAAAATCAATTGCCCATGCACATTGTCTTATCAACATATACTTAATACAATATTCAGCACTCACTTTGTATCTATAGATTTAGGCATGTCCTGATTAATTCTGAGAGAGGGTACTACCCAGAAGAGACTAAAATAAAACTTTTTAATTTAAAAAAATAAGTCTTTTTTAATAAACAGGATTTAAAATATCAGAACTGGAAAACATTCAAGAAGAAGGCATGAATTTTTTTAAAAAGCATCTGAAACATAAAAGGCCAAAAAGGACATTTCTTCCTCAAACATATAAAGAACTGCTGAACTAAAATTGTATTCAAATTGGAAAAAAAAAATAGAGTGAAAGTCCTACGTGTGCCTTTATTGATACCACACAATGTACTTAAAGAAAAAAAAAATGTAAATCCCTTTGGTAGAGTTTTCTCACCTGAAAGTTCCACTCCATATATCAATGAATTCATCAATCCTGTTACCATTCTTACCCGATTAAAAAAAATGTCTTTTTTGTTGTAGCTGTTATCATTTCCATAATGTTCCATGTCATATTGGGCCTTAAATCTGTATCATATGAAGATCAGTTAAAGGAACTAGAGGATGGGCATACTGGAGAAGAGAAGACCGGGGTGGGGGAACAGCAAGTGTTTGCAGGGCTTTTATATAGAGGAGGGATTATTACACTGGTAGCTAGGTGGCTCAGTGGATAGGGTGCTAGGCCTGGAGTCCAGAAGACTCATCTTCCTGAGTTCAAATCCAGTCTCAGATACTTATTAGCTGTGTGACCCTGGGCAAGTCACTTTACCCTGTTTGCTTCAGTTTCCTCATCTGTAAAATGAACTAGAAAAGGAAATGTCAAGCCACTCCAATATCTCTGCCAAGAAAACCCCAAATTGGGGTCATGGAGAGTCAGACACAACTGAAAATGATTGAAAAACAACAATAACTTGGTTGAGAGACTAGATTTACTGTAGGAGCAATGGGTAGAAGTTGCAAAACCAAATTTAGACTTGTCCAGAGAGCTGTCTCACATAATTAGAGTGCACAAGGAGGTATCTGTTTAAGCAGGGGGGAAGCTATGTCAGGGAGTGGATTACATTTGAATCTCTCCTTCATTTGAACTGGAAGAATATACAGACAACCACAAATTTGGTGCAGAAATACACTTCAACAGTGAAATAGAATAGAAAATGGAGAAGGGGGGAAATTAAAGAGAGGACAGATGGGGGTGGGCTAATGGAAGGGCTAGTCCTAACTTCAATAAACTCTATAGATGTATAAAAGTATTTATAGCTTTTTTTTTTGAGGTAGAAAAGAATGGGAATCTGAATGGAGTAGGGTATAAATTTGAAAATGGATGAACAAGTTATGGTATATAAATATGATGGAATAATATTGTATTCTCTGATCTCTTAGCATTTACATCTCTTAGCAATTACAATTCCAGAGGACTAATGGAGAAACATGCTACCCACCTCGTCATAGAGAGGTGAAGGACTCAGAATGCAGATTGAAATAAAGATTTTTTTAGACATGACAAATATAGAAATTTATTTTGATTAATTATTATTTCTTGGTAATGGTTGATTTTTGTGGGTTCACAATAGTGGAGGAAGGGGGTAAGAAAGCAGATTTTTGTTGATTAAAACAAAATGTTTTAAAAAACAAAACAGCCACAGAATATATAAAACACTTGTGAGTGCTCCTAGTAAGATACACAAAATAATTCTATGAATATAATTATAAAACACTTATTATAGAAATAAGGACAGACCTAAGTAAAAGGAGGAATATCATGAGTAGGCTGGGAAAATACAATAAAAATAATAATACTACCTAAATTAATTTACTTATTCAGTGCTATACCAAACTGCCGAAAGTTTACTTTAGAGAGGCTGAAAAAATAATAAAGGAATTCAATTCAACAAAAATTGCTGGGGAAACTGGAAAGAATCTTAGCATATATTAGGTTTAGAGCAATACCTCACACCATATACATATAGCAAGATAAACTCCAGATGGATACATGACTTAAATACAAAAGGTATTATCTTAAACAAACTAACCTTTTTGGTGTCATAGAGCCTTTGGAAATCTGATGAAGCCTATGGACTTCTCAGAATAGTAGGGTTTTTACTATATAAAATAAAATACACATAATAATAAAGGAAACCAATCATACAGAAATATAATAATCAACATTTTAAAAAATATATAAATTCACAGATATGCAGGTTTAAAGCCCCTGCTGGCTCCTGCCTCTGACATTTACTAGCCATATATGACCCTGGTCAAATTGCTTTACCTCTCTAATTATGGCCTAACAATTAACACCAAGAAAACACAAGTGTTCCATCAGCCATCACCACACCATCCAACCATAGAACCATTGGTTGCAGCAAATGGAGAAGTTTTGAATGCTGTGGATAAGTCCACTTACCTTGGCAGTTTACTTTCCAGGGATGTACACACTGATAATGAGTTGACTCAGGTATTGCCAGAGCTAACTCAGTGTTTGGGCTCTGAAGGAAAGTGTGGGAGAGAAGAGGTATTAGACTGACTACCTAATTGAAGGTCTACAGAGCCGTTGTACTGACCTCCTTGTTGTATGCCTGTGAAACCTGGACAGTCTACCAATGCCATAGATGGGAACTGAATCACTTCTATTTGAATTGCCTTAGAAAGATTCTGAAAATCATCTAGCGGGGTAAGGTACTAGACACTGAGGTCCTTTCTTGAACTAAAGAGCCAAGCATTCAAACTCTACTTTAGAGAGCACAATTCTGATGGGCTGGCCACATTGTTGGAAAGTAAAAGGTACACTTGCCAAAAAGACTATTTTATGGAGAACTTGCACAGGGCAAGCGCTCACATGGTGGTCAGAAGAAACTGTACAAAGACACTCTCAAAGTCTCCCTTAAGAGCTCTGGAATTGATTGTGTGACACGGGAGACACTGGCACAGGACCCGTTCCGCATGGTGTGCCCACATCAGAGAAGGTGCTGTACTCTGTGAGCAAAGCAGAACTGGGACAGCTCAAAGGAAATGCAGAATGCACAAATTTAGAGTATCCATCCCAAATGTTCACATGGACTATTTGTGTGTGGTGGAGCATTCCAAGCTCGTATTGGTCTGATCAGCCACATTTTGGTCCTCTCCAAGAACAAAGGACACCAATGAACAAATAATAAATCTAATAATTACTACTGCACAGAAGTGTTGTGAGGAAAACACTCTGTAAATTTAAAGCGTTATATGGAATTGTTATTATTACTCCTTTTTACCTTAGTGAAATAAAATATCTCTCCATGTCCAAAAAAGGAAGATGAGCATGTAGCCCTGAGCTGTGTGTTTTAAATAACCAACACTCTTCTAATGAATGATGCTCCAACTTAATCTAGGGACAGTTAAAACTGCACCCAACTCCCTGAACTTTGGAAGGAAAAGAAAGTTTTTCCAGATAATTCCATATATATCCTGAATATATCCTGGACTAGAGCTCCAAAGCTAAGGGCACCAGACCAGCAAAGGAATTTAATAATAGTAGGTATGCAACCTGCTATGTGGTTTAAAGGTTAAAACCATGTTTTTCTATGAGAATGTCAATAATTAGCTGAGTTAGAGTTAACCATTCACAAAGGACTGGAAGGCCAAGGTGGAGGGGATGGGGGTGTAATACTTATTCCAATCTCTTTATAGTAGATAGTAGAGATTAAGTCTGTTGGAGTCAATTACATTCACTCCAATTCCTAAAATGTTTACTGAAACCTACCACTATGTTCATAGCACTGTGTCCAAGGTAACCTGTTGTGGTTTCAGGAATTAGTCAGTGAAAATGGTCAGAGCCAGGGAATAGAGTGTCTTAAGTGAGGAACAGCAGGGAGGCCAGTGTCACTGGATCCCAGGATAAGTGAGGGTGATTAAGGTATAAGAAGACTGGAAAAGCAGGTGAAGACCAGGTTATTGAGGGCTTTGAATGCCAAAGAGAAAGCTTTTTATTTCATATTCTAAAATATAATATATGTGTGTGTGTACTGGGGTGGGGGGGAGAGAGAAAGAGACAGAGACAGAGATAGAGAGACAGAAACAGACTTGACAGAGAGAAAAAGAGAGAGAGAAAGAGAGAGAGAGAGAGAGAGAATCATTTAAGGTGCATCAATGCTGACTCTGCCTTTCTGTGTCCAGAGTGTGAAACAATAGGCACTATGGGCACTTTTGTCTGGTTAACTTCCTATCAGGAGGGGTAAAAAAAAAATCTCTCTTGACTGCCCCTTCTGGAGTTACAGAGTATCATGACCCCAGTTAATTAATTAACTTAATTTAACCAATTAAGTTAATTAAATGACCTCAGTCTGTTTCTTTAGTGTAGAGGAAGAAATAGAAGAAAGAAATGTTGTCTCTCTGAAAGAGCAAGCAAAATAGGATTTTTCTTTTTCTTTTTCTTTTTTTTTTTGCTGTTTTTCTGGATTGAGTTTTAGCCAATCAAGTGCCTTTGATTGAGTCTTGCCTTTGATTGAATCAAGAATCTTTGATTGAATCAAGAGTCTTTGACTGGAAACAGTATATATTGTATTTCTTGCAGGGAGAGGAGAGAATAGAGGAGCAGAACTAAGAAAGAAGCAAGCGTGAATAGGCTAGGGGAACTTGCTTGTGGGGAGGCCTAACAGAAAGAATGTTTGTGATGGTGTTGGTAATGTGTATAAATATTGTTGTAGCCCTGTTAAGCTTTGTTTTCCTAGAAACAGAAGCTGTAGCTAAGAACCCCTGGAGCCTGCTGTCAGGCAGAATCAGGAAGAGCTTGTAGTGGAGCAATTCCTGCAAGCTGAGACAAGGAGCAGGAGCAGAGAGCTGCCCGCCTGTGAACCCAGGCAAGAGCTGGGAGCAGTCAGCTCACAGAGGAGCCATGGGGTTTGGAAGTCAGCCTCAAGTCAAGATGAGAGAGGATTTTACTTAGAGACTGGGTATTGAGGAGACCCTAGCCTGGGACCTCCTGATTTGAGGGATGCAATGATATATATTGTGTGGGGATTCTGAGGAATGCTATAAGATATACTGAATGATATGTTTTGTTTAAGACTATGTACATGATCACCTTAGTAATAATTTGTTATGTTATGTTGTTGTGAATGTTATGCTTTAGTTTATTGCTGAATGAGAGTTTATTATACTATACAATTAGACCCTTGAAATTGTTCATAGCAGTAGTCCTCAGGTGCACTGCCATGATTCCACTCTCTACCTCTACTCTTCCTATAAATCCATTGGAGGGTGTTTTCTATAAGTTCAATTTAAAGATGCTTTGACTAATAAAAATCTAGGTTTATAATGGTTATATATCTATGTCCTTTGGCTTTATTATTACTTATTCAACATAGATTTCCAAGCACAGGAGAGGATAAAGAACATTGGCTCAGAGTTAGAGGACCTGAGTTCAAATATTACTTCTGACACTATTTGTGTGACTGTAAGCAAGTCATTTAACTTCCTTCTTCCTCAATTTCCTCATCTGTAAAATAAGGGGGACTGGAGTAGATGGCCTCAGGGGTCTCTTTCAACAGGAGATTTCTGATCCTGTTGTCTCCTGTCAGAGTATATTGGTCTCACTCAGGGAGGAAAGCTCTCCTTAATCTTACTGTAGATGGGGGAGGAATTTGCCAAACTGGACTACATCTCAATAGAATTTTTGCTCCTGCTTCAGAGGGAGGTCCACTAAAGGCTAAATTGTGATAGGCCAGAAATTCTTCCTGATGTAAGATTTGTCTTTTGTAAAGTGAGGGGTGTGGATGTGGTGATGTCAAAGGTCCTTCCAACTCTAACATTCTATGAATCCATGGAATTCTCAGTAAGTGGAGATTTGCAGAAAAGCTTGTCCTTAGGAGTAAATGATACTGTGGCTTTGGCTTGAGTTCACAAGCATTCAAAGAAATTTTGCTTGCTTCAGAGAATCAAGCATACTATCACATGTGATATTTCAACAGCACCTAGTATAATACCCAGGCACACTCAATAAAAGTTACTAGCTTGTTAAAATTAGATTAACTCCTAAATGCAGTTAAGATTTGATCTTACACTTTGAAAATAATGAAACTCTAGACTTCACAGCATGCCTTTTTTCTCACTGAGAAACTTCCATTTTCTGCCTACAGACAAACATACATTTTATGAACTCCATTATTATGGATGGACAGCTAGCTGGCACAGTGGATAGAGCACCAGAACTGGAGTTAGGAATACCTCAGTTCAAATCCAACCTCAGACACTTACTAGCTGTGTGACCCTGGGCAAGTCACTTAACTCTGTTTGCCTCAACTTCCTCATCTGTAAAATGAGCTGGAGAAGGAAATGGCAAACCATTCCAGTATCTTAGCCAAGAAAATCCCAAATGGTATCACAAAGAGTGGGTCACGATTGAAAAATTATTATATAGGTGCTCAAGAGACCTCCTCCTCCACACTTGGGGAAAGAGATATATGGATTCTTTCAAGGTGCTAGGATTCTGTCCAATAGAATAGAAGATGAAGGTTTTTTTTTTTTTTAAGTATTTCAATAACTACTATGGTGGGTGTGAGAGGAAGGGGAATACACAATCCAAATCCATAGCTTCAAGATTCATCCTGAACCAAGTTACATGAATAGGTTTCTAATCATAAACTTGGAAACTATAAAGATTCAAGTTAGTAATTCACCAATCATTTATGAAGTTCAAATCTATTATATAGACTAGGTCTGACAAATATAAAAATAAAATATCCCTGACCTCAAGGAATTTACATTCTACTGGGTAAGTGACAGAGGAATCAAATGCAAAGTATATATAATGTACTGTAAATGTAAATTTGTGGTAGTAGCACTAGCAATGGGGGGGGGGGGGGCGCTGTGGTTCAGGACAGATCTTTTATAAGCACCCTGTGCTGAGCCTTGAAGCAAGCAAAGTACTGAAAGAGGAGAAGGAGGTAAGGAAGGATACTAAGAGAGGCGTAAGAGATAGTCTGTGCATAAGAGATAGTCTGTGCTAAAGCACACAGGAGGTTAGGATGGTTTTCCCCAGGTCACCATGCCAGGCAGTATGGCTACAACCTAGGTCTCTAAATCAGTGTAGTAATGTGATCTTAGCTGTGTGACCCTAGGCAAGTTACTTAACCTCTGAAAAAATGGCACTTATCTCACAAGGTCATTGTGAGGATAAAATTAAATAACTTTGTGTAGCACTTTGCAATGTCTTTTACCATTTTAAATGCCAGCTCTTTTATGAAAATGACAGTGATGTAATTCTGGGGAAATGGGCAATCGCCAGACCATTAAGTCTATCAACTAATGTTTATTGTGTGCCTACTAAGCACAGGGCGCTCTATTAATGGAGCTGGTGATACAAAGAAAGGCAAAAGACAATCCCTGTTCTCAAGGAACTCACAGCCTAAGAGATTTAAATGCCAAAGGGTGGAGTTTATATTTTATCCTGAGTTCATAGGAAGCCCCAGAAGCTTCCTATGACACAACATGAAAATGACATGGCCAAATCAAACAGTCTGACAGCTGTACAGAGGATGGACTACAGAGAGGAAGCTATTGCAATAGTCCAGGCTGGAGAGAACCTAAACTGATGTGGTAGCTGGAGAGGAGTCAGAGGCCACAGCCTTGGTGACTTACTGGAGAGAAGAGGGAAAGCTGTGGAGGACTCTAATTGTGAAAGAAACAAGGAAGGAAATCAGCATTTATGGAGCACCATTCTGTGCTCACTGTTTTGCAAATATGTCTTCATTTGATCCTCTCCACAACCCTGGGAAATGTATGCCATGTTTAGGTATGCACAGGGAAATTAGAAAGAAAGGAAAGTTAAGGGAGAAAATAACGACTGAGATGCCAAAGGCTGAACTGAATACAATGGAACCAAGGTGCTAAGTACTGAAGAGGAGGAGCTTCCTGGAATCTCCTTCCTGTGGAACAGAGCTTCCTAGAGCTCTTACCCTATGGGAAGAACTTCATAGAATCTTCTTCTGGTGGGAGGAGCTTCTTGGAGGGAGGAGCTTTCTGGCACTTTTATTCTGTGGGAGGAGCTTCATGGGGAGAACCTTGTGAGGAGAGAAGCTTCTTAGGGGAGAAGCTTCCTGCAAGGAAGTATTCCAAGGAAAAAACTTCCTGGAGCCCTTATCCTGTGGGAAAAGCTTCTTAGGGGAGGAGCTTCTTGAGGGAAGAGCTTCATGGCGGAGGAGCTTCCTGAAACTCTGTCCTGTAGGGGGAGTTTCTTGCAGGCCTTTTCATATGGGAGGAGCTTCCTGGAGCCCTTCTCCTGGGGGAGGGGGAGTTTCCTGGGGGCGGGACTTCCGCTCAGATCTCCACGTGGGCTCCCGAGAGAACCAACACCTGTCAGTGCTGAGAGACAAGATAGCGGTCTTGGTGGATTTCGAGACCTCCGTGGACCAGGCCTGCCCCGCACCTGGGGCCCTGAGGGGGTTCTTCGAGGCTCTGTGGTCTAGGCAGCCCCAGATCCACTTGCTGGACTCCCAGCGGGGGGCGCTTGGCTCGCGGTCACCTTGGGCTTGGTTACCCAGACCACAAGCGATGTCAAAGGCCTCTGGCCGCTGCTCCCCTTTCCCAGGGATGGTCTAGGCCCGAGCATCCTGCCTTCCTCCTGCAGAGGCGTGGCCTCCTTCCTTCCTTCCTAGAGTCCCATTCATTCTAGGGGAGCTGTGAAGTCCGAAGTCCGGAAGATCCCAGGCCGACTCATCTTCACAGAATGTCTGTTAGATCCGCAGCTGCCGCTCTCCCCGGGCTTCCCTTCTCTGCAGCCCCAGTTTGGAGCAGATCTGCTACAAGAATGGTGTCCTTGGTGTTCCCTAGGCTTCCCTGCAGCCCGTCGTTAATAATATAAAAACATTTAAACGAAGGTGGAATGCAGTATCAGCCTGTGGGCTGTGGATTTCAGTAGAACAAAAACGCAGATTGTTATCCTGGTTTTGAGTTGCTTTCCTTTAGAAAAGCAGATCACAGAACCTGTGCTACCAGCTGTTCTGAGCATGCTAGGGTGCTTGCTGCTACACTGTGCAGGGGTCTATGCCTTAGCAGGAGTGAATGAATGAGCCATTTATTAAGTGCTTATAAACACATAAGGGAAGCTAGGCACTCAAGATGCAAATAGAAAAGTGAGACAGTCTGTGCGCCCTTATGGAGCTCATTCTCCTGGGGGAGCCTATATATATATGTTTCAGCTGTAAGTCAGGTAGAAAAGTCACATTGTCCTTAGGATATAGCAGCAAAGGGAGTGGTTATGCCTCTCCATCTAAAAACTTAACAGTTTCTGATGTGGAATCATTTAACAATGCCAACAACTTTGATGGTGAGACCTAGTATTCTTGGTAACTGGTCATCCAGCCCCTACTTAATCTCTAGTGATGGGACTAGAATTATATTCCAAGACAGCATATTTCACTTTTGGGCAGCTCTCATTTTTAGCAAGTTTTCCTTAAATCTAGTTGAAATCAGCTTTTCCCTCTTCCATCAGTTGCTCCTTGTTCATTAGCTCTGGAGTGAAGCAGAGTAAGACTAAGCCTTCTTACATGCCTGCCCTTGAGGTATGTGTTTTATCATCAGTCACAACAATAATAAAAACTTTCTGTTAAGTCTGAGCATTTGCAATTAGGTCTAGACCATGCACTTTTTTTTAAGGCAGCTAGATGGCCTGTGAGATAGAGCACTGGAGCTGGAGTTAGGAAAATTGGAGTTCAGAATCTTCCTAGGACACTTATTCCTTGTGTGACCAGGAGCAAGCCACTAAGTTTAATGTTGGAGCCTCAGTTTCCTCATCTGTAAAATGGAGATGATAGTACCTACCTCATGGGTTTGTTCTGAATATCCATTGAGATGGTATATGTGAAGCACTTTGCAAATCTTAAAGTGCTATATCAGTGTTAATGTAATAATATAATATTAATAACTTATTAATAATAAAAATAAAAATATTAATATGACTGGTAACTGTCATTACTAAAGCCTAACTTATATTCCACCTGACTCTGTGATGGGTTCTTCTAATTATTTCTTTTCTTGTTTCTCAGACCTTCTGCACTAAGACTCTATACTATGCAAATAGCACTTGTCATATAACATCTTGTATTGTTTGCTAGTTGTTGCTATCCCTTTCTGCATTGTCATACTACACTTTATCTCCTCGCAGTGGTATATAACTGATAAATACTTAAGCACAGATTCAGAGACTCATGAAATTTTGGAGCTCAGAGGAATCTTAGAGATCATCTGGGCCAGTTCATTTTAAAGATAAGAAATCTGAGGCCTAGAGTGGCTAGGAGACTTACCCAAAGTCACAGAACTAATTAATGAATCCCAATCTGGAGCTTTCCCCTGTACCATACTGTCTAATTTTATCATTTATGACAATCAACATTTACATAACTTCACATTATTAATGATTCAGACAATTGAAAACAGTTGAAAAAGGCCCAAGTTAAACAGCTAACTCTAGTTCAGGATTCACATTTTGGCAAAGTGGTTATGTTCATTTAGTGGAATAAATAGTCTTAATGGCATATAATGAAAGCTAACAAAATAAGACAAACTGTTGTGAAAGGAGAAAAGAATTCTAGTTAGGGTTTACAAAATTAGAATTCAAGCATGACCCAGAATGGAAAATTATAATCTAAAATCCTCTTTAACAATTGTTAAAAGGTATTAGAAGGAGCCCCTTCCATTTGGTTTCCCATAGCCCTTCCAACATTTATCATTTTCCGTTTTTGTCAGCTTTGCCAATTTGATGGATATAACATGGAACCTTGGAGTTCCTTCAATTTGCAGTTCTCTAATTGACGATTTGTAACATTTATTTCTTATGACTAAATATCCTTTGACAGTTTATCAGTTGGGGAAAGGCTCTTATTCTCAAAAATTTCACAAAGTTCCTTATATAACTTAGAACTGAAAATCTTTCAGAGAAACTGCTAGAATAATTTTTTTTTCCTTAGCACCTCCATTAGTTTTTGTTTGTGCAATAGCTTTTAAATTCTTTGTAACCAGAATTGTCTACTTTATCATTCTGTGATGCTCTTTGTTCCTTGTTTGGTTGTGGACTGATCTCCTGTCCATAGACTTGAAATGCAATTTCTTCCTTGTGCCTCTAATATATGTTGCCTTTTTTTAATGTCTAAGTCACAAACCCATTTGGAATTTATCTTGGTATTGAGCAGAGGTTTCAAAACTGGGGCCACTGGGCAACAGCTGTAACACTCCTGAATCAGATTAAAATATAATTGGGAAATATTTAACAAAATAAATAAAAATATAGTAGAACATAAGTAATGTTAATATGTGGTTTTCTACGTCAATATGCAACCTGCAGAGATCCCCATTTTTATTTGAATTTGACACCACCAGTATAGAGTATGGAATGCTGTTCTATACCTATTTTCTGGCAGACTCCTTTGTGGTCTTCCTAATAGTTTTTGTCAAATAATGAGTTCTTTCCCCAGTAACATAGGTCTTTACATTGATCAAACCCTAAGCTACTATGTTGATTTGCTTCTGTATACTTAATCTGTTCTTTCTATTTTTTACCCAGGACCAAATTGTTTTGATGATTATAGCTTTGTAGTTTGGTTTAAGGTCTGGTACTGCTAGGTCTCTTCTTTCTCATTTTTCTCCCATTGTTTTCTGTGAGATTATTGACCTGTTCCTACAGGTGAGTTTTATTTTTTCTAGCTCTCTAAAGTAATCCTTTGGTAGTTTGATTGGTATCTCTCTGTATAAGTAAATTTAGGTAGTGATGTCATTTTTTTTACATTGGCCCAGTCTAACCACAAGCAATTAATATTTCTCCAATTATTTAGGTCCATCTTGATGTCCATAAAATGTTTTATGTGTATGTTCATAGTGTTCTTCTGTGTCCCGTTTTAATTCAGCCCTAAGAGGGAGGACGGAGGAAAAAAGTCTTCCACCCTGATTTTCAAGTCAAGTCCATCAGCATTAATTAAGTGCCAGGCACTCTCTTAAGCACTGAGGCTACAGAGAAGGGCAAAAAACAAACAGAGCTTACTATCCAGGAGCTCAAATTCAGATAACCACTGCCTCTTACCCTTTCATGAGTAATGAAGCACATAATCCACAAGAATTAGCATTGATCCTTTATCCATCCTCTGTCTGTTCTCACTGAAACAAGGTGTAAACATAACTTTAAAGAAGCACAAAATTTTGGAACAGAAGCTCACTCTCCCCTCGGAGAGGTAGGAGGGAGGAAGACATCGTTTGTCTCAGCAGAATCAAACAGTGACATGGGCTCTTATAGACAGGCGTCCTTATAGCCTAGCACCTGAACCAGGAGAGTGAACCCAGGGACAAGCAGTGCTTCCTTCAAATGGGGGGAAAAAAGAAAGACTGAAAATGAAACTCCTCATATGGCTGCCCTGCAGCTGCTCAGTTAAAAAAACAAAACTCCTGGTTGTTGGAACTTTGTCCAGCCACCTATGCCCATGCACCTCCTCTCTTCTCATAAGTGCCTGGCAAGCCCCAGGGTCCAGTTCCAGCCCACAGAAAGTAATTTCTAATTGTGCAATGTCTTTGTTAGAGAAATACCTGGGGTTACATAAGGAATGGCTGGCAAACCAATTCGATAAGAATAGAGAGTGGGTGCTGGGGAGTAATAAGATGGGAACAGATATGTGACCTCTCCATTTTGTGGAGGTCCTGACCATAAGTACCAGGCAAAAAGTTTTGTATTTCAAAGCATATTACTGGCTTGCTTCTTATTTTTTAAAATTGTTTTGCTTCTGCATTGTTAAAGGCTAGGGGGTTGGGGTAGTATTTTGCTGCTCATTTTCTGTTTAATTGGCTTTCTTGTTGATTATTGTTTGTAATAATTTTTTAAAAAGTGTATGTCTCCTGCATTTGTGGTAGCTAAGTCCCCTGGAAAGCTCTATGGCAGGATGTGGTTATAATGGATGTGTACTATGTATCAGGCTGTATTGTGATGATTAGATGTGGAAATGACTTCTTGTTAGAGCATGGATGCCCAGAAAGGAGGCAAAATTCACAGTGTTCTTTACTTGAGAATGCCACTGAATTACCACTGAAAAGACCTGCTGGCTGCTCTGAGTTATCAGGGCTATTGATGAGTCTGGATGAAGGACAGTGCAAATAACACCATATGTGAGTTTTCTGAAGCAGCAGAGCCTTCCAACATTCTGAAAAGGTGCTTAAGATGTATTTAAATTTAAATAAATGCCCTGAGTGATCTCACCCAGGTGAACTCTTGCCCAGCCTGACCTTTCCACCAAAAAACTAATAGCCTTCTTACCACTGGCTTCACAGTATCCTCCTATGGGGCAGTGTATGGGGCAGTCTCTTCTCCCATAGGCCTTGTGTCCCAGGATTTCTCTCCCACCTATCCCTCTGAAATACCTACCCCATGAAGTAATTTTGTCCTAAAAAGTTGATTTGAGTACATTTTGTGTTTACTTGCCTTTTGCATGTTTTGTGAACCTTGCCCTGGCTGCCAAAATTGCTAGTTATGGCTCTGCCATTGCCTATGTTAGAAAGAGGGGAAACTCTTCTATTATATAGTACAATATATGCATATACAATGTATAATTACATATATGCATAAATTTTTATATTGTGCTTTTTTCACAATATTGAGATACTTTAAAGTATTGTTTTTCCCATTTCACAGACTAGGAAAGAGAAGCATGGAGAGATTAAACGTCATACATCTACTAAATATCAGAATTGAGTTTCAAAACTAGGTTTCTGCCAGCTTCAAGCCTAGGGATTTTTGTACTATGTCACAGTAATAGCCCTTACTAATGACTTTGGGGTCATGGAAAGTGCTACCAACCTTCATATCAAATCCCTAATCACATGCCAAGAGGAGAGTATAAAAGCCTCCAACTATATACTGAAGTTTAAAAGGTTACTATATGAAAAGTGATTAAAGAAGTAATGATTAGGATTATAGAATCATTGGGTGGTTAGGTGGTGCAGTGAATAGAGCACCAGCCCTGGAGTCAGGAGGACCTGAGTTCAAATCTAGACACTTAACACTTACTAGCAGTGTGACCTTGGGCAAGTCACTTAACCCCCAATTGCCCTGCCTTCTCCCCTCCAAAAAGCAAAAAAAAAAATTGCAGAATTACTGAATTTCAGAGTTGGAGGAGACTCCAGGGGTCATCTTTCCAAATGATATTTTAAAAACACCCCTCTGCAACATACCCAGCAAGTGGTTGTCTAGCATCTGTTAAATACTTTCAGGCTATCCATTCTACTCTGGGATAGCTCTTATCATTAGAGTGTTTTTCCTTATATCATGCCTAAATTGGCATTTTTCCCCCTTCCAAATGCTGCCCATTGTTCTCATTTTTCCCACGAAGGCCAAACAGAAAATCAGATCTTTCCTTGACATGACAGCTTTTTAAAATACTCAAAGACAGCTATCATGGCCCCATTAAATCTTTTATTTTTCAAGCTGTATATATAATCAACCAATTCCCACACGGCCTGGTATCAAGGCCTTTCACCAGACCATATGCCCTTCTCTGGAATTTCTCTAGATTACCAGAGATTCTAGTGTGTGAACCATGGCAGACTTACTCAGTTGCAACTGAACTGTTATAATAACCACAGATGTCTGCAAACCAGGACCAGGTTCATAGTTGCTCCCAAGGGTTAAAACTAATCAAGGAAAAAAGAAGGACACAGTGCTAGAGTTTTGAGAAGAGATAATAGACACATGGGCCTCTGTGCTACAAGGCTAAGGGTTGGTTACCAATGGGAGGATAGATCTGGTGAAACAAGCCAGGCCTTTTAGACTACAGACCAGGAAGTTTTCAGTTCCACTCTTCTGCTAAAACTGGGGAAGCTCAGTGGTCAGTGAACTCAGCCACTAAAATTATACCAAGGGAGGCCAACGTGGAGCTTTTCTAGTTTTTTCTTAACATCGTGGTCAGAATGGACATTTGAATGTGGAGTACATGCAAGAAAAGAACCAACTTTTGTTATGTCAAAAACTATAGCCTACAAGGGTACGTATTGGGGGTTAGTCAAGAAGCTGGGGAAGAACACTGGCTCAACCCATTATTCTGTGAGGGACAGAGACATCTGCTAAAGTAAGTGAAAAGACTGAAATAGAGTCTACAACTGTTGGACAGCTTGTTTCTAGTGACCTTGGGCAAGTAATTAAACTTCTCTGGGACTATTTCCTCATCTAAAAAAGGATGGCATTAAGCTAAATAGTCTCTCTGAGTGTTCTTTCAACTTGCTATCTGTGAGCCTATTAAAAAAACTAATTTATAAACTTTTACAATCATTTAAAGAATTAGACATTTGTGATTTGATAAAAATGGCTATTCATAACAGGTTAGATTATAAATTGACAAGGAAGATTTTTAGTATTTATCTCAATGTGCCCAGCCAAGTGGTATTCCTAGAATTTCTGCTTTAATTGGAACAAACTCAGGATTATCAGAGAGGTCTATGGGCATTGTCAGGGTAGTAACAAACAGAAACACAGTACCTGGAAATTCAAGTAGTCCAATTTTTCCATGCTAGCATTTAGGTGAGGACAGAAGGGAGGGCTGACAAGACACACAGAATTTCCCTACAGCCTAGAACTTAGAAGGTTGTTCCCTTAGCCATATGCCTACTTGGTGGATGCTGATAGTTTTCGCTTTGGAGACTTCCTACTGCTCAAGGAATAAAAATAATTGTTAATAGTGTTCTATTTTTTCCCCGAATTACATGTCAAAGACATTTTTAGCATTCATTTGAGTTCCAAATTTTTTTTCCCTCTCTCCCTCTTCTCCCCTCTTCTTAAAATGGTAGGCAGTTTGATATAGGTTATACATGTGCTATCATGTAAAATATATTTACATATTTAGTCACAGTTATGAAAGAAGAAACATATGAAAAGGAAAAAACCAGCAAAAAAGGATAAAGTAAGTAAAACAAAATATGCTTCGATCTGCATTCAGAGTCCATCAGTTCTTTATCTGGATGTGGATAGCATTTTCCTTTGTGAGTCCTTTTACTTGTCTTGGATCATTGTGTTGCTAAGAAGAACTGAATAACTAATAACTAATCAGTGCACTGTGTTGCTGATACTGTGTACAGTGTTTTCTTGGTTCTGCTCATTTCACTTTGTATCACTTCATTCAGATCTTTCCAGATTTTTTTTTTTAATCTGCCTGTTCATCATTTCTTATTGCACAATAATATTCCATTATATTCATATACCATAATATAGTTTGAGATCTGGTATTGCTAGGCCACCTTCCTTTGTGGGTTTTTTTTTTCATTAATTCCCTTGATGTTTTTGACCTTTTGTTCTTTCAGATGAGTTTCGTTGTTATTTTTTCTAGCTCTATCAAATATTTTTTTTTGGCAGTTTGGTATGGCGTTGAATAAGAAAATTAGTTTAGGCAAAATTGTCATTTTTATTATATTGGCTTGGCCTACCTATGAACAATTGAAACTTTTCCAGTTGCTTAGATCTGAGGTTATATGTGTGAAAAAAAGTGCTTCGTAATTGTGTTCATATAATTCCTGGGTTTGTCTTGGCAGATAGACTCCCAAGTATTTTATGTTGTTTACAATTATTTTAAGTGGAATTTCTCTTGCTGTTGGGCTTTGTTGGTCATGTAAAGAAATGCTGATGATTTATGTAGGTTAATATTATATCTTGTAACTTTGCTAAAGTTGTTAATTATTTCAAGTAGTTTTTTTAGTTGATTCTCTAAACATACCATCATATCATCTATGTAAAGTAATAGCTTTGTTTCCTTATTGCCTGTTCTAATTCCTTCAATTTCTTTTTCTTCTCTTATTGCCATAGCTAGCATTTCTAGTACTGTATTGAATAATAGTGGTGATAATGGGCATCTTTGCTTTGCCCCTGGTCTTATTGGGAAGGCTTCTGGCTTGTCCCCATTATAGATAATGCTTGCTAAAGGTTTTAGATAGATACTGCTTATCATTTTAAGGAAAGCTTCTTTTATTCCTATGTTCTCTAAGTGTTTTTAATAGAAATGGGGGCTATATTGTGTCTAAAACTTTCTCTACATCTGTTGAGGTATTTATGCTTTCTGTTGGTTTTGTTATCAATATGCTCAATTGTGTTGATAGCTTTCCTAATATTGAACCAATGCTGCATTCCTGGTATAAATTCCTCCTGGTCATAGTATATAATCCTTGTTATAAATTGCTGTAATCACTTTGCTAGTATTTTGTTCAAAATTTTTGCATCAATAGTTATTAGGGAAATTGGTCTATAATTTTCTTTCTGTTTTTTAGCTCTTCCTAGTTTAGGTATCAGCACCATATTTGTGTTGTGAAAGGAATTTGGTAGGGCTCCTTCACTTTTTTTTACAAATATTTTATATAATACTGGAATTAATTGTCTTTAAATGTTTGGTAGAATTCACTTGTGAATCCATCTGGCCCTGGGAATTTTTTCCTTAGGGAGTTCATTGATGGCTTATTCAATTTCTTTTTCTAAGATGGGGTTATTTAGGCATTCTATTTCCTGATCTATTAATCTGGGTAATTGATATTTTTGTAAATATTCACCTATTTTGCTCAGATTGTTAGATTTATTGACATATAATCAGGCAAAATATTTCCCAATGATTGCTTTAATTTCTTCTTCATTGATAGAGTATGGGCAGTTACCATAAACAGTAAAATATAAAACACACACATGCGCGCATGCGCACACACACACACACACACACACACACACACACTTCTACTTCTGCAGTAACCGTGGAGGAGTGGTGGGAAGTGATGGGGAAAGCTTAATAATCACATTATTTTAGACCAACTCTAACTTAGTTATTTGTACTTGAAATATGAATTTTTTTGTACATTGTCTTGTGGGTGACACATACTGCTGGAGGAGCTAAATTCTTTTAATACTGGGCATTCTTGCTATGAAGAAAATCAGAAGAAAAAAGGAAATTGCAGCTCAATGTAGGTATGGTTCATAGATTCTCCTTGGAACATCAAATAAAGCAGTTGGTTATACACACACACACACACACACACACACACACACACACACACAATAGTTATATATATCCAGAGCCAATAAGAAACAACACTTCATAGGGCATTCTAGCCTCTTGTACTGTAGTACTTCAGTGTATGGTCCAATATGTGAATGTTACAAGGGATGTTTGGTGAGATAAAGAAATTCATGGAAAAATTCCAAAAGGCCATCCAAATGATAAACTACAATATGTTTTGATACTTGGTTACTTCAGTTCAAAGGTGGGAATAAGTTAATGTGGTAAAAAAAAATGTTGTAAAGTATGGTTCAGAAATTAAGAATGAGAGAAATTTGTAAGCTTCCCCAAAAAAGTCTGTTGTCCAGAGTATCATGAACACTTTCTTGGAGAATGGATTTGGAAGGTATTGGACACAGCAAAAACTGAATAACAACATAAAAAAATTGGAACTGATTATTTATTTATTTAAACAAAAAAAATTATAATTTTATCCTTCCCAATTATATGTAAAGACAATTGTTAGCATTCATTTTTACCGGATTTTGAGTTCCATATTTTTCTCCCTCCCTCCTCTCCCCTCCCCTCTTCCTAAAATGGTGAGCAATTTTATATGGGCATATATGTACCAATTATGTAAAACATATTTCCACGTCACAATTGTGAAAGAAGAAACAGATCAAAAGGGAAAAAAACTCAAAAAATAAAGTAAGTGAAAAAAGTATGCTTCAATCTGCATTCAGACTCTTATCAGTTGTTTCTCTGGATGTGGAGAGCATTTTCCATCATGACTCCTTTGTAATTATCTTGATCATTGTGTTGCTGAGAAGAGCTACGTTATTTTTAGTTGATCATCACCCAATGTTGCTGATACTGTATTTTGTATATGGTATTTTCCTGGTTCTGCTCATTTCACTTTGCATCAGAAACTGATTAATTTTTTTAAATTTATTTACTTTTAGTTTACAACATTCAGTTCCCGAAGTTTTTGACTTCCAAATTTTTTCCTCCTTCCTCCTCGCCCTCTCTTCCCCTCCATGGCAGCATTCAGTCCAATATAGGTTCTACATATACCTTCATATTAAACACTAGTCAAGTTGTAAAGAAGAATTATAACCAATAGAAACTGATTATTTTAATAAACAGAAATGGCACATTACTGATGTGGAAGTCATTCAGGAATCAGCAGCCTGTGTATAGTCATATCTCTGACTTATTAACACAGAGAAGAATTAATACAAAGCTAGCAGAAAAAATAAAAATGAGGAAAATATATGGTATAACATTAAAACAACTCTGCCAAGAACTGTTTAAACAAGTTATTAATGCTGAAAAATGGGTAATGGACTTAGGAAAAAGATTTTCTGTATGTTCAGTACTCAATACATATCTATTGACTGATGTGACTAAGATGGCAGGGCTGCTTGAGATTTTTCTCTAAGCTATTGCAAAGATCAATTCGATTTTTAAAAAGTTCATTATGATTCAAAATAAAGGCTTATCCAACTTAGAGTAAGTCATTGTTTTCACAAAATCATTGTTTCAAGTGAAAAATTGGAGCTATACTAGTACTTAAAGACATGTTACTGTATGAGGCTGTGGATTGACAGAGGCTTTGCAATGAGGGCCAAGTTTAATGGAACATCTTTGGATCTCCCTCTGAGGAATCCTGAAGAGAGCTCCCGGGAGCTGAGGAGGGTTAACTAGAACTGAGCTTTTATGGGAGCACTGGGATATATAATCATAGGATGCAACACCTATGGTGGCCCCAACCATAGGGAAGAGAGGGGGAAAGACCCCAAGAAGTACACATGGCTGAGTACAGGGGAGCAGGGATCCAGTCAGCTGGGATGTTCCTAGATGGATGAAAGGGAAACCTTAGGGAGGACAGTAGTCTGATCTGAGTCGGGGGTGAGCAGCAAGTGCCACAGCAGTACCTGGGGATGTACTGAACTGCCAGAGGTGGGACAGGATTGATGAGTGGTGGGTAAGGTAGCAGCGGTAAGTGGAAGAGAGCAGGAAAACATTTCTGCTGAAATGGCAGCTGATAAAAGGTAAAGAATATGAGAGAAAGAGAAGAAGTTGTAGTGCATTCAAAACATGATTGATGACTTGTGCGGAAGCACAGAAGTAGGACGTAGAATGCCAGGTTTGGAGAACAATCCAGTATGGCTGGAACAAAGTTTATGCAGGGATGTTGATGACATGAGATTGGAAAGGTAGGTTGGATCAAGCTTGTAAAACACTTTACCTGTCAGCCAGAGGGGACTGTATTTAATCTTAACTGTCATAGGCAGCAACAGCTACAAATTTTATTATTTTTACTTCGTATAAGAGCTATGTCAGGTGCTGGACATGTAAAGACAAAACTGGAATGGTCCCTTCCCTTCAAGGAACTTATATTCAAATATTAGGCCTGTGCCTTACAGCAAAATACACTTTGGCAGCCTTGTGGGGGATGAATTTCCACTAAGTCTCCAGGCTTCAAAGACATACCTGAAAGAAGTTTCCATGACTTTATTTCTAGTGAGACTGTGTGCCTATGGATAATCCAGGTTACTGGTTTGGAGGAGCAGACATTTGGGAAGAGGGACTGTGCTGGGTGGTATCTTGGTGCCCAGAAATTCTGGCATGTTTGTGAAACCCCCAGGATCAAGGAGAGGCAGCTGCCAAGAGGGGATAGCCAAGCCAGACAAGCCTGACCCCAGCAGACACAGTCTTCAAACAGAGCTACCTGCACTGAAGATTATACTTGCCTCATTCTGTTTTCAGAAAGAGAGAGACTTTTTCTCCTTTTGGGAGCATAACTCTCAGGGCAGATCATTACCCAGACTGCTTGGTCAGAGATGAGAGCCTAATCTCTAGAATGTTTGCACAATTCCTTTTTTAATTGTTTTATTCCATAATAAATGTTTTACTTTTATTGTGCACATTCCTTGATGGTTTGTTTGTTAACATGGTACACACTGAATTTAGATGACCTTAAAGGCTCCGAACAGTGCTAGTAATTGGCTTATGCCAAATAAAGATCCATTTAACATTTACCCATAAACCCCACATTAACCTTGCTTCTCATTAATCCAGGGTTGACTGTAACATAGGCATCCCCTACATACATATGCATGTACAACACATACATGTGTATGTATATCTAACTACATAACGTGTTGTTTTATATATTTGATATAAAATGTCAGTATACATATATGTGTATATGTGTATGTGCATATATATGTATATATATATAAATATATTTATAAACCAATCATTTCCTCCATGTACATAAAGTATAATTTCAGCAGTGTTTTAACTTCAAAGGAAAAATGTTTTGGGAAGATAGTTGCTTTGGAATGCAAAGACCTACGTCCAAGTCCCATCTCTGACATATGCTTGAATGTGTGGCCCTGCAGCAGTCATTTAACTTCTCAGTCCTAGGGGCAACTCTCTAGGATTCTAAATTGCAGAGAAGAAGCTGAACAGACTTGATAAAGGGAATTTCTTCACCTGGAAGCCCTCTATACTAGTAAAAATCCTTCTCTCTTTATTTTCACATATGGTTGGTCTTCAGTAGGCAGTATGCGTCCAATACTTCAGTTTTAAGTTGCCATGTCCCTCAAATTTTCCTCCATTGTGAACAGTCTGAACTCAAGTCACCCAAAAAAAGAAAATTTTTTTCCTAAACAACTGTAAAATCTCTGTTTTTCAGGCTTTGTGGGATTTACTTTATATAAATTCCTCAGGAGTCAGACCCACAATATCTTTCATTGCATATATATATATAGGTTCATATTTTCAAGAACACCTTTTTTCCATATAGTAGAATATATCTGTATTTCCCTTTTACTGTATAGAGACTAGCTACTCATTTCTTAATTGTTTCTTTTCTCTTTATTAATGCTTATAATTATGGCAGTTGTCTACTGTGCAGTCTCTCCCTCCCAGTCTTAAGATTGTACACTTAAGAGATGGAAAGGACCTTAGCAATCATAAATGCATAAAGCTCAATTCCTTAATTTTATAGATGAGGTTATATAACTTGTCTAAGGTCTTGAAAGTGGAAAATAGCAGAGTCAAGATTTAAATCTAGGTACCCTGAATCCTAATTCAGCACTGCCTCTATCAAGTCTAATCTTCAGTGTCTTGGTGTTAGCTAATTATTTTTAACAGTCATGAACTTCATGTAGCTATATTCTGATAGAACCAAAGTCCCTGGTTTTGTTAGGCTGAAGATAATCATAAACTAAACCTTTTAATAAGTGAACAAACAATCTTGTAGAATTGAACTTTCACCTTACAAAGCATGAATGACTAGTGTAATGGGAGTTTAATGCATGCCTAGAGCTCCTGAGACGGTGTCACCCACATGAAAGACTATTGGGAACCTGCTTTCAGGAGAATGGTAGCCTGGGTCATTCCTGAACATTTTGTATTGGTCTACCATGTGGTTGGGAGCAGCTTTTTCATTGACTGTGTGGCTGGAACTGTCTACATCTTGAAAATTGCCAGACTGAATACCATCAGGGTTTTTTGCGGGGTAGTTTGTTGCATTTACATCTGAGGGCAAAAATTTTCTTCAGTTATATCCTGCGGTAAGGGAGGGGGTAGGGAAGGGCCTGAGAAATGCTTTCTTCATCCTCCCACTAAAGATCACATAGTTTCAGAAATGGCTCTGCAATTGTGACTTTTTTTGTTTGTGCTATTTCCATTATAAGTGGGATCTTCTTCAGTCTGACCCAGAAACTCAAGCCATGGGATCTAGGAATCTGTGAATATAATCTTGTTGCAGTCAGCTTATCAAAGCCTGGAGAACAGGGGTGCAGGGGCCAGCCCAGTTAGGCTTTAGACTTGGACTTGGTGGAACTAATGCTGTGTAGGAAATGAACTAAACTGTGAGTCTAATCTTCCTCCTCCTCTGGAGACTAAGGATTAGGTAGGGCAGAAATTATGCCCTGAGAATTTAAGAGAAGAGTTTTTATATTTGTTCTTGCTGTATCTTTGATGTCAATAATCTTTTGTAAAAGCTAATCTGATATTAAGCGGTTAAATAGTTCTAGCTAGTAGGCCTCTAATATTGAGCCAATTGGGGCAGCTAGGTGGTGCAGTGAATAGAGCACTGGCCCTGGAGTCAGGAGGACCTGAGTTCAAATTTGGACTCAGACACTTGATATGCTTACTAGCTGTGTGACCTTGGGCAAGTCACTTAAACCCAACTGCCCTGCTTTCCCCCCTGCAAAACTAAATAAAATAAAATAAAATTGAGCCAATGGAAGAGAAGAGAGATTCCTCAAACTCCCTCATAGTACAAGGGGAACTCTTTGAGAGGAGGCTTGGCCCTTAGAGAGTAGAGCTGGAGCAATCATTTTATACTAGAATAACTATATTGAAAAGACACACTATCCCTTTTTGTAGACCCATTTGATTATATGTAAATATTATCACTTCATCATAAACAACTCCCATACTCACTTCTTCACTGACCGTAACAACAATAAATATTATTATACACTTAACACTGTGTTAGATATGGCCCTTAACCTCAAATGCCTTGCACATATAACACACATACACACACACACATATATACACACATATGCATATAGACTTATGTACATGTGGAACATGGGACAGTTATGAGGCACAGTGGATAGAGTGCCAGGCCTGAAGTCAGAAAGGTTCATCTTCAGGAGTTTGAATATGGCCGCAGAATCTTACTAGCTGTGTGAACCTGTGCCTAGATGAAACTAGGAATTCTAAGCAGCTTAAGATCTCACTGATAAAAAAGGAGTGAATAAGGAGTAATGTGGGTGGATGATAGTATCAATTAAGTGCACATAAAGCTACTTAAGTTGTTGTACATGAAGAATGATCATGGATGGATAAGTGTCAAAAGAAAGTCTCTAGTGAAGTACCCTAGGAATCTGTCCTCATCCAGGTATCATTTATCAAATCTCCTTATTAATAAGTTAGAGATATATAAATAAATATAAATGACATGCTCATCAAATTTCCAAATTTGTGAAGATAGCAAAGAGAGTTAACATGTTGGATGACTGAGTTAGGGTCCAAAAAGTTTGCAGCAGGCTAGAATGGTGGGTTGAGTAAAATAAGATGAAATTTAGTAGAGATATTCCAAAATGGGTTCAGCAAGTCAACTTCATGAGTACAGGAGTGGGGAAGTATCACTGAACAACAGTTTATGTGGAAGAAAAAAAAATGAGTGGGATAGTGGTGTTGCAATAGACTTCAAATGCAATATGAGCCAACAGTATAGGCCATTGTAGGTTACATTAAGAGAAGCAAAGCATCCAGACAAGGGAGGTGGTGGTCACACTGTACTCTACCCTACTTAGCCATATTAGGTTCAGTTCTAGGTGCCATATTTTAGGAAGGACATTGAAAGCCTGGAGCAGGTCCAGAGGAGAGTACCAGAATGCCAGAATGTTGACAGCACTGAGAACCATACTACGCAACAGTATATTAAAGGAACTAGGGCTGGTTAGGCCAGGGCAAAGAGGATGGCTAATATTTGAAGGACTGTGGTGACATGGAAGAGAAATGAGCTTTGTTCTACCCGTCCTCAAAGCAGATCAGGACAAAGTTGCAGATAGTCTGATTTAGGGTCTATGTGCATCACTAGATGTATTCAACTGGAGGTTGTATGAGTACTCATTGGTGTTACTATAGAGGAAATTCTTGTTTTTAAATCCAAATGGTTGGCTTCTGAGGTTCCTTCTGACTTTGAGATCCTGAGTCTATTATTTTGTGATAATAAATTGGAGAAAAATTAATGGAAGAAAATTTCCTAAAGGTTCAGTTTGAAGGAAAGAGGACTGTGGCTTAGTGTGGGGAAAAGGAAAGTGGTTATAGCAAGCATTCATGAATACTCTTTCAAAGATGAGGAGAGTGGAGAAGAGAAGGTGAGTGTCTCCAGGCCAGCACCAGGGCTAAGTTGCCTATTATGCAGTCAGAGAGAAGAACAGTAGGTACAGCAGAAATGGCAGCCTTGAAAACAGTGGGTGGAAGAAGGCAGTTTACTTGTCTTGAAGAGTAGTGGGTTATTATTGGAAGAGGACAGTAATATGCTAGAATGCTGTGACCAGAGTTGAGTAACTAGATACTTATGATGATGAAATAATGATAACTCACAAAGAGCTTACTTCACAGCAGCCCTGGGAAATGAGAGGTACAGATACTATTTTCTCATTTGACAGACTTACTTAAAGAAGTGACTTGCCCTGTGGTCACACTAGTAAGTTCCTGTCTTAGGACCCCTGACCCTCAATCCAGGGCCCTTTTGAGCACACTACAGCACCTCTACTGTGGGTCAGGAAGTTCTGGTGTTCCTTTCCATAACATGAATATCCATGCTCCTTGGAAGTTCGGAGGGCCCTCAAAGGCTTGATCGCACCACTGATCAGCACTGATCAAGGTGAATAGCAGGAAGGCAACATAAGGCTCTGGGAATGACCTTCACCACACTGGAGAAGATAAGAACAATGGCAGATGGCATTTATATGGCATTTAAAGTTAGTAAAGTACTCTACGTTCATTATCTCATTTGGGCCTCAGCACACGCCTGGTGGTAGCGTCACTGAACTCTGTCTTCATTAGACCTCAGGTTGTGTGTTCAAGTCAAGTACTGAGCATTGTGCTCATTTCTGGGCACCACAGTTTAAGGGACCATTGATAAGTTGAAGAATGTAGAGAGGAGGGTAACAAGGATGATGAAAAGGCCTTGAGATCATGTCACATGAGGAGTAATTGAAATACTGAGAATGTTTAGCTTGGAGAAGAGAAGACTTGGTGGAGAGAGGGAGAGAAAGTGGGAGCCATAATAATTGTTTTCAGGTACTTGAAGAGCCATCACATGGAAAGGGGATTAGGTTAGACTTATTTTCTTTGGCCCTGGAGGGTGAAACCAGGAGCAATGGATGGAAATTACAGGAGCAAATTTAGGCTTGATACCAGGAAAAAGTTCCCAACAATTAGAGTCACCCAAACCTAGAATGGGCTATCTTGAGAGGTGGGTTCCCCATCCTTGGAGGTCTTCAAGAACAGGCAGGATGACTTGTCAGGCCTGTTAAAGTGGGAATTCTTTTCATGTATCAGTTGAACTAGATTGGCCACTGTGATGATTCAGGGGACAGACTGCTGGAGAAGCAAGTAGGAAATAAAGCCAAGGGTACCATATGGAGGGGTTTTCCTTGTTTATGAGAAGGTTCATTTCATTCTCAGAGGCTAGAGGAAAGGAGACAACAAGACTGTGGAGTGATGTTAGGGGATTTTTAGATGAAGAGAAGAGAAAAGAGGAAACTCATGGAGAAGACTATTTTCTCAGTAAAGTTTGAGACAAGGACCTTTAATGAGAGGATGGGGAGAGGGAAAAACACAGGAGATTTGAGGAGAGAAATTTGAAAGTGGGGAGTGGATTAGAGAATCACTGACAGAAAAGTAAAGGGCTTGCCCTACTGCCCATAAGGCCCATTTGATGAACTTAAATTTGTGGTGGACACAGTGTAGTTGAGAGCTTGCTTGCCTCTAGCTCCTTTCAGCATAATTTCAGTCTAGAACAGTGCCTTCTAATCCCATCACACTGCTTATGCTCTTGTGAGAAATACTTTGCACAGGCTTGGTAGAACAGATTAATAAATTGGAATGTGTACAGACACACCCAGAGAGAAAGTAACCATATCATCTTTCAACATCAGTGAGATCTGCTGCAAGCAAATGGAATTTGGCTTGAGCTGATCTCCAAGAATCTGCATAAAATAGAAGCAGGTGACAGCATTGCACTGAATATGTCATTATTTCCCTGATCCCCGATTTTCCGAGAATGGGTGCTCCCTCCACACACAGAGAACACAATCACTGTGCCTCTGCACCTCGGTGGATGGAAGTTGTTATGGTAAAAAAAATTCATCACTCAGTGGCCAGTGTCCTGGGACGAGTGCCTCACAAATTAGATAGGTTGATCCTCAAACAGCAGACATACCAAATCTTATCAAGCCCATGCCAGAAGTCTTTCCAGTTTGGTAGGACGTGCAGGAACTTGTGATCCAGTAACATAGCCTTCAGTAACTCAAGGTCAAAGCTTGTGCCTGAAGATGTACTTCCCTCTGTTCTTTGCAAAGGTGGGGGAATCTGAGTATGTAACATTTTATCTTCTCTTAGGTTCTGGCAGGGTGCTCATTAGTTTTACTGACCTGCTCTTCCCCTCCACCCGCTTTTTTGGTACTTTGTTGTCGTGGATGACTTGTTCAGAAATTGTTGCAAAAATGGAAGATAAAACATTCTAAATAAAAAATTAAAGGTCATCTCTGTGCCGTGATGGGACAACAACATAATACTTAAAGGGATAATTTATTTGAATACTGTAATTTCTGGACTTTTTGGTCCCATTACCTTTTTGGGTGAGGCTCTACCTGCAGGAGGCCATGCTGATGTGGAATGGCAATGCCATTTCCAGGCACAGGGCCCTGAACAAGTTCTTCAGCATCTAGCAAGTTCCAGACCCACATGCTGGACTGCCTGCCAGCTGGGCCACATGCGAGTGTCTCAGAGTCAGGCCATGGCACTCTTCAGCTTGGTCAAGTTTGAAGGCAACAAGTAGACTGCTTCCACCAGAACTTCCTGATGATGTCTAGGCCACGTCCACCAACGTGGTGTGGGAGACTGCCAATGACTGCTTCTCTTTCCAAGGGTCCAGAATGCAAAAATGGCCTCCTTTGCCTGCTCTTGTAGCTCCCCGGGGACAGCCTCGTTCACTCAGCATCATCACTCCCTGGGAGAAGTTCTCTGTTGCACCTCATTAATAATTTGTTGTTCAGTCATTTCTAACTCTTTATGACCCCCTTTGGGATTTTCTTGGCAAAAATGCTGGAGTAGTTTCCCATTTCCTTCTCCCTCTCATTCTACAGATGAGGAACTGAGGCAAACAGGGTTTAGTGACTTGCCCAGGGTTACACAGCTAGTAAGTATCTGAGACCAGATTTGAACTCAGGAAGATGTGTCTTCCTGACATTAGAGCAGGCACATTTTCTACTTCACCACCTAGCTACTGATTAATAATACCAAAACATTTAAATGAATGTGAACGTAGAATGAAGTTTCAGCATGGTCTGTGGATTTCAGTGTAATAAAATGCCATTTAGTTTAACTTGTTGGATTTTCTTGAGTACTTGTTTGCTGGAAGTGTGGTGAAGATATGCCACCAATTTTTTTTGAATGACTTAAAAGGTTAATGTTAGACCTCAGTTCAAAGGTGTAAGTGTGCTTTATAACTATAGACATTGAAATAAATGAATTCAATTATTAAAAAAAGATCAGTTCTCTTTTGGACCTGTGGAGTTAGAGATACCAAATGGATGTATCTAGTAGGCAATACAGGAGGAGAGGAAAACACTCTTGTTTTCGGGAGGTGGGAGGAGACAAGAAGATGATGAAGTATAGGAACAGCTGACCTAGTGGGTGGTTGGATGGGATGTGAAACTGAGAGCCCTCTAGTAGATGTATAAATAAGCTAAGTGGGCTAGTTTGTACATGATCAATTTTAAGAAGACTAGATTGGCCCTTAGGGTAGAAGCTTCAAAAATGAGATTAACTTCTTAGGGAGTAGGGCATGGATTCTAAAAGATCTGGATGTGATGATCCAGGGGGAAGGAGCACCTTCAGCAGCATACTCTATGTGGGAATATAGCCTGCGGGAATGAATGGATGGGAAATTATTTCTAGGTTTATTCAGGGTTAAAGAATGCTTACCCTCATAAGTGATATTGGACACTTGATCTGGAAAAACCCTCCCTAAGTTTTCTTACTGCCCTGGGCATTCATATCATTATAGAGCTGCAAGGAAATTTTTGAATGTCCATTAGTACCATCTTCTGCCACCAAGAAAAAATTAAGCAAAGCCATTCAAAAATTATTTTGTATTCTTAGATTTTTGACGTTTTTCAAAGAAAGGATTCCTAAAACCCTAAAAATGGAGCTCTGATGCTGTGATTTTTAAACCTTTGGACATCATGCACTTGAAGTCTGTGTTCTCTTTGAAGTTGGAGAACCAATGTTTTAATCATCATCCTTTTTTTACATGCTCCAGATCAGTTAAAAATTTCCTTCTCCCAGTTAACCAAGAATCAAATGGTTCTGTCCTACAACTAAATTAAATCCCTGTTGCTAAAGTTTAAAGTGAAATCTTTTTATTTGGCCAGTGGGTCAAACAGGAGAATTGAACACCATCTTCCTAAGGAGTATTGTTAAATCATCTCTCTAGGGCAAATAATTCTAATTCCTTTGATGGTCTTCTAAAAACCTTTGAGGCTCGATAAAATTCCTGCTCCTTCAAAGAGATGTGATACCCTCTACATTCATGTAAGACCATAACTATTCCTTTAAGAACTGAGTGTAGACAGGACAAAAGCTGGTAGTGGAGAAGGGACCAGACTAAGGCGTATTACAATTCTAGTAAGGAAAAGAGTCTTTTCCTTATGAGTTCTGAAAGCGTTTCCTTCTTTGGATTTCTACGTGAGGCCTTGATTCAGCGAATTAAGTAAGTGTTTATTCAGCACAAATAACTCAGCACTGGGGATACAAAAAGAGGCAAAAACCAGCCCCTACAATCTACAGGACAGTTAAGCCTTAACTGGCTCCTTATCCTAGCCCATTCCTCATCTAGTTTCTAGGCCCTTCTGATTCTCTTCTCTCCCCTCCCCCCCAAAACAAAACTCAATGAAAACACCTTGTATTTATTTGTAAAATTTTTAAAAAGTATTTTGCAAGTACTTACGTAACAGTTATTTCCTCCATTGAGTATAACCTCGTTAAGAGGAAGAAATGTCGACCCCGACGTCCCCTGCTCCCTTACAACTATGGGCTCCGAGCCCCCCAACTTCTCGCCGGTGATCTGGGGCCGCCTGGCGGGGCTGGCATTGCCCCGGGTCCCAGCCCACTACCAGTTCCTGTGGGCTTAGGGAATGCGGCACCTGGCGACCCCGACCGAGCAGGGGCCTCCCCACAGTGACACCTGCCCGGGGCTCACAGTGCACCCGATCGGCTCCGCATGCCCGACTTCCGCCCTCCTCCGGCCCCTGAGCAGATCAGTCTCTTGGTGAGCTTCTTGGACGGACGCTAAAGCCGAGGAGAGGCTGCGGGGGTGCATTGTGCCCTGGGCTGTGGGCGAACAGGCACCATGCCGGCCTGCTATCTGGTAAAGGAGAAAAGACCTGACGGGGGAGAAGCTGTGGCCGAGATTGGGAGACTGCTACCAGGTTCCATGAGACCCTTGCGCAAGAGAAAGCAGTTTTCCTTTTCTACCAAAGGACCAAGTAGGAGAAGATGTGGCATCACACTTCCCCCAACCCATATGGTGCATGGGCCTGAGAAGCCAGAGCCAAAGCCAGACCAGTCCATGCTGTGGAGGAGCAGGGTGAGGGTCACAGTGGCAACCACACTCTATCTGGAACTGAAGAGAAACACACCCCTGTTCCTATCAGACAGAGAGACTGGATCTGAGTATGAGAGTGGCCAGTATCTACGGTCCTGTTATGGACATGTGTACAACTTTGTGTTATCCTCAATAAAATGATCGCTGAAACTTCGAAAAAAAAAAAAGAGGAAAAAATGTTTCATTTTTTTCTTTGTATCCTTAGTGCCTAGCATAGTGTCTGGTATAGAAAAAGATACTTGATCAGTCAGCCAAGAAGCATTATTGAGTACCTGTTATGTGCTAAGCTGTGAGGCTACAAAGAAAGGCAAAAAAGGGGTCCTTGTCATTACAGAGCATACATTCTAAGTGGGGAAACATCGTGGTAATAACTATGTACATACAAGATATATGCTGTGTCAATGGAAGGTAATTTTAGAATGAAGGGATTGGGTGGAGTGACAATGGGGAAAGAGAAGGCCTAATGCAGAAGGTGGGATTTGAACTGAATCTTATAAGACTCCAAGGAAGTCAGTACAAATGCCGAGTTGGGAAATAGGACATTGTATCTGAGGAACTAAGTTGGCCAGTGTAACTGGACTGTAGGATTCTCAAAGGGAAATAAAGTGCAAGATTGGGAAAGGAGGGAGGGACCAGACTACCAAGGGCTTAAAATGCCAGACAGGATTCTGTAGTAGATCTAGTGGCTCTAGGAAAACACTGAAGTTTATTATGGAGTTGGGGGTGTGGGTGGGGAAGGGCCTAGAAGGATGACACAGTCAGACCTCAACTTTATGAAGATCATTTTGGTAGCTTACTGGAGTGTAGATTGAAATGTGGAGAGACTTGAGTCAGGGAGGCCAATCAGAAGGTTGTTAAAATAGTGTAAGGAAAGTGATGAGGCCAAGAGCAAGTTGGTGGCAGTGATGGTGTCAGAGGAGAGAAGGCAGTTACAAGGAGAGACGCTGCAGAGGTAGAATGGATAGAACCTGATAATAGATGGGGATATAAGAGGCAAGTGTGTGTGAGGTAAGGATGACATCTAGGCAGTGATGAAGAGCTTGTCAGCCTGGGGGACTGAGAGGATGGTAGTTTGGTGGTGAGATTGTTATATGGAGGTTTCAGTATTTTTTCAGTTTTCGTTTTATACTTGTGACTAAAAATTTGAGAGGCATCATGGTGATGCCTTGGGAGTAGAGCCTTGGAGTCAGGAAGACCTGGGGTCAGATCCTACCTCTGACATTGACTGTGTTACGCTGGACAAATCACAATCTCTCAGTGCCCCAGCTAACTCTGTAAGATTCAGAACAGTTGTGGAAGGGCATTGGCAGAGTTTCTTCACTAGGAATTCATTATACCAATGAAATAACAGGTCTAGATCCCACCGCCTTCTTTTACCCTCCTCTGCCAAATTCTAAGGATTAGCCCAACTCTCTGCATTTGGTTTTGCTCGCTGCAGTAGACTCTCTGAAGGGCAACAGGAGCTGAGAGGGGGAGGAGAACAACCTTCTCTCTTACAACTGAGAGTATTATGGGTAATGTTTATATATCAGTTTTCTGTTTTCAAAGTTCTTTCATTTTATCCTTATAACAATTCTGTGGGTGGTAATGCCAGTCTTTCAAAATAAAGAGAGATTTCATTGATGGGGTTTTAAAGTGTCCCAGGCCCAAATGCCATTAGTAAAAGGAACATGTAGAAAGCCTCTATATTGATAGAAAAACAGCATTCACAATGGCTATATCAGTATAGAGACAACATCCAAAATTAATAAAATTCAAACCAAATACAGAGGGTAATGCTAATATCGTGCTATCCAAGCTAAAGCATTCATCTTTCAATTCAACAAGCACTTATCAAGCACCACATCAGCATTTTTAAATAGCCTATTTTGCTTTTTTCAGTTTTTTAGTTTTTTTTAGTTTTAGTTTTAAATTTTATTTTAAACTTAAATACAAAATAAAAAAAGAGAAAAAAAACATTGCCATGTACACGGAAGACCATAAGAGAGGATTCAATATAAAACAATAAATTCCCAATTTAAGAAAACCTATATAATAAATTCTACACATTGTTTTCAAAGCTGCCTAGCTGTTCTTTGCTTCCTTGTAGGCTTTCTTTTATTCTCTGCTGTGTACTCCCCTCCCCTCCAAAGAAGGCTATAGTTAAGCACATAGATATATATACATACATTTATGTGTATATACACATATACACTCATACACATATGTGTAAGACTATGTTTTGCTTATTTCCACTCATCATCTGTTTCTCGGAAGGTAGATAGCATCTTCCTTCATAAGTTCAAGTCTTTCCCTGTTTTTCTGAATCAACCAGCTCATCATTTCCTACACCACAGCAAAATCCCAACCCAGTCATATTCTGTCTGAGAGATTGTCCATGAAAATATTTCCCCCCCAATTTTCTGCATTCCTTCTATTCTTGACTGCATAGGTTTTATTTGCATAAGATAATTTTAATTTAAAATAATCAAAATTATTATGTTACACTTCAACCATGCTCTTAGCTTATAATATAGTTTAAGGTATGATACTACTACATCTGCTTCCTTTACATCTTTTTTTCCCCTGGTTCCTTTGAAGTTCCTGACCTTTTGTTCTTCCAAATGAACTTGGTTTTATTTTTTCTAACTCAGTAAGATAATTTTTTTAAAGGAATTTAATTGGGGTGGGATTATATAAATAGATTAGTTAGGTAAAACTGTCATTTAAAAAATTATATTGACTTTACCTACCCATGAACAATAAATATTACTTTGATTATTTAGATCTTACTTTATTTGTATAAAAAAGTGTTTTGTTTTTATGTTCATTTCAGTCCTCTGCCTGGCACATAGTGTAGTTTCCCTATTTTTTCTTTTGACTAAATCTATTTTAGATTTAACTTTGTCAGAGACCATGATTACTACCCCTGCTTTTTTTACATAATATATTCTACTTTTAGTTTATGTTTGTGTGTATCTCTCATTTTTATAGCTCTTCCTGAAAACAACATATTGTTGAATTCAAATCTTTAATCTACTACTAGTTTCCATTTTGTGGGTAAATTAATCCCATTCACATTCTAAGCTATAATTTACTTGTGTATTTTCCCTCCTTCCTATTTTTCCTTACTGTCCTTCTTACCCTATTGCTATCCTGCCTCACTCCTCTGCTTTACTTCTATCCACTACCTTGTCTTCCTATTCCTTAACCTATCTACCCCTCCAAGAGTCCATCCCCTATCCTTTCTCTTCCCACCCCCATCCTCCTTGCCCTCTTATTGCTTTCTGGATTTAGATGTCTTTTATTCCATTCTAGATATGTATGTTGTTCCTTCTTTAACACTTTCCCAGTGAGAGTAAGGTTTCAGAACTATCTGCCCTCTCCTACAACTAGCTTCTTCTGTATCATGTTTTCTTTCTTTGCCTCATTTGTATGAGATATTTGCTCCTTTTTATCCCACCCTACACATTTTTATTTTTATTTTTATTTTTTTTCCACTGGAGCATTTTATTTGTATGTATGTTTTACATCCTTAGAAAAAGAATCTCAGGATTTTTCCTCCTGTATGTTTTCGTCTTGCTTCCTCATGGTCCATGATGCCAGCTGAGGTTGTAAGCACAATAAACCCAAACTGATGGGATGGCAGCAGATTATTCTGCCACTTTTCCAGATCTTTCAATTGAACATCGAATCTGGGGCTGATTACACCACACTTGTTTAATCGGCCTGTGAGATTTTTCCTGCTCTGTGATCATCAATGATCTCAAATTCGCCAATGTAACCATGCTTCATCATCACAGTTAAGAACCGGACAATTACTTTGGAGCATGGCCTAATGAGAACCTGGCGTTTTCCTTGCTTTTCTGCATTGTTGATGCTTTTGAGAGCATCTGCCAGGACATTCATGCGCACCATGGTGGCAGCGCTGCAAGATGGTGGAAAGAGCCCCTACACATTTTTAAAAGAATCACCCCACAATACTCAGTGCAAGTCTTTCTTTCAAACTATCCAATAAAAATGATAGTCATAAAAGAACTTATAATATTTTCATATATAGAAAGTAAACAATTTGACCTTATTGAGTTCCTTATAATTGGTCCTTAATGTTTACCTTATATTTTTCCTCTAGGTTATATGTCAAATTTTCACCTAAGTTCTACTCTTTTTGTCACAGATCCCTGAAAGTCTTTCAGTTTGTTAAATGTCCATTTTTTTTTCTCCATTCAGAATTATACTTAACTTTGCTGGGTAAGTTATTGTTGGTTGTAACCCCAGCTCTTGATCTATGAAATATAGTATTCCAAGTCCTATGGTCCTTCAATGTAGTAGCTAACATTCACTTTTAAAATTTTGATTTCCAGATTCTCTTTCTCCCTCCCTTCCTCCCATCTTCCTTCTCCAGATGGTAAGCAGTCTGGTATAAATTATGTGCAGTCATGAAAAACATTCCCACATTAACGATGTTGCAAAAGAAAACAGACCAATCTCCCCTCCCCCAGAATAATAAAGAGAGTAAAAAAATATGTTTCAATCTACATTCAGACTTCACCAGTTCTTTCTTTGGAGAGTGATATAATTTTTCTTCATGAATCCTTTGGAATTATCTTGGATCATTGTATTATCGAGAATAGCTAAATCATTCACAGTTGATCATCGTAGAATATTGCTGTTACTGTGTATAATGTTCTTCTGGTTCTGCCCACTTCAGTTTGTATCAGTACATGTAAATCTTTCTAGGTATTTCTGAAATCATCCTGCTTGTCATTTTTTATATAGCACAATAGTATTCTATCATAATCATATACCATGGCTTGTTCAGCCATTCCGCAATTCATGGATATCCCTTCAAACTATCAACATTTTATAAGAGCCTGTCATGTTCCAGGAATTGTGCTAAGAACTCAGGATACCATGGGAGGCAAGAAACAATCCCTACCCTCAAGGAGCTCACAATCTAGGGGAGACAATCTGCAAACAAATAGATACAACCAAGCTATATAAAGGATGAAGGGTTTTGAATACCAAACAGAGAATTTTGTATTTGATGCTGGAGGTGATAGGGAGCCCCTGGATTTTACTGAGTAGCAGGTGACTTGGTGGCTGAGTGGAGGATGAATTGGAGTGGGGAGAGAATGGAGGCCAACAATGCCTGTCCAAATAATAAAGGCAAAAATAACAGAAATATCTTTTTTTTCTGATAACAAGCTTTAGAAGTAGAAAGTGATAATTACCATTGATTTCAACTGTTTCCAGAGAGTAGTTTTGTGTAACTGTTTTTAGAGAATATACTTGGTAGAGGGGCCCACTAAGTGTGTCTTTTGTGTCCAAAACAAAGATCATTAAGTGAGGGCTTGATCAGGAATCCGGGGATCTCAGTTTGAATCCCGGCTCTGCCACTTACTGCCTGCATGACCTTGGATAAGTTTACTACTCTGGATATCAGTTCCTCCCTTCCTTCCTCCCTCCCTCCTCCCTCCTTCCTTCCTTCCTTCCTTCCTTCCTTTCTTTCCTTCCTTCCTTCTTTCCTTCCTTCCTTCCTTCCTTCCTTCCTTCCTTCCTTCCTTCCTTCCTTCCTTCCTTTCTTCCTTGTTCTTCATCTTCCCATCTTATTCCATAGCCTGAATTTTTTAGATAATAACACTGATACAGGGGGCAGACCCAAGATGGTGGCGTAGCAGCAGCAACATATCGCAACTCTCACATAGCCACCCCAAAATACCCATAAAATGGGACTCTAAACCAATCCTAGAACTCCAAAACGCACACAAAGATACTTCCCACTAAAGTCAGTTTGGCTACGAGGAACCATATCAGCACTGCGAACCGAAACCAGCCTGGCCTGAAGCCATGGCTGTGCCTCGGGGGTGGCTGGGTGGGAGGAGCGGAGGAGCCTCTCTGGTGAGTGGATTAGCAGCAGCTACAAGTAGGGATTGCAAAAGGGGG